>CM055117.1:979615890-980215890 GCA_029206835.1 Rana muscosa
ATGTGAACCTGCTCCATAGAGAGCCTGTCAAAATCTCCTGCTATAGGACAATTTTGGAAATTTTCTGCCAAACGAACGATAAATTGAAAGGTTATTATGTTTGCCGTCCGAACTGTTTGCACTAGGTATATGTGGAAAAAAAACAAACAAAAATTGATTAATTTATGTCCACTGAACGATTTATCCATCATTACATGATGGCACTATCGTTTGCTCTCATGGCCGAATGTTTGTTTTTTTAAAATGTGTTCGGCCGATTTTTCGTATAGTGTGTGGCCAGCATTAGTAAAATGAATCTTCCAGTCTAGGAGTATCAGGAGACACATTTATATGTAATTCCATGATAGTACTCCCCAATCTCTCCTGTAGGTGGCAGCCTTTCCCAGCCAACAAGCCTGCCTTATCGAACTCAAACAGCCCGTTATCTCTACAGATGCAATTAAACAACAGTGCAAAAACAAGTCCAAATAAACACATAAAAATAATAATACTATTCGTTCCCTTTTATAAACAACCATGCATGAAAATATCTGACACTAAAAAAATTGCTTTTGCAAAAAAACACTTCCAAAGCAAAAAAAGCAAAACAAGATGCAACAGTATTGATAAGGGTTATTTAAGCCAGACACCCATTGCAGAAAGACATAATAATAATAATAATAATAATAATAATAATAAAAAGATTACTTACTTGGTTTAATTCAATATTTGATATCCACAAGTGAAGTTCACAAAGTATCCAATGTCTTTGATTTCCAAGGTAAAACTTCAGCAGGGTTAACAATTGTGCAAAGCCAAAAAAGATCTTCTACCTTGTCTCCTGGATGGCAGAGGTGTGAAGAGAGCAGTTCCTAAGATCTCCTAATAAAGGGAAAAGGGGCAGATGGAGTGTCTGGAGCCCAGGGTCAGGGTATCCCATCCTGCCTGTAGCTGTGCCATCTCACCTATTCTCCAGCCTGCTGCTTGGTTGCAGTTGAAAAGCAATGCACAGGAGATGAAGATTAGCACTTGTCTGGGCTGCCTGTGCCTTGCATTGACTTATATGGAGTCTGCATTTCTCTCCGCTGTGAAGTGTACGCCTTTCTTTGGTGAAATCCCTTAGGGTATCCCTTCATGCTGTTTTGATCTCTCTGCTTTCCCAGTCGATTATCTTCTTCTGCCACTCTCTGAGTACTTCTCTTTCCTCCCACTGAAGCTTCCTCCACTCTGTCTCCCCCATTGCTCACTGATCACTTGCTCCTGATTTACCAGCACTCTCTGCCTGCCTGGTGTGTTTTTCCATGCCTGTCACTCTCAGACAGGTCTGCCAAGATACTTGCAGGCACAGAAGCTGAGAAAAAAAAAAATACAGATTTTAATCAGGTCATTGTTATTTCACAGAATCCCTATACAAAAAAAAATCCTCCGCTGCGTTGCTGTGATAAATTAGGAAATGTATAGGAATAATAAGATCCTGCACAAGCCAACTTGATTTTTCTTTTTTTAAGAAAGACGCCTAAAAGAGGAAATATATAAAAGGCAAGATATGGTGGAGTGTTTTCAGAATTTTACTTAGACCCCTTTCACACTGGGGCCGGCCGTGCGTTAGCGCTAAAGCGTTGCTCGTTTTAGCGGTGCTTTAATACTGTTTAAGCAGCGCTTTTTGGCCGCTAGCAGGACGCCTTTAAACCTCGCTTGCAGCCAAAGAGCGGGTTAAAAACGCCCGTGTTGCAGCGCTTCCGAATCGGGCAGGGGCGTTTTGGTATAATGCGCTCCCAAACCGCCCCAGAGATGCAGCTTGCAGGACTTTTTCTAACGTCCCACAAGCGCACCGCCCCAGTGTGAAAGCACTCTGGCTTTCACATTCGGGCGGCATGGGAGGCAGTTTTCAGGTGCTTTACAGGCGCTATTTCTACCGCTAAAATGCATGAAAACTGCCTCAGTGTGAAAGGGGTCTTATTATTGCAGGAAATCAGAAAATATCCCTTGCAGTGGGGCTGTGCCTGCATTGCACTGCTTGCTTAGGTCTAGAAGAGAGTAAAAGTGCTTTTAGGATTCGTCCACATGTCAGGTTGGGATGGTAAAACTATGTGGTTGAGCTGCATTTTTACTGCCCCCACCCCTCAACTGCTCCCCTTTTAGCTGCACCTGCAGAGGCAGCGGCTGGTGATGCACACATGCCACGACCACAATGATCTGCATTTGGTGGGCAATTCCACTTTTCAAACACGACTCATTCCAGAGTTAGGGATGCACACATAGGTGGGCACAGCCTATCGCATTAGGGTGTGCACCTTAAAGCTCAAACACACGTATGTGTGTGTGTCTACATATATATGACCCCGGCACATTGATCTCAGTGCCGATGTTCTGCCAAAAACTCGTCAAAATCTCCAACCACATCACTTCCGGTGATTGTCCAGCAGCAATAATTGGAGGTTTGGAAGAGTTGCCTGTCTTCACAGAACACCGGCAGTGTATACACTACGGTACACAAAGACTTGCCTGTTTTGACAGAATACCGGGTAAGGAGGAAAAAAGTTGTCGCTACCTTGGAGGCGGCCATGTTGTTGGTTAGTATCGGGGCGGACTAACATTTTCCACTCATTATATGGTGTACTGTAGTGTATACGCTGCCGGTGTTCTGTGAAAACAGCCAACTCAACAAAATCTCCAATTATTGCTGCTGGACAGTGACCGTAAGTGACGTGGGTTGGAGATTACGGCGAGTTGGAGTTTTTGGCAGAACACCGGTACAGTGAAAGAGAAATGTGTAAACACCTCTCTTATGGCAGAGCTGGTAAGAGGGAAATCTTTCCCATTTTCCTGCCGCCACACAGAGCGATAATGCTAATGCTAAGGCACATCCGGCACACCCTGTGCGCACACCTATGGATGCACATTAATCACATGCAATGCACATTATTGCAGCGCAGTAGTGCAGTATTTGGGGAGTTACATCAGGCAATGAGAAGGCGACATACTGTTTCCTCACCTCACCGCCTGTGAAACACCTCTAAAATGTGATCCCAGTCAAGGACGCTTTTCAAAAGTGTGTCAGTCTTTTCCACACTTGTGAAAAACCCCTAAGGCCCCGTTCACACCTATGTGAAATGGTTGCGGCTTAAACCGCATCCAATTCGCCTAACATTATAAAATACATTGATTTTAATGAGGCTGGTTCACATATGTGCTATGCATTCGCACTGCGCATTGCCCAAAAAACGTGTGCGTATTCTAGGAATTGCGGTGCGGCTCAGGTGCAAATTCAGGCCCATTATCATCTATGGGCACGCATCTGATTCGCAGATGTGTTGCGGTGTGAACGAAAGTTTGCTCCCCTCCTCCTCCACCTCCCCCTTTTCCAAGTTCCTCCCCTGTCTGTTTGATGCTGCTGAGGTGAGGAGCCATGTCGAAAAGACGGAGCCAAAAAGTCACTGCAAAGGTGAAGGAGTCTGTGGATTGTAAGGAGCTGATCCAACTTGTCAGGGAGAACCCAATGCTCAATGACACCCAGCATCCTAAATAAGGACAACATGCTTAAAAAACGAACATGGGTTAAAATTGCCAGAAACTTATTGCCATAGTGGAGCATGTGCTCATCCCAAGTTCAGGCTGACAAAGGTAGGTTTATTTTTCTTATTCTCTACCTGTAGATGCTCTCCTATTATTTAGTTATGTTAACATTTTATAGTTAAAATAAAACCAAAATAAACAGCGTGCGGTCCCCCACAAATCCATATCAGGCCCTTATCCAAGCATGCAGCCTGTCAGGGCATGTTAAGTGTGCTAGCGAGCCCTCCCCCCGGACCCATACCATGCCACATGCTTTCAACATGGGCAGGGTGTTTTTGGCTCCCTCCCAAAGCACCTTGTCTCCAGGTTCATGGTGACAAGGGCCTCATTCTCACATCCTTGGCCATTGTTTGTAGGTGTTTGCGTGCGTGTGTCTTTTAAGATTATGCAAACTCTCTTTAGCAAGGTTGGTCCCAGATCCTTGGGGCAGTGGCTATCTGTTTTTGTCAGCCCCTTGTTACGCTATGACCCATGATGGCTGTACAAAGACGTCATAATGACAAGTGACTATTTAACTTGGCCACATCCCTTGTTTTTGTGTAAAATTACCCACAACAGAGCACACATAACGGCGTCAGAATGCGACGGATGAGGACATCAATTAAGCACAATTATAAAGTTAAACTTAGCTTAGGAGTCCCAAATATTACAATACACAAATGTCAACAATTTTTTTTTTTTCAGCATTAAACTTACACATAATGACATTTTTTACAGTAGGTCAGTTTCCACTTTTTAAAGGGCCAGATAATTTTTGGGTAACACAAAAAAGGTAATTATAAAATTAAATAGAATCCATCTGCCAAGGTACCTCACCACCTGGCGACATAAAGTATATTAGGAATTGATCTCTAATCAATTTACCACTGGTAGTGCCCCTAGTAACATTCCACTGTGCCGCCTCTATGTTATGCATCAGGGAATCCTCAAAAACATACCCGTCACGTTCACGCACATAGTTGTGCAGTGCACAGGCTGTTTTAATAGCAGAGACACCATGCTCAGGACTGAGGTTTATGGCAGTATGCATGAATCTCCACTTATTGCATAGAATCCCAAATGCACATTCCACTACTCTGCGAGCCCTAGTGAGCCGATAATTAAAGATTATTTTTTCGTTGGTCAGCGATCGACTAGAAAAAGCTCTCAGCATGTTTTTTCCAAGGGCAAAAGCTTTATCCCCTACAAAAACATGTGAGAGGGCAGGCTCAGTTGTTTCGGGCAAGGAAGAATCGTTTGGTAAGTCAAGTCTATTCTCCCTAAGCATTCGCCCAAATGAGGAATGTGCAAAAATACCTGAATCGGAGCTGCTGCCATATGTGCTGCCACTGCCATTAACACCATAGAGAAAAAAAATTATAATTAAAAAACTGACTCCCACTATCAAATGGCTTGAGGATGCGGATGTGCTTCCCATCGATGGCTCCCAGACAGTTTGGGAAGTTGCAACGCTCCCAGAATAGCTCGGATACCTTCAACCAATCTTGTTTTGTAGGCTTCTTGAACACCAAATGCTTCCGTTCTTCCCATATAACAATGCATGTTTCATGAATAATGCCACTTATAGTTGATTTGCCAACCTTGTACTCATAGTGCAGACTTCCAAACGAATTTCCTGTAGCTAGGTACCTTAAACAAAAAAAATAATAATACATTAGTATTCATTTGTCTGTTTTTCAGTGCTATACAAAAAGAGAAGATGGCGAAGCATGCGGGATGCCTTCAAAAAATATAATCGACACGTCAGAGAAGTGAAGAGTGGCTCGGGGGCAACAGCTGGGGTACCCTTTATGTATGCCGGGGACCTAGAATTTCTTAAACCAATTATAGAGATGAGGGAGTAAGTTATCATCTACATCATCAATGTATCGGGCAAACATATGTTTGTTTTTTTGCATTATTAACTTACACTCTTTATTTCACTACAGGACCGAAGCTAGTTGGGATGAACAAGACGTGTTAGAGGATCAACCGGAGGGCCATTCTGAGGCACAATCGGAGGCACCAGTAGATATAGTTTTTATAAAACCTACTGATTATATAGCACAAATCCAAATAGCCTTAAATCTGTGGCTAGAAAACACAGAAGAGGAATCTGTAGTGACAGAGGCGATCCCTGGGCCCTCCTCTGCTCCTGCAAACATTGGACGGCCAGCCAAAGTGGCGCGTAGGCGAGCGCCTGTATCGCAGCCGGACATAAGTTAGCATCTACTAGATATGTTGAAAATAATGTCAGAAAAGGTGGATGCTTTCTTATGTCCGGATACGATACTGGTGCTCAATTTTGTCCCTCTAATCAAAAAAGTAAAACCAGAGCGATATTTGGAAATGCGACTCATTATAGAACAAGTTCTGCAATCCTTCGCACTGCCACGTGAGGAAGCAACATTTGAAAGGCCATATGTGCCACCAGCAAAACCTCAAAATCACTTCCCAATGTCCGGCCAGTACCCTAAACCGCTACGCCAACTTTACCCCTCCATCCTATCCTTCTAGTTTTCAACAGGCAACTTCTATATATGATGTACCACACAGTCGCATTCCCTATCGCATTCCATCCCCAATTCCTTCAATCAGGCCATCCACACAAAGTCAGGGGATGTATGTGCCACAGCAACATGTGCCACAGCACAAACAAAAAATTAGTGCGCTACCACATAATTATCAAAAAAGGGGGATGAAAATGTGTTAATAAGTGTAAAAAACGTATGTAAAGTTAATAAATGAATATCTATGGGTTTGGTACATTCACAGTCCCAAAAAAATCAATTAGGGATCCTAAGGAAAAAATTGATAGAAGCAACTTCACAGTTCCTAGGATCCACACATACAACAGAATAACAGCTTGTCTGCAGGTAAGGTAAGATTTTCTGTTCATCAAAGAAAGTGAGACAATCACCGCCGCTTACCAGATCTGTTGGATCTCAGGTTATAGAGATCAAAAGGGCATGTCAGAACACCACCAGCCAGATAGGGATCAGCATCAGAGGATTCCAATGAAGGTGCAGATGTCCCGTCCGTACTATGCAAGACTCCTGTTACTAAGAATCCTGCACGCCAAATGGATATCCCGACTTGCTCACCGTACCGGTAATGTTAACAAGGGCAGAGAAGAGAAGACTTCATGGTGTAGTTCGTTTAAAAGATTTATTCCTCAAAATCAGGACATAACACCAAACAAAGTTAAAAACAAAGTTCAAAAAGCAGGACCACGGCTCTCAGCCTGACCGGCTCAAGTGTAACGTCTAAGAAAGTGACTCCACCCAATGCATTTCCCCATACAAGGATTCTTCAGGGAAAGGAGATCGTACCCAGACGTCAAACACCACACTATTTAAATGCCAAAAAGGGCGCGAACCACAAGAGAGACATCGGAAACTACAACGGGGAATATTTGCAGTTGTGTCACCAGTGTGCCCCATACAAAAAAGGCGTGCAGTCAGATCCTAAGAGCAAATAGTTTGAACTCATCATACGAGGGTCCAGACTGCACACCACAAAGCAGAAAAATCGGCACATATTGGTATAAAAATCAATGATAAAATCCTGGCTTTTTAACATTTAGATAAAAAACTCTATCAAATTGAGCACATAACGAACACCTATTAATAAGTTTACATGCAGCAAATTATGCCATACCATGACTATAGAAAAAATATATAAAATAAATAAACAAATATATAAAATTGCTAATTAATCTCCATAGGATAAAATCTGAGGAATAATGATCAGACACTTTAATAATAACAGAAATTAATATATGGTAAAAATCCTAGCATAGAAAATTCATATTCAAGGCAAAGGAACAAGCTTATCAAAAAATGAATAATTAATGAGTGAATGACATAAGGGAAGGGAACCAAAGAAAGGGATGCTACATCCTTACGAAAACACTCCAGCATCGAGATGTCCCCACCCAAACCACCATCTAGGGGCTCGGAGGGGGAAAGAAAATGCAGGGAAGAGGATGCAATTTAACTGTTGTTAATATAGCAATAAATATCCCATTCTATGTTGAGTCCCAAGAGACTATAACTTTGGATATCAAATATCCACCTGGTCTCTCTACGAGAGATATGCCTCCGCATATCACTCCCTCTCCAGTGGGGCACAAACTTTTCAATTCCAATGACCTGCAGTAAGGATGTATTTCGGTCATGGCCCTGACAAAAAATCTCTAGAGACGCTATGGCCTATGAAGCCTCTACGGATGTTAGAGAGATGCTCCCCTATACGAATATTAAGAGCCCTAGTGGTCCGTCCCACATACTGGTACCTGCACGGGCACCTCAAGAGGAATATGACCCCCACTGTACTACAAGTGATAAATTCAGAGATTTGGTACGCCTTGGAGGTCACCTGGGAAGAAAAGATGGAAGTTCGGATAGTCTGAGAATTTTGGCAAACACTACACCTTTTACAAGGAAAAAAACCTTTAAGGTTCCCAAACATGATGGGACATTGAGGTGGATCAACAGCACTAGGTGCAACTAAATCTTTCAGAGACCGGTTCCGGCTGAATAGAACTGTGGGTCTATCTGGTAAGGTGGGTCCCAAAATGTTGTCACATTTAAGAACATGCCAGTCTTTTCTAAAAATCCTATTTATCCACCAATATTGTGTAGAAAAGGTGGTGAGGAAGGACTATTCAAAATCCTTAGAATTATTAGAAACATCTCTTTTTTTGGGAACGTATAAATCCTCTCTTTCAAAGGATGAAACAGCTTCCAAATCCCTGTCTAAAGTCTTAGGGTCATACCCTTTCTCAATGAAACGTTCTCTCAACACATTTGCTTGTGTCTGAAAATCCTTGGAAGTGACCCCTCCCCCCTCTGATGCAACGGAAATCTGTGTTACATCGGAGGGGGGCAGGGTCACCCGCACGTCACTGGGGAAGCCCGTGTTTACCCTTGCGTCAGAGGGGAATGGGGTCACGTGACGGGTGGCCCCGCCCTCAGCTACATAAGAGCTGTCACTGGCTGAAGCAGCGTCATTCCCGGGGTGTCTCCGGTGGAGACAGGATGCACTGCGCTGGACATTTCATCGCTGGAGCCTGGACCTGGATGGAGAGGAGATTATCCACCGCTGGACCCCAGAGAGGAGAGCATCCATTGCAGGATACTGAGAATGGATTACCACCACTGGAATCTGTTTTTTACAATTTTTATTTTTAATAAAGGACTTTTCCTAACGGTGTCTGTGTGTTTTTTTGTTTTTTTTTACACTTTCTTTGTGAAATGGTAGGGGTACAATCTACCCCTTACCAATTCACATAGGGGGGGCGGGATCTGGGGGTCCCCTTTGTTAAAGGGGTCTTCCAGATTCCGATAAGCCCCCCGACCGCAGACCCCCACATCCATCAGGCAAGGGTTGTGGGGATGAGGCCCTTGTCCCCATCAACATAGGGACATGGTGCTTTGAGGGGTTACAGACCCCCAAAGCATCCTCCCCATGTTGAGGGCATGTGGCCTGGTATGGTTCAGGAGGGGGGGCGCTCTCTCTTTCCTGTGGCCTGCCAGGTTGCGTGCTCGGATAAAGGGTCTGGTATAGATTTTTGGGGGGAACTCCACGCCATTTTTTTTAAAAATTTGGTCTGGAGTTCCCCTTAAAATCTTTTTTTTTTTATCAATTACTTGTCTCTGTATTGCCGGGAGCCGACAATTCATTATAGCCGCGAGTGCTTTTAAATTACTTTTTTTCCTTCAGAAATTACACTTCGTGCAGGGACAGTTCTAAGCACAGGAAACAAGTGCTACTTTACAGGCATACTATACACACTCCCTAGGTACGAAATTTAAAGGAATATTTTACTTTTATTGTTTCACTTTAAGCATTATTAAAATCACTGCTACCGAAAAAAAGGCAGTTTTTAAAACTTTTTTTTGTATTGATACACGTCCCCTGGGGCAGGACCCGGGTCCCCAAACACTTTTTATGACATTAACTTGCTTATAAGCCTTTAAAATTAGCACTTTAGATTTCTCCCATAGACTTTTACAGGGTGTTCCGCGGCTTTTCGAATTTGCCGCGAACACCCCAAATTGTTCGTTGTTCAGAGAACGGGCGAACTGGCAATGTTCAAGTCGAACATGAGTTCAACCCGAACACAAAGCTCATCCCTAGTGCCACAGCAACATGGCGAGTCTAGCCGTGCTCCCAGCACTGCCAGTGATGAAAATCCTTCTTCAAGTCACTACTCCACTGAGGCACCTTTACAAAAAAACATATCAGAATCTGTGAATTTTGAGTTCTGCCCAAAGTTGAGGAGCATGTGTGCATTTTTTGTTCAAAATTTTGTCAAGAGGTCTACTTGAGAGCCAAGTTTATATTTTGTATATTGAAACAAAAATTTTATGTTCGCTATTTTAGCTCGAAAACTTGAAAAAAGATTTTTGTTGTCAACTTCTGTATGGTTATTCATTTATTATTACACATGTTTGACAGTTCAACACAGTTAATATTCCATGCTCACAATTAACAATGACAATGGACATAGGTAGTGAAAAGTACCTTAATGTGATGAGTAATCTTTCTGCAGGCTGGATGCTTGCTCTGTAGCATGTGTTCTGTCTCTCCAAACGAGGGTTTCATCAAAACTTAAAAAAAAAACATAGCTTGGACTTGTGTCTTTTTAAAACATCATCTACTATGTAACTATGGAACGATGGAGGAACAAAATGTATAGCAAGGCAAAACAAAACATTACCTATTTATTGACATGCGCGTATAGTTGAAAAACTTGTCTTCATGCTCACAGAGTTCTTCATACAGTATCATGAACTGCCCTCTCTCCTCCCTATTTGCGATTATGGGATAAACCCAGCAGAGACGTACTAAGGGGGGGGGGGCGAGGGGGGCGGGCCGCCCCCGGGTACCACACACTGGGGGGGTGTCAGACCGGCACCCCTCTCCGCGATTGTGAGTACACCCGCTCACGGTGGCAGCGCCGCGGGTTTAGGCAGCGGCAGCGCCACACTGTGACCGGCAGGGAGAGCTCAGAGGCGAGCTAGCTACAGTGGTGAGGGGGAGTGCGGGGGGGTGCAGGGTGACACCGCTGCACCTACCATGTCCTCCCCTCCTCTCCTCTCGCGGCCGCGGGCTGCCTGTCTGTGCTACGATCCCGGATGTCACAGCATGTCGAGCAGCAGAGTAAAGCCGCCTCCCCCTCCTCTCTGTTTATGTGAAAACAGGGGGAGGGGACCTGCTGTGCATGTGCCGCTGCGCTGATCTGAGGTACTGAAGGGGGGCTGCACTGAAGGGGGGCTACACTGAATGGCGGAACTACACTGAACGGGGGGCTATACTGAACGAGGAGGGCTACACTGAATGAGGGGGGCTACACAGAACGAGGGGGGGCTACATGGAACGAGGGGAGGCTACACTGAACGGGGGTGTCTGCACTGAAGGGGGGCTGCACTGAAGTGGGGGCTGCACTGAACGGGGGTCTGCACTGAACAGGGGGGTCTGCACTGAACGCGGGGGTCTGCATTGAAGGGGTGGATACACTGAAGGGGGGCTACACTGAAGGGGGGTCTGTGTAACATGCAGGGGGTCCAGAGATGCAGGGTGCTGTGTAAAGTTAAGGGGTCCAGAGATGCAGGGTGATGTGTAATGTAAAGGGGCCCAAAGATGCAGGGTGCAGTGTAATGTAAAGGGGTCCAGAGATGCAGGGTGCTGTGTATTGTAAAGGGGTCCAGAGATTCAGGGTGATGTGTATTGTAAAGGGGTCCAGAGTTTCAGGGTGATGTGTAATGTAAAGGGGCCCAGAGGTGCAGGGTGCTGTGTAATGTAAAGGGGTGCAGGGTGCTGTGTAATGTAAAAGGGTGCAGGGGGCTGTGTAATGTAAAGGGGTCCAGAGATGCAGGGTGATGTGTAATGTAAAGGGGCCCAGAGGCGCAGGGAACTGTGTAGTGTAAAGGGGCCCAGAGATGCAGGGTGCTGTGTAATGTAAAGGGGCCCAGAGATGCAGGGTGCTGTGTAATGTAAAGGGGTCCAGAGATGCAGGGTGCTGTGTAATGTAAAGGGGTCCAGAGATGCAGGGTGCTGTGTAATGTAAAGGAGTCTAGTGATGCAGGGTGCTGTGTAATGTAAAGGGGTCCAGAGATGCAGGGTGCTGTGTAATGTAAAGGGGTCCAGAGATGCAGGGTGCAGTGTAATGTAAAGGGGTCCAGTGATGCAGGGTGCTGTGTAATATAAAGGGGTCCAGAGATGCAGGGTGATGTGTAATGTAAAGGGGTCCATTGATGCAGGATGCTGTGTAATGTAAAGGGGTCAAGTGGTGCAGGGTGCCGTGTAATGTAAAGGGTTCCAGAGGTGCAGGGTGCTATGTAATGTAAAGGGGTCCAGAGATGCAGGGTGCTGTGTAATGTAAAGGGGTCCAGAGGTGTATTTGTGGAGAGGGGGTACACAGTAGTGACAAAGAGATATTGAAGGATGCAGAGGCATGCCGGGGGCACAGTGGGGTGTTTTTACATTTTAATGTGGGGGGGGGTGCCAGATATAGGATCCGCCCCGGGTGCCAAATGCTCTAGGTACGCCCCTGAAACCCAGTATCTTCTTCTTCTCCTCCTCCTTCTCCTCCTCTCAACTTCCAGCAAGATTGCTGCTGTTGCAGCAACAACTGTTGGCATTATCATGGGTAGAGCAGCACACATTTTTACAAATATCCAAATCCACATGTAGCGGGGTGGTCAATTTAGGGGGAGTCTCTGAGTGGTAATTAGGCTCAGACACCTTAATTTGTTAGGGGTTATGGACCATTTTTGTCCTCAGGGAATAATGCTGGTGATGCGTTCCCTGTGGCCTGCGGATGGCGCTGCCATTCTGGGCCAGGGTTGAACTGCGAGCGTTGTGCTGTGCCTTTTGTGTCCCCTCTCGGCAGCCGTACAGTGGGGTGGGGAACCTGCTGTGCATGCCGGGAGAGCATATAAAAGGGGCAGACATCTCCTGATCGGGGTCCACGCCCAGGCACCTTCAGCCTGGGAGTGAGTGAGGTTCATCTCCGGGTGCCCTAGGCCCGAAGGCTGTGTTCCTGTTCCATCTCAGGCACCTTTGGCCTGGGATGAGGTACTACCCTGCCGTCCTGTTCGCCTGGGTATGAAGACCCAGGGGGTTGCGGAGAAGGCCCGGGGCCCAGCACCTTCGTCTGGGGTCCGCTAAGGATTGAGGAGTCCAGGGTGCCGCCTTGCGAGGGGACCCGCACCCTCAGAGAAGGGAGGATCATTCTGAAGGACCGATGCGGGAGTCACGGTGAAGGAAGGGTCTGTTGACTCTCTAGGGGGACGTCTTCTCCTTGATAGGGGCCATATTCTAAGAAGGAAGTTCACGTTCATCAGGTCAGTGGCCTTATTCCCCAGGTCTGTGGCAGAGACCAAACTCACGGTCTGTGGCAGAGACTGTGCGCCTAGTATACTGCTTGAGAACCTGAGTAGTAAAGTAAAGAGCTACGTTTGTGCCTGAACCTCCTCCACACCTTGAGCTGTCCTGTTTCCTTGCTCCAACCTTTTTGCTATCCAAGAGACTGTTTATTGCAAAGCGAGAATAAATCTTAAGTTGGAGTTTCAGCTGGTGTGGACATTCATGTTACTGGGGAGGTCAAGGACTTGTCTCTACTCACAGTAGAGGTGAGAATCATTCTCAGGAGGATTTTGGCCCTGGTTGCAGACAAGACCCAACAATAACACCGCTCAACCTTTTTACACAAGAGGGTACGGGCTGGTAGTGCGGTGTGCCTTTCTCCCCCCTGCAAGGAGCCAAGTTAAATGCAGGCTGGGGGAAAGGTGGGTGCGCTACACACACAATACAGAGTACCGGACAACCAGGAAGAGTCCAAGAAAGGTCACTCCCTTTTATTAGCAGCATCAGCACACAGCTAACAATGATTGGCCTTCACAAAAAAAGCAGCTCTGAAGATAATACCTTCAAATTTGCAGCTGATCCGCAGCTAAAACGCAGATGAACCGCTGAACAACTGATTGAGAACTTGGCAAAAAAAACGGAGCTCAAAAACGCAAGGTGAACCCAGTGTGAACCCAGCCTAACTCACTTGGTGCTCCCAGCAGTGAGTTGGTCCACAGCATCATTATGTCCAATGCAGAGCTATAGACCCTGTATTGGTCTTGATGACATGATCACCTTAAAGAGTAACTCCACTCTGGGTGATCTATGCTCATTGCAAGGATTTTAACAAATTTGTTGCAGATTCCTACCTTTTGTTATTCTACATCATTAGAAACCAGTGAAGTCACCCAGTCCCACACATACAGTATATGAAAGACTATACATTTCCGTTAAAGCCAAGAATACAAGATGTGGTCCGATTGTTGGAAACCAATTACCCTGCCATTGAATAATGTGAACTTTACCATTCAATGCATGTTGCCTGATTTTCCAATATTGCTTGCGGGACAGTATTGGAAAGAACCGGGTTATCTCTTTCTCTTCTTTATTGGCATTTAGCAAAGAAACAGAAAAACAAACAAAAGTTTTAAAGCTGAACTCCAGGCTGGAACAATAAAATATATTTACAGTGGGGCCCCCCCTGCACTTCCATGGGTTCAATGCTCATTATTTCTAGGTAGTAGCGACTGTGTATACAGTAAATGTATTCTGCGTTTCCTACAGTTTTCAGGGCTTCCCTCTTCTCCCTGAGTCTCCAGCCTGTGCATCATCATGTACAACGCAGGGCTAATAACCCTGCAGTGTATGTGGTGAGGGTAGTTGTGTGACCACGACTGTGAGTGTAGAGAGGAAAGGATCACTGCTACTCGTGTCCTGACCAGCCAGGGTGATTAAACCATAAAGAGCAGATGAGTGGCTTATTTAGAAGGCTGTATGACCCGGGCGCACAGATAGAGGAGTCCTGCTGGAGCACAGGATGAGCTATGTATTTCTTCTTATTCTGGCACCCCTAGACCTAATGAGCATTTAACCCTTGCAGTGGGTTGGGAGGTGCCCTCTGCAAGTGTATTTTCTTGTTCTATTTTCTTGTTTTCTGTTCATTATTATGATTTAATAGGTGATATACTGCCCTCTCCCCCTTTTGGGGGGTTTTCCTACAACCTGGTATGTGGTCCTGGTGCTGCGATGTATAACCCCCTGGATTGGTCTGTACCTCTCAACATAAGATTGAGCATCCCTGAACCAGTGGCAGCAGAAGACGGACTGGAATGCGTGCAAAAGACAGAGAGGGATGCAACGGTGATCATAGGCCTTCTTACGTTAGGAAGGAGGCAGATCAGGCAGACATGGATCCGGCTCCAGCTCCTCGCTCTGGGGCCATCGCTTCTCCTCCAGGTCGAACAGACCCGAGTCCTAAGACTCCCTGGCCAATCAGGTCTCAGGAACTGCTTCCTGATTGGCTGGGAGGAGAATCAGGAGGACAATAGCGAACATTAATTAGCTATTGTCAGACAAGTGGGTGGGCTCAGGGTGCAGTGCTCTGTGCCCCAAGCCCACCCTTTTTTTAGGTCAATTAGAGCCTCAGGCTCTAATCACGTGCTTAAAAAACAACAACACCATTGAAATCCATGTACCAGAGCGCCCCCTATGTACGGGCTGCCACTGCCCTGAACCTTCTCCCATTTCACTTGAAAGTGAGTATTTGACAATTGCAATGTACTAGCATTAGATATATTATTGTTATATTTTAAGATATACATTTTATTGAAACTTTTAACGAGTTGCGAATAACTACAATTTATTCTTACAAGGATATAGGAAGTCCTGAGGAAGCTAAGTTTAGAGAAACGCGTAAAGATCAAGATCTTTTTGTTTGGATCTTTCTTCATCCAGCCAATTGAGACCTGTATATCATTTTGAATACTCAGGCTATATATTGTAGTTATGGAGGATATAGGAGTTCAGTTTACCCCTTTGGGATGTTGTCAGACATCCTACATGGATGTTAAACGTTTTAAAAAATGTTTTAATGTATGCTTAATAAACTGTGTATATTGTTTTTCTATATGACATACTCTAGTGCTTTTTGTTCCCCCTTTATGTTGGGGTTATGAGTGGCTGCCTTTAGCCCTTGTTCACATTGAAGCGATTTGACAAGTCGCAGCCTATTGCCAGCAATGGCACCATTCCAATCAGTGTGACGCCGGCTTTGCGGCACCGCACCGATTTGCAAAAGTAGTTCCTGCACTAATTTTGCCAGTTTTGGATGCAACTTCAATAGACATCTGTGCATGAAGTCGAACCCAAAATGTGTGGCTTAAATCGTAGGTCTGCCTAAAAAAAAAATTATTAAAAGCCAGCAGCTACAAATACTGCAGCTGCTGACTTTTAATATATGGACACTTACCTGTCCAGGGCGCCCGCGATGTCAGCAGCCAATGCCGATCAGTGGCTCAGCTCTCAGCTGCTGCCGCTGCCATCCTCGGTGAGGAAATCAGGCAGTGAAGCCTTGCAGCTTCACTGCCTTGTTCCCTAATGCGCATGCGAGAGTCACGCTGCGCATCCTCACTGGTCCCTGCTGTCTTCTGGGACCTGTGTGTCTCCCAGAAGACAACGGGGGAGGACAGTGTAGGCGCAGGAAGTGGCGTAGGTCACCACGATCACCGTGGTGATCTATGCCAGGAAGTGGGAGCAAATACCTGTATTACACGGGTATCTGCTCCCTCCTCCCCCTGAAAGGTGCCAAATGTGACACCGGAGGGGGGGGGGGGATTCCAAAAAGTGGAAGTTCCATGAATAGGCTGCTAATTGTAAAAAATTCTTTGTGATTTTTGGGATCACTTGTTATTATGCCCGTACACACGACCGGTTTTCCCCGTCGGAAAAAAAACCAATGGTTTTCCTGGCGGAATTCCTCTTAAGCCTGCCTTGCATACACACAGTCAAACAAAAGTCCGGTGAACTTTTGACTGCCAAGAACGCGGTGACGTAAAAGACTACGACGAGCCGACAAAATGAAGTTCTATGCTTCAGAGCATGCGTCAAATTGTTTCTGAGCATTCGCGTTTTTTTTTCTGTCGGAAAAGCATACAGACGAACGGTTTTCCCGCTAGGATTTTTTCCTGATCCTGCTCTCTTTTTTTTCCAGCAGTTTTCCTGTGGGAAAAAGTCAGATGGAGCATACACACAGTCGGAATTCCCAGCGAAAAGCTCTCATCGCAGTTTTTCAGATGGGAAAACCGGACGTGTGTACAGGGCATTAGGCAATGTGTGAACTTTCAGCAGGTAATATTAATAATTGTCCAAGAGTGGAATAAGTCCTTCCTTCTGCTATGAAACATAAAAGAGGGATCAGAGTACAGAAAGTGTGCTGTTATCACCACATAGAGAATACTGCAGAGGTTCCTGACACTCAAGCAATTTTTTAAAGAACAGACAGATATCTCCCAGCTGGTCAGAGATATATCTGCCATCTTATGGCTACGGTAACCTTATTACTGAACTGCTGAATATGATCAGAGAAAAATCTGCTGGGCTGTTGGGTACTCACAGAGTCAAAGCTGCAGAAAATATCTCAGAGGACCCTACAGAGGAAACTACTGTAAACTGGCTTGGCAGCCACATATTACTCTCTGTTCCTCCTGATGTTCCTAGACACAGCCTCTCTGCAAGTGGTTTGGTTTAAAAGGAACATGTCAATATGTACGTAAGTCATTCCTGACTTGATTTAAAGGTGCAGGCTTTAAGGTTGTCATCTTTGCCTGTGCTGTACTACTTGGAGGACCACCTACCTGAAACAAATATGTACTATCAGATATTATTATTATTATTATTATACACAATTTATATAGCGCCAACAGTTTACGCAGCGCTTTACAATGTAGAGGGGGACAGCACAATTACAGTACAGTTCAATACAGAAGGGACAGGAGGGCCCTGCTCGTAGAGCTTACATTCTAAAGGGAGAGGTGGTGGTACAAAAGGTAATAGCTGCAGAGAATGATTTGATGGGGGTGGTTAGGGGACAGTTGTTAGGTGGGTGTGGGATAGGCTTCCCTGAATAAATGAGTTTTCAGGGATCTCCTAAAGGTGGAGAGGTTAGGGGCTGATCAAACATACCGGGGCATGGAGTTCCTGAGGATGGGAGAGGCTCTGGAGAAGTTCTGAAGGCGAGCATGGGAGGAGGTAACAAGGGAGCTAGAGAGCAGGAGGTCCTGGGAGGAACGGAGGGGACGATTTATGCAATATCTGCAGATGAGATTGGTGATGTAGATGGGGGCGATGTGGTGAATGGCCTTGTATGTTGTGGTTAGCATTTTGAATTTTACACGGTGGGGTAGGGGAATGCCAGTGAAGGGATTGGCAGAGAGAAGCAGCAGTCACGGATCGGTTAGTGTGTGTATTAGTCTAGCAGCAGAATTCATAATAGACTGAAGGGGGGATAGCCTGCGTAAGGGTGGGCCATTAAGGAAAGGGTTGCAGTAATCAAGGCGGGAAATAGTGAATAGGAGTGAATACGTTTCTTTGTGGTATCATTAGTCAGGAAGGATCAAATACTGGAGATGTTGCAGAGGTTAAGGTGGCAAGATTTAGCCAGTTATTGGATGTGGGGGCTGAAGGAGAGGTCAGAGTCAAGGATTACACCCAGCATCCTGGCATGTGTGGAGGGACCAATGGTTGTGTTGTTGATTTTAATGGTAAAGTCATGGGGAGGGGGGACCGGGAAGGAGAAAATATAACAAGCTCAGTTCTAGAAAGACTGAGTTTGAGGAAGTGGTGTGACATCCACACCGATATATCATTCAGTAAGTTTGAGATCCGTGAGGAGATCGAGGGGGTGAGTTGAGGAGTGGAGAGATAGATTTAGGTATCGTGAATCTAATAATTACCGGACAGGCAATAGGTATGCAGAGTAGTGATGAGCCGAACACCCCCGGGTTCGGTTCGCACCAGAACCCGCGAACGGACCGAAAGTTCGAACGAACATTAGAACCCTATTAAATACAATGGATGCGAACGTTCGAATTCTAAAGTGCTAATTATAACAACTATTATGCATGTTATTGTCCTAAAAAGGGTTTGGGAACCCGGGTTCTGCACCAGGGGACATGTATCAATGCAAAAAGAAGTTTTAAAAACGGTCGTTTTTCGGGAGCAGTCATTTTAATGATGCATAAAGTGAAAAAAAAAAAGTCAAATATTCCTTTAAATATCGTACCTGGGGGGTGTCTAAAGTATGCCTGTGAAGTGCCACGTGTTTCCCGTGTTTAGAACTGTCCCTGCACAAAATGACACTTCTAAAGGAAAAAAAAGCCATTTAAAACTGCTTGCGGCTTTAATGTAATGTCTGGTCCCGGTAATATGGATGAAATTCTTTAAGAAAAATGGCATAGCTACCCCATGACCCCCCCCTACCCCAGCCCATTACCAGCCCCTTTGGGTCTTGTATGGATATTAAGGGGAACCCCGCACATAAAATAAAAAAGGCCCTATATACTCTGAACAGCCCTATACAGGCGGTGCATACAAGACAGGGACTGTAGGTTTGTTCTTATGTAGAGTCTGTTTGTAATTTTGAACAGGTACATTGTTGAAGTGTAGCTCCAGACCAAAAATCTATTTTTAAACTTTTTGGAAAACATAGGTAAGGGTTATCACCCCTGTAACATTTGTTTTGCTGTCTGTGCCCCTGTTCAGAACATTTCACCTCACTTTCCGTCCCAATGACAACTGTTTTTGAAATGTGGTGTTTTTCTTGAAACAAGGATTGCTGATAAAGCATCAGTACAGAGGAGACACCTTTCTCCCATATTTATTCTTACAGGAGAGAATTTTCCTTCCTAGTGGTAGATTTCCTCTCACTTCCTGTTGTCTTCTTGCGTTTGCAAGTAGGAGTCGTTTGTAAGTTGGATGTTTGAAAGTAGGGACCTGCCGTATATACTCTGCAGAAATAGGCCCCTTAGTTGTTGGTGTTGGCACAACACTGTAAGCACTCACAGTTACTCTTGGTTGGTGCTGGAACGCCCTGCTGTCAACTATTATATCAGGAATTTTAATTACATATAATTGTTGAACAGTGGTAGTAAAAATTGGGCCTTTGATGGTGGTGCTGGTGCCACAACACTGTAAGCCCTGACAGTTACTCTTGGTGGGTGCAGCAATGGGCCCTGCTGTGAATTATTAGATCAAGAATTGTAATTACATGCCCCTGTTGAACAGGGGCTGAAAAATTGGGCCTTAGGCACTGGTGGCACAACACTGCAACCCCTCACAGCAACTGTACTTGGAGCACAGCAATGAGCCCTGTTGCAAAGTATTGCTTCAAAAATTGTAATGACACGCCCCTGTTAAACAGGGGCTGAAAAATTGGGCCTTAGGCACTGGTGGCACAACACTGCAACTCCTCACAGATACTGTACTTGGAGCACACCAATGAGCCCTGTTGCAAAGTATTGCTTCAAAAATTGTAATGACACGCCCCTGTTAAACAGGGGCTGAAAAATTGGGCCTTAGGCACTGGTGGCACAACACTGCAACTCCTCACAGATACTGTACTTGGAGCACAGCAATGAGCCCTGTTGCAAAGTATTGCTTCAAAAATTGTAATTACACGCCCCTGTTAAACAGGGGCTGAAAAATTGGGCGTTAGGCACTGGTGGCACAACACTGCAACTCCTCACAGATACTGTACTTGGAGCACACCAATGAGCCCTGTTGCAAAGTATTGCTTCAAAAATTGTAATTACACGCCCCTGTTAAACAGGGGCTGAAAAATTGGGCGTTAGGCACTGGTGGCGGCACCCATAAACAAAAATGATCTTACAAGCTATCATCATCAATCGTATCATTGAGGACTCGGAGGAGGAGGATAGCCAGTCAACATAACAGCACAGGCACTCAGCATCAGCATCAGTCTTGAAGGGATGTGACATGTTAAAATCAATTAGTCTGTTATATCAGCATCAGGTGTGTGGTAGCTGGTGGTGATCCAAGACTGGTTCATCTTGATGAAAGTCAGTCGATCAACCGAGTCGGTGGACAGGCGCACCCTGTGATCCGTGACAAATCCTCCAGCAGCACTGAATGTGCGTTCCGAAAGAACGCTGGATGCAGGACAGGCCAGTAGCTCAATTGCATACTGTGCAAGCTCTGGCCAGTGATCCATCCTCAAGACCCAGTAAGCCAGAGGATTTTCGGTGGGGAAGGTGTCCAAGTCTGACCTTGCCCCTAGATATTCCTGCACCATGTTTATCAGACGCTGGCGATGGTTGCTGGAACCGATCATACTTTGGGGCTGCGGACTAAAGAATTGTCTGAACGCATCGGTCAGACGGCCACCTTCCCCACCGCTCCTTCTTTGACTGGCCGAAGCCTCAGCAACTCGTTGTCCAGGACCAGGAGTTTGCAACCTCCCAGTCTCTGGGAACGCGTTGCACAGACCTTTCTGCAAGGCCTCCCGGAGTTGTCTCATCCTCTGCTCCCTCTGCGACGGTAACATAAGGTCCGCAACCTTACCCTTGTACCGTGGATCAAGGAGAGTGGCCAGCCAGTAATGGTCCCTCTCCTTGATCCGAAGAATACGAGGATCCTTCCGCAGACTTTGCAGGATCAGGGAGGCCATGCAGCGTAGGTTTGCTGAGGCATTCGCTCCGGAGTCCTCTGGGTCACTAAGGACGACATGATCCGCAGCCACCTCCTCCCAGCCACGTACAAGTCCACTGGTTTCTTGGGACTGTAAATCATCCCTAAAAGACTGCTGCTGATGATGCTGAGTGCCAGCCTCCACCTCCATGCTGACACAATCCTCCTCCTCCTCCTCCTCCTCCTCCTCCTCCTCCTCCTCTTCCTGTGCGATGGGTGGGACAGAAGGAACACTGTCTGGGTAAAGGGGGCCTTGAGAGGCAAGGAAGTCCTCCTCTTCCTGCCTCTGTTCTGCCTCAAGTGCCCTGTCCATTATTCCACGCAGCGTGTGCTCCAACAGGTGGACAAGAGGTACAGTGTCACTGATGCATGCACTGTCACTGCTCACCATCCTCGTGGCCTCCTCAAATGGTGCCAGGACAGTGCATGCATCCCTGATCATGCCCCACTGGCGTGGAGAAAAAAAACCAAGCTCCCCTGACCCTGTCCTGGTGCCGTAGTCGCACAGGTACTCATTGATGGCCCTCTGCTGCGTGTGCAGCCGCTGCAGCATGGCCAACGTTGAGTTCCACCTGGTGGGCATGTCACATATAAGGCGGTTCTTGGGCAGGTTCAACTCCTTTTGCAGCTCAGCCAGGCGAGCACTGGCATTATAAGATCTGCGGAAATGCACACAGACTTTCCTGGCCTGCCTCAGGACATCCTGTAAGCCCGGGTACCTGCCCAAGAAGCGCTGCACCACCAGGTTAAGGACGTGAGCCACACAGGGCACATGGGTCAGTTGTCCCTGTCGGAGGGCGGAGAGGAGGTTGGTGCCATTGTCGCAAACCACCATTCCTGGCTTAAGCTGGCGTGGCGTCAACCACCTCTCGGCCTGGCCCTGCAGAGCAGACAGGACCTCTGCCCCAGTGTGGCTTCTGTCCCCCAAACACACCAGCGCAAGCACGGCATGGCATCTTTTTGCCTGCGTACTTGCGTAGCCCCGTGAACGGCTACGGAGCACCGCTGGTTCATAGGACAAACCACAGGAAGAGGCCATGGAGGAAGAAGAAGAGGAGGGGGTGGAGGAGAGAGGTGTGTCACAACCAATAGTAGCATTTTGGAGGCGTGGCGGTGGGACAACCTCCAACACTACTGCACCTTGTCCTGAATCCTTCCCAGCTGCCAAAAGAGTGACCCAATGGGCCGTGAAAGAAAGGTAACGTCCCTGTCCATGCCTGCTGGACCATGAGTCAGCGGTAATATGCACCTTACCGCTGACCGCCCTGTCCAGCGAGGCCAAGACATTGCCTTCCACATGCCGGTAGAGAGCCGGAATAGCCTTCCGTGAGAAAAAGTGGCGTTTGGGAACCTGCCACTGAGGAACTGCACATTGCACAAACTCACGGAAGGGGGCCGAGTCTACCAACTGAAAAGGCAGCAGTTGAAGCGCTAGCAATTTAGCCAAGCTAGCATTCAACCGCTGGGCATGTGGATGGCTGGGAGTGAACTTCTTTCGACGGTCCAGCAGCTGGGGCAGGGAAATTTGCCTGCTAGAATCGGACGTCGGTGTACTGCTAGCAGAGTGGGCGCAAGTACTTGGCTGTGACACACCTAATTCTACACCTTCATTCCTCTCAGTGCATGTTTCAGAGAGGACTGAAGTTATAGTGGGGTTGGAGATCCCAGCTGATGCGGTGCAAGGAGAGGTCCGCTTTGTTCTTTGGTGTGGGTCTTTGAGGTAGGCTTGCCAACGAGCTGCATGGCAGGTCAACATATGTCTGGTCAGGCATGTGGTACCCAAGCGGCTGATGTTTTGGCCACGCGATATACGCTTGAGACATATGTTGCAAACAGCAGCTGTGCGATCTGATGCACTAGCCTCAAAAAAGGCCCACACCAAAGAACTTTTTGAATGACGGGCAGAGGCAGCGCCCTGCACAGGCGGAGCTCTGCGGTGTGATTCCGTCGGTGTACTGCCCTTACGCTGGCCACCAAAGGGCATCCTGCCTCGTTGGAGATGTGCCTCCTCCTCATCCTCCTCCTCCTCCTCTCTCCTATTAGGCACCCACGTGGAGTCAGTGACCTCATCATCCCCTCCCTCCTCATCACTGGAGCCAATCTGGCAGTATGCTGCAGCTGCTGGAACATGACTGCCAGATTGGTGTCCTTCTTGAGCATCCCCTCTGTCTGCTCTCACGCTACTGCCTTCCTCTAGCTGGGTTTCATCATCAGACCCTTCGAAACGCTGGGCATCCTCCTGGAGCATGTACCCAACACTGTGCTGAAACAGTTCGGGGGACTCCTCAGGAGGAGGACATGGTGGGTCTAGGGAAGGAGTGACTGATGATTTGTCTGACATTGATACCAGGGAAGACGACGCTTTGGCAGCTGCTTTTCCAGTACCCTGAGCCTGGGTGAGAGAGGATGAGGAGGAGGAGGAGGGCTTGGTCATCCACTCTACCAAGTCTTCGGCATGATGTGGCTCAACATGTCCAGCTGCCGAAAAGAAGGACAAGCGTGTCCCATGGCCATGTGCTGATGACAATGCACCGCGTCCACGACCAGCACTGTTGCCCCCAGACACAGAGCCTGCTTGCCCTCTTTTATTGCCTCCTGACTGTCTGCCTCTCCTTGTTTGCCTTCCAGACATTCTAATAGATGGCCTGCAGGGAGATGGGAAAAAAGCAATAAGGGCTACCTTCAGGTGTCCTTCTCTGTCCCTTGAAACAAGGACTTGCAGAGTGAAATAAACTGACACTCTCCCTACCTACAGTTTTCTGTCCCTAGAATAAATGTTTTTTTTAATCACAATATAGCACAAGGACAATTCAGTCACTGTCCTTCCAGGTCCCTGGAAACAAGGACTTGCAGAGTGAAATAAACTGACACTCTCCCTACCTACAGTTTTCTGTCCCTAGAATAAATGTTTTTTTTAAGCACAATATAGCACAAGGACAATTCAGTCACTGTCCTTCCAGGTCCCTGGAAACAAGGACTTGCAGAGTGAAATAAACTGACACTCTCCCTACCTACAGTTTTCTGTCCCTAGAATAAATGTTTTTTTTAATCACAATATAGCACAAGGACAATTCAGTCACTGTCCTTCCAGGTCCCTGGAAACAAGGACTTGCAGAGTGAAATAAACTGACACTCTCCCTACCTACAGTTTTCTGTCCCTAGAATAAATGTTTTTTTTAATCACAATATAACACAAGGACAATTCACTCACTGTCCTTCCAGGTCCCTGGAAACAAGGACTTGCAGAGTGAAATAAACTGACACTCTCCCTACCTACAGTTTTCTGTCCCTAGAATAAATGTTTTTTTTAATCACAATATAGCACAAGGACAATTCAGTCACTGTCCTTCCAGGTCCCTGGAAACAAGGACTTGCAGAGTGAAAGAAAAAAAACACTCTCCCTACCTACAGTTTTCTGTCCCTAGAAAAAATGTTTTTTTTAATCACAATATAACACAAGGACAATTCACTCACTGTCCTTCCAGGTCCCTGGAAACAAGGACTTGCAGAGTGAAATAAACTGACACTCTCCCTACCTACAGTTTTCTGTCCCTAGAATAAATGTTTTTTTTAATCACAATATAGCACAAGGACAATTCAGTCACTGTCCTTCCAGGTCCCTGGAAACAAGGACTTGCAGAGTGAAATAAACTGACACTCTCCCTACCTACAGTTTTCTGTCCCTAGAATAAATGTTTTTTTTAAGCACAATATAGCACAAGGACAATTCAGTCACTGTCCTTCCAGGTCCCTGGAAACAAGGACTTGCAGAGTGAAAGAAAAAAAACACTCTCCCTACCTACAGTTTTCTGTCCCTAGAAAAAATGTTTTTTTTAATCACAATATAACACAAGGACAATTCACTCACTGTCCTTCCAGGTCCCTGGAAACAAGGACTTGCAGAGTGAAATAAACTGACACTCTCCCTACCTACAGTTTTCTGTCCCTAGAATAAATGTTTTTTTTAATCACAATATAGCACAAGGACAATTCAGTCACTGTCCTTCCAGGTCCCTGGAAACAAGGACTTGCAGAGTGAAATAAACTGACACTCTCCCTACCTACAGTTTTCTGTCCCTAGAATAAATGTTTTTTTTAAGCACAATATAGCACAAGGACAATTCACTCACTGTCCTTACAGGTCCCTGGAAACAAGGACTTGCAGAGTGAAAGAAAAAAAACACTCTCCCTACCTACAGTTTTCTGTCCCTAGAAAAAATGTTTTTTTTAATCACAATATAACACAAGGACAATTCACTCACTGTCCTTCCAGGTCCCTGGAAACAAGGACTTGCAGAGTGAAATAAACTGACACTCTCCCTACCTACAGTTTTCTGTCCCTAGAATAAATGTTTTTTTTAAGCACAATATAGCACAAGGACAATTCAGTCACTGTCCTTCCAGGTCCCTGGAAACAAGGACTTGCAGAGTGAAATAAACTGACACTCTCCCTACCTACAGTTTTCTGTCCCTAGAATAAATGTTTTTTTTAATCACAATATAGCACAAGGACAATTCAGTCACTGTCCTTCCAGGTCCCTGGAAACAAGGACTTGCAGAGTGAAATAAACTGACACTCTCCCTACCTACAGTTTTCTGTCCCTAGAATAAATGTTTTTTTTAATCACAATATAACACAAGGACAATTCACTCACTGTCCTTCCAGGTCCCTGGAAACAAGGACTTGCAGAGTGAAATAAACTGACACTCTCCCTACCTACAGTTTTCTGTCCCTAGAATAAATGTTTTTTTTAATCACAATATAGCACAAGGACAATTCAGTCACTGTCCTTCCAGGTCCCTGGAAACAAGGACTTGCAGAGTGAAATAAACTGACACTCTCCCTACCTACAGTTTTCTGTCCCTAGAATAAATGTTTTTTTTAAGCACAATATAGCACAAGGACAATTCACTCACTGTCCTTCCAGGTCCCTGGAAACAAGGACTTGCAGAGTGAAAGAAACTGACACTGTCCCTACCTACAGTTTTCTGTCCCTAGAATAAATGTTTTTTTTTAAGCACACTATAGCACAAGCACAAAACACACTGACACTCTCCCTACCTATCCTTCTCTTTCACTAAACTAAAGGAATCCAGGTTAAGCAAGAAAGAAATAACAGTCACTGTCCCTGCCTATGCTGCTCTATCCCTGCTCCGGAACACGCTACACTAGGCCGCCGTGCTGGCGGCCTTTTATAGTGTGGGGCGTGTACTAAACACCCTCAGCAATAATTGGCCACAGGCATCCTGCCTGTGGCCAATCATTGCTCTCCTCGCTGCCGGCGCTGTGATTGGCCAAGCATGCGGGGTCACAGTGCATGCTTGGCCAATCACAGCGCCTGGATGACACTGCGATGGCGTAGTGCATTGTGGGCCGTTCGCGTCACTCGAATTTGGCGCGAACGGCCCAAATCGTTCGATCTTCGTCGAACGATCGAACAGCCGATGTTCGAGTCGAACGTATGTTCGACTCGAACACGAAGCTCATCCCTAATGCAGAGTGACCACACCAGTGGCAAAGGTCTAGACAACTTCCAGGATGTTGGACGTTTTTCCAACTAAATATTTAATTTCTATAAAGAAAAACTTACCTTTAGGCCTCATGCTCACTGGGCATTTATCCCCGATGCACATAGCTCCCAACTGTCCCTTTCATCCAATTTCCCTGACCAGTTCTGGTCACCAGTGCTTACAAGGGATGTGCTGGAACTGGATAGAGTCCAAAGAAGGGCAACAGAACTAATAAGGGGATTGGAGGACCTCAATTACGAGGAACGACTGCAAACACTAAATTTATTCTCGCTGGAGAGACGACACTTGAGAGGAGATATGATAGCGAATTACAAATACTTCAATGATGATTCCAGCATAGGAAAAACACGGGGCCACACAATGAGATTGAAAGAGAAGCGGTTTAACCTTAAATGGGGGTTTTTCACTCTCTCTTCAACAATTGGTGGTGGCTGCAGGAAGTATGGGTATTTTTAAGAGACTCTTGGACGTGCATCTTAAAAAACACAACATACAGGGATATGGCAAATAATTATAGACACTGACAAAATTGCACATACACAGGTTGAACTGGATGGACTATTTATTCAACCTTACCTACTAAGAGACTATGAGGGACTGTCCCTGATTTGGAACAAAGTCTCTTTGTCCCTCTTTCCTCCTCATTTGTCCCTCATTTTGGTCTGATCTATATACCGTATATACTCGAGTATAAGCTGACTCGAGTATAAGCCGAGGTACCTAATGTTGCCACAAAAAACTGGGAAAACTTACTGACTCGAGTATAAGCCGAGGGACAACAATGCCTCAGTGTTCCCATCCTTACTGTTCCCTATCCTCACTGTTCCCTATCCTCACTGTTCCCTATCCTCACTGTTCCCTATCCTCACTGTTAACTATCCTCACTGTTAACTATCCTCACTGTTTAAATTTTACATGTAAATAGTACCTGAAAAAAAGTTGCGGCTGCGGCGTCCATCATTCAAATCCCGCGGTCTCTTCCTGTTCCTTCCGTGATAGGCGATTCTCATCAGACACTCTCCACCTATCACGAACGTTCTCTCATCCTCAGTTTCCCAGCAGACACTGTGTTGGGTGTTCCGCCAATCACAGACGTCTGCTGGGAAACTGAGGATGAGAGAACGTACGTGATAGGCGGAGAGTGTCTGATGAGAATCGCCTATCACGGAAGGGACCAGGAAGAGACCGCGGGATTTGAACGATGGACGCCGCAGCCGCAACTTTTTTTCCAGGTACTATTTACATGTAAAAACTTTCGCTGACTCGAGTATAAGCCGAGGGGGGGACTTTCAGCCCAAAAAAAAGGGCTGAAAATCTCGGCTTATACTCGAGTATATACGGTCGTTGTATTTAAAATGCACTTTTTATCTTTTAAAAAGTGTTTCCCAGTGCTAAACCTTTAATCCAATTTCAACATTTTTGCATTTGTAAAATTCAAAA
Source organism: Rana muscosa (assembly GCA_029206835.1). NCBI lineage: Eukaryota > Metazoa > Chordata > Amphibia > Anura > Ranidae > Rana > Rana muscosa. The sequence continues at coordinate 979,643,959 of CM055117.1, forward strand.
CAGTTGAAACAGTTGACTGTGCTCTTCGTTGGCTCTCATCCTACCTATCCCACCGCACTTACAGTTCTACTTCCTCCTCTCCTCTTTTTTTCTCCATTGGGGTCACCCAAAGTTCTGTTCTTGGACCTCTCCTATTCTCAATCTACACCTCCTCCCTGGGTCAGCTGATAGCCTGCCATGGCTTTCAATATAATTTCTATACTGATAACACCCACATCTTTCTACACCTCAGCTCACACTTTCAGTCTCCTCATGCATCACTAATTTACTGACCAACATATCAGTCTGGATGTCACACCACTACATCAAACTCAACCTGTCCAAATCCAAGCTCATAATATTTCCTCCACCACGTGCCCCTTTCGCTGACTTCTCTGTCAAGATCAATGGCACAACCATCCACCCATCCCTGCATGCCAGGGTGCTAGGAATCAGAGTACTGAGTCCTGGACTCTGAACTCTCCTTTTGGCCCTACATCCAATAACTGTCCAAAGCATCCCGCCTCAACCTCCGCAACATCTCTGAAATACGTCCCCTACTAACCAATGACACCACAAAGCTCCTAATTCACTCCCTGGTTATCTCTCGCCTTGATTACTGAAACTCCCTCCTCATTGGCTTACCTTTACAGGTTAGACTATCCCCCATTCAGTCCATCATTAATGCCGCTGCCAGATTTATCCACCTTACAAACCGCTCAGTGTCTGCTACCCCTCTCTGTCAATCCCTCCATTGGCTGCCACTCACCCAACAAATTAGTTTTAAAATACTAACAATAACTTACAAAGCTATCCACACCTTGTCCAGCTACATCACTAACCAGATTTAAAAATACCAACCAAATCGTTTTTTTCAATCCTCCCAAGACCTCCTGTTCTCTAGTTCCCTTGTCATCGTGTCCCATGCTCGCCTCCGGGACTTCTTCCAAGCCTCTCCCATCCTTTGCAATTCCCTACCCCAATCTGTCTATCTCCTACTCTATCCACTTTTTGGCGATCCCTGAAACTCATCTCTTCAGAGAACCCTTTCCTGCCTCCGTCTAACAACTGTACTTTAATTTTCTTCATCAGCTCATCACCCACAGTTATTTCCTTTTGTATCACTTGACCCTCCCATCTAGATTGTAAGCTTTAACGAGCGGGCCCTCTGCTTTCTCCTGTATTGAATTGTATTGTAACTGTACTGTCTGCCCTCATGTTGTAAAGCACTGCAAAAACTGTTGGCACTATATAAATCCTCTATAATAATAATAATAATAATAATAATAATAATAATAATAATAATAATAATAATAATTCCTATGCACCCTATGTAACTTTTACCTACATATATGTTTGTTTTCACCCTGAACTTAAGAGATGGCAAGTTAAAGCGTTTGTTACCCCAACACTTCATATTCCTGATATGTGCCTGCTGTACCATGTACTTGTATGAGAAAGTATCCTGTTCTCTTTGTATTGATTCCTTTATGTGAAATCCCTGGTGCACACTGCGGTCAGTTCTCTAGCTGTGCTGTGAACTCAGTGTGCTCTTCTCCAATAATCAGACTTGTCCTGACATGTCCTCCGCTGCACAGCCTTTCACTAAGATGCTCATTGTGCTGCTGTTTCTCCTTCCCCAGCTCTTATGCAGCTGACAACAGAGGGAATGTGATGTAAAACAACAGAATGTTTTTTTTACAAGGTGGGCATTTACAATCACTTTAAGCCACGCAACTCATTTTTTTATTGGTGAAATAAAGAAACTTTTTGTTCAGTAAAGCTGAAAACTCCCACCTAATTTTACACATCATATTCCGAGCGCTTCCACCAATTGAAATACTGATAGGCCTTTTATTGTAAACACCTTTTGCACACAACCTACTGATTGTATTTCCTAGCTTTTGCCCAGTTGCAATATTTATCCCTTTCATGACTAAGCCTATTTCTAACATTTGGTGTTTACAAGTTAAAATACGTATTTTTTGCTAGAAAATTACTTAGAACCCCCAGACATTATATATATTTTTTTAGCAGAGAATCTAGAGAATAAAATGTCGATTGTTGCAATATTTTATGTCACACGGTGTGACAGGAGGGTCACTTTGGACACAGGGTGAGCCAGGAAACCATAGACATTAAGAAATATATCTTGGACTACCTAAAATGTAATATTTATCCACCATATTCCCAAGGATATCTGTAAAGGACTATTTGCTGATTCTGAGCTCAACAGGTTAATTGAGAGATACTGATGTGTTCAGCCTCGGTCACCTGTCTGCCTAGTGTAGTGCTAATGAGTCGCAGCTTCTAAGGGACCTGTTCATTGTTAGTGGTGATGTGGATTGGGGAAATTGAGTCTGTCCTTGTGTGTATTGTAGAGTAACAGACAGTCTGGTGAATATAAAGGTCATGCATAGTTATTTAAACATAAGGGGATTAGAACCTGTTGTCTCCTAACAGGTGTCAAAATAATGTGTATTGGGTCTGGTTGTGTTGTGGGTGGAGCTGGACCATTGTTCGTTTTAGATTAATGCAGTATTGGATGTGTATAAAAGTTACAGTGTTTTTCAATAAAGCTCAGTCTATCCTTGGAAAGATACAGAGTGCGTCTCGTTCTTTCAGAAGGATTAATTCCTATGGGAAGTGGTCGTCTGGCTGTGGAGGATCGATAGTGAATGTTTGTCCAGGAGAGGGAAGAGATCTAAATGGCGTTAAACCCCTTTCGTATTTGGGGTGCCGTTATATTGGTTGGCAGCAGCGGGATTTTCCCTCCAGTTCCGGGGACACTCCAAGCCACCACAGTGAATGACCAAGCTATGCAGCCTGCAGGAAAGCCACGCTGAAAGACTTACTTGAGAGCCGAGATGGACCAGAGGGATGGTGATGCAAGACCCTGGTCAGTTGAAGACTTGTTTCAGCAACGAGTTCGACAGCGCTTGGCATTATATGGTGCTAACCCATCAGAGACCGCCATACAGGAAGCCATTAGAGGCATCCAGCTGCAGGATGAGCGACAAGAGAAAAAACTACAGCGACAAAAGAGAGAACTAGAGCGACAAGAGAGAACGAGAGCGACAAAAGAGAGAACTAGAGCGACAACATGAGAGGAGAATGGCGGAAATACGGCAATCGGAGATCGCCTACAGACAGCTGCTAGAATCTGCTCAGCAGCAGGGTGGGGCTACCTTTGTCTGGGACTATCAGGAAATACCAGTTGACAACTATGAAATCCTGGCTGAAGAATCGGCAGTGGAAAATCTGAAGATTGCCATCCCTAAAGCCGAAGTGGATGATATGGAGTTCCAGGGAGCTAGCCTGGCTGAAGAATCGGCAGTGGAAAATCTGGAGATTTCTATCCCTAAAGCCGAAGTGGATGATATGGAGTTCCAGGGAGCTAGGGCAGTTGGCTCATCTTCCCAGCCAGAGATTACAGAAGGTATGGACTTAAGGGACTGTTCAGAGGATGTTAGGGATTATGCATCGGCTGCCCAAGTACTGGCAGCAGGACAGAGTACTGCAGACCCCTGCTCTACACCCGTGGCAGATTTGGAGGCCAGAGGTGAGAAGGTGATGGTTCCTCTTTCCCAGGGGATTTCAGAGATGCAGGGAGGAGAAGCAGCCCTTTCCCCTCCCCAACAGTTAGCCAGAGCAGATGGTGTGAAGTCCCCAGCAGAAGTGCTGGCAACAGGGCAGAGTGATAGCAACCTCTGCCCAGCACCGGAAACAACTGTGGAGTTTCAGGGAGCCGGGGCAGTTGGGCCCTCTCTCCAGCAACAAGCTGAGGTGGTAAAGCTTTTACCCCCAGCTGAATCACTGGCAGGAGGGCAGAATGCTACTGGCCTCTGCACACAACTGCAACTTGAGCTGATATCGGTGGATGGGACTGCGGTCTCCACTCACAGCAACCCAGCAGAAGAGCTGGCAACAGAGCAGAGTGCTGCGGGCCTCTGCTCTCAACTAACAGAAGAGGGAGTGCCTGTGGTACTGGATGGGACTTCGGTCCTCACTGACACAACCCCAGAAAATGGTGTGACACTGAGACAGGAGGATGTCAGCCTTGCTTTGCAAGCACTGGGGGATTTTCACCTACCACAAGTGGATGGGACTTCAGTCTCCACTTGTATACCCCAGGGATGCTGGGCAGTCGGCCCAGATCCCTAACAGCATGACGGACTGAGCCCAGTCACCCTGTCTTCTCCCCAGCGGCGGGTATGTTCTCTGAGAGAGGTTGGCTGGGTAAGTAATGCTCTGTTTGGAGCAATTTATTTGGGGTACTGTGTGGATACCGGCATTAGAAGAATGGACCTATGGACTAACTTCGGAGTCAACCCGTCTGGGGTCACCTCCTGTGTTAGTCTCCTGCCGAAAGGGGAGATGTGTGACAGGAGGGTCACTTTGGACACAGGGTGAGCCAGGAAACCATAGACATTAAGAAATATATCTTGGACTACCTAAAATGTAATATTTATCCACCATATTCCCAAGGATATCTGTAAAGGACTATTTGCTGATTCTGAGCTCAACAGGTTAATTGAGAGATACTGATGTGTTCAGCCTCGGTCACCTGTCTGCCTAGTGTAGTGCTAATGAGTCGCAGCTTCTAAGGGACCTGTTCATTGTTTGTGGTGATGTGGATTGGGGAAATTGAGTCTGTCCTTGTGTGTATTGTAGAGTAACAGACAGTCTGGTGAATATAAAGGTCATGCATAGTTATTTAAACATAAGGGGATTAGAACCTGTTGTCTCCTAACAGGTGTCAAAATAATGTGTATTGGGTCTGGTTGTGTTGTGGGTGGAGCTGGACCATTGTTCGTTTTAGATTAATGCAGTATTGGATGTGCATAAAAGTTACAGTGTTTTTCAATAAAGCTCAGTCTATCCTTGGAAAGATACAGAGTGCATCTCGTTCTTTCAGAAGGATTAATTCCTATGGGAAGTGGTCGTCTGGCTGTGGAGGATCGACAGCGAATGTGTGTCCAGGAGAGGGAAGAGATCTAAACGGCGTTAAACCCCTTTCGTATTTGGGGTGCCGTTACACACGGTATTTGTGCAGCGGTGTTTTAAATGCAACTTTTTTGGAAAAATTAACTTTCATGAATTTAAAAAAAATGTAAAAGTAAAGTTAGCCCAATTGTTTTGTATAATGTGAAAGATGATGTTACACCGAGTAAATAGATACCAAACATGCCATGCTTTATAATTGTACGCAGTCGTGGAATGGCGACAAACTACAGTACCTAAAAATCTCCATAGGCAACGCTTTAATTTTTTTTACGGTTACCAGGTTAGAGTTACAGAGGATGTCTATGGCTAGAATTATTGCTCTCGCTCTGACGATCGCGGCGATACATCACATGTGGGATTTGAACACCGTTTACATATGCGGGACGCGACTTCCGTATGCATTTTCTTTTCTGCGCGAGGTTGCGGGGATAGGGGCGCTTTAAACATTTTTTTTTCTTCTTCTGAATACTGTGTACTTTTTTAAATCCGGCGCCATTGGCAGCCGAGTAACCCGGACGTGACGTCATGACGTCGCTTCCGTGGTTACATTGAAGAGACTGAATCAAAGCCGTTCGCGGTTTCATTTCAGTCTCTCTCTAGGCGCCAGAGGTGGCGCATCGTGGATCGGGTCTCCCGGTGGGACGGGAGGCCCGGTAAGAGCGGCGGAGGCGGCGGGAGGGGGGATGTCCCCTCCCGCTCCCCCGGGATAACAACCGAGCGGCTTTTAGCTGCACCGGTTGTTATCCCTGGAAAGCCAATCGCCGGCTCTAAAAATGATACCGGGATGATGCCACGCCGTCGCAGTGTCATCCAGGCGCTGTAATTGGCCAAGCATGCACTGTGACCCCGCATGCTTGGCCAATCACAGCGCCGGCAGCGAGGAGAGCAATGATTGGCCACAGGCAGGATGCCTGTGGCCAATTATTGCTGATGGGGTTTAGTACACGCCCCACACTATAAAAGGCCGCCAGCACGGCGGCCTTGTGTAGTGTGTTCCGGAGCAGGGAAAGAGAAGCATAGGCAGGGACAGTGTCATTATTTTTCCTTTACTATTCCTGGATTCCTTGTGTTTAGGGACAAATAAGGATAGGTAGGGAGAGTGTCAGTGACAGTGTGCTATTCTGTGCTAATCCTTGTTTGTAGGGACAGAGAGGTACAGTGAGGGAAAGTGTCAGTGTGCTATTCTGTTCTAAAACTATTTTGCTGAACCATATTTTCAATCCTTGAGTTGAGGGACAGAGAGGTACAGTGAGTGAAACTGACAGTGTGCTATTCTGTTCTAAACCAATTTTGCTGTTCCATATTTTCAATCCTTGAGTTGAGGGACAGAGAGGTACAGTGAGTGAAACTGACAGTGTGCTATTCTGTTCTAAACCAATTTTGCTGTTCTATATTTTCAATCCTTGAGTTGAGGGACAGAGAGGTACAGTGAGTGAAACTGACAGTGTGCTATTCTGTTCTAAACCAATTTTGCTGTTCCATATTTTCAATCCTTGAGTTTAGGGACAGAGAAGGACACTCGTAGAAATTATCAGTGTTCTATTCTGTGCTAAATCTTGTTTGTAGGGAGGGACAGAGTAGGACAGTGAGGGAAAGTGTCAGTGTGCTATTCTGTTCTAAAACTATTTTGCTGAACCATATTTTCAATCCTTGATTTGAGGGACAGAGAGGTACAGTGAGTGAAACTGACAGTGTGCTATTCTGTTCTAAACCAATTTTGCTGTTCCATATTTTCAATCCTTGAGTTTAGGGACAGAGAAGGACACTCGTAGAAATTATCAGTGTGCTATTCTGTGATAAATCTTGTTTGTAGGGAGGGACAGAGTAGGACAGTGAGGGAAAGTGTCAGTGTGCTATTCTGTTCTAAACTATTTTGCTGAACCATATTTTCAATCCTTGAGTTGAGGGACAGAGAGGTACAGTGAGTGAAACTGACAGTGTGCTATTCTGTTCTAATCCAATTTTGCTGCTCCATATTTTCAATCCTTGAGTTGAGGGACAGAGAGGTACAGTGAGTGAAACTGACAGTGTGCTATTCTGTTCTAAACCAATTTTGCTGTTCCATATTTTCAATCCTTGAGTTGAGGGACAGAGAGGTACAGTGAGTGAAACTGACAGTGTGCTATTCTGTTCTAAACAAATTTTGCTGTTCCATATTTTCAATCCTTGAGTTGAGGGACAGAGAGGTACAGTGAGTGAAACTGACAGTGTGCTATTCTGTTCTAAACAAATTTTGCTGTTCCATATTTTCAATCCTTGAGTTGAGGGACAGAGAGGTACAGTGAGTGAAACTGACAGTGTGCTATTCTGTTCTAAACCAATTTTGCTGTTCCATATTTTCAATCCTTGAGTTTAGGGACAGAGAAGGACACTCGTAGAAATTATCAGTGTGCTATTCTGTGCTAAATCTTGTTTGTAGGGAGGGACAGAGTAGGACAGTGAGGGAAAGTGTCAGTGTGCTATTCTGTTCCAAAACTATTTTGCTGAACCATATTTTCAATCCTTGAGTTGAGGGACAGAGAGGTACAGTGAGTGAAACTGACAGTGTGCTATTCTGTTCTAAACCAATTTTGCTGTTCCATATTTTCAATCCTTGAGTTGAGGGACAGAGAGGTACAGTGAGTGAAACTGACAGTGTGCTATTCTGTTCTAAACAAATTTTGCTGTTCCAATTTCTGCAGAGTATATATGGAAGGTCCCTACTTTCAAACATCCAACTTACAAACTACTACTACTTGCAAACGGAAGAAGACAACAGGAAGTGAGAGGAAATCTACCCCTTGGAAGGAAAATTCTCTCCTGTAAGAATTAATATGGGAGAAAGGTGTCTCCTCTCTACTGATGCTTTATCACCAATCCTTGTTTCAATAAAAACACCACATTTCAAAAACAGTTGTCATTGGGACGCAAAGTGAGGTGAAATGTTCTGAACAGGGGCACAGACAGCAAAAAAATGTGACAGGGGTGATAACCGTTCCCTATGTTTTACAAAAAGCTAAAAAAAAGGAATTTGCCATGGAGCTCCACTTAAACAATGCAGCTGTTCAAAATTATAAACAGATTCTACATAAGAACAAACCTACAGTCCCTGTCTTGTATGCACCGCCTGTATACGGCTGTTCAGAGTATATAGGTCCTTTTTTATTTTGTGAGCGGGGTTCCCCTTAATATCCATACAAGACCCAAAGGGGCTGGTAATGGGCTGGGGTAGGTGGGGGGGGGGTTGATGGGGTAGCTATGCCATTTTTCCTAAAGATTTTCATCCATATTACCGGGACCAGACATTGCATTAAAGCCGCAAGCAGTTTTAAATGACTTTTTTTCCTTTAGAAATGTTATTTTGTGCAGGGACAGTTCTAAACACGGGAAACACGTGGCACTTCACAGGCATACTTTAGACACCCCCCAGGTACGATATTTAAAGGAATATTTGACTTTTTTTTTTTTTCACTTTATGCATCATTAAAATGACTGCTCCCGGAAAACGTCCGTTTTTAAAACTTCTTTTTGCATTGATACATGTCCCCTGGTGCAGAACCCGGGTTCCCAAACTCTGTTTCGGACAATAACATGGATAATAGTCGTTATAATTAGCACTTTAGAATCCGAACTTTCGCATCCATTGTATTTAATAGGGTTCTAATGTTCGTGCGAACTTTCGGTCCGTTCGCGGGTTCTGGTGCGAACCGAACCCGGGGGTGTTCGGCTCATCACTAGTTATTAGTATTAGCATGTTTCTGGTTGGTTTAACCACTTCAGCTCCGTAAGATTTTACCCACTTCGTGACCAGAGCACTTTTTACAATTTGGCACTGCTTTGCTTTAACTGACAATTGCGCGGTCGTTCAACGCTGTACCCAAAAAAAAATTGTGTCCTTTTTTCCGCACAAATAGAGCTTTCTTTTGGTGGTATTTGATGACCTCAGCAGTTTTTAATTTTGCGCTATAAACAAAAAAAGAGCGACATTTTTGAAGAAAAAAAAAATATATATATTTTTTTCTTTTTGCTATAATAAATATCCCCCAATTTAAAAAAAAAAAAAAAGAATTTCTTCATCAGTTTAGGCCAATATGTATTCATCTACATATTTTTGGTAAAAAAAAATTGCAATATGCGTATATTGATTGGTTTATGCAAAAGTTTTAGTGTCTACAAACTTTGGGAAAGATGTATGGCATTTTTTTGGCATTTTTATTTTTTAACTAGTAATGGCGGTGATCTGCGATTTTTAGTGGTACTGCGGCATTGCGACGGACAAATCAGAGAAGAGGAGCCATATCGTTTGTTACTACTAAGTAGGAACAATGATGTGTCACCTCTCCTAGTCAATCCTATCCCCCCCACAGTTAGAACACACTGAGGGAACACACAATTAACCCCTTGATCGCCCCCTAGTGTTAACCCCTTTCTGCCAGTGACATTTACACAGTAAGCAGTGCATTTTTATAGCACTGATTGCTGTATAAATGCCAATGGTCCCAAAAAAGTGTCTAGGGGGCGATCAAGGGGTTAATTTTGTGTTCCCTCAGTGTGTTCTAACTGTGGGGGGATAGGATTGACTAGGAAAGGAGACATATCGTTGTTCCTACTTAGTAGGAACAAACGATATGGCTCCTCTTCCCTGACAGCACAGGAATTTGTGTGTTTACACACACACAAATCCCCGTGCTGGCGCTCGTGCACGCGATCACGCTCTGGTGGCCGCTAAAGGAATGGTTGTACCCAATACGGGATTTCGCCCAGGGGAGACCTTCTGCCGCATTATATCTGCGTGAGTCGGTCGAGAACCGGTTAAAGCCCAAATCTGGTCTCAGCTCCCTAACCCTAACACAACCCCAAATTCACTCTTATTTTCAGATGTCCTTAGGTCAGTCATATGATGTGCTTCCTCTTCTGTCTTTTCTTCAGCTGTGGGTAATCCTCTAAATATGCAATAATTAACTGTAACTAAAGTATGCTATAGAAATGATAGGCTCATAACACCCTGTATTTACAATATTTCCTCACTCAAGATTGAATAACACTGGGGGGCTGATTTACCAAACGTTTGCGCCATGAGTATTGGCGCATCTGCGTGCGCAATGGCTGTTCTGGTATTTACAAAACATTAGTGCCTGTAGCGCAGCCCTATTTCCCATTTACTATAGTGTTCTCTGCGCCCGGGAGGAGGCGCTCAGTGCGCTACTATGGACCTGGCGCAGGGCATGTTAAAATCTAAATATAAAGAAGCTGGAAGTGAGAAAATATTGGGGGTGACATGGGGTGATGTGAGGAAGTGTAGTGACAACTGCCCAAATAACTAATATGCCCAAAATAGAGTGGGAAAGTAACTTTTTCAAAACCAGCCCGCTGCGCCGGCAATTCCGATTCGAGCTGCGGGAGGTTTTTTTGAGCTCAGCGCGGGAATTTCAATGGTTCAAATGCGCCAAGACACTGCTCTGAACTTGCCAGTGTGCCTGCAAAATGTCATTTCTAAAGGAAAAAAAAGGCATTTAAAAGCAGCCGCGGCTATAATGAATTGTCGGCTCCCGGCAATATAGAGAAAAGTCATTGAAAGTCTTTGCTAACCACAAAAAAAAAGCGTGGGGGTTCCCCCAAATTCCATAACCAGGCCCTTCAGGTCTGGAATGGATATTAAGGGGAACCCCGCTGCAAATTTAAAAAAAAAATGACGTGCGGGTTCCCCCCAAATATCCAAACCAGGCCCTTCAGATCTGGCATAGATTTTAAGGGGAACTCCACCCCAAATTAAAAAAAAATGACGTGGAGTCCCCCTAAAAAATCCACACCAGACCCTTTATCCGAGCACATAACCTGGCCGGCCGCAGGGGAAGAGGGGGGGACGAGAGAGCGGCCCCCCTCCCTCCTGAACCGTACCAGGCCACATGCCCTCAACATGGGGAGGATGTCCCCATGTTGATGGGGACAAGGGCCTCATCCCCACAACCCTTGCCCGGTGGTTGTGGGGGTCTGCGGGTGGGGGGCTTATCGGAATCTGGAAGACCCCTTTAACAAAGGGGACCCCCAGATCCCGGCCCCCCCTATGTGAAATGGTAATGGGGTACAATTGTATCCCTACCATTTCACAAAGAAAGTGTCAAAACTGTAAAAAATGACAAGAGCCGGTTTTAGACAATTCCTTTATTAATGTCTTTTCTTTTCTTCCATCTTCTTCTTCCTTCTTCTTCTTCCATCTTCTTCTTCTTCCATCTTCTTCTTTTCTCCATTCATGTTTCTTCCTCCATCTTCATCTTCCTCTTCATCTTTATCTTCATCTTCATCTTCTTCTTCCTTCGGTGTTCTCGTGCAGCATCTTGCTCCGGCGTCTTCCCTTCTTCTTTCTTCTCCGGCCGCTCCGTTTGAATTGGAGGTTCCCGCTGTGTGACGCTTCTGTTCTCCACTTGGTCCGCTTACACACGGTGGCTCCGCCCCCCTCTGTCACCACGGGGAAAGTCCCCGTGAAATCCATGTGCGTCAGAGGGGGGCGGGGTCACCGGGTGTAAGCGGACCCAGAGGCGAACTGAAGTGTCGCACAGCGGGAACCTCCAACTCAAACGGAGCGGCCGGAGAAGAAAGAAGAAGGGAAGACGCCGGAGCAAGATGCTGGACGAGAACACCGAAGGAAGAAGGAAGATGAAGATGAAGATAAAGATGAAGAGGAAGATGAAGATGGAGGAAGAAACCCGAATGGAGAAAAGAAGAAGATGGAAGACGAAGATGGAAGAAGAAGATGAAAGAAAAGACATTAATAAAGGAATTGTCAAAAACCGGCTCTTGTCATTTTTTAAATTTTTTACACTTTCCTTGTGAAATGGTAGGGGTACATTTCTACCCCATTACCATTTCACACAGGGGGGGGCGGGATCTGGGGGTCCCCTTTGTTAAAGGGGTCTACCAGATTCCAATAAGCCCCCCGCCCGCAGACCCCCACAACCACTGGGCAAGGGTTGTGGGGATGAGGCCCTTGTCCCCATCAACATGGGGACATCCTCCCCATGTTGAGGGCATGTGGCCTGGTACGGTTCAGGAGGGAGGGGGGGCGCTCTCGTCCCCCCCTCTTCCCCTGCGGCCGGCCAGGTTATGTGCTCGGATAAAGGGTCTGGTGTGGATTTTTAGGGGGACTCCACGTCATTTTTTTTTTAATTTGGGGTGGAGTTCCCCTTAAAATCTATGCCAGATCTGAAGGGCCTGGTTTGGATATTTGGGGGGAACCCGCACGGCATTTTTTTTTTTTGGTTAGCAAAGACTTTCAATGACTTTTATCTGTATTGACGGGAACCAGCAATTCATTACAGCCACAAGGACTTTTAAATGACTATTATTTTCCTTTAGAAATGTCATTTTGCTCTCCAACTGTTATAAACATGGAAAACATGTGCTACTTTACAGGCATACTAAAGACACCCCCCGGGAAGATATTTAGGGCCAGTTCACACCGGATGCAGTGCAGTGCGTTTTTTTGATGCCTGAAAAACGCAAAGAAAGTTGATCACATAAATGCCAATAGCATAGTTCACACCACTGCAGTCCGTTCCAGTGCGTTTCAGAAAGCCAAAAAATAATTGGTCATGCTGCATTTTTTAGGTACAAAACTGTACTGGACCCCAGTAAAACACATCAAAAACGCAACGGAACGTACCAAAAATGCACTGGAATGCACCGCAACGCACCTAAATGCACCAAAGACGCACTGCAACACACTTGTCCTAAGTGAAAAGAGGCGGAAAAAAACACTGGACTGCATCAAAAACGCCTCAAAAATGCACTGGAATGTGTCAAAAACGCGCATGCAGAAAAGCACCTGGAACGTATCCAGACTGCGTTTCTATAGTGTGAACTAGGGCCAGTTCACACCATAGAAACACAATCTGGATGCGTTCCAGGTGCTTTTCTGCATGCACTTTTTTCATGCGTTCCGGTGCATTTTTGGTAAGTTTTTGATGCAGTCCAGTGCTTTGTTTTCACCCCTCTTTTTTATTAACCATAGATAAGGACAAGTGTGTTCCAGTGCGTTTTTGGTGCATTTAGGTGTGTTCCTGTGCGTTCCAGTGCGTTTATGATGCGTTTTGATGCGTTCCAGTACAGTCCAGTGCAGGTAAAATGCAGCATGTTCTACTTTTTTGGTGGAACTGGAATGCACTGGAACAAACACTGCCATTTAGAACCATATAACCAACTTTCCATGCATTTTGGATGCATAAAAAACGCAATGGACTGCATGTGGTGTGAAATGGCCCTTAAGCAATTTGGCATATTTAAAGGCACTTCTCCTTGTTTTGTTTTTGGTGTTTTCCAAATTGGTGACATTGATATACGTCCCTTAGGGTGGGACCTGGGCCCCCATTTTAAGGCCAATAACTACTAGAAGATAAGCCAGCCAAGTGGGGACTAGCAAAATTAACAAGTCAGTTCCCATAGACTGCAATAGTATTTGTTGGTGGGGGGGAGGGGTGATTGTCCCATCTCTAATTTTGTAGCATGCTGGATGATGTGCTTAATTTTGGACGGGGGGAGGGGGGGGTTATTTTTTGCTAGCTGCATTGGTGTTGTTCTGCACATGCCCAGCCAGTTATTTTTTTTTGGCGTGCTTTGTGTGTGTGAACAGCGCCTGGATATTTCTGGGCATGCTTACTCAGAGAGTGTTTTCATGGGTTAGAAATTGAAGGACATCTTAACAGGTGTGCCCACTTTGAATTTCAGTCTCTACATTGGGAGAACTTGCATTCTGGGTGTTTCATGGACTGTGCATGTGTTTTCAATTGCCTCATTAGCACACAAACATATGTTATATAAAGCTCACAGAGCATTCGGTTGATTGCCTTAAGAAGAGGCGTGTGTGTGTGTTAAAATGTACATGTTGGTGTCCTTATCGAGTTTGTAACACATATATTTTATTTGTTATGTCTTTGCAAAACAAGTGATTGGTTAACTTATGTGGATTGTATATTTTTGGTGTGGGGGAGATATGTTCCCCTGAAATAATTCTGATGTTGTTAATGTGTGTTGCTCACTTTGATTTAATTGTCTGCTGCATTTTTTTGGCCAAAAATTTCTCAAGATGTTGAGTCTGTAACTGTTTCAAATTGACCATGTTTTTTATTTTGCCTTCCCTTTTGTTTTGTTAAACAATAAAATATGATGCAAAGTTTTGATGTTTGTTTTGTGTTTTCTTTGCAACAAATGTGACAGCTGATTGGCATGTCAAAACAAAACAGGTGTGATTTGTCTACCTTGGTGCCTTCATGGTAGTATATGCATGTATTTTATTGTGTGCTGCCATGGAGCGTCACCAGAAAATGAAATACAGAGCGGTAAGTATTCAATTTTCCTTTTTTACTGCAGTGGTTCTCAGCCTCAGTCCTAAAGTACCCCCAACAGGACATGTTTTGTGAATTTATCTTATCGAGAATTGCTGTCAAAATCAAAACCATTGACTGTGATTTAAAGCACATGTGCAAGATGAAGGAAAACCTGCAAACATGGCCTGTTGGGGGTACTTGAGAAGCACTGATTTAGAGCACTGCACTTAAAAATAGCTTAAGGCCATACAATTCTAATTGTGGGAATTTTGAGGGAAACAAAGTGTTAGAACCCCTGTATGTGTTTTTTTTTTTTTTTTATATTTTTTTTTTGAAGTTTGGCCTTTGTCTCCTTTTCTTAACATTGGCTTCACTTCCTGTCACACAGCTAAATAGGAAGTGAAGGTAAAACCCTACCAATGGCTTTTCTTGGGGACACACAGATCAATCTAACTAGTGTCCCCATTAAGAAAATTGCACTCTAGCACTTTGTTGTGTACACCCCAAATCATTGGGTAGTTTGGGGTTTAGTAAAGACAAATCCACTCTGCAGTAAAAGTGTAGCTGCTGAAAATCTGAGGGAAAGTACTGGTGATTGGATGTTGCAATCATGTAAAAGCAAAGATGTTTTTTTTTTTGGCTTGCATGTCCCCCTCAGATTAACAGCAAGTGCACTTGTAGTGCAAAGTAGATTTGTCTTTAGTAAATAAACCCCACAGTCCAAACTACCTAATAAATTGTGGTGTACCCTGCAATATGCTGGAGTGCAATGTGCATAATGGGGAAAGTATTTAGACTGACCTGTGTCCCCAAGGAAAGACATTGTTAGGGATTTTCCCTCACTTCCTGTGTGGCTATGTGACAGGAAGTGAATTATTTGGAAGGATAAAGTGGCCAAATTATTTAGTTTAACTTTTCAAAGACTCATTCCTAAGTTGAATTGTGATGCATGTCAATGGCCCATTTTGACCCTCTTTAATCACTTGAGATCAGCGCTATAACTGATCGACGGCCACAGCATGGTCCTCAATTGCCGGGAGTCCGTCAATAAACGTCCTCCCCTTTGCGCGCGCTGTGGTCACAGAGTCACTGTGACTCGGGTGATGACAGATCCGAGTAAGGGGCCAATCCGTGCCCTTTACCATGTGATCAGCTGTCAGCAAATGACAGCTGATCACGTAATGTAAACAAAAGCTGGGTAATGGTTTTTGTTTTCTCCTTGTGCCGACAGCGTGAGCATAAAAAAAAAGGCAATCACCGGCTTATATGCAAGGGACATGGGGCCCGAAGAGGAAGAGGCAATTCTGCATCATCTGTGACAATTAGTAGCCCCTGCCAGTGCCACCTATCAATGCCCACCACTGGTGCCAATCAGTGACACCTAGCAGTGCTGCCAGTGCCTATCAGTGCCCATCACTGCCAACTATCATTGCCACCTAGCAGTGCCACTTCTCACTGCCCACCAGTGCCAAATAGCAATGCCACCTCTCAGTGCCCACCCTTGCCACCTTATTGGTGCCCATCAGTGCAGTCTTATCAGTGTACATCAATGAAGAAGAAAAATTACCTTTTTAAAAAATATTAACCAGTTTCCTACCGCCCACCGTCAAATGACATCCTTGGCTTTGGGCGGTGACATCTGAATGATGCCTGCAGTTGCAGGCATCATTCAGATATCATTCTTTTCAGCCGGCGATTCTGTGCACAATAAAAACGATCATAGTGGCAGTTCCGCCGCTTGATCGTTCTTAGAGGCGGGGGGAGGGGACGTCCCCCCCCCTCTTGCCGCCATCCGGTGCTTCTCCGGGCTCTCCCATGCCATCTGGGGCTCGGAGAACAATTTGGAGATGACTGGTGACCAGATGGTCATCAGTCATCTCTATGACCGTCGGAGGCGCGGGCACGATGTTATGACATCACGCCGTGTTCCCGTATGTTAACCAAGCCGTGATCTTGGCTGTCAGCATGAGATTGGTGATTTTTTTGGAACAATATCATGCTTTCCAGCCTGGAGGAGAGATGCGGGGTCTTATTGACCCTGCATCTCTCCATAAAGAGGACCTGTCACACACATTCCTATTACAAGGGATGTTTACATTCCTTGTAATAGGAATAAAAGAGATCCCAAAAAATTAAAAAAATTAAAAAAGAGTAAAAAATCGGATGACCTATGGATTTTCGTCCGATGGATTTGTCCATCGGAAATCCGATGAAACTGTTTTTCATCAGTCTTGGCCACACACCATCAGTCTACAAACCGACCAATCCAAACGCGGTGACGTAAAACACTCCGATGAGCCGAGAAAAATGAAGTTTAATGCTTCTGAGCATGCGTTGACTTGATTCTAAGAATGCGTGGGTTTTTTAACCGATGGACTTGCCCATAGACGATCGGAAATTCCCATCGGTTTTTTATCCATCGGAAAATTTTAAAACAAGTTCTATTTTTTGCAACCGATGGAAAAAAGATTGATGGGTACCATACACGATCGGTTGGTCTGATGAAAACCATCCATCGGACGGTTTTCATCAGTCAAACCGATCGTGTGTATGGGGCTTTAGAAATACAAAAAAGTCAAAAAAAAAAAATAATAATAATAAAAAACGCCCATGTCCCCGGTAGCTCGCGCTCAGAAGCGAACACACACGTAAGTCCCGCCCACATATGTAAACGCCGTTCAAACCACACATGTGAGTTATTGCTGCGTGCGTTAGAACGAGTGCAACAATTCTAGCACTAGACCTCCTCTGTAATGCCAAAATGGTAACGTGTAAAAAAAATTTAAGCATCGCCTAGGGAGATTTTTAATTACTGAAGTTTGATGTCATGCCATGTGTGTGCTCAATTTTAAAGCGTGACGTGTTAGGTATCTATTTACTCAGCATAACAACATCTTTCACATTATACCAAAAAATTGGTTGTAACTTTACTGTTTTGTAATATTTTTAGCAAACAAAAGGTGTTTGAAAATTTATTGCGCAAATACCGAGCGAGATAAAAAATTGCAATGACCGCCATCTTATTCCCTAGGGTGTCTGCTCCAAAAAAATATATAATGTTTGGTGTTTTGAAGTAATTTTATAGCCATAAATTTATGATTTTTACATGAAGGAGAGAAGTGCCAGAATAGGCCCAGTGCTGAAGTGGGTAAAATATCCATAATTTTTTTATTTAAACTCGGTCTTTTGTATTTATCGAAAAAAATAAAAAAATAAAACACAAAGGTGATCAAATAAAACATTTTCATTGGGTTACAGTGTTGTATGAGCGCGCAATTGTCATTAAAAGTGCATCAGCGCTGAAATGTGAAACTTGGTCTGGGCAGTGCGCAAGTGGTTAATATAAGGCTACATGCACACGGACGTTTTTCCAACCGCTTGTTTGAGCGTTTTTTGCAGCTTAAAAACATCTCTCCATGTTAGCCTATGGCCTCATGGCCACCATGGTGTTTTGGAGCTGTAAATGGCATAGGCGTTTTTAGGCCCCATGTAGACAGGACGCTGGTGCAAAGTGTTCTGAACTAAGGTTGAAAGTGGCGTTTAGAAAGGCGCGCTTTGTGGCGTTTGCATGCCGTGTTTTACCAGATTTGCATGTATATGATAAGGAGCTGCCCTAAGCTCCAAAAACAGTATTATTTACGATTTTAGCTATTTAGTGAGACCAGAGTGATATGAGCAGCTGAGAGCAGCAGTGTAGTTGTATTAAGGCTGGGTTCACACTAGTGCGACACCACATCTGTCCTACTTTGGCTCCGACTTTGCCCTGCGACATGAAGCCGACATATGTCCGACTTTCAATGAAGGGGGATCCGACTTGGATCCTCGCCAATAGCAGGCACTGTGTTTGGTATAAATCTTGAGGGGGAACTCCAGGCCAAATTTTAAATAAAAAACAGGCATGGGTTCCCCCTCCAGGAGCATACCAGGCCCTTGGGTCTGGTCTGGATTTGAAGAGGAACCCCTACGCCGAAAAAACGGCGTGGGGGTCCCCCCAAAATCCAAACCAGACCTTTAGGTCTGGTCTGGATTTTAAGGTGAACCCCTCAAGCCGAAAAACGGCGTGGGGGTCCCCTCAAAATCCAAACCAGACCCTTATCTGAGCACGCAACCTGGCAGGCCACAGGGGAAAAGGGGGGGGGACGAGAGCGGCCCCACTCCCTCCTGAACCGTACCAGGCCGCATGCCCTCAACATGGGGGGGTTTGGTGCTTCTGGGCAGGGGGCGACCTGCGGCCCCCCCCACCCCAAAGCACCCTGCCCCCATGTTGATGGGGACAAGGGCCTCTTCCCGACAACCCTGGCCGTTGGTTGTCGGGGTCTGCGGGCGGGGGGCTTATCGGAATCCGGGAGCCCCCTTTAATAAAGGGGCCCCCGGATCCCGGCCCCCCACCCTATGTGAATGAGTATGGCGGTACATCGTACCCCTACCCATTCACCTGGTGGAAAAAAATTGCAATAAAAAAAACACACAGCTTTTTAAAGTATTTTATTGCACAGCTCCGGTGGTCTTCTTCCGACTTCGGGGGTCTCCGGTGTCGTCGCCGCCGCTCTCCGGTTTTCTTCTGCCGGGCCACCGCTAACTTCTTTAGCTCTTTTGCTAGCGGAGGCCCGGTCTTCTCCGTCGTCTTCTCCCCTCTTCTTCTCTCCGGTTCTTCCTTTCTTCTGCCGGCCCCTCCACTAACTTCTTTAGCTCTTTTGCTAGTGGAGGGGCCGGTCTTCTCCGTCGCCTTCTTCTTCTCCCGCTATCCGGTTCTTCTCCCGCTTCTTTCTTCTGCCGGCCCCTCCACTAACTTCTTTAGCTCTTTTGCTAGTGGAGGGGCCGGTCTTCTCCGTCGCCTTCTTCTTCTCCCCCTCTCCAGGTCTTCTCCCGGTTCTTTCTTCTTCCGGCCCCTCCACTAACTTCTTTAGCTCTTTTGCTAGTGGAGGGGCCGGTCTTCTCCGTCGTCGCCGTCGGCGTCTTCTTCTCTCTTCTCCTCCTCGATGTTGACTCGTCGCTTCCTCTCGCAGTAATGTAAAATTTTCGGTCCGCAGAGATTAATATAGGCTTCTCATGACGTCACAGTCACATGTTCCGGGGCACATGGCCCCGGAGCATATGAGTGTGACGTCATGGGAACATGTGACTGTGACGTCATGAGGGACGAGAGGAAGCGACGAGTCAACATCGAGGAGGAGAAGAGAGAAGACGCCGACGGCGACGACGGAGAAGACCGACCCCTCCACTAGCAAAAGAGCTAAAGAAGTTAGTGGAGGGGCCGGCAGAAGAAAGAAGCAGGAGAAGAACCGGGAGAAGAACCGGAGAGCGGGAGAAGAAGAAGGCGACGGAGAAGACCGGCCCCTCCACTAGCAAAAGAGCTAAAGAAGTTAGTGGAGGGGCCGGCAGAAGAAAGAAGCGGGAGAAGAACCGGATAGCGGGAGAAGAAGAAGGCGATGGAGAAGACCAGCCCCTCCACTAGCAAAAGAGCTAAAGAAGTTAGTGGAGGGGCCGGCAGAAGAAAGAAGCGGGAGAAGAACCGGATAGCGGGAGAAGAAGAAGGCGACGGAGAAGACCGGCCCCTCCACTAGCAAAAGAGCTAAAGAAGTTAGTGGAGGGGCTGGCAGAAGAAAGGAAGAACCGGAGAGAAGAAGAGGGGAGAAGACGACGGAGAAGACCGGGCCTCCGCTAGCAAAAGAGCTAAACAAGTTAGCGGTGGCCCGGCAGAAGAAACCCGGAGAGCGGCGGCGACGACACCGGAGACCCCCGAAGTCGGAAGAAGACCCCCGGAGCTGTGCAATAAAATACTTTAAAAAGCTGTGTGGTTTTTTTATTGCAATTTTTTTCCACCAGGTGAATGGGTAGGGGTACGATGTACCCCATACTCATTCACATAGGGTGGGGGGCCGGGATCCGGGGGCCCCTTTATTAAAGGGGGCTCCCGGATTCCGATAAGCCCCCCGCCCGCAGACCCCGACAACCAACGGCCAGGGTTGTCGGGAAGAGGCCCTTGTCCCCATCAACATGGGGGCAGGGTGCTTTGGGGTGGGGGGGGCCGCAGGTCGCCGCCCTGCCCCGAAGCACCAAACCCCCCATGTTGAGGGCATGCGGCCTGGTACGGTTTAGGAGGGAGGGGGGCCGCTCTCATCCCCCCCTTTTCCCCTGTGGCCTGCCAGGTTGCGTGCTCGGATAAGGGTCTGGTTTGGATTTTGAGGGGACCCCCACGCCGTTTTTCGGCTTGAGGGGTTCACCTTTAAAATCCAGACCAGACCTAAGGGTCTGGTTTGGATTTTGAGGGGACCCCCACGCCGTTTTTCGGCTTGAGGGGTTCACCTTAAAATCCAGACCAGACCTAAGGGTCTGGTTTGGATTTTGGGGGGACCCCCACACCGTTTTTCGGCTTAGGGGGGTTCACCTTAGAATCCAGACCAGACCTTAGGGCCTGGTATGCTCCTGAAGGGGAACCCATGCCGTTTTTTTCATTAAAATTTGGCCTGGAGTTCCCCTTCATGATTCATACCAAACATGGGACAGCAAGGCTGCCGAGGACCAGCGCGATCACATCGCGCTGGACACATTCTCGGCCGGCTAGTCGCCTCTAGGACACGACGTGAGCGGCTGCTGCACGCTCAGGTCGTGTCCAGATCGCCTCGCAAAGTCGCGCTGTCCCTGTGTCAGCCAGCACACGAGTCGCCCGCAAGTCGGATCTGACTTCCCGGGCGACCTCTATTCAAATCAATGGGCTCCCATAGGGAACCATTCATTTTCAATAGAGTGCCGCTGACATTTCTATTTACTATAACAGTGCGCCGCTGCTTCCTGCGCCCAGTGAAGGAGTTATCCGGCGCACCAATTAAGGTTAGAACCAGCGCAGCGCACTGTTATTAGTAAATCAGCCCCTGGGTGTCATTTAACCTGGGAGACTGAAGACATCTAGTGTCGAGAAAGAAGTACTGACAGCTCTGTATTGAACATAAGTATTGCAGCCTTAGCTGCTTTTTTTTTATCTTGTACACTGGCTAGGGCCCTATTTTATTTCATTTTTTAAATGTGCCCAGAGCTATGCTTTTTGTTGCTTTATTGCTTCAATGATTTAAAGTCAGACAGAGGCCAATGTAGAAAATGCATCCTAATCACCACTGTTTACCTTCTCTTCCTTCCTCTGTTGTGCTGTTGTCATATTTTTTCTCAGGCAGACACTGTTTTAGATTCTCATTTTCCCTGCTCTCTGCCTACTGAATTTTGGAACTGACAGCTTATCTGTACCCACGGCTGAATTTTTAGCTGAAATCCTCCGGGAATCGCTGTGTACATCTGCCCAGAGAAATGATACAAACCGAGGGAATATCGCTGTGGAAACATTTTGATGCAAACCAACATTTAAATCGTTTTTTTTTTTCTTTTGGAGTCTTTCAGTGTGAAATTGAGGAAATTACATTTCTTCTAGTACTCAGCCAGGAATAATGCTGTCTGCTCCGTATAATGGATGTTGTGAAAGCCTCTACCACACGCAGTTTGCTATATAAATTTAATGCCAGTTCTAATCTTTTCCAGAGGAAGCGGACTGTGCTTTTCACACAACGTCTATGGTGGTGATGTCCACAAATCACTTACAGCCCAGAAGGTTGCTGTGACTGCTATTCTCTTTAAGTATTATGTTATGGATTTAATACGCTTTATCAATAAAATGTATCAGAAGGGAAGACGGCTTTTCTTGGTTATAGTGGCTTTGCATAAATCCATTACTATACTTGATTATTAACCAGTTGAAGGCCAGACATTTTCTGGCATTTTTTCTCTACATGCTAGAAAATTTGTTAGAATCCCCAAACATTATATGTTTTTAAAGCAGAGACCCTAGAGAATAAATTGGTGGGCAGGCATCACCCCGGGACAACCACTTGAAGTCAAATGACGTACAGGTACGTGATTTGGTGGCAAGTGGTTAAATGTCGAATTAGTGTAAATTTCCACTACACACCAGTTTAACCCCTTCTGGACCCTCCAACGCAGATATACTGCGGCACGGAGGTCCTCCTGTGCGAAATCACATACCCATACGTGATTTTGTGCACTGAGTCTGGGGCGTGTGCACCAGGGGGCCCCTTCCCTGGCAGTGTCATTAGTACAGTAACAATGCATTTTTTTTAGCACTGATTACTGTATTGGTGTCACTGGTCCCCAAAAAGAGTCACTTATGCCCTGTACACACGATCGGTTTTACAGATGAAACCAGTCCGATGGACTTTTCTCATCGGACAAAACGATCGTGTATGGGCCCCATCGGTCTTTTTTCCATCGGTGAGAAAAAATAGAACATGTTTTAAATTTATCCGATGGGAAAAAAAACAATAGCAAGTTCCGATCGTCTGTGTGGAACTCCATCGGACAAAAAAAACCCACGCATTCTCAGAATCAAGTCGATGCATGCTCAGAAGCATTAAACTTCATTTTTCTCGGCTTGTCGGAGTGTTTTACGTCACGGCGTTTGTGACGGTTGGATTTTTGACTGATGGTGTGTAGGCAAGACTGATGGAAGTCAGCTTTATCGGATTTCCGATGGAAAAATCCATCGGATTAGAATCCATAGGAAATCCGATCATGTGTACAGGGCTTTAGTGTCAGATTTGTCGCAGTCCCGCTAAAAATCACTGATCAACGCCATTACTTGGAAAAACAATATATATTTTTTTTAAATCCATAAATATCCCATCGTTTGTAGGCACTATAACTTTTGCGCAAACCAATCAATATACACTTATACGCCGCTGATGTTAACCCCTTCCCAGCCAGCATCATTAGTACAGTGACAGTGCATATTTTTTTAGCACTGATCACTGTATTATGCCGCGTACGCACGATCGGAAATTCCGACAAGAAAAGTCCGATACAAGCTTTTGGTCGGAAATTCCGACCGTGTATAGGCTCCATCGGAATTTTTCTGTTGGAATTTCCGCCAGAAAAATTTGAGAGCTGGCTCTCAAATTTTCTGACAAGAAAAGTTCTTGGAGGAAATTCTGATCGTCTGTATGCAATTTCGACGCACAAAAAAACATGCATGCTCGGAATCAATTTGACGCATGCTTGGAATCATTGAACTTAATTTTTCTCTGCTCGTTGTAGTGTTGTACGCCACCGCGTTCTTGACGGTCAGAATTTGGTGTGACCGTGTATATGCAAGACAAGTTTGAGCCAAGATTCCATCGGAAAAAAATCCACGGTTTTCTTGTCGGATTTTCCGATCGTGTGTACGCGGCATAAGTGTCACTGTTCCCCAAGAAGTGTCAAAGTGTCCCCAAAAAGTTAATGTCTGACTTGTCCACCAAAATATCGCAGTCCTGCTAAGTCGCTAATCGCCACCATAACTAGTAAAGAAAAATATCCCATAGTTTGTAGACACTATAACTTTTGCGCAACCCAATCAATATACGCTTATTGGATTTTTTTTTTTTACCAAAAACATGTAGTAGAATACATATTGGCCTAAATTTATGAATAAATTCGATTTTTTTTAATTTTTTGTTTTATAGCATAAAGTAAAAAATATATATATATTTTTTTAATTGTTGGTCTTTGTTTGTTTATAGCGCAAAAAATAAAAACCGCAGGGGTGATCAAATGCCACCAAAAGAAAGCTCTTTTTGTTGGGAAAAAAGGACGTACATTCCGCGCGGCAGTCAGTTAAAGTAACGCAGTGCCATATTGCAAACAATGCCCTGGTCATGAAGGGGGGTAAATCTTCTGGGGCTGAAGAGGTTAACTAGTTCTGTACTAGAAGGTTAAGAATTAAAGGAATCTATATAAAAGAAAAATATTATAAACATTTGCGGCAGCTAATGGTATGGTCAGATCTCCCAATAAGTTTGTAATGAACAGTAAGGGTATGTTCCCATCATCATCGGCTGGTGTGCGATGCAGTCCAGCCAGATCAGCGCTGATGTGCCAATCTTGGTACACCACACTTTTTTGTTTTTTTAACAAACTTCATTGTTTTTTAAACAAACTTTATTACAAAGACATTTTATAAAGGTCAATTGGCCACCACAATGTGCGAGACTGTGTATTGACTGCCATTGTGCTGCACTGAAAAGTAATGCATGCAAAGTACTGATCTGTCCGTGCTGTATCGCTGCATGCAGCACTTTTTTTCACCGCACACCACCCATACACCAATGCAATGCAGTGCTGTGAACCAGGCAAATATGGAGACAAGGCATGTTTTTTTTTTTTAATTAAAAGCGTGTTATACTTACGTGCTCTGTACAATGGTTTTGCACAGGGCAGCCCTAATCCCCCTCTTCTGGGGTCCCCTGCCTTTGCTCCTTGTTACTTTCCCCCCCACTGAGTGCCTGCCATAGCAAACCGCTTGCTATGGGGGCACTCATGTGGGATCATTCTTGACACACAGCATGGTTCAGCTCAGCCCCTCCACTTCATTGTCTCTGGCTGTGATTGACAGACATGGGAGCCATTGGCCATTGAAGGGAGAGAGCGGAGAGGTAAATATAAGGGGGAAATGAATGAGGGAGCTGCACACAGAAGTTTTTTTTTTTTTTTTACCTGAAAGTGATAAATAACAAACAGTTTTGCACAGAGCAGCCCAGATCCTTCTCTTCTAGGGTTCTCCACCAGCGCTCTAGGCCCCTACCTCCTGCCAAGTGCCCCCACAGCAAACAACTTTCTATTGGGGCACCCAAGCAGGCTCGCTCCCAAGCCATTACTCTGTGTGTCCATTCAGACACAGAGCCGCGGCTCAGTCCCATCCCACTCTCCTCTCATTGGCTCACTGGCTGTGATTGACAGCAGCTCCCACTGCTGTCTCAGCCAATAAGGAGGGAGAGTCCCCGGAGAACCAAGGCTTTCATGCACATTGCTGGATTGCGATAGGGCTCAGCAGGTAAGTATTGCGGGGGGGGGGGGGCTTCTGCACATAGAGTTTTTTACCCTCAACCACAGAATGCATAAAGGTAAAAAAATCTTGAGCCTTTAGAACCACTTTAATGCAGAGAATGCATTAGGATAAGAAAAACAAGTACTTTGAACTTTACAATTAACTTTGAATTGCACTCGACACACTGAAAATTGCGTTAAACCTCCGAAAAAAAGAAAAGAAAAAACCTGCAAGACAAAGGCATAATGAGCTAGTATGCATCTCAGCTCGTTATGCTCATTATGAAATACTTACCTTTGAACGATGCCCTGCAGTGCCGCCCGCACTCCAATACCACAGCCAGAATCTTATCCAGAGTTACTTCCTGGTTTGCAGGCTCCGGTGCTGTGATTGGCCGGAGCCACGGTGACGTCACTCCCACACATGTGCATGGGAGCCGCTGGTCAAGGCATGGGTCCTGAAGAAATGACACGAGCGAGCCGTTCATTCAGTACGCATGCGCAGATGACGTCGGCAGCAGTGTGTGTATAAAATATCTCCTAAACGGTGCCAGTTTAGGAGATATTTACAGTACCTACAGGTAAGCCTTATTATAGACTTGTGATAAACAAACACTTGCGTCAGAAGTAATAACCTTAAAAAACAAATAATTTGTTCAATGAAGCAGCTATTTCAAATTCAGTGATTGATAGTGATTCACAAAACTTAAATTCCCATTAACAAACAGTTATTGCTAGTACCCTGCATCATCAAACTCCTAAAAAGGTTAATTAGTATAGTTGTACATCAAACAAAAAAATCTTTAAACATGTGAAAACCAGTGTTCATAAGTCATATGGCGGGTTATATGAACAACTTATTTTCCAAAAACCCGTTCCCGCCGTGTAAATCCCACAAACAGTGACTTCAAATTCAATGTGCCCCCAAACAAACACCTCGTGGAAGTGAAGTAAAGATCCCCACTCACCAGATGAAGTTGACCCTCATTGTCATACGACAAGAGGAGTCAAATAGGCTTAGGCGTTCTCCATGACCAAGAAATCCACCAACCGGCTCCAATCATTCCCTCTGTACTGCATTCTGTACCTCCAGGGATTAATCTCCTGGCAGTCAGGAAAAAACAGAAAGCGGGCTCCACATAGCACAAAAAAGTTTTGACTCTTTATTGTGGGAGTTACACGGCGGGAACATGCTTTTTGTAAAATAAGTTCTTAACCGCCATAGGACTTATTATAGGCTTACCTGTAGGTACACTTAAAGAGGAATACTTTACTTCCTCTTTTTCTCTGGTTTAGAAAAAAATAAAATCTATTCAAGTATTTATTCTTATTTTCTTTTTTTTTTCCCTTCAAATCTTTACATGTGTTTTTTTTTATTTATTTTTTAGTGGAGACAACCTAAGACAGGCCGGATCACCAGGTAAAAATAAAGAAAAACAAATGCAGCAGCCACATTTAAGGATTGCTAGGCTGCAATGTATTAAAATATTGTTTTTGAGTTTAAGACTGCTTTTTTTTCCCCCCTATCCTGTGATTAGAAAGTGAAGAAGCAGCAGAACTTCATACCACTGCAAGTGGAGATATAATTTTTTTTGTTTTTGGGTTTGGATACGCTTTAGAAACACATTTCATTATTGTTTAATGATTATATCGCTGCAATACAAATCATTCAGGTGAGATTGGTGAGAATGAGTCATTTCTTTCCCAGAGAGGCTGTATTTGATGCAATGCCGCTTCTGTGGAAGCTAACATACTTTTTTTTAAACCCTCTGCACATTATCGAGTGTCTGAGGTAAGCACAGGTTCACTGAGAATATGAGGCTGCGACTACATCTAAAAATTTTAAAATATTACCAAGAAATGTAAAGTCAAGGCACCACAATAAGGACTTTGCTCAACAGAGAAAGCCCAGTACATGCATTAAAAACCTTCCCCTACATGCTGACCTACCTCTCAGATAGCAAGTTTGTGGCAGTATTGAATTGTAAGTCTGTTAACTTGCTGCACATTTTCACTGGAAGGTGTCAGGGTCACCTGTGGCCAGGTGACAGATGCACACCGTAGGGGGACAGGAGTGCACCGCGAGGTAGTGAACCCTATGGCTGGCTTCTGCGGATAGGAAACTGGGTGGTTGTGGAAAGCGGGACCAGAGGAGCACAACCGGGATCCTAACGGAAGCTAGAGCCAAGATTCCCCAGGGCGCGGAGTCTAAGACTCTAAGCTCATTGGCCTGAGCGGGGAACTTCCTTCACTATGTAATTTAAATTACACAGTGAAGGAAGTTCCCCGCTCAAGCCAATGACGTAGGCGGGTCCGACATACCGAGGGGGCGGACCTGATGGGGAACTGCTCTCACTTTGGTAATACATGTATAGACCCGCCCCTTCTCATGTTCCGCATCTGGTCCGCTGAACGGACCTGATGGGGAACTTTAGAAGGGGCGGGTCTATACATTTAAAATACTGAGAGGGAGTTCCCCATCAGGTCCGCTCAGGCACAACCAATGAAGGACAGCGCTGGACATCGGGATCGCCGCGGGACACTGGATTTCACCGCTGGAATGTTTTTTTTTGTTTTTTTTTTAAATAAAGGACTTTTTCAAGGTGTTTGTGTGTTTTTTTAAACATTTTTTTACGCTTTCTTCGTGAAATGGTAGGGGTACAATGTACCCCTTACCAATAATTCACATAGGGGGGGCCGGGATCTGGGGGTCCCCTTTGTTAAAGGGGTCTTCCAGATTCCGATAAGCCCCCCGCCCGCAGACCCCCACAACCACCGGGCAAGGGTTGTGGGGATGAGGCCCTTGTCCCCATCAACATGGGGACATCCTCCCCATGTTGAGGGCATGTGGCCTGGTACGGTTCAGGAGGGGGGGGGGGGGCGCTCTCTCGTCCCCCCCTTTTCCCCTGCGGCCGGCCAGGTTGCGTGCTCGGATAAGGGGTCTGGTATGGATTTTTAGGGGGACTCCACGCCATTTTTTTTTTAAATTTGGGGTGGAGTTCCCCTTAAAATCCATGCCAGATCTGAAGGGCCTGGAATGGATATTTAGGGGAACCCCACGTCAATTTTTTTTTTAATTTGCGGCGGGGTTCCCCTTAATATCCATTCCAGACCTGAAGGGCCTGGTTATTGAATTCTGGGGAACCCCCACGCTTTTTTTTTTTTTTTATCAATGACTTTTGTATGTATTGCCGGGAGTCGACAATTCATTAATAGCCGCGAGTCAGTTTTAAATGCATTTTTTTCTTTCAAAAATGACATTTTTTGCAGGGACAGTTCTAAGCACGGGAAACATGCGCCACTTTACATGCATATCATACACACCCCCCAGGTACGAAATTTAAAGGAATATTTCACTTTTATTTTTTCATTTTAAGCATTATTAAAATCACTGCTCCCGAAAAAACGGCCGTTTTTAAAACTTCTTTTTGCATTGATACATGTCCCCTGGGGCAGGACCCGGGTCCCCAAACACTTTTTAGGACAATAACTTGCATATAAGCCTTTATAATTAGCACTTTAGATTTCTCCCATAGATTTTTCGAATTTGCCGCGAACACCCCAATTTGTTCGCTGTTCGGCGAACGGGTGAACAGGCAATGTTCGAGTCGAACATGAGTTCGACTCGAACTCGAAGCTCATCCCTAGTCTCCAGACATTCCTGTGAAGGCTTTTCTTTCCTGAACCAATCAAAATCCCTAAAAATGTTTCTTCACTTATCATAAGCTGAACCTTGCATAAATTCAACTTAAAACTTCTTCTTCCAGAATTCTCAACAATTCTACCAGAAGAATAAAATGTTCCTTAAATCAATATATATCTTGCTGTAAAACAAAGATAAACAAAATTGCTCAAAATGTTCCTATTTCAAACATTCTTTCTGTAAGCAATTAACATTTCCTATTTCCTGTGTTCTGTCTGTGACGTGTATCCCATCATATCTGTGTGTGGCCATACACGTGACAATTCTGAGTTCACCATCTTTCTTGCATGGCTGCAGCTTTATTCAATATTTTGTTTAAACAAAATTTCATGTTCTTGGCCAAATTCCCCTGTTGACCGCATAACTTGTACAGCAGACTTTTACTTAGAATCATCACTAACATTACTGTAGCTTTACTCTGCTTTAAACTCAAACAACTGAATTGCACTTTGCAAATCATTTATTCGTTCAGTCAAAATCGAACAATTAATTGTCCTCTTTTTTCCCTGTTGTACAAACATTCCTTTTTGGAGTTTCTAAAATCATTGCATCAAAAACTTTCACAAGCAAATTCCTAATCATTATATTAGCTTGTAAACATTCATTGAACATGTATTCATCATTAGGCTTGTGCAATTCGTTTCGTAACGAATCGAAATTCGTCCGAATTTAGCAACTTTCGGACATTCGGAAGCATTCGAATTTCCGAACAAAGCAATTACGAATAAAACCGAATCCGAAATAAATTATACCGCAAAATAGCGAATTCCCGAATGTCTTCGGCATAATTCGTTATGAAAAAAGTTATGAATGTACGAATCCATTCGAAGCAAAATAACACTCACTCTGCTCTCTGCTTCTCCCTCACCGTGATGAACTCCCTCTCAAAATGGTGTACAGGGGCGGAGGCTATAGCCGCATGAAAAAACAAAAGTAAAATACGAGATTTTGAATCCATTCGAAGCACAATAACACTCTGCTCTGCTCTCTGCTTCTCCCTCACCGTGCTGAACCCTCTCAAAATGGTGTACAGGGGCGGAGGCTATAGCCGCATGTAAAAAACGAAAGTAAAATACGAGATTTCGAATCGTTACAAATAACCGCTATGTATTTAGAAAAGTACAAATCTATTCGAAGCACATTAGGCATAATAGGCAGCGTCGTTGTGAGAGAGACATGGAAAATTCCGAATCAACGAACCCAAAAAAAGTTACGAAAGTAGGAGTGTTGTCCAGAATCAAAGAAAAACAACGTACCCTACCGAAAGTACGAATTATAAATCAACTAAAAATTCAACGAAAAATGACGCTTGCGAAAATACGAATTAGTCCGAACACGAAAAATCCCGTCTAGCAAAATTACGAATGTTTACGAATCAACAGGACCGAAAAGAAACAAACCGAAACTAAACGAATTTTTCCGTTGTGCACAAAAACGAACCGAAACTAAACAAATTTTTCCATTGTGCACAAGTCTATTCATCATCTTGTTTCTTAATCCAAAAAAACTAAGAATGTGAGTGTGTGTATCTGGCTGTATCAGCCTTGTGTGTGTGTGTGTGTGTGTGTGTGTGTGTGAGATTTCAGCATGTAAGCTGATCACTCCTAGCTAAAAGAGTCTGACCCCCACCTTTTCTACTCCGGGAGGGGCTGTAAACTGACATTAAAACCTTATCCGTAGCCAAAAAACGTTAACCAGTAAATTCTCACCATCCATACAGCTCACTAATAACTGTATTCATTGTTTCCCTCCATTGCTATATTTGAAAAAATATTTGGCTCACTGCACTTCATATAGTTATGCTTTTCCTGTCTTAATTGTATATGGCTTTTAAAAGGGAAATACATCTGTGTACTCTGGCTTTTATGCCTGGAATTTTTACTCTATCTTACAGAGTAAACCCCAAAACGCCTTGGTTTAGTTTTATAAGATCTTCTTTGCATATAATAAGGATTCACTGTCCAACAAAATTTTGCTTTATGCCCCCTTCTGTTACACAAACAACATTTGAAAACTGGTTTGTTTGTATAAACCTTTCTCTGAACACATGGTGATGGAAAATCACATTGCTGTACAACAAAATCACTTTCATCCTCTGAGATCTCTATTGATTCACAACCTGAATTATTTTCCATTACATCTAATTTCTCTGTTTGTTTTTCCTCTAGGTTAGCTGAACTTTGAAC
Organism: Rana muscosa; assembly: GCA_029206835.1. Classification (NCBI taxonomy): domain Eukaryota; kingdom Metazoa; phylum Chordata; class Amphibia; order Anura; family Ranidae; genus Rana; species Rana muscosa. The sequence continues at coordinate 979,674,996 of CM055117.1, forward strand.
AAATTTGTTTAATTCAATATCTGACTGCGTAATTTCTGTACTATTCTTTTCTAATTTGTTCTCTGCACAAATCAAATGTGTATCTGTTACATCAGAAACCATAGAATTAAAAACTGTAACCAGTTCCATCACATTACGTAACTTTATCTTTGTTTTAGCTAATGAAAATCTAGCCTTATCGACTTCTAAATTTGCTTGCAAACATTGTTCATACATAGATCTCCATAAAACAAAATAAGAGACCTGTTTCGTTAAACTTGTACATTCATTAGCTAAACATTTAAAACTTTGCATGATAACAATTCTACTCACACGATAAATCAGTCACTGAATAGAAATCCTCTACGCTGTACGCTGACCTCAGCACAAAATTCTCACGTCTTCACACAAATACATTGATCGAATTCTTGACTTTTTCTTCTAGGTTCTTTTCAAACGTTTCAAAAGTAAAACCTCTCCCCTCTGTTAGCACTCGGGAAAAGTGGTATAAATTGGAACGACTGGCGGCTTAGCCAATGTTAAATGTAGAAAATAACGGAGTACCGTTCTTGATGTATTCGTCTGAGACAAAATTCGTGAATCAGCTTGAAATCAAACCGTGTGTTTTATTATACACACTAAAAAGGAATTAATACAGTTACAGTATATTAATTCAATAGCTTCATAAAGGTTCCAAAATAATGTTCAAGTATAAAATAGTTCTTAAGACATGTGCTCTTCTGACTTCTTAAAATGTCCTTAAAATGTCCGATTAACCCTGTGTATGCTGAATAGTCTGTGGGCTGTAGCATAGATCTTTCAAGCTGCTCTGGCTGGTGAAGAAGAGGCCTTTCCTTCCTGCTCACTCAGCTTTTAAAAACATTTGTTTCTTTGTTGAAATTCACGCTCAGAAGTAACCACACCCACATCATTCCTTCAACATTTCCTCCCTCACTATCACGATAGAGGGAGTCAAGAGTATACATATGAGGAACATCTGGTTCGACTTAACAATTTCAATAGGAAGTAGCCGAAATTCTAACAGTGTGTGAAGCCTTACAGGATGTGGAGGGGGGAAGGTGGAACTAGTCTAAATAGTTCTATACATCAGAAAATCTTAGTTTACATAGAAATACCTCAGGATGGAGCATATATTTACATAATCCATCAAAACCCTGACAGTTTCTGGAATCTGAAGCTCAAGTTCAAACAGGTCACATTTGGGATTCATTAAATCAGAAGTCCAACCATTCATCCATACTTAGAGGAATTCTATTCTTACTTCAATATTTTCTTGGCCAAATTAAATTTTAGATATTAAGAATATAACAAGCGCTAATACCGGGGGTGTGTGAGAGCAATCAGGCGGCAGCGGAGCCACCCGATTGCCCTATCCTGACAGGAACAAGTCTGCCTGTCAGTTTCACACACACTTCTGGTGGCTGCAGCCAGCGGTTTGTGTGTGATATCCCCCCTCCGCTGTCAGGTCCGTAAGACGTACGGACCTGGCGGTGAAAGGGTTAAAAGATTAGCAGCACTTGTAGAAATTTCTAGGAGAGTTGAAGTATGAATCCTTTCCAAAAAACTGAAACAATCAAACAGCCTTTAGTAAACCTCACTTTGTTGCCTTAACTCATCTAAGAGAACATTAAATCTATTTATGCGAAATTTCTCTTTGCCTGTTTCAATTATTTATCTATCTTTCTTTTCATAAAATCTGGGGTTATATTTTTTCTTCCATCCAATATCATGTTCATATTCATCAAGATCACACTTGAAAGGTTTTCATAGTGTTCAAAATTGTCTCGCTGGTTTGCTATTAATTCTGTCACAGAATTATACATACAGTATGAATAACTGTTTCGAGGGCAATGTGGACACTCTGGAATTTCATGCTCACAGCTTTAAACCTTTCAAGAATAATTCCCCTTGCGTTTGCCAATAAGGCAGTCTCCATATTGAAAAGATTTCTGAAAAGATTTCTTACTTCATTCCTTGTTTTGTTTTTTCTCACATTAGCATCATCAAAGATTTTATGATGAGCATATATCATCATTAATCCTTTTATAAGAGACTGACGACATGCATCCTGTCTTGCTGGCATACATGTTTTAGATAGACTTTTAACAATAGGTGTTCCAGGCCTCAAAAAGGACATCAAAACACTCCAGCAATAAGTGGACAATGTAAAAAAATTATACAGCAGCTGCGAAGTTGAAAAAAATTAAGATGATTCACGATTGAGGGAATGAGCTGCACATGAGCTGCACATGGCACATATTGGGTTAATGGATTACTATTCGTAATCCAAGCTTGAACACCCGAGTATGCATCAGACATATTACTTGCGTTATAGTAAATATAGAATGATGGTGCTGTGATGGTTGTGATATGCTTCAGTAATGTAAACTTATAAATGGTGTGCAAAAGATGTAAACAATGGTGATGCGATTACTGTGCAAACAATGTATCTAAATACCTACAACTCCAATATTCATAAGGTTATACAATCCATTTATTAAGATTAAAAGTAGTTTTACTCGCATTAGCACAATTTGGCAGTGCATATACCCCATGAGTGCCAAACTCATACTAGCTACGGCATCACTTGTGGTATACCTGCCGTTCACGCCCTACACGTTACATCAATCCCACGTGACTTCATCAGGGATAACGGTCGGCATGCATGTTGCCCTAATACTGTATAAGTAATGTTGTTAATGACGTCAGCCCTTTTATTGTAGCCCCAGGGTCTAATATATCTTGGTATCATGGTGTACGGGCCATCGGCCATTTTCTTAGTGCCCATAAATACATTTTACCATCGCTTTTGTTTATATTTGTTTCTCATGGCAGCCATTTTGTCGAAGTCCCTTTGTCTTTTAATGGTGCATCGTGAGTCTGAATGCATATTAAACCCTGTCTATAATTCTTGGTGTTATATGGAAATAACTGTAAACCTCTACTAGTGTATAGTTGTCCATATCCTAGAGCTGACGATAGGGAGAAGATGCATGGAGCCCAGGGATACCGGGAGTGTTACAGATAATAAAAATGTTATTATGCTAAATCAGTTATTAAAATTTAAAAATAAAAAGGATAAAATATTGAATAGTAACATAAAATATAAAATAAAAACAAAATCCATCCTAAATGGAATACCGTGAAAAAATTCTTACGCTCTGGGTATAGGGTTACACCCAGAAGGTAAAGACAATTGGAATGAAAAGGTTGCAATAAGTATGAATGTGAATGAGGAGGAAAGGTGTGTCGAAAAATTTATATTAAAATTGACATGAAAATAAATGGAACATGTGGTTCTATCACTAAAAGTGTAGGAAAGGAAGATATATCTGTGTATCCGTTGTGGTGTACACTAAAGTAATAACCCCATCTGTTCTGCGAGGAGCAGATAAGTATTACTGAGAGAGGAACCAATGGTGAATAAGTGTTGGTGACAGGAAGATCAAATATTCCTAATAGGGTGAAGTAATAGTTAAAAATCTCTAATGAAACAATTGAGGTCAAATGCTATGATTAACCCATGTTGTGTAAAGGTATCCATCCAAAAAATTCATTTTGACTCTAACTGGCTAAGTGTCCTAACTTTGTGACTTACACGCCAGTGTTTTTTATATGGTTTGATGCCCCAAAATGTCAGATGAGTGGGGTCCTTGTTGTGGACCTTGGCAAAGTGTTTAGTAGGGATGGGCTATCTGTTTGAGTCGAACATGAGTTCGACTCGAACATTGGCTGTTCACCCGGGGGTGTTCGTGGCAAATTCGAAAAGCAGCGGAACACCCTTTAAAAGTCTATGGGAGAAATCTAAAGTGCTAATTTTAAAGGTTAATATGCAAGTTATTGTCATAAAAAGTGTTTGGAGACCTGGGTCCTGCCGCAGGGAACATGTATCAATGCAAAAAAAAGTTTTAAAAACTGCCTTTTTTTTCGGGGGCAGTGATTTTAATAATGCTTAAAGTGAAACAATAAAAGTGAAATATTCCTTTAAATTTCGTACCTGGGGGGTGTCTGTAGTATGCCTGTAAAGTAGCACATGTTTCCCGTGTTTATAACAGTCTTTGCACAAAATTACATTTCTAAAGGAAAAAAAGTCATTTAAAACTTCTCGCGGCTGTAATTAATTGTCGGGTCCTGGCAATACAGATAAAAGTCATTGAATGTGATTGAAAGATGGAATTTTTTATTTTAAGGGGAACTTTGCGCCAAAAAAAAAAAGGCGTGGGGTTCCCCCCCAAAAATCCATACCATTCCCTTATCCAAGCACGCAACCTGGCAGGCCGCAGGAAAAGAGGGGGGGACGAGAGAGCACCCCCCCTGAACCATACCAGGCCACATGCCCTCAATCATCCCCACAACCCTTGCCCGGTGGTTGTAGGGGTCTGTGGGCGGGGGGCTTATCGGAATCTGGAACCCCCTTTAACAAAGGGGACCCCCAGATCCCGCCCCCCCCCCATGTGAATCCTACCATTTCACGAAAAAAGTGTCAAAATGTTTAAAACCACAGTAAAAAATAAAAAAGAGATTCCAGCGATGTAATCCAATAAATCCATGCTCAATCTCCAGCAATGTAATCCAATTCTCGATCTCCAGCGATGGATGATCTCCAGCGACTCCAGCGAGGAACACGCACACGATCCTGCCTCTACCGGAGGCACCCAGCCAATGAAGCGGCGCCAGCCTGACAGCTCTTATGTAGCTGAGGGCGGGGCCACATGTCACGTGACCCCGTCCCCCTCTGACAAGGGTCTGGTATGGATTCTTGGGGGGGAACCCCACACCAATTTTTTTAATTTAGCGCAGGGTTCTCCGAAGGGCCTGGTAATGGAATTTTAGGGGACCCCCACACATTTTATTTTTATTTTTCAATGACTTTCAATTACTTTTATCTGTATTGCCGGGACCCGACAATTCATTATAGCCGCGAGTAGTTTTAAATGACTTGTTTTCCTTTAGAAATGTCATTTTGTGCAGAGACTGTTATAAACACGGGAAACATGCGCTACTTTACAGGCATACTATAGACCAGGGTTTCTCAACTCCAGTTCTCAAGGCGCCCCAACAGGTCATGTTTTCAGGATTTCCATTATTTTGCACAGGTGCTTTGATCAGTTTCACTGCCTTAGTAATTACCACAGCTATTTCATCAGAGGGAAATCCTGAAAACATGACCTGTTGGGGCGCCTTGAGGACTGAAGTTGAAAAACACTGCTATAGACACCCCCAGGTACGGAATTTTAAAGGAATATTTCACTTTTATTCTTTCACTTTAAGCATTATTAAAATCACTGCTTGCGAAAAAACTGACGTTTTTAAAACTTTTTTGCATTGATACATGTCCCCTGGGGCAGTACCCGGGTCCCCAAACACTTTTTATGACAATAACTTGCATATTAACCTTTAAAATTAGCACTTTTGATTTTTTATGTTCGTGTCCCATAGACTTTAACTGTCTTCGCGTGTTCGAACAAATTTTTTGCCTGTTCGCATGTTCTGGATGCGAACCGAACCGGGGGGTGTTCGGCCCATCCCTAGTGTTTAGATACACTATGTTATTTATCGTATCCTTTTAAGATATTTTGCACATGTTCCTTAATTTGTATTTTCAAAGGTCTCTTTGTCCGTCCTATGTAATGTAATCCACAGTTGCATTCCAGGGCGTATACCGCCCCTTCTGTGTTACATCCTGTGAAATCTTTGAGGTCACATGTTGTTCCTGTACTCGTAGATTGAAAGTTGAAATTCTTTTCATTGGGACGTTTCGTTTTTGTACATGCATAGCATTTTTTGCAAGGGAGAACGCTTTGCCTGTAAAGAATTTGAAATTCTAGTATATTTTTTACCACTTTGTCTCAGATGGTGGGAGCTTTTTTATTAAAAAAATTTGGGTTTTCTGGGTAGTATGGTTTGAAGATGCTTATCTGTTTGTAGTATGTGCCAGTGATGATGTATGATTTTTTCTATTAGTTTATATTGTACATTATAATCTAGAATAATAGGTACTTGGTCTTCTTTTTTCGTAACCTTTGTTGAAGAACCTATCTCCTATTTCCATTGCTTGTTTTGTAAAATATCTTATGTTTGTACAGTTGCGTTTAAAACGCATGAGTTGATCTTTGGGTATATTATGAAGCCAATTTTTATGGCGGCAGCTTTCCATTGGGAGGTAGCTGTCCCAATCTACGGTTTTGAAGTGTGTCTTAATAGTTATTCTGTTGTCTTCTTGTATGATGTCCAAATCTAAGAAAGAGATGCTTTTCTCATTTATGTTCCATGACAATTTGATGTTATGATTATTTAGGTTCAAATAAACTGAATTGCACTACTTTTAACCACATCAAGACAGGGCACTTACCCCCCTTCCTGCCCAGGCCAATTTTCAGCTTTCAGCGCTGTCGCATTTTAAATGACAATTGCGCGGTCATGCAACACTGTACCCAAATAAAATTGTTATCATTTTTTTCCCACAAATAGAGCTTTCTTTTGTTGTTATTGATCACCACTGGGGTTTTTGTTTTTTGCTAAACAAATAAAAAAAGACCAAACATTTTGAAAAAAAAAACGTTCTTTGTTTCTGTTTTAAAATTAGTAAATAAGTTGGAGAGCAGGAATGAGCCCTGTTGCAAAGTATTGCATCAAAAATTGTATTTACACGCCCCTGTTAAACAGGGGCTGAAAAATTGGGCCTTAGGCACTGGTGCTGGTGCCACAACACTGCAACCCCTCACAGATACTCTAGTTGGAGCGCAGGAATGAACCCTGCTGCAAAGTATTGCATCAAAAATTGTAATTACACGCCCATGTTAAACAGGGGCTGAAAAATTGGGCCTTAGCCACTGGTGGCGGTGCCCAGAACCAAAAATGGTCTTACAAGCTATCAGCATGATCATTGAGGAGGAAGAGGATAGTCACTCAGCTTAACAGGATAGTCACTCAGCATCAGCATAGGCAGTCTTGAAGGGATCTGACATTTCCAAAAAAATTATTTGGTTACATCAGCATCATGTGCTTGGTAGCTGGTGGTGATCTAAGACTGATTAATTTTTATGATGGTCAGTCGAACGACAGAGTCGGTGGACAGGCGCACCCTGTGATTGGTTACAAAGCCTTCAGCAGCACTGAATGTGCGTTCCGAAAGAACGCTGGATGCAGGACAGGCCAGTAGCTCAAATGCATACTGTGCAAGCTCTGGCCAGTAATCCATCCTTAAGACCCAGTAACCTAGAGGATTTTCAGTGGGAAAGGTGTCCAAGTCTGATCTTGCCCCTAGGTTTTCCTGCACCATGTAAAGCAGACACTGGCGATAGTTGCTGGAACCGATCATACCTTGGGGCTGCGGACTAAAAAATTGTCTGAACGCATCGGTCAGACGGCCACCTTCTCCACCGCTCCTTCTTTGACTGACCGAAGCCTCAGCAACACATTGTCCAGGACCAGGAATTTGTAACCTCCCAGTCTCTGGGAACGCGTTGCACAGACCTTTCTGCAAGGCCTCCCGAAGATGTTTCATCCTCTGCTCCCTCTGCGACAGCAAGATAAGGTCCGCAACCTTAACCTTGTAACGTGGATCAAGGAGGGTTGCCAGACAGTAATGATCCCTCTCCTTGATAGCACGAATACGAAGATCGTTCCGCAGGCTTTGCAGGATCAGGGAGGCCATGCAGCGTAGGTTTGCTGAGGCATTTGGTCCGGAGTCCTCTGTGTCACTCAGGACGACATGATCCGCAGCCACCTCCTCCCAGCCACGTACAAGTCCATGGGTGTCTTGGGACTGTAATTTATCCCTTGAAGACTGCTGCTGATGCTGAGTGCTAGTCTCCACCTCCATGCTGACACAATCCTTCTCTTCCTCTTCCTCCTCTTCCTGTGTGATAGGCGGGCCAGCAGGAACACTGTCTGGATAAAGGGGGCCTTGAGAGGTAAGGAAGTCCTCCTCTTCCTCCCTCTGTTCTGCCTCAAGTGCCCTGTCCATTAATCCATGCAGCGTGTGCTTCAACAGGTGGACAAGAGGGACAGTGTCACTGATGCATGCACTGTCACTGCTCACCATCCTCGTGGCCTCTTCAAATGGTGCCAGGACAGTGCATGCATACCTGATCATGACACACTGGCGTGGCAAAAAAAACAAACAAGCTCCCCTGACCCTGTGCTGGTGCCATATTGGCACAGATACTCATTGATGGCCCTCTGCTGCGTGTGCAGCCGCTGCATCATGGCCAACATTGAGTTCCACCTAGTGGGCATGTCACAGATTAGGCGGTTCTTGGGCAGTTTAAATTCCTTTTGCAGGTCAGCCAGCCTAGCACTGGCATTATATGACCGGCGGAAATGCACACAGACTTTCCTGGCCTGCCTTAGGACATCCTGTAAGCCCGGGTACCTGCCCAAGAACCGCTGCACCACCAAGTTAAGGACGTGAGCCAAACAGGGCACATGGGTCAGGTGTCCCTGTCGGAAGGCGGAGAGGAGGTTGGTGCCATTGTCGGAAACCACCATTCCTGGCTTAAGCTGGCGTGGCATCAACCACCTCTGAGCCTGCCCCTGCAGAGCTGACAGAATCTCTGCCCCAGTGTGGCTCCCGTCCCCCAAGCACACCAGCTCAAGCACCGCATGGTATCTCTTTGCCTGCGTACTTGCATAGCCCCTTGAACGCCTACGGAGCACCGCTGGTTCCGAGGACAAAGCACAGGAAGAGGCCATGGAGGAAGAAGTGGAGGGGGTGGAGGAGAGAGGTGTGTCAGAATCACCAGTAGTAGCATTTTTTAGGCGTGGTGGGGGAACAACCTCCAACACTAATGCACCTTGTCCTACATCCTTCCCAGCTGCCAGCAGAGTCACCCAATGCGCCGTGAAAAATAGGTAACGTCTCTGTCCATGCCTGCTGGACCATGAGTCAGCGGTAATATGCACCTTACCGCTGACCGCCCTGTCCAGCGAGGCCAAGACATTGCCTTCCACATGCCGGTAGAGAGCCGGAATGGCATTCCGTGAGAAAAAGTGGCGTTTGGGAACCTGCCACTGAGGAACCGCACATTCCACAAACTCATGGAAGGGGGCAGAGTCTACCAACTGAAAAGGCAGCAGTTGAAGTGCTAGCAATTTAGCCAAGCTAGTATTCAACCACTGGGCATGTGGATGGCTGGGAGCGAACTTCTTTCGGCGGTGCAGCAGCTGGGGCAGGGAAATTTGCCTGGTACAATCTGACGTTGGTGTACCGATAGCAGATTACCCACAAGTACTTGGCTGTGACACACCTAATTCTACAGCTTCATTCCTCTCAGTGCAGGTTTCAGAGAGGACTGAAGGTATAGTGGGGTTGGAGATCCCAGCTGATGAGGAGCAAGGAGTGGTTCGCTTTGTTCTTTGGTGTTTGTCTTTTAGGTGTGCCTGCCAACGAACTGCATGGCAGGTCAACATATGTCTGATCAAGCATTTGGTGCCCAAGCGGGTGATGTTTTGGCCACGCGAGATACGCCTGAGACATATGTTGCAAATAGCAGCGCTGCGATCTGATGCACTTGTCTCAAAAAAGGCCCACACCAAAGAACTTTTGGAATAATGCGCAGAGACAGCAGCGGCCTGCACATGTGGAGCTCTGCGGTGTGATGCTGTCGGTGTGCTTCCCTTAAGCTGGCCCCTGGAGGAAATCCTGCCTCGTTGGGGATGTGCCTCCTCCTCCTCTCTCCTATCAGGCACCCACGTAGAGTCCGTGACCTCATCATCCCCTCCCTCCTCATCACTGTAGCAAACCTGGCAGTATGCTGCAGCTGGGGGAACATGACTGCCAGATTGCTGTCCTTCTTGGGCATCCCCTCTCTCTGGGCTCACGTTACTGCCTTCCTCTAACTGGGTACCATCATCGCAGCCTTCAAAACGCTGGGCATCCTCCTGGAGCATGTACCCAACACTGTGCTCAAACAGTTCGGGGGACTCCTCAGGAGGACATGGTGGGGCTAGGGAAGGAGTGACTGATGCCATTGAGCCGAGAGAAGAGGCCGCTTTGGCAGCTGCTTTGCCAGACAAAGTACCCTGAGCCTGGGTGAGAGAGGATGAGGAGGATGAGGATGGCTTGGTCATCCACTCTACCAAGTCTTCGGCATGTTGCTGCTCAACACAGCCAGCTGCCGAAAAAAAGAACAAGCATGTCCCACGGCCACGTGCTAATGAGGATGCACCGTATCCACGACCAGCACTGTTGCCTCTAGACACAGAGCCTGCTTACCCTCTTTTATTGGCTTGTGACTGTCTGCTTCTCATTGTTGTCCTTCCAGACATACTAATGGCCTACAGGGAGATGTAGCTGCACAAAGCTGGGATGTATATATATACTGATTATACTGCAGCTAGCAGAATCAACTGCCTGCCTGTAGTATTATTAGTATGAGAACACCAGCAATTGTCTTCAGTTAGCTTTAGTTGCACACTGTGCAGAGGACATAGTACACTAACTGAAAATACTGCAGCTCCCTGCCTGTGGTATTTGTATGAGAACACCAGCAATTGTATTGAGGTAAGCTTTAGGTGCACACTGTGCAAAGGACACTAAAGCAAAATACTGCAGCTCCCTGCCTGTATTTGTATCAGAACACCAGCAATTGTATTCAGGTAAGCTTTAGGTGCACACTCTGCAAAGGACACTAAAGCAAATTACTACAGCTCCCTGCCTGTATTTGTATCAGAACCCCAGCAATTGTATTGAGGTAAGCTTTAGGCGCACACTGTGCAAAGGACACTAAAGCAAAATACTGCAGCTCCCTGCCTGTATTTGTATCAGAACACCAGCAATTGTATTGAGGTAAGCTTTAGGTGCACACTGTGCAAAGGACACGAAAGCAAAATACTGCAGCTCCCTGCCTGTATTTGTATCAGAACACCATTAATTGTATTCAGGTAAGCTTTAGGTGCACACTGTGCAAAGGACACTAATGCAAAATACTGCAGCTCCCTGCCTGTATTTGTATCAGAACACCAGCAATTGTATTCAGGTAAGCTTTAGGTGCACACCGTGCAAAGGACAAAGTACACTAAGTGAAAATACTGCAACTAGCACAATCACCTGTCTGCCTGTCAGTATAGAGAATAACAGGAACGGATCTAGCTAAACTGAATACAGTGTGTAAATATATATACAACACTTAGGATGCATATATATCCTCTACACAATGTAACTTCAGCTAACTGACTCGCCTGCCTGCTCTGTCCAACTCGAATTAAATTACACTATCGTTCTCTCTCTGTTTTTAACCACCGCCGCAACACACTAAACAAGGTCGCCATGCAGGCGGCCTTATATAGTGTAGAGGCGTGTACTAAACCCCCATAGACATAATTAGCCAAAGCCACCCTGGCTTTGGCCAATTATGGCTCTCCATTTTTACCGCGCTGTGATTGGCCAAAGCATGCGGGTCATAGTGCATGCTTGGCCAATCATCAGCCAGCAATGCACTGCGATGCCGCAGTGAATTATGGGCCGTGACGCGCCACTCAAATTTGGCGCGAACGGCCCATAATGTTCGAAATTCGGCAAACGCCGAACAGACGATGTTCAAGTCGAACATGGGTTTAACTCGAACTCGAAACTCATCCCTACTGGTGAGCATGGGTGGGCATCATTCGGAGGGGTGGGGGCTGCACTGATAATTAATCAGCACAGACCCCCCTGTCTGGAGAACAGCCGATCGGTTCTCCTCGCTTCTGTTAGTGCGAGTGGAGGAAAAGCCGATAAACGGCTCTTCCTGTTTGCGCTGTGATTGGACACAGCTGATCACAAGGTAAAGAGCCTATGTCAGAGGCTATGTACCAAGATCAGTGATGCAGTGTGTCAGACTGACACACAAGACCAACGATCCCTGTGCTGCACGCCCCCACGGCTTATCCTGCTGGACGTCATATGACTTCCAATCAGGATAACTTAACCACTTTCCGGCCATCATTCTGCTACATGGCGGAGGGGAAGTGGTTAATGTTATGGATTGTATTACCTTATGAATATCGGAGTTGTACTGTAGGTATTTATATACTAAATATATATATTCATAAGGTATACTCCAATACCTTATGAATATTTGCGTTGTAGGTATTTAGATAGGTTGTTCGCACAGTATTCGCATCACCATTGTTTACATCTTTTGCACATTATTTATAAGTTTACATTACTGAAGCATACCACAACCATCACAGCAGCATAGCACCATCATTCTATATTTACTATAATTAGTGATGAGCCGAATACCCCCGGGTTCGGTTCGCACCAGAACCCGCGAACGGACCGAAAGTTCGTACGAACATTAGAACCCTATTAAATACAATGGATGCGAACGTTCGAATTCTAAAGTGCTAATTATAACAACTATTATGCATGTTATTGTCCTAAAAAGGGTTTGGGAACCCGGGTTCTGCACCAGGGGACATGTATCAATGCAAAAAGAAGTTTTAAAAACGGTCGTTTTTCGGGAGCAGTCATTTTAATGATGCATAAAGTGAAAAAAAAAAAGTCAAATATTCCTTTAAATATCGTACCTGGGGGGTGTCTAAAGTATGCCTGTGAAGTGCCACGTGTTTCCCGTGTTTAGAACTGTCCCTGCACAAAATGACACTTCTAAAGGAAAAAAAAGCCATTTAAAACTGCTTGCGGCTTTAATGTAATGTCTGGTCCCGGTAATATGGATGAAAATCTTTAAGAAAAATGGCATAGCTACCCCATGACCCCCCCCCTACCCCAGCCCATTACCAGCCCCTTTGGGTCTTGTATGGATATTAAGGGGAACCCCGCACATAAAATAAAAAAGGCCCTATATACTCTGAACAGCCGTATACAGGCGGTGCATACAAGACAGGGACTGTAGGTTTGTTCTTATGTAGAATCTGTTTGTAATTTTGAACAGGTACATTGTTTAAGTGTAGCTCCAGCCCAAAAATCTATTTTTAAACTTTTTGGAAAACATAGGTAAGGGTTATCACCCCTGTAACATTTGTTTTGCTGTCTGTGCCCCTGTTCAGAACATTTCACCTCACTTTCCGTCCCAATGACAACTGTTTTTGAAATGTGGTGTTTTTCTTGAAACAAGGATTGGTGATAAAGCATCAGTACAGAGGAGACACCTTTCTCCCATATTAATTCTTACAGGAGAGAATTTTCCTTCCAAGGGGTAGATTTCCTCTCACTTCCTGTTGTCTTCTTGCGTTTGCAAGTAGGAGTCATTTGTAAGTTGGATGTTTGAAAGTAGGGACCTGCCGTATATACTCTGCAGAAATAGGCCCCTTAGTTGTTGGTGTTGGCACAACACTGTAAGCACTCACAGTTACTCTTGGTTGGTGCTGGAACGCCCTGCTGTCAACTATTATATCAGGAATTTTAATTACATATAATTGTTGAACAGTGGTAGTAAAAATTGGGCCTTTGATGGTGGTGCTGGTGCCACAACACTGTAAGCCCTGACAGTTACTCTTGGTGGGTGCAGCAATGGGCCCTGCTGTGAATTATTAGATCAAGAATTGTAATTGCATGCCCCTGTTGAACAGGGGCTAAAAAATTGGGCCTTTCGTGGTGGTGGTGGTGGTGGTGGTGTTGCCACAACACTGTAAGCCCTCAGAGTTACTCTTGGTGGGTGCAGGAATGGGCCCTGCTGTGAATTATTATATCAAGAATTGTAATTACATGCCCCTTTTGAACAGGGGCTGAAAAATTGGGCCTTTCGTGGTGGTGGTGGTGGTGGCATTGCCACAACACTGTAAGCCCTCAGAGTTACTCTTGGTGGGTGCAGGAATGGGCCCTGCTGTGAATTATTAGATCAAGAATTGTAATTACATGCCCCTGTTGAACAGGGGCTGAAAAATTGGGCCTTAGGCACTGGTGGCACAACACTACAACCCCTCACAGATACTGTACTTGGAGCACAGCAATGAGCCCTGTTGCAAAGTATTGCTTAAAAAATTGTAATGACACGCCCCTGTTAAACAGGGGCTGAAAAATTGGGCCTTAGGCACTGGTGGCACAACACTCCAAACCCTCACAGATACTGTACTTGGAGCACAGCAATGAGCCCTGTTGCAAAGTATTGCTTCAAAAATTGTAATGACACGCCCCTGTTAAACAGGGGCTGAAAAATTGGGCCTTAGGCACTGGTGCCACAACACTCCAACCCCTCACAGATACTGTACTTGGAGCACAGCAATGAGCCCTATGGCAAATTATTGCTTCAAAAATTGTAATTACACGCCCCTGTTAAACAGGGGCTGAAAAATTGGGCCTTAGCCACTGGTGGCGGCACCCATAAACAAAAATGATCTTCCAAGCTATCATCATCAATCGTATCATTGAGGACTCGGAGGAGGAGGATAGCCAGTCAACATAACAGCACAGGTACTCAGCATCAGCATCAGTCTTGAAGGGATGTGACATGTTAAAATCAATTAGTCTGTTATATCAGCATCAGGTGTGTGGTAGCTGGTGGTGATCCAAGACTGGTTCATCTTGATGAAAGTCAGTCGATCAACCGAGTCGGTGGACAGGCGCACCCTGTGATCCGTGACAAATCCTCCAGCAGCACTGAATGTGCGTTCCGAAAGAACGCTGGATGCAGGACAGGCCAGTAGCTCAATTGCATACTGTGCAAGCTCTGGCCAGTGATCCATCCTCAAGACCCAGTAAGCCAGAGGATTTTCGGTGGGGAAGGTGTCCAAGTCTGACCTTGCCCCTAGATATTCCTGCACCATGTTTATCAGACGCTGGCGATGGTTGCTGGAACCGATCATACTTTGGGGCTGCGGACTAAAGAATTGTCTGAACGCATCGGTCAGACGGCCACCTTCCCTACCGCTCCTTCTTTGACTGGCCGAAGCCTCAGCAACTCGTTGTCCAGGACCAGGAGTTTGTAACCTCCCAGTCTCTGGGAACGCGTTGCACAGACCTTTCTGCAAGGCCTCCCGGAGTTGTCTCATCCTCTGCTCCCTATGCGACGGTAACATAAGGTCCGCAACCTTACCCTTGTACCGTGGATCAAGGAGAGTGGCCAGCCAGTAATGGTCCCTCTCCTTGATCCGAAGAATACGAGGATCCTTCCGCAGACTTTGCAGGATCAGGGAGGCCATGCAGCGTAGGTTTGCTGAGGCATTCGCTCCGGAGTCCTCTGGGTCACTAAGGACGACATGATCCGCAGCCACCTCCTCCCAGCCACGTACAAGTCCACTGGTTTCTTGGGACTGTAAATCATCCCTAAAAGACTGCTGCTGATGATGCTGAGTGCCAGCCTCCACCTCCATGCTGACACAATCCTCCTCCTCCTCCTCCTCTTCCTGTGCGATGGGTGGGACAGAAGGAACACTGTCTGGGTAAAGGGGGCCTTGAGAGGCAAGGAAGTCCTCCTCTTCCTGCCTCTGTTCTGCCTCAAGTGCCCTGTCCATTATTCCACGCAGCGTGTGCTCCAACAGGTGGACAAGAGGTACAGTGTCACTGAGGCATGCACTGTCACTGCTCACCATCCTCGTGGCCTCCTCAAATGGTGCCAGGACAGTGCATGCATCCCTGATCATGCCCCACTGGCGTGGAGAAAAAAAACCAAGCTCCCCTGACCCTGTCCTGGTGCCGTAGTCGCACAGGTACTCATTGATGGCCCTCTGCTGCGTGTGCAGCCGCTGCAGCATGGCCAACGTTGAGTTCCACCTGGTGGGCATGTCACATATAAGGCGGTTCTTGGGCAGGTTCAACTCCTTTTGCAGCTCAGCCAGGCGAGCACTGGCATTATAAGATCTGCGGAAATGCACACAGACTTTCCTGGCCTGCCTCAGGACATCCTGTAAGCCCGGGTACCTGCCCAAGAACCGCTGCACCACCAGGTTAAGGACGTGAGCCACACAGGGCACATGGGTCAGTTGTCCCTGTCGGAGGGCGGAGAGGAGGTTGGTGCCATTGTCGCAAACCACCATTCCTGGCTTAAGCTGGCATGGCGTCAACCACCTCTCGGCCTGGCCCTGCAGAGCAGACAGGACCTCTGCCCCAGTGTGGCTTCTGTCCCCCAAACACACCAGCGCAAGCACGGCATGGCATCTTTTTGCCTGCGTACTTGCGTAGCCCCTTGAACGGCTACGGAGCACCGCTGGTTCAGAGGACAAAGCACAGGAAGAGGCCATGGAGGAAGAAGAAGAGGAGGGGGTGGAGGAGAGAGGTGTGTCACAACCAGTAATAGCATTTTGGAGGCGTGGCGGTGGGACAACCTCCAACACTACTGCACCTTGTCCTGCATCCTTCCCAGCTGCCAAAAGAGTGACCCAATGGGCCGTGAAAGAAAGGTAACGTCCCTGTCCATGCCTGCTGGACCATGAGTCAGCGGTAATATGCACCTTACCACTGACCGCCCTGTCCAGCGAGGCCAAGACATTGCCTTCCACATGCCGGTAGAGAGCCGGAATAGCCTTCCGTGAGAAAAAGTGGCGTTTGGGAACCTGCCACTGAGGAACCGCACATTGCACAAACTCACGGAAGGGGGCCGAGTCTACCAACTGAAAAGGCAGCAGTTGAAGCGCTAGCAATTTAGCCAAGCTAGCATTCAACCGCTGGGCATGTGGATGGCTGGGAGTGAACTTCTTTCGACGGTCCAGCAGCTGGGGCAGGGAAATTTGCCTGCTAGAATCGGACGTCAGTGTACTGCTAGCAGAGTGGCCGCAAGTACTTGGCTGTGACACACCTAATTCTACACCTTCATTCCTCTCAGTGCATGTTTCAGAGAGGACTGAAGTTATAGTGGGGTTGGAGATCCCAGCTGATGCGGTGCAAGGAGAGGTCCGCTTTGTTCTTTGGTGTGGGTCTTTGAGGTAGGCTTGCCAACGAGCTGCATGGCAGGTCAACATATGTCTGGTCAGGCATGTGGTACCCAAGCGGCTGATGTTTTGGCCACGCGATATACGCTTGAGACATATGTTGCAAACAGCAGCTGTGCGATCTGATGCACTAGCCTCAAAAAAGGCCCACACCAAAGAAGTTTTTGAATGACGGGCAGAGGCAGCGCCCTGCACAGGCGGAGCTCTGCGGTGTGATTCCGTCGGTGTACTGCCCTTACGCTGGCCACCAAAGGGCATCCTGCCTCGTTGGAGATGTGCCTCCTCCTCATCCTCCTCCTCCTCCTCTCTCCTATTAGGCACCCACGTGGAGTCAGTGACCTCATCATCCCCTCCCTCCTCATCACTGGAGCCAATCTGGCAGTATGCTGCAGCTGCTGGAACATGACTGCCAGATTGGTGTCCTTGAGCATCCCCTCTGTCTGCTCTCACGCTACTGCCTTCCTGTAGCTGGGTTTCATCATCAGACCCTTCGAAACGCTGGGTATCCTCCTGGAGCATGTACCCAACACTGTGCTCAAACAGTTCGGGGGACTCCTCAGGAGGAGGACATGGTGGGTCTAGGGAAGGAGTGACTGATGATGAGTCTGACATTGATACCAGGGAAGAGGATGCTTTGGCAGCTGCTTTGCCAGTACCCTGAGCCTGGGTGAGAGAGGATGAGGAGGAGGAGGAAGGCTTGGTCATCCACTCTACCAAGTCTTCGGCATGATGTGGCTCAACATGTCCAGCTGCCGAAAAGAAGGACAAGCGTGTCCCATGGCCATGTGCTGATGACAATGCACCGCGTCCACGACCAGCACTGTTGCCCCCAGACACAGAGCCTGCTTGCCCTCTTTTATTGCCTCCTGACTGTCTGCCTCTCCTTGTTTGCCTTCCAGACATTCTAATAGATGGCCTGCAGGGAGATGGGAAAAAAGCAATAAGGGCTACCTTCAGGTGTCCTTCTCTGTCCCTTTACTTAAGGATTTCTAAATATGGTTGAGGATGATTGCTTTCGCACAGAATAGCACAACGACAATTTCCCTGACTGTCCAAAAAACAAGGATTTCAAAGATGGTTGATGAGGAATGCTTTAGCACAGTATAGCACAAGGAGAATTTCCCTCACTGTCCTTCCCTGTCCCTAGAAACAAGGATTATCACAGTGAAAGAAACTGACACTCTCCCTACCTATAGTTTTCTGTCCCTAGAAAAAATGTTTTTTAAAGATGGTTGATGATCAATGCTTTAGCACAGTATAGCACAAGGAGAATTTCCCTCACTGTCCTTCCCTGTCCCTAGAAACAAGGATTATCACAGTGAAAGAAACTGACACTCTCCCTACCTATAGTTTTCTGTCCCTAGAAAAAATGTTTTTTTAAAGATGGTTGATGATCAATGCTTTAGCACAGTATAGCACAAGGAGAATTTCCCTCACTGTCCTTCCCTGTCCCTAGAAACAAGGATTATCACAGTGAAAGAAACTGACACTCTCCCTACCTATAGTTTTCTGTCCCTAGAAAAAATGTTTTTTTAAAGATGGTTGATGATCAATGCTTTAGCACACTATAGCACAAGGAGAATTTCCCTCACTGTCCTTCCCTGTCCCTAGAAACAAGCATTATCACAGTGAAAGAAACTGACACTCTCCCTACCTATAGTTTTCTGTCCCTAGAAAAAATGTTTTTTTAAAGATGGTTGATGATCAATGCTTTAGCACAGTATAGCACAAGGAGAATTTCCCTCACTGTCCTTCCCTGTCCCTAGAAACAAGGATTATCACAGTGAAAGAAACTGACACTCTCCCTACCTATAGTTTTCTGTCCCTAGAAAAAATGTTTTTTTAAAGATGGTTGATGATCAATGCTTTAGCACAGTATAGCACAAGGAGAATTTCCCTCACTGTCCTTCCCTGTCCCTAGAAACAAGGATTAGCACAGTGAAAGAAACTGACACTCTCCCTACCTATAGTTTTCTGTCCCTAGAAAAAATGTTTTTTTAAAGATGGTTGATGATCAATGCTTTAGCACAGTATAGCACAAGGAGAATTTCCCTCACTGTCCTTTCCTGTCCCTAGAAACAAGGATTATCACAGTGAAAGAAACTGACACTCTCCCTACCTATAGTTTTCTGTCCCTAGAAAAAATGTTTTTTTAAAGATGGTTGATGATCAATGCTTTAGCACAGTATAGCACAAGGAGAATTTCCCTCACTGTCCTTCCCTGTCCCTAGAAACAAGGATTATCACAGTGAAAGAAACTGACACTCTCCCTACCTATAGTTTTCTGTCCCTAGAAAAAATGTTTTTTTAAAGATGGTTGATGATCAATGCTTTAGCACAGTATAGCACAAGGAGAATTTCCCTCACTGTCCTTCCCTGTCCCTAGAAACAAGGATTAGCACAGTGAAAGAAACTGACACTCTCCCTACCTATAGTTTTCTGTCCCTAGAAAAAAAGTTTTTTTAAAGATGGTTGATGATCAATGCTTTAGCACAGTATAGCACAAGGAGAATTTCCCTCACTGTCCTTCCCTGTCCCTAGAAACAAGGATTATCACAGTGAAAGAAACTGACACTCTCCCTACCTATAGTTTTCTGTCCCTAGAAAAAATGTTTTTTTAAAGATGGTTGATGATCAATGCTTTAGCACAGTATAGCACAAGGAGAATTTCCCTCACTGTCCTTCCCTGTCCCTAGAAACAAGGATTATCACAGTGAAATTAACTGACACTCTCCCTACCTATAGTTTTCTGTCCCTAGAAAAAATGTTTTTTTAAAGATGGTTGATGATCAATGCTTTAGCACACTATAGCACAAGGAGAATTTCCCTAACTGTCCTTCCCTGTCCCTAGAAACAAGGATTAGCACAGTGAAAGAAACTGACACTCTCCCTACCTATAGTTTTCTGTCCCTAGAAAAAATGTTTTTTTAAAGATGGTTGATGATCAATGCTTTAGCACAGTATAGCACAAGGAGAATTTCCCTCACTGTCCTTCCCTGTCCCTAGAAACAAGGATTATCACAGTGAAAGAAACTGACACTCTCCCTACCTATAGTTTTCTGTCCCTAGAAAAAATGTTTTTTTAAAGATGGTTGATGATCAATGCTTTAGCACAGTATAGCACAAGGAGAATTTCCCTCACTGTCCTTCCCTGTCCCTAGAAACAAGGATTATCACAGTGAAAGAAACTGACACTCTCCCTACCTATAGTTTTCTGTCCCTAGAAAAAATGTTTTTTTAAAGATGGTTGATGATCAATGCTTTAGCACAGTATAGCACAAGGAGAATTTCCCTCACTGTCCTTCCCTGTCCCTAGAAACAAGGATTATCACAGTGAAAGAAACTGACACTCTCCCTACCTATAGTTTTCTGTCCCTAGAAAAAATGTTTTTTTAAAGATGGTTGATGATCAATGCTTTAGCACACTATAGCACAAGGAGAATTTCCCTCACTGTCCTTCCCTGTCCCTAGAAACAAGGATTATCACAGTGAAAGAAACTGACACTCTCCCTACCTATAGTTTTCTGTCCCTAGAATTTTTTTTTTTAAAGATGGTTGATGATCAATGCTTTAGCACAGTATAGCACAAGGAGAATTTCCCTCACTGTCCTTCCCTGTCCCTAGAAACAAGGATTATCACAGTGAAAGAAACTGACACTCTCCCTACCTATAGTTTTCTGTCCCTAGAAAAAATGTTTTTTTAAAGATGGTTGATGATCAATGCTTTAGCACACTATAGCACAAGGAGATTTTCCCTCACTGTCCTTCCCTGTCCCTAGAAACAAGGATTAGCACAGTGAAAGAAACTGACACTCTCCCTACCTATAGTTTTCTGTCCCTAGAATTTTTTTTTTTTAAAGATGGTTGATGATCAATGCTTTAGCACAGTATAGCACAAGGAGAATTTCCCTCACTGTCCTTCCCTGTCCCTAGAAACAAGGATTATCACAGTGAAAGAAACTGACACTCTCCCTACCTATAGTTTTCTGTCCCTAGAAAAAATGTTTTTTTAAAGATGGTTGATGATCAATGCTTTAGCACAGTATAGCACAAGGAGAATTTCCCTCACTGTCCTTCCCTGTCCCTAGAAACAAGGATTATCACAGTGAAAGAAACTGACATTCTCCCTACCTATAGTTTTCTGTCCCTAGAAAAAATGTTTTTTTAAAGATGGTTGATGATCAATGCTTTAGCACAGTATAGCACAAGGAGAATTTCCCTCACTGTCCTTCCCTGTCCCTAGAAACAAGGATTATCACAGTGAAAGAAACTGACACTCTCCCTACCTATAGTTTTCTGTCCCTAGAAAAAATGTTTTTTTTAAAGATGGTTGATGATCAATGCTTTAGCACAGTATAGCACAAGGAGAATTTCCCTCACTGTCCTTCCCTGTCCCTAGAAACAAGGATTATCACAGTGAAAGAAACTGACACTCTCCCTACCTATAGTTTTCTGTCCCTAGAAAAAAAGTTTTTTTAAAGATGGTTGATGATCAATGCTTTAGCACAGTATAGCCCAAGGAGAATTTCCCTCACTGTCCTTCCCTGTCCCTAGAAACAAGGATTAGCACAGTGAAAGAAACTGACACTCTCCCTACCTATAGTTTTCTGTCCCTAGAAAAAATGTTTTTTTAAAGATGGTTGATGATCAATGCTTTAGCACAGTATAGCACAAGGAGAATTTCCCTCACTGTCCTTCCCTGTCCCTAGAAACAAGGATTATCACAGTGAAAGAAACTGACACTCTCCCTACCTATAGTTTTCTGTCCCTAGAAAAAATGTTTTTTTAAAGATGGTTGATGATCAATGCTTTAGCACACTATAGCACAAGGAGAATTTCCCTCACTGTCCTTCCCTGTCCCTAGAAACAAGGATTATCACAGTGAAAGAAACTGACACTCTCCCTACCTATAGTTTTCTGTCCCTAGAAAAAATGTTTTTTTAAAGATGGTTGATGATCAATGCTTTAGCACAGTATAGCACAAGGAGAATTTCCCTCACTGTCCTTCCCTGTCCCTAGAAACAAGGATTATCACAGTGAAAGAAACTGACACTCTCCCTACCTATAGTTTTCTGTCCCTAGAAAAAATGTTTTTTTAAAGATGGTTGATGATCAATGCTTTAGCACAGTATAGCACAAGGAGAATTTCCCTCACTGTCCTTCCCTGTCCCTAGAAACAAGGATTATCACAGTGAAAGAAACTGACACTCTCCCTACCTATAGTTTTCTGTCCCTAGAAAAAATGTTTTTTTAAAGATGGTTGATGATCAATGCTTTAGCACACTATAGCACAAGGAGAATTTCCCTCACTGTCCTTCCCTGTCCCTAGAAACAAGGATTATCACAGTGAAAGAAACTGACACTCTCCCTACCTATAGTTTTCTGTCCCTAGAATTTTTTTTTTTTAAAGATGGTTGATGATCAATGCTTTAGCACAGTATAGCACAAGGAGAATTTCCCTCACTGTCCTTCCCTGTCCCTAGAAACAAGGATTATCACAGTGAAAGAAACTGACACTCTCCCTACCTATAGTTTTCTGTCCCTAGAAAAAATGTTTTTTTAAAGATGGTTGATGATCAATGCTTTAGCACACTATAGCACAAGGAGATTTTCCCTCACTGTCCTTCCCTGTCCCTAGAAACAAGGATTAGCACAGTGAAAGAAACTGACACTCTCCCTACCTATAGTTTTCTGTCCCTAGAATTTTTTTTTTAAAGATGGTTGATGATCAATGCTTTAGCACAGTATAGCACAAGGAGAATTTCCCTCACTGTCCTTCCCTGTCCCTAGAAACAAGGATTATCACAGTGAAAGAAACTGACACTCTCCCTACCTATAGTTTTCTGTCCCTAGAAAAAATGTTTTTTTAAAGATGGTTGATGATCAATGCTTTAGCACAGTATAGCACAAGGAGAATTTCCCTCACTGTCCTTCCCTGTCCCTAGAAACAAGGATTATCACAGTGAAAGAAACTGACACTCTCCCTACCTATAGTTTTCTGTCCCTAGAAAAAAAGTTTTTTTAAAGATGGTTGATGATCAATGCATTAGCACAGTATAGCACAAGGAGAATTTCCCTCACTGTCCTTCCCTGTCCCTAGAAACAAGGATTATCACAGTGAAAGAAACTGACACTCTCCCTACCTATAGTTTTCTGTCCCTAGAAAAAATGTTTTTTTAAAGATGGTTGATGATCAATGCTTTAGCACAGTATAGCACAAGGAGAATTTCCCTCACTGTCCTTCCCTGTCCCTAGAAACAAGGATTATCACAGTGAAAGAAACTGACACTCTCCCTACCTATAGTTTTCTGTCCCTAGAAAAAATGTTTTTTTAAAGATGGTTGATGATCAATGCTTTAGCACACTATAGCCCAAGGAGAATTTCCCTCACTGTCCTTCCCTGTCCCTAGAAACAAGGATTAGCACAGTGAAAGAAACTGACAGTCTCCCTACCTATAGTTTTCTGTCCCTAGAAAAAATGTTTTTTTAAAGATGGTTGATGATCAATGCTTTAGCACAGTATAGCACAAGGAGAATTTCCCTCACTGTCCTTCCCTGTCCCTAGAAACAAGGATTATCACAGTGAAAGAAACTGACACTCTCCCTACCTATAGTTTTCTGTCCCTAGAAAAAATGTTTTTTTAAAGATGGTTGATGATCAATGCTTTAGCACAGTATAGCACAAGGAGAATTTCCCTCACTGTCCTTCCCTGTCCCTAGAAACAAGGATTAGCACAGTGAAAGAAACTGACACTCTCCCTACCTATAGTTTTCTGTCCCTAGAAAAAATGTTTTTTTAAAGATGGTTGATGATCAATGCTTTAGCACAGTATAGCACAAGGAGAATTTCCCTCACTGTCCTTCCCTGTCCCTAGAAACAAGGATTATCACAGTGAAAGAAACTGACACTCTCCCTACCTATAGTTTTCTGTCCCTAGAAAAAATGTTTTTTTAAAGATGGTTGATGATCAATGCTTTAGCACAGTATAGCACAAGGAGAATTTCCCTCACTGTCCTTCCCTGTCCCTAGAAACAAGGATTAGCACAGTGAAAGAAACTGACACTCTCCCTACCTATAGTTTTCTGTCCCTAGAAAAAATGTTTTTTTAAAGATGGTTGATGATCAATGCTTTAGCACAGTATAGCACAAGGAGAATTTCCCTCACTGTCCTTCCCTGTCCCTAGAAACAAGGATTAGCACAGTGAAAGAAACTGACACTCTCCCTACCTATAGTTTTCTGTCCCTAGAAAAAATGTTTTTTTAAAGATGGTTGATGATCAATGCTTTAGCACAGTATAGCACAAGGAGAATTTCCCTCACTGTCCTTCCCTGTCCCTAGAAACAAGGATTATCACAGTGAAAGAAACTGAAACTCTCCCTACCTATAGTTTTCTGTCCCTAGAAAAAATGTTTTTTTAAAGATGGTTGATGATCAATGCTTTAGCACACTATAGCCCAAGGAGAATTTCCCTCACTGTCCTTCCCTGTCCCTAGAAACAAGGATTAGCACAGTGAAAGAAACTGACAGTCTCCCTACCTATAGTTTTCTGTCCCTAGAAAAAATGTTTTTTTAAAGATGGTTGATGATCAATGCTTTAGCACAGTATAGCACAAGGAGAATTTCCCTCACTGTCCTTCCCTGTCCCTAGAAACAAGGATTATCACAGTGAAAGAAACTGACACTCTCCCTACCTATAGTTTTCTGTCCCTAGAAAACATGTTTTTTTAAAGATGGTTGATGATCAATGCTTTAGCACAGTATAGCACAAGGAGAATTTCCCTCACTGTCCTTCCCTGTCCCTAGAAACAAGGATTAGCACAGTGAAAGAAACTGACACTCTCCCTACCTATAGTTTTCTGTCCCTAGAAA
The DNA here is from genome assembly GCA_029206835.1 of Rana muscosa. Classification (NCBI taxonomy): domain Eukaryota; kingdom Metazoa; phylum Chordata; class Amphibia; order Anura; family Ranidae; genus Rana; species Rana muscosa. The sequence goes on from CM055117.1 coordinate 979,699,679, forward strand.
AAATGTTTTTTTAAAGATGGTTGATGATCAATGCTTTAGCACAGTATAGCACAAGGAGAATTTCCCTCACTGTCCTTCCCTGTCCCTAGAAACAAGGATTATCACAGTGAAAGAAACTGACACTCTCCCTACCTATAGTTTTCTGTCCCTAGAAAAAATGTTTTTTTAAAGATGGTTGATGATCAATGCTTTAGCACAGTATAGCACAAGGAGAATTTCCCTCACTGTCCTTCCCTGTCCCTAGAAACAAGGATTAGCACAGTGAAAGAAACTGACACTCTCCCTACCTATAGTTTTCTGTCCCTAGAAAAAATGTTTTTTTAAAGATGGTTGATGATCAATGCTTTAGCACAGTATAGCACAAGGAGAATTTCCCTCACTGTCCTTCCCTGTCCCTAGAAACAAGGATTATCACAGTGAAAGAAACTGACACTCTCCCTACCTATAGTTTTCTGTCCCTAGAAAAAATGTTTTTTTAAAGATGGTTGATGATCAATGCTTTAGCACAGTATAGCACAAGGAGAATTTCCCTCACTGTCCTTCCCTGTCCCTAGAAACAAGGATTAGCACAGTGAAAGAAACTGACACTCTCCCTACCTATAGTTTTCTGTCCCTAGAAAAAATGTTTTTTTAAAGATGGTTGATGATCAATGCTTTAGCACAGTATAGCACAAGGAGAATTTCCCTCACTGTCCTTCCCTGTCCCTAGAAACAAGGATTATCACAGTGAAAGAAACTGACACTCTCCCTACCTATAGTTTTCTGTCCCTAGAAAAAATGTTTTTTTAAAGATGGTTGATGATCAATGCTTTAGCGCAGTATAGCACAAGGAGAATTTCCCTCACTGTCCTTCCCTGTCCCTAGAAACAAGGATTAGCACAGTGAAAGAAACTGACACTCTCCCTACCTATAGTTTTCTGTCCCTAGAAAAAATGTTTTTTTAAAGATGGTTGATGATCAATGCTTTAGCACAGTATAGCACAAGGAGAATTTCCCTCACTGTCCTTCCCTGTCCCTAGAAACAAGGATTATCACAGTGAAAGAAACTGACACTCTCCCTACCTATAGTTTTCTGTCCCTAGAAAAAATGTTTTTTTAAAGATGGTTGATGATCAATGCTTTAGCACAGTATAGCACAAGGAGAATTTCCCTCACTGTCCTTCCCTGTCCCTAGAAACAAGGATTAGCACAGTGAAAGAAACTGACACTCTCCCTACCTATAGTTTTCTGTCCCTAGAAAAAATGTTTTTTTAAAGATGGTTGATGATCAATGCTTTAGCACAGTATAGCACAAGGAGAATTTCCCTCACTGTCCTTCCCTGTCCCTAGAAACAAGGATTATCACAGTGAAAGAAACTGACACTCTCCCTACCTATAGTTTTCTGTCCCTAGAAAAAATGTTTTTTTAAAGATGGTTGATGATCAATGCTTTAGCACAGTATAGCACAAGGAGAATTTCCCTCACTGTCCTTTCCTGTCCCTAGAAACAAGGATTATCACAGTGAAAGAAACTGACACTCTCCCTACCTATAGTTTTCTGTCCCTAGAAAAAATGTTTTTTTAAAGATGGTTGATGATCAATGCTTTAGCACAGTATAGCACAAGGAGAATTTCCCTCACTGTCCTTCCCTGTCCCTAGAAACAAGGATTATCACAGTGAAAGAAACTGACACTCTCCCTACCTATAGTTTTCTGTCCCTAGAAAAAATGTTTTTTTAAAGATGGTTGATGATCAATGCTTTAGCACAGTATAGCACAAGGAGAATTTCCCTCACTGTCCTTCCCTGTCCCTAGAAACAAGGATTAGCACAGTGAAAGAAACTGACACTCTCCCTACCTATAGTTTTCTGTCCCTAGAAAAAATGTTTTTTTAAAGATGGTTGATGATCAATGCTTTAGCACAGTATAGCACAAGGAGAATTTCCCTCACTGTCCTTCCCTGTCCCTAGAAACAAGGATTATCACAGTGAAAGAAACTGACACTCTCCCTACCTATAGTTTTCTGTCCCTAGAAAAAATGTTTTTTTAAAGATGGTTGATGATCAATGCTTTAGCACAGTATAGCACAAGGAGAATTTCCCTCACTGTCCTTCCCTGTCCCTAGAAACAAGGATTATCACAGTGAAAGAAACTGACACTCTCCCTACCTATAGTTTTCTGTCCCTAGAAAAAATGTTTTTTTAAAGATGGTTGATGATCAATGCTTTAGCACACTATAGCACAAGGAGAATTTCCCTCACTGTCCTTCCCTGTCCCTAGAAACAAGGATTAGCACAGTGAAAGAAACTGACACTCTCCCTACCTATAGTTTTCTGTCCCTAGAAAAAATGTTTTTTTAAAGATGGTTGATGATCAATGCTTTAGCACAGTATAGCACAAGGAGAATTTCCCTCACTGTCCTTCCCTGTCCCTAGAAACAAGGATTATCACAGTGAAAGAAACTGACACTCTCCCTACCTATAGTTTTCTGTCCCTAGAAAAAATGTTTTTTTAAAGATGGTTGATGATCAATGCTTTAGCACACTATAGCACAAGGAGAATTTCCCTCACTGTCCTTCCCTGTCCCTAGAAACAAGGATTATCACAGTGAAAGAAACTGACACTCTCCCTACCTATAGTTTTCTGTCCCTAGAATTTTTTTTTTTTAAAGATGGTTGATGATCAATGCTTTAGCACAGTATAGCACAAGGAGAATTTCCCTCACTGTCCTTCCCTGTCCCTAGAAACAAGGATTATCACAGTGAAAGAAACTGACACTCTCCCTACCTATAGTTTTCTGTCCCTAGAAAAAATGTTTTTTTAAAGATGGTTGATGATCAATGCTTTAGCACAGTATAGCACAAGGAGAATTTCCCTCACTGTCCTTCCCTGTCCCTAGAAACAAGAATTATCACAGTGAAAGAAACTGACACTCTCCCTACCTATAGTTTTCTGTCCCTAGAAAAAATGTTTTTTTAAAGATGGTTGATGATCAATGCTTTAGCACAGTATAGCACAAGGAGAATTTCCCTCACTGTCCTTCCCTGTCCCTAGAAACAAGGATTAGCACAGTGAAAGAAACTGACACTCTCCCTACCTATAGTTTTCTGTCCCTAGAAAAAATGTTTTTTTAAAGATGGTTGATGATCAATGCTTTAGCACAGTATAGCACAAGGAGAATTTCCCTCACTGTCCTTCCCTGTCCCTAGAAACAAGGATTATCACAGTGAAAGAAACTGACACTCTCCCTACCTATAGTTTTCTGTCCCTAGAAAAAATGTTTTTTTAAAAATGGTTGATGATCAATGCTTTAGCACAGTATAGCACAAGGAGAATTTCCCTCACTGTCCTTCCCTGTCCCTAGAAACAAGGATTATCACAGTGAAAGAAACTGACACTCTCCCTACCTATAGTTTTCTGTCCCTAGACAAAATGTTTTTTTAAAGATGGTTGATGATCAATGCTTTAGCACACTATAGCACAAGGAGAATTTCCCTCACTGTCCTTCCCTGTCCCTAGAAACAAGGATTATCGCAGTGAAAGAAACTGACACTCTCCCTACCTATAGTTTTCTGTCCCTAGAAAAAATGTTTTTTTAAAGATGGTTGATGATCAATGCTTTAGCACAGTATAGCACAAGGAGAATTTCCCTCACTGTCCTTCCCTGTCCCTAGAAACAAGGATTATCACAGTGAAAGAAACTGACACTCTCCCTACCTATAGTTTTCTGTCCCTAGAAAAAATGTTTTTTTAAAGATGGTTGATGATCAATGCTTTAGCACACTATAGCACAAGGAGAATTTCCCTCACTGTCCTTCCCTGTCCCTAGAAACAAGGATTAGCACAGTGAAAGAAACTTACACTCTCCCTACCTATAGTTTTCTGTCCCTAGAAAAAATGTTTTTTTAAAGATGGTTGATGATCAATGCTTTAGCACAGTATAGCACAAGGAGAATTTCCCTCACAGTCCTTCCCTGTCCCTAGAAACAAGGATTATCACAGTGAAAGAAACTGACACTCTCCCTACCTATAGTTTTCTGTCCCTAGAAAAAATGTTTTTTTAAAGATGGTTGATGATCAATGCTTTAGCACAGTATAGCACAAGGAGAATTTCCCTCACTGTCCTTCCCTGTCCCTAGAAACAAGGATTAGCACAGTGAAAGAAACTGACACTCTCCCTACCTATAGTTTTCTGTCCCTAGAAAAAATGTTTTTTTAAAGATGGTTGATGATCAATGCTTTAGCACAGTATAGCACAAGGAGAATTTCCCTCACTGTCCTTCCCTGTCCCTAGAAACAAGGATTAGCACAGTGAAAGAAACTGACACTCTCCCTACCTATAGTTTTCTGTCCCTAGAAAAAATGTTTTTTTAAAGATGGTTGATGATCAATGCTTTAGCACAGTATAGCATAAGGAGAATTTCCCTCACTGTCCTTCCCTGTCCCTAGAAACAAGGATTATCACAGTGAAAGAAACTGACACTCTCCCTACCTATAGTTTTCTGTCCCTAGAAAAAATGTTTTTTTTAAAGATGGTTGATGATCAATGCTTTAGCACAGTATAGCACAAGGAGAATTTCCCTCACTGTCCTTCCCTGTCCCTAGAAACAAGGATTATCACAGTGAAAGAAACTGACACTCTCCCTACCTATAGTTTTCTGTCCCTAGAAAAAATGTTTTTTTAAAGATGGTTGATGATCAATGCTTTAGCACAGTATAGCACAAGGAGAATTTCCCTCACTGTCCTTCCCTGTCCCTAGAAACAAGGATTATCACAGTGAAAGAAACTGACACTCTCCCTACCTATAGTTTTCTGTCCCTAGAAAAAATGTTTTTTTTAAAGATGGTTGATGATCAATGCTTTAGCACAGTATAGCACAAGGAGAATTTCCCTCACTGTCCTTCCCTGTCCCTAGAAACAAGGATTATCACAGTGAAAGAAACTGACACTCTCCCTACCTATAGTTTTCTGTCCCTAGAAAAAATGTTTTTTTAAAGATCGTTGATGATCAATGCTTTAGCACAGTATAGCACAAGGAGAATTTCCCTCACTGTCCTTCCCTGTCCCTAGAAACAAGGATTATCACAGTGAAAGAAACTGACACTCTCCCTACCTATAGTTTTCTGTCCCTAGAAAAAATGTTTTTTTAAAGATGGTTGATGATCAATGCTTTAGCACAGTATAGCACAAGGAGAATTTCCCTCACTGTCCTTCCCTGTCCCTAGAAACAAGGATTATCACAGTGAAAGAAACTGACACTCTCCCTACCTATAGTTTTCTGTCCCTAGAAAAAATGTTTTTTTAAAGATGGTTGATGATCAATGCTTTAGCACACTATAGCACAAGGAGAATTTCCCTCACTGTCCTTCCCTGTCCCTAGAAACAAGGATTAGCACAGTGAAAGAAACTGACACTCTCCCTACCTATAGTTTTCTGTCCCTAGAAAAAATGTTTTTTTAAAGATGGTTGATGATCAATGCTTTAGCACAGTATAGCACAAGGAGAATTTCCCTCACTGTCCTTCCCTGTCCCTAGAAACAAGGATTATCACAGTGAAAGAAACTGACACTCTCCCTACCTATAGTTTTCTGTCCCTAGAAAAAATGTTTTTTTAAAGATGGTTGATGATCAATGCTTTAGCACAGTATAGCACAAGGAGAATTTCCCTCACTGTCCTTCCCTGTCCCTAGAAACAAGGATTATCACAGTGAAAGAAACTGACACTCTCCCTACCTATAGTTTTCTGTCCCTAGAAAAAAATGTTTTTTTAAAGATGGTCTATGATCAATGCTTTAGCACAGTATAGCACAAGGAGAATTTCCCTCACTGTCCTTCCCTGTCCCTAGAAACAAGGATTATCACAGTGAAAGAAACTGACACTCTCCCTACCTATAGTTTTCTGTCCCTAGAAAAAATGTTTTTTTAAAGATGGTTGATGATCAATGCTTTAGCACACTATAGCACAAGGAGAATTTCCCTCACTGTCCTTCCCTGTCCCTAGAAACAAGGATTAGCACAGTGAAAGAAACTGACACTCTCCCTACCTATAGTTTTCTGTCCCTAGAAAAAATGTTTTTTTAAAGATGGTTGATGATCAATGCTTTAGCACAGTATAGCACAAGGAGAATTTCCCTCACTGTCCTTCCCTGTCCCTAGAAACAAGGATTATCACAGTGAAAGAAACTGACACTCTCCCTACCTATAGTTTTCTGTCCCTAGAAAAAATGTTTTTTTAAAGATGGTTGATGATCAATGCTTTAGCACAGTATAGCACAAGGAGAATTTCCCTCACTGTCCTTCCCTGTCCCTAGAAACAAGGATTATCACAGTGAAAGAAACTGACACTCTCCCTACCTATAGTTTTCTGTCCCTAGAAAAAATTTTTTTTAAAGATGGTTGATGATCAATGCTTTAGCACAGTATAGCACAAGGAGAATTTCCCTCACTGTCCTTCCCTGTCCCTAGAAACAAGGATTATCACAGTGAAAGAAACTGACACTCTCCCTACCTATAGTTTTCTGTCCCTAGAAAAAAATGTTTTTTTAAAGATGGTTTATGATCAATGCTTTAGCACAGTATAGCACAAGGAGAATTTCCCTCACTGTCCTTCCCTGTCCCTAGAAACAAGGATTATCACAGTGAAAGAAACTGACACTCTCCCTACCTATAGTTTTCTGTCCCTAGAAAAAATGTTTTTTTAAAGATGGTTGATGATCAATGCTTTAGCACAGTATAGCACAAGGAGAATTTCCCTCACTGTCCTTCCCTGTCCCTAGAAACAAGGATTATCACAGCGAAAGAAACTGACACTCTCCCTACCTATAGTTTTCTGTCCCTAGAAAAAATGTTTTTTTAAAGATGGTTGATGATCAATGCTTTAGCACAGTATAGCACAAGGAGAATTTCCCTCACTGTCCTTCCCTGTCCCTAGAAACAAGGATTATCACAGTGAAAGAAACTGACACTCTCCCTACCTATAGTTTTCTGTCCCTAGAAAAAATGTTTTTTTAAAGATGGTTGATGATCAATGCTTTAGCACAGTATAGCACAAGGAGAATTTCCCTCACTGTCCTTCCCTGTCCCTAGAAACAAGGATTATCACAGCGAAAGAAACTGACACTCTCCCTACCTATAGTTTTCTGTCCCTAGAAAAAATGTTTTTTTAAAGATGGTTGATTATCAATGCTTTAGCACACTATAGCACAAGGAGAATTTCCCTCACTGTCCTTCCCTGACCCTAGAAACAAGGATTATCACAGTGAAAGAAACTGACACTCTCCCTACCTATAGTTTTATGTCCCTAGAAAAAATGTTTTTTTAAAGATGGTTGATGATCAATGCTTTAGCACACTATAGCACAAGGAGAATTTCCCTCACTGTCCTTCCCTGTCCCTAGAAACAAGGATTAGCACAGTAAAACACACTGATACTCTCCCTACCTATAGTTTTCTGTCCCTAGAAAAAATGTTTTTTTAAAGATGGTTGATGATCAATGCTTTAGCACACTATAGCACAAGGAGAATTTCCCTCACTGTCCTTCCCTGTCCCTAGAAACAAGGATTATCACAGTAAAACACACTGACACTCTCCCTACCTATAGTTTTCTGTCCCTAGAAAAAATGATTTTTTAAAGATGGTTGATGATCAATGCTTTAGCACAGTATAGCACAAGGAGAATTTCCCTCACTGTCCTTCCCTGTCCCTAGAAACAAGGATTTGCACAGTAAAACACACTGACACTCTCCCTACCTATCCTTCTCTTTCCCTAAACTAAAGGAATCCAGGTTAAGCAAGAAAAAAAATGTCACTGTCCCTGCCTATGCTTCTCTTTCCCTGCTCCGGAACACACTACACTAGGCCGCCGTGCTGGCGGCCTTTTATAGTGTGGGGCATGTACTAAACACCCTCAGCAATAATTGGCCACAGGCATCCTGCCTGTGGCCAATCATTGCTCTCCTCGCTGCCGGCGCTGTGATTGGCCAAGCATGCGGGGTCACAGTGCATGCTTGGCCAATCACAGCGCCTGGATGACACTGCGATGGCGTAGTGCATTGTGGGCCGTTCACGTCACTCGAATTAGGCGCGAACGGCCCAAATCGTTCGATCTTCGTCGAACGATCGAACAGCCGATGTTCGAGTCGAACGTATGTTCGACTCGAACACCGAGCTCATCCCTAACTATAATCACATTAGCCACGGATAAGCTAACAGGTGTCTGCTAGGCTTGTGCAATTTGTTTTGTAACGAATCGAAATTCGTCCGAATTTAGCAACTTTCGGACATTCGGAAGCATTCGAATTTCTGAACAAAGCAATTACGAATAAAACCGAATCCAAAATAAATTATATCGCAAATAGCGAATGCCGAATGTCTTCGGTATAATTAGTTATAAAAAAGTTACGAATGTACGAATCCATTCGAAGCACAATAACACTCTGCTCTGCTCTCTGCTTCTCCCTCACTGTGCTGAACCCCCTCTCAAAATGGTGTACAGGGGCGGAGGCTATAGCCGCATGTAAAAAACGAAAGTAAAACACGAGATTTTGAATCGTTACAAATAACCGCTATATATTTAGAAAAGTACAAATCCATTCGAAGCACATTAGGCATAATAGGCAGCGTCGTTGTGAGAGAGACACGGAAAACTGCGAATCAACGAACCCAAAAAAAGTTACGAAAGTAGGAGTTGTGTCCAGAATCAACGAAAAACAATGTACTCTACCGAAAGTACGAATTATTAATCAACTAAAAATAAGGCTTACATTGATACGAATCATTCCGATTCAACGAAAAATGTCGCTTGCGAAAATACGAATTTGTCCGAACACGAAAAATCCCGTCTAGCAAAATTCCGAACGATTACGAATCAACAGGACCGAAAAGAAACAAACCAAAAACGAAACAAATTTTTCCGTTGTGCACAAGAAATGAACCGAAACGAAACAAATTTTTCCGTTGTGCACAAGTCTTGTATCTGCAGCAGCCAGCAATTTTTTCACACATCGCGCCCCATTTAAAGTGATAGCGCGTGAGCATTTACCACAAAAATATTGCTTGCATTGTCGTAAGACTGACCGCAACAATCTTTAATGTCTAGACCATATTTTCCTGACTATGACATCTGCAGGTTGTTGTGCTTTATATCCTGTATTCTATACCCTATAAAACGCTTGACAGCTGTACTATCAGGTCTAATGTACCTTAAGATAAATGTCAGTTGGTCCACATTGGAGATATTGGCGTGAAATAAATTCTAATTCCAAAGTACTTAGCTGTCTTAGGTTCACTGACAATTTGTGTGATCAATTTGTCACTTATCAATTTGATTATTTCCTCATAAACAGTTTTAGAGAGCTAAGATGCATGACCACTCTCAACCTTTCCATATTCTTTTTAAAAGTTTCAATAAAAATGTATTAAACTGTGCAATTAATTCTAGTACATCAAGATAATTGCCATTATTTAGACCAGGGGTTCCCAACCCCCACGCTGTGGACTAGTACTGGTCCATGCCCTGTTTGCAGCCGGGCCGCAAAGGTTGCACTGAAAGAGGTGAGGCGGGTGAGCAGGGAGATGACATTATTGTCTCTCTCCCCCCCCCCCTGCCGCGCATCACCGCTGTCCCACCTTGCATCATCGCTGTTCCCCCTTCTCACTATTATAGGATGGAGTGCAGTATAGCAACTGTGCATGTGCGGGTTTCCTCGCTCTTGAATGTGGGATGCTCCGGATGCCGTATCGCTGGGGAGAGGCTGCAAGAAGAGGCATATATGTAAGTGTGTTTTTTCACTGCAGAAGAAAACAAAAACCTTTACAAATTGTCCTTAAAAATTCATTAAGTGACAAGCCTCATCTGGTGTTTGTGCTGGCAGGCTACAGAGGGACACAGCATCTGGTGGAAGGATAGCGAGGAGTTTCATATGGTGACAGGCCAAACCAGGGGGACACAGCATCTGGTGGCAGGATAGCGAGGACTTTCTTATGGTGGCAGGCCAAACCAGTGGGACACAGCATCTGGTGGCAGGATAGTGAGGAGCTGCATCTGGTGGTTGAGTGCCGAGTTGAACTATTTATTTATGTATTATAATGTATTAATAGAAAAAATGCTCTTCAATTATCCTGATACCATGGTGGTGTTGGGATGATTAAATCGCTAACACAACACAAACCTGTCCACCCCAAACTCCCCGCCATCTTTCCAATCCTTGGAAAAATATTCGTCCAAGAGACCGGTTCCTGGTGCAAAAAAGGCTGGGGGCCGCTGAGAAACCAAACCGTAAAGTCTGTGCTCTACAAATCTCAGTATGCTTAGATAGCCAAAGAACCAAAACACTGCATATACTACAGGTACTGTATAACAAATGATCTGTATTGACCCTGTGTTTATCACATAGCTGGCAATGATCGGTATGAGTCTTGGTACTCATTGTTTATAAGCTGTTGAGTCTCAGAAAAATACAAGTAAATTGCGAAACAGTTCTTAAATGGTTTCACTACTTTTTCTGGGAGGGGGCCAGGACACTCTCGGCACCCTAATCCTCATAGTAGGCTGTAGTGATTATAGTGATATTGAAATGTTTCTTGTCACATGCTTACTGAAGTGGGTATGGAAAACAGAGACTCATGCCGCGTACACACGATCATTTTTCCCGTCGGGAAAAATTAATTATTTTCCTTTGGACGAGAAAAACGATCGTCTGTGGGCTTTTTGCCGTTTTTCCCGACGGGAAAAACTGCATTAATCACGACGAGAAAAATTAGAACATGCTCTAATTTTTCTCATCGTGATTCCTGTCATTTTTTTCCGCGGCAGTTTTCCCATAGGGAAACACTGCCGCGGAGCCTACACACGGTCGTTTTTCTCGTCAAGAGAAAAAATGACGGGAAAAACGCCCGTGTGTGGGTGAACAAGCCGTTCCCTCGTTTTTCCTGTCGTGATTCACGGCGGTGTTTTCACCGCCGTGAATCACGATCGTGTGTACACGGCATAATATGTGCTTTCCCCATATAAAGAAATCTATTTACAACTAGGCCTCTCTTTTTTTTTATTTTCTCTGTTCTTCTCACTTTCTCGCTGCTTGTTTTACCTCCTTCAGTTCCATGGGTGGGGTTTCCAGGGAGGGCTGCACCACATCACTGTTTATCTTGCACGGCGATTGGTTGTGCTGCTCAGAGCGTTTGCAACAGAGCGTACACCATAATGCTGCTGCATGAAGGTGATGAGGCGGCTCTCGGATCATCGCTGCGTTATCATTAGGGCTGCATTCACACCTGAGCATTTCGTTTTCAGGCAGAAAGACGCACGTTTTTACCGCAATTTTGCTGCACTTTTTACTGCGGTTTTGACATGATTTTGCTGTGACATTGACGCATTTTTGCTGTGATTTTGTACAGGACAAATGGTCACCAATGTAAAAAGAAGAAAAACGCCTGTAATCTGCCTAAAAAGAAGCTCCAGGGCTTGTTTGAGCTTCAGGCATTTTGGAGCTTCTGGCTGCAGGGGTTTTGGAGTGGAGATGTGAATCTCCATAGAGAATAATAGATTTTTTTCCCCTCCAGCGTTTTGTAGCTTGAGGCTTCAAGCTACAAAATGCTAAGGCGTGAATGGGGCCTAAGGGATGAGGGTCTTTTTATAGTATTTGTTGGTGGTCGCGGTGCGTGGCGCTGTGCCTGTGTTTGATGAAGACTACAGCAGGTAGCAGCCCACGGCCGCAACACAAATGTATGCACCAAGTATATATATGCAATCACATTATAACGCTGCACTGCCGCAATATAATGCACTTTATTAATATATATAGCTAGATATACAACAATGTTACTACATGATTATCATGCCCCCCCCCTCAAGGGGAGGGCACAAGGGTGGTCGCGGCCTGAGGTCTGAAAAAAATAACGGTTTAAAAAATAAAATAAAATCTTATACCCACGGGTAACCCTCTAGGAAGGGCACCTGTAGGCACATGCCTACAGTGCCTATTGGGAAATGCAGCCCTGAATACAACAACGTGTTAACTTGCAAAGAAGTTGATCAGGTGGGGGTAGGGAGGGAAGGGTCACTCTGTAATATACACCAAAGTAAGTAGACTAAAAAAAACACATATTTAAAGTAGCACGGAGAGTATAACAAATAGACCGATAGGTCCGAGTACATTACATTTTCACAATATATTTAAAGGGTGGGGGGGGGTTTGTTTTGTTTTCTCCTTAAACAGGTGGGGGTAGGGAGGGAAGGGTCACTTTGTATATACACTAAAGTAAGTAGATAAAAAACACACATACTTAAAATACTTAAAGTAGCACGGAAAGTATAACAAATAGACCGACAGGTCCGAGTACATTACACTTCCACAATATATTTAAGGGGTCGGGGGGGCTGTGTCCTCCCCCCTTTTGTTTTTCTCTCTCTTGGGGCCTACAGCGTCGAGACAAGAGGGGAGAGTATTAAAACGGTAGAGGGAGAGACCTCCCCCCATAAGTAAAGCGGATATATGGATTGTAATATGGTATGTTTAAATGTTAAATGTTATGTAGCGGGGTCTTTAAATTTAGTTGGGATGCACCTGGGTCATAGTATGACCCAGGTGTGTAAATCATGAGAGGTTTTGGACCATTTGTATTCGTGGAGGACTGGGTGGTGTATTATTCTCCTAGGCCTGTGGGTGGCGCTGTGCCCGCAGGTTCAAGGTAGAATTGCTGCCGCAGTGCTGTCCTTTTTGTCCCTTTCCGGAGATGGTACGGCAAGGGCGGGGAACCTGCCATGGCGTCAAGGGAGGGGATAAAAGGGAGAGACGCCCTTGCCACGAGGTCTTCGGGATCTTCTTCTTCACGCGCCCAGGCACCTTAGGCCTGGGTGCGGGCGGTTCGGATTTCCGGCCCAGGTGCCCTAGGCCTGGCGGGAACGGAGTTGGCATCCATCCCAGGCACCTTCAGCCTGGGGTGAGGTACTGAATCGGAGGCCTGGGGCCCAGTGACTTCGACTGGGTCCCACAAGGGCGGAGGAGTCCGAGGGTCCCTGAGGTGGATGGGGCCTATGCCTGAGGTGAGGAGGCCGGGGAGGTCACCCGTCCGGAGAGTCCGGAGCAGCATCAACCCGGTGACGGATGGGCCTCGGGTAACTCCCTTGGAGGGACATCTCCCCCTGATAGGGGCCACAACGCAGCGAAGGTACTCCTATCTACATTCTCTTGAGTCGCTGGTAGAGACTCACAAGTTCTAAGTTCTCTCTAACCAAGGCTATGGTAACCGCTGGTGAAATCACAGTGGTTTAGCGTACAATCAGGATAGTGCCTCGACCTGCTCACCCCACCGTATCGAACTGTTATTGTGTCTCAACCAGTTGGCTAATGAAGCACTGTTTATTGTGAGTTTTACAATAAAACAAGAGTTGGACTGTAATCGGTGTGTGGTACTCTGGTTAATGGGAGCAAAGGGAAGTGTCAGCACAGCAGGACTTGGTCCTTAACTAAAACACACAGGCCCGAGGAAAATAACTGGTACTGGCCTTCACCTCACCCACAGCTATGGGGAGGACATGGGCCGTAGCGCATCTCACCCTGTCGTACGAAATACCCCTAGACAAAAGAGATGGGGTGAGGCCGCTATAGTTATGAATGTTATATGTAAAGAAAATCTTTAATAAAAGTTAAATTAGTTAAAAATAACTTGCAAAGAAGTTGCTATGAATAACCGGAAGGAAGAACAGCAACCGGTCCTTGGAGTGCTACCTGAATAGGTGACAGGTTCTCCGGTAGTGAGAGGACTTGGTACGCAACGAGAAGGGTTAAATGGAACATGTATGAGGGCCACACTATGTGCTCATCAGGACTCCATTCTGTTACTGGGAGTGAGGTAACAGAGGTATGATGATTGGTGGAGTGGACATGGCTCTGCATATCCCTCCTAATACAACACTTACACCTGTTCAAGTGCGTAGAACAAGGGACAATATCTTAGGAAAAACTCTGCACACAACACACGACAGTGAGTGTACATGGAGGCAGCAGCGCAGAGGACAGGGGACAAAAGGGCAGAGTACAGGGGGTTAGCAGTGCAGTGTATAGGGGGTCAGCAAAACAGAGGACAGGGGGCAGAAGGCCAGTGTACAGGGTGTCAGCAGGGCAGTGTACAGGAGGTCAGGAGTGCAGTGTACAGGGTGTCAACAGGGCAAAGGATGAGAGGTCAGCAGAAGAGTGTACTGTAAAAAGTAGGGTGGTGTACAGGGTGTCAGAAGGGAAGTGCACAGGGGTTAGCAGGATATAGGACAGGAGCCAGCGGAGCAGAGAACAGGAGTCAGCAGGGTGGAGGACAGGGGTCAGCAGGGTGGAGGACAGGGGGCAACAGGGCAATGTACAGGGGTCAGCTGAGCAGAGGATAGGGGTCAGCAAGGTAGAGGACAGGTCTACCCGATAGGGCCTTCCTCCAAAAAATCAAAACTATATTTTTGCTAAAAATACACTAAAATCATTATTACCTGACATAAACACAGACTTACAAAGTTCCTGCTAGTTCTAAAGGGTGGTGCACAGGGAGGGTGGTCAAGGCGGTTGGGTGGGGCAATTACAGAACCAATCCTCTGTCTGGTTCTCTCTGCAGCAACTGAAAGCCAACATGAGGGAGAGGAGGAGAAGCCGGATTTCTCCTGCTGTGGAGAGCCAGCTCTGGGGGGGTGTAACTGAAATCTAGGGGGGAGCAGCCACCCCAGCACCCCACTAGATTCGGCCATGGAGGCTGAGATATGCTGGAGGTTGGGAATGGAAGCAGAGGTGTGCCAGGGGAGGTGGAGATGTGATGGGGGAGGAATTGGAGGCAGAGGTGTGTGGGAGTTTTAAACAAACGTGTGCTCTGGGGTATTGGAGACAGAGGTGTGCTGGGGATGAAAGTGTTAGAGGCAAGATATGTGTGGGAGCACTAGAGGCAGAGGTATGCTGGGGGCAATGAAGGCACAGGTGTGCTGGGGGGACATGGGTGACATTGATGTGCTGAGGGGGAATTGGAGACAGAGGTTCTGGAGGAAGGGGAGAATTAAAGGCAGAGGTGTGCTGGCGGGGGTTGTGGAATTGGGGGCAGCTGTGTGCTAGGGGAAATTGTAGGCACATGTGTGCTGGGGGTGAGGGAATTGGAGACATAGGTGTGCTGCAGGAGAATTTGAAGTAAGAGGAGTGCTGGGGACACATTGGTGGTAGAGGAACACCAGAACGCATGCATTTTTGCTCCTTCCCACATATTACATTTTTGACAGCTGATTCATTTCAATGGGTTACCAAATGCACTGGAACACCTAACTTCATGGTACTGTGGTACCATTTGGTTTGGTGGCCGCAAACATGCCACGTTTGCTAAACGCATTTGGGGTGCTATTAACAATTAATTGCACCCAAGCGTGTCTCAGGACTAGGAAGCTCGTTCTTGTGTGGTGGAAATGCACACAGAAACAAGCCTTTCCTGCATCGCATTCTAGTGTGAACAGGCCCATAAAGTTTCATCTCAAATTTGGCTTTATATAGAAGCTTAAAGGGGTTGTAAAGTTCATGTTTTTTCACCTTAATGCATCCTATGCATTAAGGTGAAAAAGCATCTTATGATCACTGGTCCTCCCAGCCCCCCCCCCCCCCCCCCGTTTTACTTACGTGAGCCCTGGAAAGTCCCGCGTCGCAAACGCGCTCTTTGTTTGCTCGGTTCTTCTCGGCTGCTCTCGGCTCTTCATTGGATAGATTGATAGCAGCGCAGCCATTGGCTCACGCTGCTGTCAATCAACTCCAATGACGCAAGGGCTGTAGTCGGTGGCTATGAACGCCGAATATAGGACTCGGGAGCACGCCCGCAAGGTAAACCCCTTGGGAGAGCGCTTCCCAGAAGGGGTTATCAGAAGCGGGGAGGAGCCGAGACAGCCACCGAGGGACCCCAGAAGAGGAGGATTGAAGCCACTCTGTGCAAAACGAGCTGCACAGTGGAGGTAAGTATAACATGTTTGTTATTTTTATTTTATTTTTTAATTGAAGCTTTAGTATCACTTTAATCTGACTGTTATCTAATGCAGCCTTTTTTGATATTTTTATACCAGAGAAACCCTTGAAATAATTTTCAAGCCTCTGCTAAAACCACTTCATCGGCGGTCAATGGAGAAATCTTATTTTACATGCCCCTTACAGTTGTGTTCAAATGCTACCTTTACAGACAGCTACAAACATCATTGGTGTCCTGCCAAGTGGCATTGGCCCTTAAACTATGCAAGCACTATCAAATTGAAGGTCAGTCAAACAAAGCTCATGGAACCACTTGCAGCCCCTGGAGCAGGCAACTGGTGCTGCATTGGTCTGGGGGGGGGGGGGCGGCAGACAGACCTGACCACAGACATCAACCCTCTGGCGCTCCAGCCCATCACCCTACACTAACCCCCCCGTTGCTTGAGCCCACCACCGCACACCATATCCCCACCCACCGCCTCCCAGTTTTCCGGTTAGCTTGCTCACCCTCTGGTCCACCAGGTCCCCCATCAGCCCTGCACTTACCCCATGCAGATCACAGCTGCGACAGGGGCTTCCCCCTCCGTTTTTTCCGTGTCCCAACCTTCGCTTCTCCTCCCGGTTAATCGGTTCTTCGGACCATTGGGGTCTTAGGACTCTCGGCCAATGGGGGTCGCAGGACCCGCTAAGATATTGGCAGACATTAATTTTCTAATGTCACACAACAGGGTGGGCTCAGGGTGCAGTGCTCTGCGCCCCGAGCCGACCCTTTTTTTGAAGCCAATTAGAGTTTTAATCACATGCTTCAAAAAAAAACATTGGAATCAATGCGTCTGGGGCCCTGCATGTAGATTAGGAGCCGGGCGCATGGGTTAGGGGGCGGTGCCCCTGCACCCTTATTGAGCGGCTGCCACTGCCCTAGAGCAACCCTAATTAAAAATGCCTGTTCTAGTGTTTATGGACAGCCTTACAACAAAGCTACATATTTTTACCCTGCATATTTTTATCCTGAAGAAATGTTCTGTCTCACTAACTTCCCCAGAACTTCCATTACTCACAGCTGTCCCCATTGAATGATATATTTTCTCAAGACTTGCCAGCTTCCTCCACTGGCCAATGGCCTATGAAATGAAAACAAATTGATATGCATGCAGCTATTTTATCTTTGCAATTTATAGCAGCAATTAAGAGTAGATTATTAAAATGCAAAAAAATAAAAAAAACTTTGAAGTAAGACAGGAGTCAGGCTGTTGTTTTAATTTATCACTTTTAACTATTATAGCTGCTCACATACAGTAGAATACCTGAAATGTTGATGCACTTAAACATACAGCAATAAATCATTATTCTGACAAATATGCCATCTCTGCTTCACGAAACACTTTATTTAGAATAGGATAAAATGAATAGAAATGCAAACATGGAATATATTTTATGCCATAAGAAATAAGCATACAATTGTAAGAAGTTTGTGAGTGCCTTGGAATTACTTGGATTTATGCATCAATGGCTCCTTAACTATAATTTGATCTTTAACAAGTCACAGTAATAAACAAATTCTATCTACTAAGACCGATAACAAAAACTATTGTACTCATTTATGTCTTTACTGAACACATTTCTTACAGTTCAATCACATCAGTGCATTTTGGTTATCTGCAGTAAAATGAGAAAAGCCCGGAGCAAAAAGTAATACGACATAGGCGAAGGGCTGGGCATGACTGAGGAAACAGGGGACTGAAAGAGGGTAGCCATTGGCTGAGCAGGAGGGGGGTAGGATTGGCTGAGCTGGAGTGGGGGGAGGGCCAGAGGGCAGATAAATAAGTGAGGACTCCTCCCCCTGGCAACACAGCGGGGGTGAATGTTCAGGAGCCATGTCGCATGTTCAGGACTTGCTGGCCCAGCTGTGGGCTGAGGCGGCGACACATGGCCCAGGTTGGCTCCAGGAGACCTTGGGGCCAATGCTGGCGGTGCCGGCGGCGGATGCGGCCACCAGGGGGAGGGAATCGGCACGAGCTCGGCAATCCAGGCCGCCGGAGCGCTTCTCTCCCGATCCCTCCCCACGAGCTCAGCGTCGCTCTGGGAGTCCCTATACGAGGGCCCCTTCGGGCCCCCCCGCGAAGCGAACAGCCATGCCCGCGGGGGGGGGGCGCCGGAAGGAATCCCCATCTTGGATGGAGCTCGGCGGGCGGTCGTTCCGGGAGCTCCGGAGCGGCCTCGCGGCCCGCGCAGCGTTTGGAGTCTGACACTGCGGGCCCCACCCCGTGTGACGTCACCGGGGCGGGCGCCTCGGCGGGGGAGATCGGAGAGCATGGTGGTCGGGCCCACCACCGCAGCCGGCGACCTGGCACCTGTGAGGGGGGTGCGGCTGAGTGTGGCAGGAGACAGAGCAGTGGACGGAGGGGCGGGACCAGGCATCGGTGGAAAATCGGCGTGGAAATCGGCGAACGGGTCTGGTGGGCGGAGCCGGATGGCGTCAGGACCCGCAGAAGCCAGGGATCCTTCCCCTGGTGGGCCTTCTTTTGCAGACGAAGATTTGGTGCAACGGTCGGAGGGAGAACTGGTGGACTCGGAGGACGATGGCGTTCCACAGGGACGGTCGGCTGCGGTGGAGACGGGACGATCGGCTGGTGGGTCACTTCCTGGGCAGCCTGGTAAGCCAGTTTCACATTTGTTTTCCACTGGGTTGTCTGATGTGAGGCCTGCTAGGGATGGTTCGTCAGGGGTTAGGCAGGGGGTTCCCCTGGGAATGGTTGCTGGGGTCGGTTGCTTGCAGGGATCTGTGGAGATGGATACGGGCTTTAAGGGTTTATTGGCGGGGATTAAGGAGCTCGTGGGTAAGTTTGAGAACCAGGGCGGTGTCCCCGCTAGCCCGGCTGCTGCGTGGGTCACACCGCCAAATGGGGACGGGGGTCTGGTGGTGGCTGCTGCGGCGCCAGCGGTTTCGGTGGCGAAGGTGCAGACAACAACAGTGGAGGACGCGCAGCAGGCTGCGGTTGGCAAAGGGAATGCGGGCAGACAGGACCTGGTTAGGTTGGCGGATTCAGCTAGGTGCGAGATGTACATTTGTTTTGAGGGGCCGCTTGGGGCGCATCTGAAGTGGGAAGTTCGGGACAAGATTTGGAAGGGTGAGTACGTTGAGATTTTCTCGCTGCTTCCGCTGGAGAAGTTTAATTTGGACAGGGTCAAGCCGGACGATTCCAAGAAGGAGGATGAAGAAAAACGTAGGTATCGCCTGATCCCGTGGACGTTCATGAATTGGCTGCAAGCCTTTGTCATCCAAGCTAGCGTAATTGGGCAAAAGAAGCCTGAACATTGCTCGGGTCTTTTTTTTTTTGCTATCAGGATGCGGTTGGAGAGGCCTATAGGGTGTATGGGGGCTCGGCCTGGATGAGGTATGACGAGCAGTTCAGACAAAGGATGGCGGTGCGTCCGGAGTTGAGGTGGGACCACAAGGACATTAGTCTGTGGATGCGGTTGATGAACGTGGCGAGGGCTCCGAATCTGTTTTTTCAGAGGGGGGGGGGGGGGGGTGGATCGTCATCCCCAGGACAACCGGCCGATAAGGCAAAAGGGGTCTGTTGGCAATACAATTCGGGATCCTGCAAGTTTGGAGGGTCGTGCAGATACAAGCATGAGTGTGTTTTAGGCAGGAGAAGGGGCGATCTGGGGAGTCTGCGAACAAGAGGGAGGACTCCAGTGATGGTGGCAAGGATGCGGCCATTTCTCGGTAGGTATCCGGATAGACAGGCCGCTCAGTTTTTGGAAAAGGGTTTTGCTGAAGGGTTTGAGATTCCGTGTGCTTTGGGGGTGGTTCCACCGGTGGCTCGTAACCTGCGTTCAGCTTTGCAACACCCGGAGGTGGTTTCGGAGAAACTGCGGAAGGAAGTTGCGTTGGGCCGCATGTGTGGCCCTTTTGTGTTTGCTCCGCTTGCAGATTTGGTGGTGTCCCCACTGGGAGTGGTGCCTAAAAAGGAGCCTAACAAGTTCCGGCTCATTCACCACCTTTCTTTTCCAAAAGGGGGGTCGGTCAATGATGCTATCGATCCTGACGCTTGCACGGTGGGGTATACGTCTTTTGATGCAGCGGTGTTTTGGGTTAGACATTATGGGCAGGGGGCATTGATGGCGAAATCGGATGTGGAGGCGGCGTTCCGCCTGCTGCCAGTTCACCCCGATAGTTTCCGTTTTTTGGGTTGCGCATGGAACGGGGAATTCTATGTGGATCGATGCTTACCAATGGGATGCTCCGTATCCTGCGCGCTGTTTGAGAAGTTTAGTTCCTTTCTGGAATGGGTGGTCAGGGACGTGTCGGGTGTAAGTTCGATCATACACTATCTGGATGACTTCCTCTGCGTGGGCCCAGCTTCATCTAAGATTTGCGCAGTGCTCCTGGCAATGCTGGAACACATCGCTGAACGCTTCGGGGTGCCTTTGTCGCCCGACAAAACGGAGGGGCCAAGTACGGTCATTACGTTCCTAGGGATTACGTTGGATTCGGATGCCATTGAATGGCGATTGCGGGTGGAAAAATTGGTGGCGTTGAAGGAGGAGATCAGAGGTATGTTGGGTTTGCGTAAGGTTCAGCTGAGGGCGTTGCAGTCATTGCTGGGAAAGCTCAACTTCGCTTGTCGCATTCTGCCAATGGGCAGGGTATTTTGCCGACGGCTGTCAGCAAGTACAGCCGGGGTGCAGTCACCAAGGCATTTTGTGCGACTGGTGAAGGCGCACAGGGAGGATCTACAGGTATGGCATACGTTCTTGGAATTTTTTAATGGCAGAGCGTTGTGAATGTCAGGCCCTGTTAGTAATTTGGATCTGGAACTTTTTACGGACGTGGCTGGCTCCACTGGTTTTGGAGCATTTTTCCAAGGCAGGTGGAGTGCTGGCTCGTGGCCGGCGTGTTGGGTGGAAGCCGGTTTCATAAAAAACCTGGTGTTGCTGGAATTGTTCCCGGTGGTATTAGCGGTGGAACTGTGGGGCGAGGCTTTCAGGGATCTGAAAGTACGTTTCCACGGTGAGAACCTTGGGGTGGTGCAGGTGATCAACAGGGTGTCGGCCTCTTCACCTCCGGTAGTTAGGCTGCTGCGGCATTTGGTGCTGCGATGCCTGCAGTTTAATGTTTTTGTATATGCGGTTCATCTTCCCGGGGTGGAGAACGTTATTGCTGATGCTTTGTCTTGCTTTCAGTGGTTCAGGTTCCGAGAGTTGGCGCCGGACGCGGAGCGACTGGGGGCGCCTTGCCCCGACTGGCTGTGGAGGATTGCGTTGGAGTAGTCTCCGGATGGATCAGAAGGTCGGTGAGTGAGACGACGTGAGTTGCTTATAACAAGGTATGGCAGGAATGGGTGGCTATGGGTCGGATGACGGGTGTGGATACAACAGGACCTGAAGTGAGGTTGTTGTTGTATTTTATATCCAGGCAGATGGAGGAGGGGGTGTCTGTCTCGATGTTGGGTAGGAAGTTGGCTGGGTTGGCCTTTTTGTTTAAGTGGCAGGGTGGCCCGGACTTTACTAAGGACTTTTGGGTGCGCCAGGCGCTTAAAGGTTATAGACGGTCCAGGCCGGGCAGGGACTCCAGGCGACCAATGTCGTTTGAGGTTCTGCAAGGAATTTTGGCTCGGTTATCAGAGGTCTGCACCTCTGTATACGAGGTTTCCTTGTTTAGAGCTGCATTTGCGTTAGCGTTTTTTGGGGCATTTAGGATCAGCGAGCTGGTAAGCCCTTCCAAGAAGGTTCATGGGGGTATTTGGGGTACGGAGGTGCGCTGCCAAGGAGAGAGTGTTGCTGTATGGTTGCGGAGGTCCCAAACGGACCAAAAGGGGAAGGGTAAGTCGGTGCAGGTCTTCTCGCTGCCAGGCTCTCCGCTTTGTCCAGTGGGGGCCGTGCAAGGGTTTATGGGTGTGCGACCGCCGGCTGAAGGGTCGTTTTTGATCCATGCCGACGGGTCCCCGTTATCAAAATTTCAATTTGTGTCTGTGTTAAAAAAATGTTTGAAGGTTC
This sequence comes from Rana muscosa, assembly GCA_029206835.1. Classification (NCBI taxonomy): domain Eukaryota; kingdom Metazoa; phylum Chordata; class Amphibia; order Anura; family Ranidae; genus Rana; species Rana muscosa. The sequence continues at coordinate 979,721,627 of CM055117.1, forward strand.
TGGGGTTAGACAATAGGGAGTTTGCCTCGCACTCTTTTAGGATAGGGGCCGCTACTGAGGCGGCTCGGTGGGGGTTGGATTCGGAGTCAGTAAAGCGCATTGGTAGATGGGAATCCAGTAGATTTCGCCTATACATACATCCCCAGCTATTAGTGGGGGTGTGAGGGTTGGGGGCGGGGGCCTGTTTGTCGAGCATTTGGGGGGGTTATCTGCTGTTGGTTACGGTGGTATGCTTGTTCTTTTCTTTCAGGTGCGGTGCCGGCCCTGGTCTGGATTTTGTGTTCTGGGGGCAAAAAGGGCGGATGTTAGGCCAGAAGGCCGGCAATTGGGGTTTCCTAGACAGGAGGCCTGTGTTCGCTGGCTGGGAGTGCCGGGAATGCTATGGAGTAGAATGGTCCCGGAAGTGCATCGGTTTGCACGTCTTGACTGGCCGCCTGACGTTATAGTCCTGCACGTAGGCGGCAATGATCTAGGAGCCAGATCTATGTTGGATGTGAGGAAGGATATCAAGTTTGATATACTTCGTCTGCGCATGGCATTCCCGGACATGGTGATTGTGTGGTCTGACATGGTGGCTAGGACATCATGGAGGATGGCTAGGTCTTTGGAGGGTATTAATAGGGCCCGGAGAAAGATCAATCGCGATGTGGCTAGGATTGTGGTGAAGAATGGGGGGCTGGTGATACGGCATATGGAGTTGGAGGTGGATACATGGCGCTACCTTCGGGGCTACGTGGTGCATCTGAATGATGTGGGTATGGACATGTGGACATTGGGGATACAAGATGGCATCCAAAGGGCTCTTAGGGTGTGGAGGAGCACCCAATCGTAAAGGTTTTTTCAATTGGGTGCTGTGGTGGGTGTCTGGTCTTTGCAGGGGAAGGAGGATACCTCGGGAAGAAGAGTTCAGGACCTGTCGTTGGTATGGGTCCTGATTGTGGGCTTCCAGTTAACGGAGGTTTAGCTGGAAGCATGGGTAAAGAGGGCACTGCGGTCATGGTTGTCTCTGAGCCAGCATGTCGGCTTGAGGCCTATTAACAGATTTGAGAGGTACCGCAGTGCAATAGTTACACAGATGGTAATTGAGGTTCCTGCAAAGATCGACACTGGGATTTTGACTGATGGGTTTTCATAACAGATGTTTATGTTATTGTTAATTGAAATATTATTTTAATAAATAAGGCTGCTACGGCCTATGTTTTCCCCAACGCCAGTGTGGTCTCGTTTACTTAGGTAAGGGGCTTAATGTGGGGATTGTGAAGGGTTTAAGTTAATGGAAGGTACATCTGTTATACTATAGTCATGTGCTCTACCATGTGTTAATGCAACAAAACACAACGTGTCACACACAGTGCAGTGGGTTGTGAAGCCACTAATTTGCAATGGCAGTCCAATGCACCTGAATAGTACAGCGCAATGCAATTTTGTTCAAGCAGACTGAAACGTGCACAAATGAAATGGGTGTGCTGTGGTATTCTGCATTGTTCCTACCATAAAACAAACAGGTTTATACTTGCCTCCTCTGTGAAAGCCCCTTACCTTCTTTTTTTGGGGTCCCCTGCCGGCGCTCTCTGCTCCTCCCTTCTGCAAGTGCCCCTATAGCACATGGCTTGCAGACACTCATGCGGATATGCTCCAGAGCTGGGCTGTGTGTGTCCATAGACACACACAGCCCAGCTTGGCCCCGCCCTCCTCTTCCTCCTCACAGGTTTTGACTGACAGTAGTAAGAGTCAATGGTTCCCGCTGCTGTCAGATCCTCTAGTGATACCTGGAAAAGGAGAGAAGAGCTGCAAAAGACAGGCCCAGTGCTGGATCGAGAATGGAATCAGGTAAGTGTTTAAGGGCTGGGGAGAGCTGATTTGAAAGTTTTTTTTACCTTAATGCAGAGAATGCATTAAGCTTTAAAAAAAAAAAAGCACTTTTACTGTTTCCTACGGATGAGCCGAAGCAACCCCCCAGTTCGGTTCGCACCAGAAGTTGCGAACAGGCAATAACCTTGTTTGAACATCCGAACACCGTTAAAGTCTATGGGACTCGAACATGAAAAATCTAAAGTGCTAATTTTAAAGGCTAATATGCAAGTTATTGTCATAAAAAGTGTTTGGGGACCCTGGTCCTCCCCCAGGGGACATGTATCAATGCAAAAAAAAGTTTTAAAAACGGCTGTTTTTTCGGGAGCAGTGATTTTAATAATGCTTAAAGTGAAACAATAAAAGTGAAATATTCCTTTAAATTCCGTACCTGGGGGGTGTCTAGAGTATGCCTGTAAAGCAGCGCTTGTTTCCTGTGCTTAGAACTGTCCCTACACAAAGTGTCATTTCAGAAGGAAAAAAAGTCATTTAAAAGGCCTCTGATGATATCCACATAGGATGAAACATGTCAGGCTGGCTGGTGGAAGCACGCTGAGAGCCGCGGATTTGTTACCTTTTTACATGCTTTTGATGATCTTGTACACCTGTAAGTAGACTACAATAAATTTCTGTATGTTTTTAAATTACGGGCTTCACTATGCTAGTCTCTTTCTTTAGATTTGGGTTATACCATCTGCTGAGACTTGTCTAGCATCCATGCACATCGTTTAAGTTCTGGAAATTGCTCTGTTACCAATGCTGATGATTGTTCCTGTGATTGATCCATCCGATCTGGAGTGTTTTGCCTCAACATCAACCCTCTGCATTGTATGATTACATCGCCCATTACTTTTCACTTTCTGGTAAGCAGATTGTGAGCACGTTGGTGTGGTGTTCTTTTTTGTGCACACTGAAGCTTGGTGGTGGTTTCACAGAAATCCTGCATCTATCCCATGTTAACTGTGTTTTTTTCACTTGGACTATTATTTACCATATTGATTTTCACTGAATCACACTGAAGCGCTGCATTTTTGGATTATATATTTTTGTTTGCTATCAACAGACTGTGCTAGCTGCTATATTCACTTCATTTCTACAATTTTTTTAGTTAGCGCAGATATTTTGTTTTTTTATACCCATATTTCCTTATTTTATTCCTGTCTTTCCATATCTCTGGGCCATAAATTTTCCATTATCCAAATTCTTCTGATTTTATTTAGCCACATAGAGATAGGAGGTGTTCGTGTTTCTTTCCAACACAAAGATATGCAGCTTTTCGCTGCATTCACCATGTGACATATTATTGAATTTTTATATCTTTTCATCGGGATTTGGGAATTTTGTAGCAGGAAGAAGGCTGGGTCATCAGGGATTCGATATTCCGTAAACATTTGCGTTATCCTCTGAACTTCCAACCAGTACTATCTAATCACTGGGCATTGCCAAAAAATATGAAAAATAGTCCCTCGCTCTCCACAGTTTCTCCAACATTTATCCGTTGCTTCCGGAGACAATTTATTCAAGGTTGCTGGAGTGAAGTACCATTGTGTTAGCAATTTATAGTCAGATTCCTGTATCTTGGTACATCTAGGAGGTACTCAGTGCCAACTGTACCACTTTCCCGCTCTGGATTGGAGAGAACCTTTGATTCAAATCTCTCTCCCATTTACTCAAACTTCTCATTTTATAATCTTCTGGAGGTGTTACCAAAAGAGCATATATTTTAGATATAACATGGGAGATTGGTTATTTTTCTTCGCAATATATCTCAAATCTTGTATGTGGTCTACAGTATTTTTCCATCGGGCCTAAGGATACCAAGAAATGTCGTATTTGTCTTGCCTGCCAACCAGACATTTCAAATTGACCTCCCTGTCGGGTCATGGATTCTATAGATGGCCAATTATCTAAGTTCGTAAAGTGTAATACTTGATGAAAGCCCCTGTCTCTGAGTCCCTGAAAGCCTCTTGCTTCTAACCCTGGTGGAAATGCTGGGTTTCCCAGAATTGGTGTCAAAGGTGAATGTTCTGTAGAAATTCTAGGATTCTGACTTGTCTTATATCCCATTAATAATGTAGGGCCTATCATAGGGTGTGTTTTCAGTGAGGAAGGTAAGGATGTGTAACACCATATGGCTCTGCTTAATGGAATGTTACTTATTTGTTGTTCAATTTTGGTCCATAATTTATACTCTGTGTGCCTACACCAATCAATAATCCTGCCTAACTGTGCTGCCTGATAATATTTATACATATCAGGGGCTGCAATTCCACCCCACTCCTTCGGCATTGTCAGCAAACATCTATTTATCCTAGGACGTCTACAGGCCAAAATAAATTTTGAGAACTCTAACCCTATTTGGCTAAAATAGGTCCTGGGGATATATATAGGTAATGCCTGGAAAAGGTACAAAAATTTAGGGACTATATTCATTTTTAAAATGTTGCATCTCCCGAACCAGGAGTGCATGCCCTTATTCCAATTTTTTAAGAGTATTTTAACTGTTGCAAGTAATGGTCGAAAATTCATGTCATAGATCTCTGTTAACCACTTAACAACCACCTGCCGACAAATAACGTCGACAAGGTGGTTGCTTAACTCTGGGAGGACGTTATATAACGTCCTCCCAGAATCGCGCTCCCGCGCGCCCCCTGATAGCGGCCGTTTACCACGTGATCGCTCCGTCAAATGACGGAGCAATCACTTGTAAACAGACCGGCGTCATTTGATGACGCCGGTTCCTCCCTCCCCTCTCTGTACCGATCGGTACAGTGTGAGAGGGGAGGGGGAGGGAGCGGATGGCAGCAGCAGCACTGTGGGCTGGATCTGTGACAATTGCAGTCACAGATCCAGCCATCCATCCATCCCTGCTCAGCCATCCCTGTGCTATACCCTGCCAATACTCTGCAATACACCCTGCCAATACTCTGCAAAATACCCTGCCAATACTCTGCAAAATACCCTGCCAATACCCTGGTGCAATACTCTGCAATACCCTGGTGCAATACTCTGCAATACCCTGGTGCAATACTCGGCAATACCCTGGTGCAATACTCTGCAATACCCTGCGCAATACTCTGCAATACCCTGCAAAATACTCTGCAATACCCTGCGCAATACTCTGCAATACCCTGCGCAATACTCTGCAATACCCTGCGCAATACTCTGCAATACCCTGCGCAATACCCTGCAAAATACTCTGCAATACCCTGCGCAATACCCTGCAAAATACTCTGCAATACCCTGGTGCAATACTCTGCAATACTCTGGTGCAATACTCTGCAATACTCTGGTGCAATACTCTGCAATACTCTGGTGCAATACTCTGCAATACCCTGCGCAATACTCTGCAATACCCTGCGCAATACTCTGCAATACCCTGTGCAATACTCTGCAATACCCTGCGCAATATTCTGCAAAATACTCTGCAATACCCTGCACAATACTCTGCAATACCCTGCACAATACTCTGCAATACCCTGCACAATACTCTGCAATACCCTCCACAATACTCTGCAATACCCTCCACAATACTCTGCAATACCCTCCACAATACTCTGCAATACCCTCCACAATACCCTGTGCAATACCCGTGCAATACCCTGTGTGAGGGGGTTAACTCGGTAGCGGGTGTGTGTGACCCCCTGGTTGGGCTCCCCACACAAAAACAGGGCCAGCAGACGGAGGTTGTGGTTTTCAAAATCAAAAGGTGCGGTTTATTTCTCTATGTACAGTGACAAAAACACAGCAAAGCCAAAAAGAAACATAAACAAAATAAATCCTGGTCAGTTTGACCTCTGACTAAACATGCAGGTTTCCTAAACTAACAACTGGGATCAGCCTGGTGCTGTCCTAGTCCCTAAGTCCCTGGTTTAGTAAAAGTCCAAACAAATAGCCACACAGGCTTTGCCTCACCGCACAGGGGTTCACTCTCCCTAGACAGTCCACACAGGTCTGGTTCCAGGCATGAGCTAACATCTAATGAAGCTGGGAGTTCTTATAGAGGCCTAAATGAGCTGACAAGCTTCAGCTGGTCTCATCAACTCCCTGTCTGCACGACGCCCAGCCCTCTCCCTAGAGGTATGAGTCATCCATGAGCCCACTAGCCTTATACAACTCTCCACCTAGTTGTATAAGTCGGCGTAAAGCCTGAATCTGGGCGAAATATATCTACCCCCCTGGATGCAACCAGGTGACTTTACCTTCCTGCTGTCACACCTGCCATACACCGCAATACCCTGCCATAGTCCGCAATACTCCGCAATGCCCTGCAATACTCCGCAATGCCCAGCAATACTCCGCAATGCCCGGCAATACTCCGCAATGCCCGGCAATACTCTGCAATAACCACTTCCCGCCCTCCGGCCGTCATATGACGTCCTTGACTTTGTGCGGGGATATCTGAATGATGGGAGCAGCTACAGGCATCATTCAGATATTAGCTTTTTCAGCCGGCGATTCACTACACCATAAGAACAATCATAGCGGCTGTTCCGCCGCTTGATCATTCTTACGGGAGGCGAGAGGGGATGTCGCCCCCCCCCCCCCCCCGCCGCCCTCCGGTGCTTCTACCGACTCACCGCTACGATCAAAGCCAGGATTGTTGTTTTTTTTTTTGTATTTTTTTCAGGCTTCCCAGCCTAGAGGTGAGATGTGGGGTCTTATTGACACCCCCCCCCCCCATATCTCACTGTAAAGAGGACCTGTCATGCCATATTCCTATTACAAGGGATGTTTACGTTCCTTGTAATAGGTATAAAAGTGATCAAAAAAATGTTTAGGGTGGAAAAACATGTCAAACTAAAATAAATAAAGTAAAATGAAGAATAAAATTTTTTATTTTTTTTTAAAGCGCCCCTGTCCCCGTGAGCTCGCATACAGAAGCGAACGCATACGTAAGTCCCGCCCACATATGAAAACGGTTGAGGTATCTCTGCGAACGTTAGAGCGAGAGCAATCATTTTGGCCCTAGACCTCCTCTGTAACTCAAAACATGTAACCAGTAAAAATATTTAAAGCGTCGCCTATGGGGATTTTTTAAGTAGCGAAGTTTGGCGCCATTCCACGAGTGTGTGCAATTTTTAAGGGCGACATGTTAGGTATCTATTTACTCGGCGTAACTTCATCTTTCACATTATGCAAAAACATTGGGCTAACTTTACTGTTTTTTTTTTTTTTAAGCACAAAACATTTTTTTTCCGTAAAAAACGCGTTAAAAAAATTGCTGCGCAAATATCGTGCGAGATAAAAAGTTGCAACAACCACCATTATATTCTCTAAGGTCTTTGCTAAAAAAACATATATAATGTTTTGGGGTTCTATGTAATTTTCTAGCAAACAAATGATGATTTTTACATGTAGGAGAGAAATGTCAGAATTGGCCTGGGTGCTCCAGAACGCCTGAAGGTGCTCCCTGCATGTTGGGCCTCTGTGTGTGGCCACGCTGTGTAAAAGTCTCACACATGTGGTATCGCCATACTCGGGAGTAATAGCAGAATGTGTTTTGGGGTGTAATTTGTGGAATGCATATGCTGTGTGTGAGAAATAACCTGCTAATATGACAATTTTGTGAAAAAAAAAAGAGAAAAAAAAATCTTGATTTTGCAAAGAATTGTGGGAAAAAATGACAACTTCAAAAAACTCACAATGCCTCTTTCTGAATACCTTGGAATGTCTTCTTTCCAAAAAGGGGTCATTTGGGGGGTATTTGTACTTTTCTGGCATGTTAGGGTCTCAAGAATTGAGATAGGCCGTCAGTACTTCAGGTGTGATCAATTTTCAGATATTGGCACCATAGCTTGTGGACTCTATAACTTTCACAAAGACCAAATAATATACACCAATTTGTACTTATTTTTACCAAAGATATGTAGCAGTATAAATTTTGGCCAAAATTTATGAAGAAAAAATAGTAATTTGCAAAATTTTATAACAGAAACGAAAAAAAAAATCATTTTTTTACAAAATTTTCAGTCTTTTTTCTCTTATAGCGCAAAAAATAAAAAACCCAACAGTGATTAAATACCACCAAAAGAAAGCTCTATTTGTGTGAAAAAAAGGACAAAAATTTCATATGGGTACAGTGTTGTATGACTGAGTAATTGTCATTCAAAATGTGAGAGCACCGAAAGCTGAAAATTGGTCTGGTTATTAAGGGGGTTTAAGTGCCCAGTGGTCAAGTGGTTAAGTTTGAGGGAATCTGTGTCCCACTCCCTAAGTAATTTAATGCTGTTGTCGTCCATCTAAACTTAAAGTTATGTTGTAGATTTTTTACTTAGTTGTCCCTGCATCGCCACTCCCATCGCCTCCGACTTACTATAATTTATCTTAAAACCAGACAGAGATCTGTACTGTTCTATTTCCTTCAGAAGATTTGGCAGTGATATTTGTGGGGATTCTAGAGAAAACAGCAGGTCGTCCGCATAAGCTGACACCTTATACTCTTCTCTTCCCATTCTTATACCCACAATATCCGGATTCTGTCTGGTTCTATTCAACAGAGGCTCTAGTGTCAGAGCGAATAGGAGTGGCGACAAGGGGCACCCCCTGACGGGTCCCATTTGATATCGGATATATTTTAGAGTGTACTCCATTTGCTTTAACTGTAGCTTGTGGTTTCGAGTATAGCTCAGTTATCCACTTTAGCATCCGGTTTCCAAGACCCATGTGTTTCAGTACTCCTAACATAAATGTCCAATTCACCCTATCAAAGGCTTTTTCCGCGTCTGTGTTTATAAAAACACAGTTTTTTTTTTAAATTGGTTTGCTTGTTGAATTAGATTTAGTACTTTGATAGTGCTATCTCTTGCTTCGCGTTTGGGAATAAATCCCACTTGATCTAGATGTACCAACTGAGACACATGGGGTTGTAATCGAATAGCCAAAGTTTTTGTAAAAATCTTTAAGTCTGTATTCAGTAGGGATATCGGCCGATAACTACTACAACATGTCAAGTCTTTACCCTCCTTTGGCAAAATCGTAATATGCGCTTTTAGTGTGTCTGAAGTAAAGGTCGTTTTTTGTCCTATCGCATAAAATAATTTGGTCATGTGTGGACCTAATAGAGAATAAAAACTTTTGAAGTATTGTATAGAGAAGCCGTCCGGGTGCCTTTCCATGTTTTAATCGTTTGTATTGCTGCAAATATTTCCTCTGATGTAATGGGTGCTTCTAATTTTCTTCGAACCGGGGATGGCAATCGAGCTAGTTGAGAGGAGACAAGATATTCATCTATAGACGAGTGAGGTGAAGAAGGAGGTGCTAGGTTATACAGTGAATAGTAATACTCCCCAAATTCCTGTGCAATCTCTTTTGGGATCGAGATTTTTTGGTCTCCTTTTCCTTTGATACATGTCCCCTGGGGGAGGACCCGGGTCCCCAAACACTTTTTATGACAATAACTTGCATATAAGCCTTTAAAATTAGCATTTTAGATTTCTCCCATAGACTTTTACAGGTTGTTCAGTGGCTTTTTCGAATTTGCCGCGAACACCCCAAATTGTTCGCTGTTCGGCGAACGGGCGAACAGGCAATGTTCGAGTTGAACATGAGTTCGACTCGAACTCGAAGCTCATCCCCACTGTTTCCTTAAAGTGGATGTAAACCCAATTTGTGAAATTTGAGCTGGGCACATATATTTGCAGTATTTTGTTATCTCTCTTTAAAGAGCTAAGTCCCATAGCTCTATCCTGATCCGTTCCTCTGTTATCAGCCTGATAACTCCTGACAAATTCTCAGACACATCAGATAAAAGCAGCCTGACATTTCTGTCAGGAGAGGTTGCTAAAATAGATTATCAGGGAGCTGGCTCTATTACAAAACAACTAATGCCCTGTACACACGACCCATTTTCCCGACAGAATTCCTCTCAAGCCTGCATGGCATACACATGGTCACACAAAAGTCTGGTGAATTTTTGACTGCCAAGAACGCCTTGACGTAAAAGACTACGACGAGCTGACAAAATGAAGTTCTATGCTTCCGAGCATGGGTCTAATTGTTTCCGACCATGCGCGTTTTTTTTTTCCCGTCGGAAAAGCATACAGACGAATGGTTTTTCTGCTAGGATTTTTTTCCTGACCGGAAAAAAGAGATCCTGCTCTCTTTTTTTTTTCTGGCAGTTTTCCTGTCGGAAAAACTCAGATGAAGCATACACACGGCTGGGATTCCCGGGCAAAAGCTCTCATCGCAGTTTTTCTGACGGGAAAACCGGTTGTGTGTACAGGGCATGGGAGTCTCTTCCTATGATGAGAGGGGGTGTGTGCCTTTCCTCCAATCATCAATTTTAGCTATCTTGACTGTATGCCCAGACATCACACTCTGTGTTAAACAAGAAGAGAAAATTTCCTAACAGTATCTAAACTTTCTAAACAATACAGTATATAAATGTGAAGACAGCAGATATGGATGTAAAAATCTACAGTATGTAGGGAGATTTGGTTCATCTCTGTGTACTGTATCATCTGAGGCTGTTCACTTCACTGGGTGTATGGAGGGTTTACATCCACTTTAACCACTTCAGCCCCGGACAATTTTGCTGGTCAAAGACCAGGCCACTTTTTGCGATTCGGCACTGCGTCGCTTTAACTGACAATTGCGCGGTCGTGCGACGTGGCTCCCAAACAAAATTGACGTCCTTTTTTTCCCCACAAATAGAGCTTTCTTTTGGTATTTGATCACCTCTGCGGTTTTTATTTTTTGCTCTATAAACAAAAATAGAGCGTCAATTTTGAAAAAAATGCAATATTTTTAACTTTTTACTATAATAAATATCCCCCAAAAATATATAAAAAAACATATTTTTTCCACAGTTTAAGCCGATACGTATTCTTCTACATATTTTTGGTAAAAAAAATCTCAATAAGCGTTTATTGATTGTTTTGCGCAAAAGTTATAGTTTCTACAAAAGAGGGGGCTGTTTTATGGCATTTTTATTAATATTTTTTTTTTTTACTAGTTATGGTGGCGCTCAGCGATTTTTATCATGACTACAACATTATGGCGGACACATCGGAAACTTTTGACACATTTTTGGGACCATTGTCATTTTTACAGCAATCAGTGCTATAAAAATGCACTGATTACTGTGAAAATGACACGGGCAGTGAAGGGGTTAACTATTAGGTGGCGCTGTAGGGGTTAAGTGTTTCCTAGGGAGTACTTCTTACTGTAGGGAGGATGGGCTGTGTGTGACATGACACTGATCACCGATCCGATCACACAGAGCGGAGATCAGTGTCATTGGCACTAGGCAGAGCGGGGAGATGCTTGTTTACACTAGCATCTCCCCGCTCTACCTCTCCGTGGGATGATCGTGGGTATCCCGGCGGCGATCAAGTCCGCGGGACCCACGGTCGGGCTCACGGAGAAAGCAGCTGGGTCGTGACCACACGGTGGCATCTTAAAGGGGACGTACCTGTACATGCTTATGCCTGTCCGTGCCGCTCTGCTGACGTAAATGTACAGGCGGCGGTCCTTAAGTGGGTAAGATACATCCGGCATTACAGCAGCATTTGCAATAAGTAAATACCATGAAGCAACCTACTAGATAGCAGATATCCAGGAATAGCTTGTGATTCAGAAGACCTGATGATCTACTGTATTTATAAACTCTACCTCTAGTTTTTTTATATTTACATTTCAAAATAACAACCACGGTAATATATTGGTTGAATAACATGTTTAGTGCAGCAAAACACTTTTGGTAATAAAATATAGAGATGTACACATCAGTCCAAAAAGAGAGAGAACTGAGACTGCACAAGGGACAACGGGATTTGGTCTCAAAAGAGGGATGGCCCCCCAAATGAGGGACAGTTGGGAGCTATGGAAAACAAAAGTTGTTTGATGTCTCACTGTTTGTTTTCCTTCTAAATCAGTTACGGAGATGAAAAGCTTGCCTCCTTCCAAAAGCTGTGGAGTGGTACCCTTGCTGTCCATGAGGAATCAGGAAAGCTCAAGCTCCCTACTGGTAATAGAGCTCTGGTTCTGAATTGTTATTAAAAGGAGTTGGGTTTTAGGTCAAGAAACCAAATAGTGGATATTGGTGGGGTGGGCCAGATGCTGTTTGTTTACAATGCTCGAGAACCTGGGAGGGGAAGTCTTATGCTGCGTACACACGACCGTTATTCATGTCATGGAAAAAAACAAAGTTTTTCTCGACGTGATTTTTCGTGTTTCCTCTCAAGCCTGCCTTGCATACACATGTTCATGAAAAAAAATGCTTGAGCAAAGCGCGGTGACGTACAACACGTACGACGGCACTATAAAGGGGAAGTTCCATTCGAATGGAGCCACCCTTTGGGACGCTTTTGCTGATCCTCGTGTTAATAAAGTTTGGTGAGAGATGATTTGCGCTTTTCAGTCTTCGTGATTTTCAGTCCGTTACAGCGTGACGAATGTGCTATCTCCATTATGAACGCTAGTTTTTCCAGAACGAGCGCTCCCGTCTCATACTTGATTCTGAGAATGCGTGTTTTTTTCCCCTCGTAAAAGCATTCACACGACCGATTTTCACGACGTTAAAAAGAACAACGTGAAAAACGACGAGAAAAAATAGAGCAGGCTCTAAAAAAAATTGTGCATTTTTCTCGTCAAGAAAAATGCTCTGGAGCATACACATGACCGTTTTTCACGACCATTTTTAAAAATTGAATTTTTCTCATCATTGAAAACGGTTGTGTGTACGCGGCATTATTCCAGAGATCTTGGTTTACCCCTCCCAATTTCAGCTTTGGTTTCATGCCAGTCAATATAGCTTACCCACTGCCCCAAACCATATCTGGTGAATAAATCATTATGCCTATTCAAAAAGGAATGAACTCCTTCACCAGTGCCTTTCTGGCTCATATGTCATATCTGGCATTGTACTTTTTTAGAAAAAATGTAAATATCAGTCTATGGACCTTTGTGGTGGTGTGTAGAGAGCATCTGGGAAATACCGTGAATGTGTATAGCATAAGTTCCAAATGTGGTTAGACATTGACACACAGACATTGACACTAAAATTAAAGTGATACTAAAGGCTGTTTTGTTATTTTTTAATTAAAAAGCAGTGATATGTACCTGCTCTGTGCCACAATATTGGACAGAAAGGTCGCTTACCTCCTCTTCTGGCAGTCCCCCGCTGGCACTTGCACCTTTTTCCTCCTTCAGGGGCCTCCTTAGCATGTCGGGTGCTAAGAAGGCACCCATGCACACGCATTTCAGAGCTGGGCTGTGTGCATTCATAGACACACACAGCACTGATAAACCCACGTTTTCTCACAGGAATTTCACTGACAGCAGCAGGACCCTGTGAAAAGGTAATGGGGTATTTGCAGTAATTGCATATACCGTATATACTCGAGTATAAGACGAGATTTTCAGCCCTTTTTTGGGAGCTGAAAGTCCCCCCCTCGGCTTATACTCGAGTCAGTGAAATTTAACATTGTAAATAGTACCTGAAAAAAAGTTGAGAGGCTGCGGCGTCCATCGTTTAAATCTCGCGGTCTCTTCCTGGTCCTTTCCTTAATAGGCGATTCTCAGCAGACACTCTCCACCTATCACGAACGTTCTCTCATCCTCACCCATCCCAGCAGACACTGTGTTCGGTGTTCCGCCAATCACAGACGTCTGCTGGGAAACTGAGGATGAGAGAACGTTCGTGATAGGCGGAGAGTGTCTGCTGAGAATCGCAGGTCGGCTTATACTCGAGTATATACGATAAGTAAAAAACCTTTTGACTTTAGAACCTTAGGTGCTCTCAAAATTATTTACCGTATTTATCGGCGTATAACACGCACCCCAACTTTAAGAGTGAAGTTTCAGAAAAAAAACGTTCCACCGCCCCCTGCGTATAACACGTAGGCACAGTTTACCCACTATCTTCAGGGTAAAAAAGTGAGTGTTATATGCCAAAAAATACAGTATTTTTTTAAAAACAGTTTTTAACCATTTACTGGTTTCCAAGTTATTTTCGCTATGTAACACTTATTAATAATTAACATGGAAAAGGTGATTTACTGATGCTTGCAATGTCAACCAGCCTGTACTCATGTCAAAGAGTCAAGGTTTGTAGATCTGACGAAGCTTTAGTAAATCCTCCTAAACTGTCAAGATGACTTAAATTCATTTTTTTAGATGTATAAAATATTAAGCAATGATGTGTTTTAAGCAAACATGCTTCAATAATGTGCTTTTATATAAGTGAAACATGAACCCTACATAGCAGGTATAAACATGCCGAGACATGGGAGGAAGTCAAATGGCTGTCCGAACTGTAATTTACTTTAAGACTATCTCTGAAATGACAAGCCCCCCCCCCCCATGGGGTAGAGGCTGTGTATTTTCTTTTTTTCTATTTGTAAGGATATGGTGACTTTACAGTATATTACTTTTATATTTTGTGTGATCTGCAGGAAGCAGGTAAGCTGTAGCCAGTCTAAACGTTCATTCATTGGCAAGTGTACCTAATCATAGATTGTTACGGCTTCTGGCAGATGCTGTTGATTCTGCTCCAACAGTCTGTGCTGGAAGAGTTAACAAATTGTGGTATGAATGTTTACCAACTCAGCCAATTGCCATGAGTCTAAAACTTATCAAATAAGCTGGAAGGTGTTAAATATTTGGCACACTTCCAGGCATATGCTTCTCTTTTCCCCTGGGCTTAGGGCCTAGGAGGTTGGTGTGCCAAGCTGTCTGAGTCTACACAAGGTTTTATACTACAGGAGTCTCCCCTCCCGAGAGGCTTCTGAAGATACTGGCTTGTTTAAGGAAAATATTTGGCCTTGAGGGAACACTTGTAGCTTCCTCTCACTGGCAGAAACATAGCAGTGCACGTCTAGGTATGTAATGGTGCATACGATGTGTCAGATTTAAGGCAGTATTAACTAACTGACTATTGGTCTCAGGAAATATGGAGTTGGATTTGGGGACATCACTACTATACTGCTCACTGTTCTCCTAGCTGGAAGAAAAGCCCTGCCTCTACCCAGATGACCACCTCCACACATAGACTCAGTGAAGATAGAACAGGACATGGTAAGTCAAGACTGGGGAAAGACTAGCTGCAGTGAGAGACAATACTGGTGACTATTTCTTTGCCCTCTACCTGAATTTGAGTTCAATTCCTCTTTAAAAACACTATGAATCTATCCATAAATCTATGGTTCTAAAGGCTAAATATGTTTAACCTTAATGCTTTCCCTGCATTAAAGTGACACTAAAGGTTCACTTTTTTTTTTTAATAACAAACATGTCATACTTACCTCCACTGTGCAGTTCGTTTTGCACAGAGTGGCCCTGATCCAGCTGTTCTGGGGTCCCACGGCGGCTCTTACGGATCCTCCCTGCAATAGATAACCCCCTCTGGGAAGCTCTCTCCTGAGGGGGTTACCTTGCAGGCGCGCTCCCGTGTCATACAATCGGCGTCCATAGCCGCCGAGTGTATGACTTGGCCCTGCCCCCCGGGGCGCTCGCGTCATTGGATTTGATTGACAGCAGCGGGAGCCAATGGCTGCACTGCTATCAATCTATCCAATGAAGAGCCGAGAAGCAGTGGAAAGAGCAACGTGGGATGGCACCCACTGAAATTCGGGGCTCAGGTAAGTAAAACAGGGGGGCTGGGGGGCCGGACAGTGCAAGGTGTTTTTTCACCTTAATGCATAGGATGCATTAAGGTGAAAAACACAAAGGTTTACAACCCCTTTAAGGTACAAAATGGCCCAGTGTTGGTATTTATCACCCCCACCTCCTACAAAATACTGTACTTACCAGGGTCTTCACTTAATTCAGCACTGTGTCTGTAGCAGCTCTCTCCTCTCTACCTGCATTCACAGGACAGAGTTAGCAGCATAGCCATTGGCTCCTGCTGCTGTCAATCAAATTCTGTAAGCAGAGAGTGGGGGGTGGGGCCGAGCTGTACTGTGTGTGTCTATGGATGCACACAGCCCACCTTGGGAGCAAACCCGCACGTGTGCCTCCATTGGAAGCAACTTCCTATGGTGGCACACAGAGAAGAGGAGGAGCCAAGAGCACCAGCAAGGGACCCCAGAAGAGGAATTACTGGGGCCACACTGTACAAAACCATTGCACAAAGCAGGTAAGTATAACATGTTTGGTATTAAAAAAAAAAAATAACTTTACAACCTCTTTAATTTCACCTTCATAGCACTTTGCCAAACTAGCTAAATTTTACATAAAGCTCCAGATTTTCACCCAAAACCTTACTGCATAAAGTGAAGTGTAGTCAACCTATGCTCACTTCAACATCCTATATTTTAAAAAATGTATTATTTTTATAACTTCACCTTCACGCAAATTGTTGTTTTACCGCTTCCGGACCGCCCACTGTACATATATTGCGGCAGGGCGGCCCGGCTGCGCAAAATCACGTACCTGTACATGATTTTGTGCATGTGGTTTTGGGGATTGGAAACCCTGCTGTGATTGGACACCCCGGGAGCCAATCAGCGGGTCCGGCGGCCACGATGGCCGCTGCAACCTGCCGATTGTTCAGTGGAGACACGGATCAGCGGTGTGACGATGTAAACAAGGCACACCGCTGATCTGTCAGTGAGGGAAAGCGAGATCTATTGTTTCAGCTAAGCTTATGCATCTGTCCCCCATTCAGTTAGAAAGCACCTCCCTAGGACACACTTAACCTCTTGATCACCACTAGTGTTAACCCCTTCCCTGCCAGTGCCATTTATACAGGATCAGTACATTTTTTTTAGCACTGATCCCTGTATTAGTGTCACTGCTCCCTAAAAAGTGTCACTTGGGGTTAGATTTGTCTGCCACAATGTCGCAGTCTCGCTAAAAATCGCTGATCACCGCCGTTACTAGTAAAAAAAAAAAAATGAATGAAAATGCCATAAATCTAAACCCTATTTTGTAGACGCAATAACTTTTGCACAGACCAATTAATATACACATATATTGCAATTTTTTTTTACTAAAAATATGTAGAAGAATACATATTGGCCTAAATTTATGAATACATTTTTTTTTTCCAGCACTGCTTAAGGCAGTGCTGGAAAATAATGGTGGCCACACAAAATATAGACACTTTGGGCACAATTTGGACATTTTCACTTAGGGGTGTACTCACTTTTTGTTGCCAGCGGTTTAGACATTAATGGCTGTGTGTTGAGTGATTTTGAGGGGACAGCAAATGTACACTGTTATACAAGCTGTACACTCACTACTTTATATTGTAGCAAAGTGTCATTTCTTCAGTGTTGTCACATGAAAAGATATAATAAAATATTTTCAAAAATGTCAGGGGTGTACTCACTTTTGTGAGATACTGTACATGTATACAGTATATGCAGACATATGCATATGAGCAAACATAAGGCCCCTTTCACACTGAGGCGCTTTGCAGGCGCTATTGCGCTAAAAATAGCGCCTGCAATGCGCCCCAAAAAAGCCGCTCAATTGTATCCACTGTAAAAGCCCGAGGGCTTTCACACTGGAGCGTTGCGCTTGCAGGAGGGTCAAAAAACTCCTGTAAGCCGCATCTTTGAGGCGCGATAGGAGCGGTAAAATACCGCTCCTATAGCGCCCCTGCCCATTGAAATTAATGGGGTAGCGCCTCCAATACGCCCGCAAAATGCCGCAAAGAGGCGTTATTGTGGGCGTTTTTAACCCTTTTTCGGCCGCTAGCGGGGGTTAAAATACCCCCGCTAGCGCCCGCAAATCGCTGCAAAAAAACAATATAGCGGCGCTAAACCGCCAGCGCATCCAGCGCCTCAGTGTGAAAGTAGCCTAACACTTTGGGCCTAAATTACTAATAAATAAGCAAAAACAATGCATAATTTACTAGTATAGAGTGAAGTCAATTGAACGTATGTTTACTTTAACCACTTCAGCCCGGAAGGTTTTACCCACTTCCTGACCAGGCCATTTTTTGCCATACGATTCTTTAACTGTCAATTGCGTTGTTGTGCGACGCTGTACCCAAATAAAGTTGATGTCCATTTTTTTCCAAAAATAGAGATTTAATTTGGTAGTATTTGATCACCTCTGCGATTTTTCTTTTTTGCACTATAAACAAAAAAAGTGTGACAATTTAAAAATATATATATATATATTTTCTTTTCTGCCATAATACATATCCAAAAAGATACATATGTGTTAAAGACACTAGTGTATTGCCCTGTCCCCAAGAAAAGCTTTTCATCTGTCTAGTTGAAGGAACTGATTTCTAACAGTAAGCCCTGTGTTGTGTTTCCCTTAGTCTTAGTTTCCAATTGGATATCAGATTTGCTGCCAAGTGGGATATACATAAAGCATAAACAGTTTGATTAATTACTTGGAGGCATCTACGTTACTGTTCCATGCAAGGTAATCTGTGGTTTAGTAGTGGGACTTTGGAAGGAGACGAATGCTCTTGGTGAAATAAATACAATTTTTTAAAGATCAACTCAAAATTTGATGAAGTGACTTGTCACATCAGAACCCTGTTCTATACCATTGTCAGGAGTTTAAAGAAGAACTTCTGGCACAGTTTGTACAAAACCTGTTTGTAGCGTAAGATGCTGACAATTACAAATAGGTGCTGGAAATGGTCACAAGATGCAGCTGATAATGTGTTTTGCTCGATCATTAAGGAGGAACTGCAGTCTGCTCACAGAATTTGTAATAAAAACATCTTTGCCATTCTGAAGCTTCCCTCCAACCACTTTGCATATCATTTTATATATACTGTGATTTTGTACTTGCCAAATATGCTGCAGAAATCTCCCTTCACTGAGTCTGGCTGCAACCATTTTAACTGTGGGCAGCTTAAGCTGCTGCCTGGATTTACACAGACATGCAGAGGCACACCTCCAGCTCTGCAGCTCTCATTGGCTCTCTTATGACTCACCCCTCCTCCCTTCCTGGCAAACTTTCACGAGCGTGAGAGAGAGCTGTGCATGATGTCATAAACCTAGGCTTTTACCAGACAAGAAACAGGAAGTGGGCTGTATAAGTTATTTACTAGCAGAAAAAATAATGTTTTACTATCCAAAGTTAAAGGAGTAGTAAAGGTAAATGTTTTTTCACCTTAATGCATCCTATGCATTAAGGTGAAAAAACATCCGACAATACCGCCCCCCCCCCGAGCCCCCGTTTTACTTACCTGGCCCCTCGAAAGTCCCACGCTCGTCCCCGTCATCCTCTTCGGTTCTCAGCCTGGCACCGGATTGGCTACACTGGATGGATTGAAAGCAGCGCAGCCATTGGCTGGCACTGCTGTCAATCACATCCAATGACGCGGCGCGCCGGGGGGCAGGGCCGAGTGATACAGTCGGCGGCTATGGCCGCCGCTGTATCACGGGAGCGCGCCCACAATAACTCCACACCATGCTCGCTCGCTCGCATTATGGTGTGGAGTCCTTGCGGGGAGGAGCCACGACAGCCACCGAGGGACCCCAGAAGACCAGGATCGGGGCCACTGTGTGCAAAACGAGCTGCACAGTGGAGGTAAGTATAAACTGTTTGTTATTTTTTTGCAAAAAAAAGGGAAGCTTTAGTGTCCCTTTAAAACAACAAGGGCAGAGGATTTAATAGATGGAAAGATGAAAAAAATACTGTAGGTCCACTTTAAAGTGAAGTTCCATCCATATTTTCATCTAAGCATAAATCACAAGTTAAAACAACATTGGGCATTTTTTTTTTTCAAGCTCTGTTTACCTTGTTGCTTGGGTGTCTCCTTATTTCTTCCTCTTTCAGTGCCGAGGCGAGGTACATCATATCCTGCGGCATCTCGGCTCCTGGGAGATGTGTGTCATCATTCCCAAGAATCAGTGGGCATTGCGGTCTGTTAGCATTTCGTTATTTACAAACAGGAAATTACGTGATGCAAGGCAGTGCTACGTGCCATTTTTGAAAAGGGCAACCAGGTGTTTGTTGCCATTGTTAGTGTTTACAGAAGAGGCAGCTGTGGTGGTGGAGGCAGCTAGAGCGGCGATCTGTGTCCATATTTAGAAGAAGATTACTGCACTGGCAACCAGAGACACAATCGTGCCCCACGCCTTGTGTCTAATGCTCATGCACTAGATCTGGAGGTGAATGCTGGGTAACCAGCAGCACAGATTCCCGGAAGAAAAACACTAGTGGGCTTCACATGCCCAAAATTAAGATGGGAGCGCGCTGCACGCAGAATATAAAGGTTCATTTTCTAAAAATAAATATGCAATACTACAGCTTCCTTTCATATATTTAGCATTTGTAACATTAGGTTATATGAACATCTCAGGTGCCTTAAAAAAAGGGAAAGGTCTCATAAGAGTTTTCCTGGTCTCTCCAGTTTTATTTGTTTTATTTGAAAATCACAGAATATGAACTGTTCCCTAAGCTGATAATGTGTAAGTCATTGGGATTCTAGTTCTGTTAGCCATGCAGTATGTTATTGGAGAACATGCTCTAATCTAATAGGATCACAGGCAGGAAACACTCCCATGTGGCTGGAACCTTAGATAACGTCACAGAATGAGGTCACATGAACTATAACTTCCTATTTTATCACATTTAACCCTTTCACAGCCAGAGCCATTTTTGCATGTGTTTTTTCACACATCAAAAAAATAATTTTAGGTCTGAAGATTAGTTAAAACCCTCTGAATATAAAAAAAGGAAAGCAGCGACACTGGAGAATAAAATGGTGGTAGTTCCAAATGTAGTTCTAAATGTAACACACTATTAGCTCAACGGTTAAAGAATAAGTTCACCTTCGGGAACATTTTTAGGGTGGAACACATACAGTATCATGTTCCCAATCCTGCAGCCTCTCCCAGATCCCTGCACTCTCTTCGACAGCAAGCCGGTGATCTTATTACCATGTCTGCTGTCACTATTTGAAAAGAGCATTGCCGCGTGGCGCTCTGCCATGTCATTGATTCACTGATCCCTGTGAATCAATGAACTACAGGTACTGACAGCCTTTGCGGCTGTCGACTTTTAGTTCTCAATGAACCTCCAGGGCGCTGTTGAGTGCTCTAGTAGTACATTGAGTCTTCCTGTCTTTGCGAAACTGCCTGCCCATACATCATACACTGTCAGCTTACACAGACAGTCTGTAGGAGTTCTGCATGGCATCAGCGATCTGTTGATCGAGGGTGCTATGCTTTCCAGGCTCCTATAAAAAAAAAAAGTACATGCATATTTTTTTACCTGTTGAAAGTGAAATACAATTAGCGCAGTCACTATTAATGCAAAATACCATAAAATATCTGTGACAGGTAAACCTGATGTACATAAATCAAAAACGAATTCAAGTGCTCATAAATCTGTGAATTATTAGTTATTGTTCAGCACCGTTGTGTTTTCACTCCACCCCTCCAAAACATGATACAAATAATGATGCAGTGCAACTAAAACAGTGTCTCTTAAATAAATTAGTCCCAAATGATTCAACAAAAAAAGTCCAGAAATAAGTATATGTGGCACACCACCAGTGAATTCTAGATATCAAAGTCTTCACTTCAACAGATCAAGCACATGTCACATGCATAACACCCTGTGAACCATATGCACTCACCTTCTGGACTATAAATAATCAAGGTTAAACAAATTGTTGCCCCTTTAGGGCTATACTCCAACTGGCTCCTGACTCCCAGCAACAATTACAAGCACCGACACATGGACTGGAGCTATTGTGCGACCTCCTCCTCTTCGTGTAACATGTACTGTAAAACCAATAGTGCTCTTTACATTTTAAAAACAATTTCATAAAATCTAAAATGGGACACACACAAACAAATGCACTCTCAGTGTCATGTTCTCTGCATAGTATAAAAGTAAACCGCCAGGGTCTCCACATCCTTTGGTGGTGGCATCAGATGTGCTAACTATACTCATTACTTCTCCAAAGGCTTCCTCAGTAGGATGGGTGCAGGCCAGGACAACCTCTTTATATACAACAGAGCCAGACAGTATTGTGAGCCATACTGAGAGTGCATTTGCTTCTGAGCAAATTGCTCTCAATCTGCCGTATGCAGTGATATGTAAACATGTGTTATGCAATCAACATTTTTGTATGTAGGCACACCTGATTTCAGAGGGGTTTACTTTACACTTGTACATGGGAGTGGGAGGGGCACAACATGTGGGGGAGCTTTATTCGCTTGCATGTAGCTTTAATTTTTTGCATGGTGGTCTCCTTCCCCTCTGTAGCACCCTCTATTTTGCTTGATATAAATAGGTTTCTTGTTCATGCAGGTAAAATGTTGTTTAGCTCAGGGCTAATCCTGAGCTATGAATCTGGGTCAGGGTTTAGTGATTCAGGGCTGGGTGACTCATCCTAGCAGCTTCTCTGGTACCTTACCCTGTTCTCTGGGACATTGGAGAATGTTCTTAACATAGTGATTGAAGGTTAATAGGGAAAGTAAAGGACTGGCAGGGGGCAGGCAACCTCATAAATAGGCATGCGTCATGCCAGGGAGGGGCAGTCAGTTGAAGGATGGAGATGGAGTGCTGAGGAGGCTGTCAGGGGCCCTTGAGGGTGCCCCCTAGTCTGGGGGGGATGACCTCGGTCCTGGGGCTCAGGTACTGGAAGATTCCTACCAAAACACACAGAGGAAGCCCTTTCTGGAGGCACGGGAGCAAGGAGGACAGCAGGAGCAGATCAGCACATCTGGGAGATCTCCTGATAGTCAGCCGGGTGTGCTGGTGAGTGTCAGTCTGGAGGAAAGTGGGGAGAAGTTAGCTTGGAGGGTTAGTGAAAGGGGCAGCTGCAGCCAGAGGGGGTTTGCATTGCCTGAAGAGGTGGTGCTGGGATCAGTAGCCACAGGAGTGATGCAAGCTGGACACTGAAACTCTACTACACACCTAGGGGGCTTTGGGTTCCTGCCTGTAATGAGCCATTTCTTTATCTGACTGAGTGACTGTCAGGTATTCACAGGGTTCCAGCTAGGTTCTGCAAGCAAGTGTGTGCTAGAGCAGGGGTCTCCAAACCACGGCCCGAGGGCCACATCAGGCCCGCTGGGACATTTTTTTCGACTCGCATCTTGAGTCCTCAGACTCACTGCAGGGTCGGTTTCTTCTCAAGCTATGTTTGGGAGCAGGACGTGCGCTGCATACTCACCCCTGGCAGTATGCAGTGCTGGTCCCGCAACCCGACGAAGCCAGCCAACCCGGCACCTCACTAAGCAGCTGTTTGCTAGAACCGCCGGCTAAGACCTGCTGCACCTCCTACCTCCCTCCCCGCTGTCAGTTTGCATACCACGTGCCTGTGTAACAGCCGGGCAGGAACCGGGAGATACAGCAGAGCTGCACTGAAGCCGGGCATCGATATTACTGGGACTGAAATGTGAGTGCTGTGGGGGGGGCTCTCTGATGGGGACCTAAATTTGGAGAGGTGGCTCTGATGAAGGACGCAAATGTGGAAATGGGCACTCTAAGGGGGACACAATTGTGCAGGGGTCTCTGATGGGGACATGCATGTGTGTGTGGGGTCTCTGATGGGGACATATATGTGTGTGGGGGGTCTCTGATGGGGACATTAATGTGAAGGGGTCTCTGATGGGGACATTAGTGTGTGGGGGGTCTCTGATAGGTACATTAATGTGTGTGGGGAGTCTCTGATGGGGACATTATTGTGTGTGGGGGTCTCTGATGGGGACATTAATGTTTGTGGGGGTCTCTGATGGGGATATTAATGTGTGTGGGGGTCTCTGATGGGGACATTAATGTGTGTGAGGGTCTCTGATGGGGACATTAATGTTTGTGGGGGTCTCTGATGGGGACATTATTGTGTGTGGGGGTCTCTGATGGGGACATTAATGTTTGTGGGGGTCTCTGATGGGGACATTAAAGTGCAGGGGTATTTGATGGAGACATTAATATGCAGGGGTCTCTGATGGGGACATTAATGTGCAGGGGTCTCTGATGGGGTCATTATTGTGGAGGGGTCTCTGATAGGGACATTATTGTGCATGGGGGTCTATGATGGGGACATTATTGTGTGTGGGGGTCTCTGATGGGGAAATTAATGTGCAGGGGTCTCTGATAGGGACATTAATGTGCAGGGGTCTCTGATGGGGACATTAATGTGTGTGGAGGTCTCTGATGTGGACCTTAATGTGTGCGGGGGGTCTCTGATGGGGACATTAATGTGTGTCGGGGTCTCTGATGGGGACATTAATGTGTGTGGGGGGTCTCTGATGGGGACATTAATGTGCAGGGGTCTCTGATGTGGACATTAATGTGTGTGGGGGTCTCGGATGGGGACATTAATGTGTGCGGGGGGTTTCTGATGGGGACATTAATGTGTGAGGGGGTCTCAGATGGGGACATTAATGTTTGTGGGGGCCTCTGATGGGAACATTAATGTGCAGAGGTCTCTGATGGGGACATTATTGTGCAGGAGTCTCTTGATGGGGACATTATTGTGCAGGAGGTCTCTGATGGGGACATTATTGTGCAGGGGTCTCTGATGGGGACATTATTGTGCAGGGGTCTCTAATGGGGACATTAATGTGTGTGGGGGTCTCTGATGGGGACATTAATGTGTGTGGGGGTCTCTGATGGGGACATTATTATGCAGGGGTCTCTGATGGGGACATTAATGTGTGTGGGGGTCTCTGATAGGGACATTAATGTGTCTGGGGAGTCCCTGATGGGGACATTATTGTGTGTGGGGGTCTCTGATGGAGACATTAATGTTTGTGGCGGTCTCTGATGGGGACATTAAAGTGCAGGGGTCTCTGATGGAGACATTAATATGCAGGGGTCTCTGATGGGGACATTAATGTGCAGAGGTCTCTGATGGGGTCATTATTGTGCAGGGGTCTCTGATAGGGACATTATTGTGTGTGGGGGTCTCTGAGGGGGAAATTATTGAGCAGGGGTCTCTGATGGTTACATTAATGTGCAGGGGTCTCTGATGGGGACATTAATGTGAAGGGGTCTCTGATAGGGACATTAATGTGAAGGGGTCTCTGATGGGGACATTAATGTGAAGGGCAATGTAAGAAAGTGGGGGCACTTTTGGTCAAATCTTGTAGCACCACATCCCATGTAATTTGAAATTGGAAAAGAAGGGGGCAATGGGTATACTCAGTACCCTGGGATTTTCAAATACGGTGCTAAATAGAGACTGACAACAAGATCAAATCTTAAAAGGTTTGTTCATTTTATTAACATGAGAAAAACACAAGATATACATAAAATATAAAATAAAATAACCATCCTTGAAAGCGTGTAACTCAAAGATCAAGGTGCATTTTGCTAGGTCGCCACTCTACTAGTTTCGCTAAAATAGCTTCCTCAGGAGTGATTGTGACAGTAGCAGAATTATACTGAAAACACAGAATACATATGGTTAGCACAGAGGATGGTTAAGGATTAATGTTGCATCAACATATAGCATTGTTTAAATTAACTCACGGAAGTTAACGCATCAATATTGACATGATAATGGGGAAAAATATAAATACATAAACAAATAAACATACATAGTTGATCAGGACCCATACTGAACACCAAACATACATATGTATACATATGCACTCACCAGTTTGCAATAAAAACTCATCTAATATAAATGGAAGGAAGGATTCTCTCAGAGCCCCACAGTTCAAACGAGACAGCAATATTCCATTGCCCCACTCTACCAAACAGCAAAATCCAGTGGCCCACCTATTAGTATACGCAACCATAGGGGTATATTAAGTAGCATGAAATGGATACCTATAAATGGTAAGTAAAATGTGTTATAAGTACCGAGGCTGCACAAACACATTCAATTATGTAATACTTAAAATCATAACCTCTTACCTTTATAGAATAGATATGCCAATAAATTGTCGGTAAGTGTCTAGCATCAATATTGCTCATAGGGGCACTAAGGCTAAGATGTTTAAATGGGAAATGAATGAGTCATCGGAAGTGCACATCAACCCAAAAGGGAGATTAGATGCATTGGAAGATATCTGTCAGCTATAAAGCAAAAACAGAACATATAAATCAGAATGGAAGAGAATGAGTCCTGGAGAAACACATGAATCAAAAAGTCTAATGACAAAGCATCCATGCAATGCCTTACCTAGATGAATAAGCGTACAGCATAGTCCAGCTGGAGGGAGTGCAACTAGCCCCTTAATGTGGGGAGGAATCCTGGCAGAAAGTGAGCGGTGCAGACCGCGCTTCATATACCCCCACCGCGGCGGCGTCTGACCTCATCGCCGTGGTGCGGACGTCTGCTAGGAGGTCCATGTAAGACGCACGCGCCAGCCAATGATTGGGACTGGCGCGTGCGTCAGTGAAGCAGCCAACCGGCGTGGCCTGTCCCACGTCAGAGGACGTGTGTGATGAAGCCCTCCGTGCTGCTGAAGTCAGCCGCGCCATCTTGAAAAAGGGAAAAACCACACTATTACATATGTAAAGTGGGAAAATAGTTGGTAACAAATAGGGATGGAAAGTGAATGGAAATTCGAGGCTGACTGGACAAGGACCTACTAATAAAGGGCGACCTAGGTGTGCATAAGATTGGCAAAGCAAATGCAATAAACCAATAAGGGCGCCCCGGGCGTCCGTATGGTTGCACTAAGGTGCACCAAAGGATGAACTGACAAGGGAGAAGTGCTGCATGGAGTTAGCTGAATTATATCAACACACAAAATGTGTATTGATATGTTTGAACAATCATGAGAATATGTTGATTGATGAAGAAAGTATAAATAATGAAACAAATATATATTGATTGATGAAGAAATTCCATCTCCAATAATTTCGATTAATTGAGAGATCACAGGGAGATACAATGCTATTTGTATAGCATAGCCAGAGTTAATAAACGACATAGAAAAAGGCAAACTGGTGAGATTGGAGGAGCACATAATGGGCCATGAGCATCACAATAGAGAAACAGTTTGTTGTCTATGATGCCACCGACGCTGTGGCTACTGCCGATTTGAAATAAATAAATCAACAAATTTAATGTTACAGAAACAAACATGCATAAATAGAAACCAATATATTCATAGTGAGGCCACAGACATCCTGCGGCTACTGTTCAATAAGAAGTAGATACGTCAAAATTCATATAAATTGTAAATAATGAAACAAATATATGAAAAAAGAAGAAATATCCAGCAAGTGCTGGGGGTAAATCCAATAAGCAAAACAAACAACCACACACAGAAAAAAAGGGAAGGAGGAAAAAAGGAAGGAGGGGGGCCCTATAAAAAGGGCTTAAAACTGAATGCATCATTCAGACCAGGGTACCTAAGGGCAGAGAGCCTATGGATCCACCTGGCCTCTTTTTGGAGCAGGATCCTGTCATAATTCCCCCCTCTATCTCCCGGGGGGACATGTTCCAAAGCAGAGAAGTGCATTACTGTACTGTCAAATTTATGGAAAAGGCCCACATGACGACTAATGGGAGTTTCCATTTTTTTTCTTTTTGATCAACGAGACATGGTCTCTTATGCGATGAAAAAATGGTCGTTTGGTCTTCCCAATATAAAAGGCATCACATTGGCACTGCATGAGATATACTATGCCAATGGAATTACACGTAACAGAAAATGAGGGTCTATGTACCTGTCCATTGGGAAGAATGACAGTAGATGATGAGTGCACATATCTGCAAAACTTGCATTTGTGACAGGGCCTGGTGCCCCTGAAAGGGATGGTATTGGATAGTGATGAAGAGAAATGACTATGAACCAAGGTATCCCTCAGAGATCTGGCTCTCCTATAAGTAATTTCAGGATAAGGTTTGATCCACTTGGAAATTTGTTCATCATTTGTTAGCAGGTGCCAGTGTTTTTGTAAAATATGTCGGACTTCTCGATGTTGATTTGAGTATTTGGTTATTAGACGTACTCCCGGGTCAGGTTTAGCTCTCTTGGGGCCATGTAAAAGAGCATTTCTATCCTGTTTTTTAGTTCTTGCATATGCTTTTTTGAGGCTTTTGTTACTGTAGTCCCAATCATTGGCTGGCGCGTGCGTCTTACATGGACCTCCTAGCAGACGTCCGCACCACGGCGATGAGGTCAGACGCCGCCGCGGTGGGGGTATATGAAGCGCGGTCTGCACCGCTCACTTTCTGCCAGGATTCCTCCCCACATTAAGGGGCTAGTTGCACTCCCTCCAGCTGGACTATGCTGTACGCTTATTCATCTAGGTAAGGCATTGCATGGATGCTTTGTCATTAGACTTTTTGATTCATGTGTTTCTCCAGGACTCATTCTCTTCCATTCTGATTTATATGTTCTGTTTTTGCTTTATAGCTGACAGATATCTTCCAATGCATCTAATCTCCCTTTTGGGTTGATGTGCACTTCCGATGACTCATTCATTTCCCATTTAAACATCTTAGCCTTAGTGCCCCTATGAGCAATATTGATGCTAGACACTTACCGACAATTTATTGGCATATCTATTCTATAAAGGTAAGAGGTTATGATTTTAAGTATTACATAATTGAATGTGTTTGTGCAGCCTCGGTACTTATAACACATTTTACTTACCATTTATAGGTATCCATTTCATGCTACTTAATATACCCCTATGGTTGCGTATACTAATAGGTGGGCCACTGGATTTTGCTGTTTGGTAGAGTGGGGCAATGGAATATTGCTGTCTCGTTTGAACTGTGGGGCTCTGAGAGAATCCTTCCTTCCATTTATATTAGATGAGTTTTTATTGCAAACTGGTGAGTGCATATGTATACATATGTATGTTTGGTGTTCAGTATGGGTCCTGATCAACTATGTATGTTTATTTGTTTATGTATTTATATTTTTCCCCATTATCATGTCAATATTGATGCGTTAACTTCCGTGAGTTAATTTAAACAATGCTATATGTTGATGCAACATTAATCCTTAACCATCCTCTGTGCTAACCATATGTATTCTGTGTTTTCAGTATAATTCTGCTACTGTCACAATCACTCCTGAGGAAGCTATTTTAGCGAAACTAGTAGAGTGGCGACCTAGCAAAATGCACCTTGATCTTTGAGTTACACGCTTTCAAGGATGGTTATTTTATTTTATATTTTATGTATATCTTGTGTTTTTCTCATGTTAATAAAATGAACAAACCTTTTAAGATTTGATCTTGTTGTCAGTCTCTATTTAGCACCGTATTTGAAAATCCCAGGGTACTGAGTATACCCATTGCCCCCTTCTTTTCCAATTAATGTGAAGGGGTCTCTGATGGGGACATTAATGTGCAGGGGTCTCTGATGGGGACATTAATGTGTGTGGGGGTCTCTGATGGGGACATTAATGTGTGTGTGGGGGGTCTCTGATGAGGACATTATTGTGCAGGGGTCTCTGATGAGGACATTAATGTGTGTGGGGGGTCTCTGATGGGGGCATTAATGTGTGTGGGGGGAGCCCGATGGGAACACAAATATGGAAGGGGGATCTAAGGGGGACACAAATGTTCAGCGGAGAGGCTGATGGGGACACAAATGTGTTGGGAGACTCTCATGGGGACCAAATTATGGGCAGTGTGTGTCATGGTAACACATATGTAAGGCCTTGTGCACACTGGAAGTTTATCCCCTCGCATGAGGTTACGGCATTTAGGTTTGATCGGAGGATACAGGTGCGCCATCCAGATACATTTATAAATAGCTGGGGGTTTTTTTCGGCCCGCGAATATATGAAAAAAGTTAAATGTGGCCCTCAAAGTAAAAAGTTTGGAGACCCCTGTGCTAGAGTGAAGATGAGGAGCTGTATAAAGAGACTGTATATAGGAAAAGTTGTCCCTGAAATTGTTGTTGAAGTCAAATGGGCTATCGACAACCTCCCATCCCTATCCAAGTTTTTACCCTCAATAAATAACAAAAACAAAGTCACAGACTGTTCTCTGACTCAAGAGTGCCTGTGAAAATTTGGTGTGCCTGGCTGAGGGGGTTCCCAGTTTACTTGTGGCTCTTTAGGGGGTGCTACACCTCTACACGGTGACACCCGCCTTGGGGGTCCCACACCTACAGGTGGGATAGTAGAGCCCAGAAAAAGTAGGGTTTGTATAGTGTAGTATTCCACTAGGGTCAATGGAAGCCATTTGAAGGTTTCCACCTGACGGCAGACAGTCAAAATCAAATTTACATGTGCTGGGTATAAATCCCCCCCCCCCCCCCGCTGCTGCTTGCTGGTGAAAAGGTCCCCAGGACTAGAAATTAGGGGGAATTTCTCTAACAGCAACACAGACAACATTCTTTTTTTTTAAGTAGGGGAATGCTATACTCTATCAGATTTTTAATGTTACTTGCATCCTTGCTCCAGATTGTGCTTTATTTCCTGCCTGGTAAAATGTTGTCCTCCAGAATAGAAAGTGGGAGAAAAATCTCTCAAACAGAGCCCTGGTTAGCAGTAAAACCTGACAGACGTTCTATTCTATGGGTACAGTCACACTTTAAAGTAACATTTAATGCAACACATGTAAACCAACTTCAATCAATTGTAGGACCCTAGAAGACGTCATTGATGATAAAACGCGTCGGTCGTAGCATGACGTCGACGACATCACGCACGCTTGTTTTTCGTTGTTTCGCATCTCTGATGCCGTCAGCTTCCTGGATCTTTCACTCTGTTAAGATACAAGTTTCCATCAATTTTAATAAAATTGGCAGGTTTAAATGGGCTTCACTATGTCAGTCTTTTCCATCTCTCTGACATTCATGTATTCCCGCTGCTGAGTGCCATAAATGTCAATTTTTTTGCTGGCTCCCTGGTCTCCATTATATGCCAATTTGACCATTATAATCTATGGTCCAACACATTTGGTAAGAGGCGTATACAGAGTGTTTTTGCATGGTGGTGGATCTCATCAGTCAACTTGCTGCACACCTGCATTTTTGAATATTGGATGTGATCTTTATTGTAAAGGACTGATTGCACTTATATGGATGGATTTTTTCTTTTGTTTATATTTTAACTTTTGCACTTTTGGATTACACAGTATCTATCTAAATATGAGCTATTATACTGTATAACTGCATTATCTGTTATTGCACTTTTGAACTTTATTTATATTTTAGCGCTGCTTATCTTATATCTATGTCACTTTGAACTGGTATTACAGTTTATCAAGTAGCTGCTTGTTTAAAATTTTTGACTAAGAGCAGATATTTTTGATATTTTTGTAAGAAAGTTTGCCAGACTTTTGTTGCTGTCTGAGATACTGCCTTCATACATCCTCTAAATCAGGAGTCTCCAAACTTTTCAGTATAGGGGGCCACATCAATTATTTTACAAATATTTGCGCCATAAAAAATCCCCATCAGAGTTCCAAATACATCAGGGTCCATATCACAGTCCCCCTTACATCAGGGTCCCCATCAGAGTCCCCCCTTACATCAGAAGTGGAGACCATAGGCAGCCTCTGCTGACCTTAATCTTTAATATGTGTGCATTGAGAATACACCACTAACCCTAGCTGTAGGCCTGATAAAGTCCTGTAGTGACCCAGATGTGGCCCACAGGCTGTAGTTTGGAGACACTTGCTCTAAATGTTTGCAAACAACAGTATAAAAGGAAAAGCAGTGGTTAAAAAAAAAGTCCTTGCCAATACAAACCATCAAATTTTAATGGACTGCATAATAGGGGTTTGGTAGGGATATCTCCTTTGCGTACATACTTTGTACAAACAGGTGTGCCTCTTTTCCATCTCAGAAAACTGGGATATATGGTTCAAGTCCCCCCACCAATTTACTGATGGGTTACATTGGCTTTATAGAACATAATGTTTTGTGATATATAATATTGGCTACTGCCAATCCACAGAAAACAGAGATAAATACAGACAACATTAAAGCTGAACTCCAGATACATTTCAAAATATACAAGAAAAAAAAATCTATCTATATATACAGGAGCATCTCATAAAATTAGAATATCATCAAAAAGTTAATTTATTTCAGTAATTCAATTCAAAAAGTGTAACTCATATATTTTATATAGATGTGTTATGCCGTGTACACACGACCGTTTTTAATGACGAGAAAAATTAAATTTTTTAAAATGGTCATTAAAAATGATCGTGTGTGGGCTTCAGAGCATTTTTCACGACGTGAAAAACGGCCATGAAAAAAATTGGAACATGCTCTAATTTTTCACGTCGTTTTTTATATCGTCGTTTTTCTCGTCATGAAAAACGGCCGTGTGGGCTTTAACGACGTGAAAAAAAATGTGCATGCTCAGAATCAAGTATGAGACGGGAGCGCTCGTTCTGGTAAAACTAGCGTTCGTAATGGAGATAGCACATTCGTCACACGCTGTAACGAACTGAAAAGCACAAGGCTGAAAAGCGCGAATCGTCGCTCAACAAACTTTACTAACATGAAGGGTGGCGCCATCCGAATGGAACTTCCCCTTTATAGTGCCGTCGTACGTGTTGTACGTCACCGCGCTTTACTCGAACATTTTTTTTCCACGATAGTGTGTAGGCAAGGCAGGCTTTAGAGGAAACACCAAAATCACGTAGAGAAAAATTCCGTTTTTTTCAATGACATTAAAAACGGTCGTGTGTACGCGGCATTACACACAGAGTGATATATTTCAAGCATTTCTTTCTTTACATTTTGATGATTATGGCTTACAGCTAGTGAAAACCCCAAATTCAGCATCTCAGAAAATTAGAATATTACTTAAGACAATAGAAAAAAGGATTTTTAATACAGAAATGTTGGCTTACTGAAAAGAATGTCCATATATAGCAGAGGTGGGGGACTTGAGTCACATGACTTGACTTAAGTCAGACTTGAGTCACCTGTTTGAGGACTTGCGACTTGCTTGACAGAATTCAATAAATTACTCGACTTGACTTTGACTTGTCACTAATGACTTGCGACTTGACTTTGACTTAGGCTATATGACTTGCAATGACTTGGCACCACTAACACTAACCGCAAGCCGCCATCTGCCTACCTGATCAGCAGACAGACGGCGGCCATTGCAGTGTTCAAAAGCTGCGCCTCCTCGTCTGTGATAGGCGGAACACTCAATTTCACAGCAGGCAGTGTTCAGCCTATCACGGACATCCTCTTATCCTCGTCTGTGTTATGAGGATGAGCGGATGTCCGTGATAGGCGGAACACTGAATGCTGGGAAATTGAGTGTTCCACCTATCACAGACGAGGTGGAGGCGCGGCTTTTGAATACTGGAATGGCCGCCGGGATGCCGCCGATTAGGTACACGGCTGACGGGCACAGTGAAGCATGGGCACAGTGAGACACGGGCACAGTGAGGCATTGGGCACAGTAAGGCATTGGGCACAGTGAGGCACAGTGAGGCATGGGCACATAACCAATATTATTTATTGTTATCCCTCCTATTATTTTTATACAGTATGGGGTAGATCAGTATTTTGACTTGATTTGTGACTTGACCAAAATAAATGACTTGACTTGACTTGCTTGACTTCTAGCAGGGACTCGACTTGACTTGCTTGCTTTTCGCCACAGTAACTTGGGACTTGCTTGAGACTTGAAGGTTAAGACTTGAGACTTGCTTGTGACTTGCACATGTGTGACTTACTCCCATGTCTGATATATAGTATATTGTGCACTCAATACTTGGTCGAGGCTCCTTTTGCATGAATTGCTGCATCAATGCGGCGTGGCATGGAGGCGATCACCCTGTGGCACTGCTGAGGTATTATGGAAGCCCAGGTTGCTTTGATAGAGGCCTTCAGCTCATTAGCATTGTTGGGTCTGGTGTCTCTCATCTTCCCCTTCACAATACTCCACAGATTCTCTATGGGGTTTAGGTCAGACGAGTTTGCTGGCCAATCAAGAACAGTGATACCATGATCACCAAACCAGGTATTGGTACTTTTAGCAGTGTGGGCAGATGCCAAACCCTGCTGGAAAAAGAAATTGGCATCTCTATAAGGCTGTTCAAAAGAGGGAAGCATGAAATGCTCTAGTATTTCCTGGCAGATGACATGGCTGACAAGGAGAAAAGAGGCACAGAATCCAAGTTGCATGAGGTCCAGTGTGAAGTTTCCACAGTCAGTGATGATTTGGGGAGACATGTCATCTGCCGGTGTTGGTCCACTGTGTTTTATCAAGTCCAAAGTCAGCTCAACCCTCTACCTGGAAATTATAGAGTGTTCCATGCTTCCCTCGGCTGACCAGCTTTATGGAGATGCTGATTTCATTTTCCAGCAGGACTTGGCAAATGCCCACACTGCTAAAAGAACCAATATCTGGTTTAATGATCATGATATCACTGTGCTTGATTGGCCAGCAAATTCGCCTGACCTAAACCCCATAGAGAAGCTGTGGGCTATTGTCAAGAGGAAGATGAGAGACACCAGACCCAACAATGCAGATGAGCTATAGGCCGCTATCAAAGCAACCTGGGCTTCCATAACACCTCAGCACAGGGTGATCACCTCCATGCCACACCGCAGTGATGCAGTAATTCATGCAAAGGGAGCCCCGACCAATTATTGAGTGCATACTATACTGTATATGGACATACTTTTCAGTAAACGAACATTTCTGTAATAAAAAATCCTATTTATTTTTTTGGTGTTATGTAATATTCAAATTTTTCAGAGATACAGAATTTTGGGTTTTCGCTAGCTGTAAGCCATAATCATCAAAATTAAAAGAACGGAATGCTTGAAATATATCTCTCTGTGTGTAACTCATTCAGTGGCGTATCCAGGGTATGGCAGACATAACAAGTGCCATGGGCGCTACATGAAGGGGGCGCTGGTGAGTGGCTGGCAGTCTACACACTGCTCAGAGATGACCCCAAGCAAAGCACACAGTCGGTGCTCTCCTCTCCAGGAAGGTCTGGGAAAGTGTTTTTAGTGTGTGGGTCAGGTGACTCCCCCCTCGGCACATCCCAGCAATGTTCTCCCTGCATGGTGGGCGCTCACTCTCCGCGGCCGTGCAGTGTATACGGGTGGGCAGTGGGAGGAAGTCAGTTCCGTATCCAGGGTATGGCAGACATAGCAAGTGCCATGGGCGCTACATGAAGGGGGCGCTGGTGAGTGGCTGGCAGTCTACACACTGCTCAGAGATGACCCCAAGCAAATCACACAGTCGGTGCTCTCCTCTTCCGGAAGGTCTGGGAAAGTGTTTTTAGTGTGTGAGTCAGGTGACTCCCCCCTCGGCACATCCCAGCAATGTTCTCCATGCATGGTGGGCGCTCACTCTCCGCGGCCGTGCAGTGTATACGGGTGGGCAGTGGGAGGAAGTTGCTGCACATGAGAAGAGTGGAGTTGTTGCACATCTGTGCCCCTCCCCCCCAATTACAACGATAGTCACGGTCACGGCAATTGCAGAGCGATTCTCTGTGTATGTGTCTCCCTTCCCCTCCTGTAAGCTCTCAGCTGCTGGAGGGATAGACACCCAGAGAATCGCTCTGTACTGTGTGGAGAAGGGCTCACAGCACAGCAGTTAGTAAGATTCAGAGCTGCATGATGATATTTCAGTGTCCCGACTCCCGACCATCACAGGGAGGGGGGATATTCGCATCACATCTCGTCAGCCAATAAAACCTTGCCCATGTTGCAGCCCCTCCCACCCGCCACATTTTGACTTCACTTCCAGGAAGAAGCCAGAATCAGTCCTCAGTGTGCCAGCAGCCATGTGAGTTTTTTTCTTTATGTTTACTTAAGTTCAGGGAGGGGGAGAAGGAGGTTCTGCAGCAGCAGACAGTCATAGATTTGTGCTTTTAATGCAGGTGATGGAGGAAGAGGGGATCAGGACCAGTATTCTTTTATCTATTCATGTTGTCATATATTTACTCTGACACTATACCACCCTAACCAGGCACACTACCACCCTAACCTGGCACTATACCACCCTAAACTGACACTATACCACCCTAACCTGGCACACTACCACCCTAACCTGGCACTCTACCACCCTAACCTGGCACACTACCACCCTAACCTGGCACTATACCACCCTAACCAGGCACTCTACCACCCTAACCAGGCACTCTACCACTCTAACCTGACACTCTACCACCCTAACCAGGCACATTACCACCTTAACCGGGCACACTACCACCCTAACCGGGCACTCTACCACCCTAACCGGGCACTC
Organism: Rana muscosa; assembly: GCA_029206835.1. Lineage (NCBI taxonomy): Eukaryota > Metazoa > Chordata > Amphibia > Anura > Ranidae > Rana > Rana muscosa. Next base: position 979,757,479 of record CM055117.1, read on the forward strand.
TACCACCCTAACCTGGCACTCTACCACCCTAACCAGGCACTATACCACCCTAACCTGGCACTATACCACCCTAACACTACCACCCTAACCAGGCACTCTACCACCCTAACCAGGCAGTCTACCACCCTAACCAGGCACTATACCACCGTAACCTGGCACGCTACCACCCTAACCAGGCACTATACCACCCTAACACTACCACCCTAACCAGGCACTATACCACCCTAACCTGCCACTATACCACCCTAACACTGCCATCCTAACCTGGCACTCTACCACCCTAACCTGGCACTACTGTATATCACCTAACCTGGCACTTTGTGTTGGTCTATTACATAAAATCCCAATAAAATACATTTTTGGTTGTAACATGACAAAAGGTAGAAAATTTCAAGAGGTATGAATTATTTTTCAAGGCACCGTGTGTGTATGTGTGTATATATATGTATTATGTATGTGTGTGTGTGTATATATATATATATATATATATATATATATATATATATAGTTGGGCCCCCTACTTTTGTTCCTGTCCCCCCATGTGCCCCCCCCTAAATCCCTAAATATGAACGCTAGCGATACCACTGTTGCACAGAAGACAGAGTGACAGCGCAGCAACAGGAGATTCAGGGGCCACTTGTGCAGCAATCGGTGGCACAGCGCTGTCCCAGAGTGATCGGTGGGGACAGATGGTGCGGGGTGCCGGGCACTGATCGCACCAATGCCCGAGTATCGCTATGTCCTGTGGCTCGGGATCATGCAGAAGAGTGTGCGCTATAACGAGCGCAACGCTCTGTACCTAGCTCTCCTGGCCTGCAAAGAGGGCACCAAGAGGGGGAACCTCAGCAAGAAGGCGGCCAAGACCAACAGTTAGCACGACAAGTGGTTTGCCCTCTTCTGCTTCGAGGGAGAGCAGAGCACCTGACCCTCCAGGCTCTACATGCTGGAGGGTGCCAGCTGTGAGAGGATCCCACCCCACCCATAGTGGGCAGCGAGGGCAAGGAGAGCATGGAGAAGCAGGTATCCACCTACCAAAGTCTACCTATATATATATATATATATTTATATATATATATATATATATACTGGGCTCCATTCCTGCCCAGGACACTAGCTACATGGAGTTAGCATTTTCTCCCTGTGTGGTTCCTCTCCTACTCCAAACACATGCAGGTAGGTGAATTGTACCCTGTGTACAGACCGGCAGTGTACATGGCTAATCACATTAAAAACTGACCCTACAATCATAGAGGACTCTACACATATCTATGTATACTTCCATTCAGTCCTATCCAGCTCTTGGCGGATTTTGGGCCATTGCTCATCTTGGATCGTTTTTCGGACATGGGGTGATCACCCATGTAGATTCCCAACCAAGTCCCAACCACTAACCTACTTTTCTCCCTATTGACCTGTATATACTGACAGTATTATCTGAAAGACGGGTTTCAAATGTTTTGACAGGGGCGCAGTTTCAGTGTTTGCCATAGGTGCCATTTTCACTAGATATGCCTCTGAACTCATCTATATAAGAGTTTCGCTTTTTGAGTTGAATACTGAAATAAATTAACTTTTTGATGATATTCTAATTTTCTGAGATGCACCTGTACATACTATATATATATATATATATATATATATATATATATATATATATATATATTTATAATGTGTTTAACCTGCAAAGTGATTTTGTTTAGCTAGTTGTGCAATCCAGGTACCCTCAGGTTGAGGTTGATAACCTCACATTTTGTCATTACAGTTAGGCAATACAGTTTTCAGTAACAAACTCTTCCCCCCTTATAGTAAAACAACAGTGTTTACTGATTTCATGGTTACATAACTGGACACAATAGTGTTTTATATCTGCTTAGAATGTATTTTTCAAAATCAGTTTTCAATGTAATGTGTTCAGAGGTTGCGAGTGGCTGCTGTCCCTTTCTATTTAAAATTTCCTTTCACCAGAGTTTGTTCATCCAGGAAATATCCAATTATCTCCTGAGGTTTAGGAAGGAATTTTTTCTCTTTTGCTGGAGCAAAATAGATTATTCTTTATTGTTTTTTGTGTTCTTCCTTTGGATCAACAGTGGGTATAGGATTATGTATATGAAGGTTTTCTATTTGTTTTTGTTTTTTCTATTGGTTGGACTAGAAGGAATTGTGTTTTTCTTCAACCTGAATAATATGAAACTGTATCTATGGGTGTCATAACTGATTACTTAACCAAGGATGCCATGAATGGCAGCAACCCAATGAATCTAATGAAAGTAGTATAGTGCCTATATCACATAGCTATTGACAAAACTGGTTAAACTTATTGAGTGCGATAAAAATCAGTTTTCCTTGGATAAAATGATTAGCAATCATTAGTATGAAGCAATCATATATAACCTAAAATGTGCAATATTTATTAAAAGGACAAAACCTGATAAAGGGTAAAAGTTATTAATAAAAGGGACCCCAAAAATGTATTCTGATCACTTCCAAACATAGTAGAGAATCAGTTTTTCAGACATAAGCAAGGCACTTTTTGGCCCTTATTGATAAAGCTGTGATAGGATAGAAAGCATGCTAAACTAACCTCACTTGATGACAAGCCCATAGTAAAATATGTCATTATTTTGACATTAAATACCGATGTTATGGCAGCAGCTAGTTGCCATAACCCCGGTACCATTTTTTACCATGGCTGATTCTGTGTAAGATAAAAGTGGTCCCATGGGTGGATTCGCCGCCGGATCACTTTTAGGAGCGGCAGTCCCGCTCATTCCCAGTCATTCCTGGGCCTACCTGGTGCATTGGTTAAGCCTGAGAACGATCCAATGTGGCCATTAGGGATGAGCTTCGAGTTCGAGTCGAACTCATGTTCGACTCGAACATTGCCTGTTCGCCCGTTCGCCGAACAGCGAACAATTTGGGGTGTTCGCGGCAAATTCGAAAAGTCTGTGGGAGAAATCTAAAGTGCTAATTTTAAAGGCTTATATGCAAGTTATTGTCCTAAAAAGTGTTTGGGGGCCCGAGTCCTGCCCCAGGGGACATGTATCAATGCACAAAAACGTTTTAAAAACTGCAGTTTTTTCGGGAGCAGTGATTTTAATAATGCTTAAAGTGAAACAATAAAAGTGAAATATTCCTTTAAATTTCGTACCTGGGGTGTGTATATAGTATGCCTGTAAAGTTGCGCTTGTTTCCCGTGCTTAGAACTGTCCCTGCACAAAGTGTTATTTCTGAAGGAAAAAAAGTCATTTAAAACTCACTTGCGGCTATAATGAATTGTCGGCTCCCGGCAATACAGAGAAAAGTCATTGATAAAAAATAAAAAAAAAGCGTGGGGGTCCCTCCAAATTCAATTACCAGGCCCTTCAGGTCTGGTATGGATATTAAGGGGAACCCTGCCACAAATAAAAAAAAAAAAAGCGTGGAGTTCCCCCAAATATCCATACCAGGCCCTTCAGGTCTGGTATGGATTTTAAGGGGAACTATACCCCAAATTTAAAAAAAAATGGCGTGGAGTTCCCCCCAAAATCCATACCAGACCCTTTATCCGAGGACGCAACCTGGAGGGCCGCAGGAAAAGCGAGAGAGCGCCCCCCCTCCTGAACCGTACCAGGCCACATGCCCTCAACATGGGGAGGATGTCCCCATGTTGATGGGGACAAGGGCCTCATCCCCACAACCCTTGCCCGGTGGTTGTGGGGGTCTGCGGGCAGGGGGCTTATCAGAATCTGGAAGACCCCTTTAACAAAGGGGACCCCCAGATCCCGGCCCCCCCATGTGAATTGGTAAGGGGTACATTGTACCCCTACCATTTCACGAAGAAAGTAAAAAAAAATGTAAAAAAAACACACAGACACCTTGGAAAAGTCCTTTATTAGGGTCCCGTGGCGATCCGATGTCCAGCGCTGTCCGTCATTGGCTGAGCCTGAGCGAACCTGATGGGAAACTTCCTCCGCAGTGTATTAAATGAATAGACCCGCCCCTTCTAAAGTTCCCCATCAGGTCCGCTCAGCCAATGACGTAGGTGTAAGGCTAAGCGGACCAGATGCGGAACGTGAGAAGGGGCGGGTCTATTAATTTATTACACTGTGGAGGAAGTTCCCCATCAGGTCCGCTCAGCCAATGACGGTCTGACATATGAGGGGGCGGACCTGATGGGGAACTTCCTCCACTGTGTAATAAATGAATAGACCCGCCCCTTCTCACGTTCCGCATCTGGTCCGCTTAGCCTTACACCTACGTCATTGGCTGAGCGGACCTGATGGGGAACTTTAGAAGGGGCGGGTTTATTAATTTAATACGCTGCGAAGGAAGTTCCCCATCAGGTCCGCTCAGGTTTAGCCAATGACGGACAGCGCTGGACATCGGATCGCCGCGGGACACTGGATTTCATCGCTGGAATGTTTTTTTTTTATTTATTGTTTTTTTTTAATAAAGGACTTTTCCAAGGTGTCTGTGTGTTTTTATTTTTTATTTTTTTTACACTTTCTTCGTGAAATGGTAGGGGTACAATGTACCCCTTACCAATTCACATAGGGGGGGGCGGGATCTGGGGGTCCCCTTTGTTAAAGGGGTCTTCCAGATTCCAATAAGCCCCCTGCCCGCAGACCCCCACAACCACCGGGCAAGGGTTGTGGGGATGAGGCCCTTGTCCCCATCAACATGGGGACATCCTCCCCATGTTGAGGGCATGTGGCCTGGTACGGTTCAGGAGGGGGGGGCGCTCTCTCGTCCCCCCCTCTTTTCCTGTGGCCTGCCAGGTTGCGTGCTCGGATAAAGGGTCTGGTATGGATTTTGGGGGGAACCCCATGCCATTTTTTTTTATTTGGGGTGGAGTTCCCCTTAAAATCCATACCAGACCTGAAGGGCCTGGTATGGATATTTGGGGGAACTCCACGCTTTTTTTTATTTTATTTGCGGCAGGGTTCCCCTTAATATCCATACCTGACCTGAAGGGCCTGGTAATTGAATTTGGGGGGACCCCCACGCTTTTTTTTTATCAATGACTTTTCTCTGTATTGCCGGGAGCCGACAATTCATTATAGCCGCGAGTGAGTTTTAAATTACTTTTTTTCCTTCAGAAATGACACTTTGTGCAGGGACAGTTCTAAGCACGGGAAACAAGCACGACTTTACAGGCATACTATACACACACCCCAGGTACGAAATTTAAAGGAATATTTCACTTTTATTGTTTCACTTTAAGCATTATTAAAAATCACTGCTCCCAAAAAAACTGCAGTTTTTAAAACTTTTTTTTGCATTGATACATGTCCCCTGGGGCAGGACCCGGGCCCCCAAACACTTTTTAGGACAGAAACTTGCATATTAGCCTTTATAATTAGCACTTTTGATTTTGAACGTTCGAGTCCATTGTATTTAATAGGGTTCTAAAGTTCACGCGAACATTCTGGCTTTTCGCAGGTTCTGGTGCGAACCGAACAGGGGGGTGTTCGGCTCATCCCTAGTGGTCGTTAGCTGGGCAGGGAGACAAGTGAGGCCAAGATGACCATCACTTGTCTCTATGCCCTTGGAGGACCGAAGCGATGTCTGATGTCACTTACAGTTCCTGGGCCATAAAAACATATATATTTTTTTAAAGTAAAAGTAAAAAAAAAACATTTTTTTAAATTTCCTTTTAAGGTAAATGAGAGATCTGGGGTCGTTTTGACCCCAGATCTTCCAATAAAGAGGACCTGTCATGCTTATTTCTATTACAAGGGATGTGTACACACATCCCTAACTCTGCTGCCTACCTCCGCCAGCAGGTGGGACACACCATGCCACATGCCCAGTAGCCTCCATCTTGTAGAGGGTGAGCGGTGTTAAATTATTTGGGTCCTGCAGCGAGTTACCTCTTTCCATTGGTTCTTGCCCCTAGAGTGTAGGGAAAAGTCTATTCTTTCTGAACGTTCAAGAAGGCCATTGTCCACACAGAGTTAAACCCAATAGAGAAAGGTTTATTTTTCTTTGCGTAGAAACTTGATAGGAAAGTTGGAGATAAAGAATTTAACAGGGAGGTAGGTTCAGGCATGCGGCACTTAACTGTCACCCGTCGACACTCAAGCCTGAGTGGGCCTTGCTCACCCGGATAGTCCCCTCTCACGGTCCTAGCAGTCGGTGTGGAGCACGAACATTATTTTGTAATTTTCCTCAGGATACGATCAGGATATTAACCTCTAAGTCCCGAACTTTCCAGCACTTGTAACACTTGAGACCTTAGGTGCCAATGGGGCACGTTACGAAGCTTGTGGCGGATTGTGGAGTCCTTCCCTCTGACAGGTAACCAGGCCTCTCCCGAGACAGTGACTTCCCTCACTGATCTCCTTGGATAGGTCCTCCCCCGGTTTCCTCTCCTTCAGAGCGGGTTACCCCTACTTGGGTACACTGGGTCTCCTCTTTTGTTGTTGGCCTCAGCTAAAGGTGCTGGGCCTACCTGGAACAATGCAGCCTCGGGCCAAAGGTGCCCGGGACTGAACACACACACGCGCCCCTGGCCTGGAGGGCCAAAGGGCGCAAACTCCCCCTAAATCATGGCGTCTGCCCCTTATGTACCCTCTCCCAGCATGCACAGTGGGTAGACCACACCCACTGCACGGCTGCCGAGAGAGGACACACAATAGTGCTGCAATGCCACCTGTGGTTCGACCTGAGACCTGGGCGACACCGCCACCTACAGGCCACAGGGAACTGTACTGCCAGGCAACATCACAACAGAGCAGAGACCAATTAAAAGAATTCCAACAGCCTGAGCTTAACTATTTGCTCAGGCTAGCCCCTAAATTTAGGCATAGCGACCCCAGTTTTGGGGGGTCCGCTACAATAGAAATAAACATGATTAAAAAAAAAAAAAGGAACAGTGTGAAAAATAAAAAGTTAAATAAATAAGAAAAAAAAAGTTTAAAGAGCCCCATCCCTCTGTGCTCGTGCGCAGAAGGGAGCGCAGTAAGTCGCGCAAGCTTATGTAAACGATATTCAAACCACACATGTGAGGTATCGCCACAATCGTTAGACCGAGAGCAATAATTCTAGCACTAGTCCTCCTCTGGAGCGGCTGGAGCGGCGATACCCGGAAGTAACATTCCGGCTATCGCCGCAGCGATGGCTGCGGCTGAAGAGGGAGACGAGTACGGCTTCAGGGGCCCCGATCTAAGGTAAGTGATGCATAATGAGCTATTATGCTAATCATATTAGCTCATTATGCCTTTCTCTTACAGGTGGTTTTAAAAAAAAAAAATTATAGGGGTTTACAACCACTTTAATAGAGAAAGTCGAGAAGTCTAACTTCTTTAAAGTTGCATCATCTCCCTATTGAAACACATTGTACTTCTTCACCCATCACAAGGCATTCTGGGAATCAATCATGTAATGGAAGAGGGCAATCCTATTTAATTTAAAAATAACCTAATTCAGCTTCATAGGACTAAGACCTGCAGAATTTTTCTATTAAGAGTAGGAGCACTGCTTGGTGAGTGTGAAAAATTAGAGCAAATGGATTGCTGTGTAATAAATATTTTACTATGCACAGCAATGACCTACCAAATATTATTTCTCTGAATTGTATTGCTATCAATTAGAAGTGAAAATGAACATGCTTGGCATAATGCACAACAAAACTGAATAAGCAATTTTCAGGCATGAGTGGCAATAAACAGCCAAAATGTTAAGTAAACAGAAAGATCTTTCATCCATAAAGTACAACAGATTTAGGTCATATCAAAGCCCTGTAGGCTTGATGTGTTTAAAACAAAATTCAACACTGCAATATTATTTTGGAGTATAAGTTCAAGGCTTTGTAGATTTTTTATTGCAACAAAGGTTGGAGTTAAAGGTTTTCTGTTGATGTATTCATTTTCAAGCCAGTATCCTGTAGTTACTTTTCATGTTGAGATTCCATCTATACTGAAACATACAGCCTCCACTCCAGTCAATAGCAGGTCTCCATTACCATTTTATCAATTTGATGACACTAAAAAAAGAATGTTGGAACCAGATTAATCCTTTAGTATTGTCATTATTATTTTTATTCTACAGTCTTTGCTGGAAGATCTATAGGCAAAAAAAACGCCAGCTGAATTCCCTGTGGCTGTTATCAAAGCAGGTCAGAATCTAAGGACTATATACGGACAGATTGTAAATGAAAGTTAGTTACTCTTTCGTCCATGGACCGACACAGCTTCTCTATTGACAAAGTGGGTATTATCCGTTAATTAGGAGTGACTAGGCAGAAAAACTTGTAAAAAGTGTTGCATCACACCTTCTACAGTACCGCCCAGGGGGCGGACCCTCTGGGTATACCCTCTCAGTCTGCACATCGCAGATCAGTTTTTTTCTGTCTAGCAAGGAGTAGGACATGGCTCCCTTCGGGCTCATTGGTCCGGGGAAAAAAGATATATATATTTTTATTTTTTTGCTACATTTGTTGTTTCCTGCGATCTTCGATCAACTGCCGACTGGGTGACAGGCTGGATCCTCGATCCTTGTAGTCTCCCCAGTTTCGGCCATCGAGCGTGTGCCGACCCTAGCTACGCGCTGGGTTTTCCACGACATGCCCGTCGCTCCACGGGTGGCCGGTGAGCCTACGCTCCAGGGCCTGCATCGGACCGCTCAGCTTCGGCTGACCTTACGGCCGAGTCGCAGCAGCCTGGCCGGTGAGCTTACGCTCCAAGGCTTGCATCGGACCGCTCAGCTTCGGCTGACCTTACGGCCGAGTCGCAGCAGCCTGTCCGGTGAGCGTCATGCTCCAGGGCATACATATGATCGTCCCTTCTGGGTCCAATCACAGCATGCCTGGCCAACAGTCACCTTCCGTGCGCGGACGATGATCTGTTTGGAATGTCTTCCAGCAGAATACATGCAGGATAGGTAAGTAAAACTCCCCTGCCTCGGCTGGGTGATTTAGCTGGACATTCCTGGAGAGATCAAGTAAGTGGTTGTGGCCCCTTTCTTCCCTCTCTCCCTGCCTTTCCCTCCTCCCTGGGCTTCTAGCTAAAGGTTGCTGGGTGCTGGGGGTCACCTAGGGGGTCCCACTGGAGCGGGGCTGGCTGTAACTAACATTTAAAAGAAATGTCATTTTTGCTTACCTGTGTTTCTGTGTCTCCATGCTGTCGGCGGCCATTTTGAGGTGGTCCATGCCAAGTTTGGCCTCTTGTAACTGCCTGGTGGCCATCTTCCTGTAGTTCGGCCACACCCACTGGCCCCTATCAGGTGATCGGCGGCCATGTTTGTCCACCCTGTATGCAGATATTGCCGTTCGGCGGCCATCTTTTTTGTGGGCTATGGCTGCCTGACCTCTATCTTCTGTCGGCGGCCATTTTCTTAGAGCCCACATTATCTTCCATACAGACGGTTTTGGCAACCATTTTGCGAGAGCCTCCGGCCTCTAGGGTGCATTACACTGGCGCGAAAATTCACACAGGAAGTGCTGATAAAAGAAGCAGACTGACACAGCAGCAAGGGGACAGCATCATAGGCGCAGCATAGCAGTACCTATCCAGGGTGGTGAGTCCTCTGGGTGACCCAGCATCTCTGCAGCGCAGGAGGGTGGCCTATTGATATCTTGCCTGGAGCCCTGTGAGTGTCAGCGTGTGGTCAGCATGGCATCTGAGCCAGATGTCTTCTCCCCTGAAACACCAGATTTAGCAGCTGGTGTCCCTGAGGTGTCTATGGACGCTATGTCGGCAATCCTAGAGGCGTTTGCTGCCAGGGTGGAAGCAGCACACGGGAATACAGGGGGTAGTAAACGCCCCATCCCCTGCAAGCTTCTGGGGATAATTCTGGTGCAGAACCAGGTCCAGCTATGGCTCGGGGCCCAGATTCTGACGCACCAGAGACTGCAGACCGTGACCGGACAGTGAGAATGACTCAAAGTCCAGGTCAGTACGCGAGACGGCTTTGGTATCTGACCTTATTACTGCAGTGCGGGATATGCTAAAATTGGAAAATACTGCAGAAGCAGCAGAGACTCCGGTCCACTTGGGTTTCATAGACCTGCCCGCACTGCTAAGGTGTTCCCTTGTGTGTCTTTTGATAAACTCTTATACAAGGAATGGGAGAACCCACTGAGGGTCTTTACAGCCCCAAAGAGGTTTGCGGTACGGTACCCCTTTTTGAGGAGAGTTTTCTGAAGAAATGGACCTCTCCCCCCTATAGTGGACCCTCCGGTGTCCAGACTTAATAGAGCCACCACAATTCCTGTAGAAGGGGCTCCTGTTTTCTAGGACCCTGTGGATAAGAAGGCTGAAGCACTCGCTTGCTACCTATACTCAGTGGTAGGCTCGGCAGTACGCCCGGCATTGGCGGGGGCCCTAGTGTCTCACACACTTACTGAATGGGCAAGATTGCTACTCCAGGGGTTAAGGAGCGAGATGCTCCTCCTGATGAGATAACATTGGCCGACCTGTTGGTCCAGGGCCTTAGGTTTGTCTGCGAGTCAGACATGAATACTATTCCCCTGCTGTCTAAAACTTCGGTTTATGCAGTAGCAATACGCCACCTGATCTGGCTAAAAGGCTGGTCTGCGGACCAGACTTCCAAGAAAGCCCTGTTGGATCTGCCTTTTAAGGGCGACAGACTTTTTGGGGCTTCTCTGGATGACATCATCAAGGATGCCACAGGAAGTAAAAGCACTTTGCTTCCCCAAATTAGCAAGGGTAAGGGGCCACGCCAAGGGCAAGGGCCCTCCTTTACTGCACACAAGTGTTTTTTTCGTCCCCCTAGGGCGACAGGGAAAAGACCCCAGGCCGATAAAGCGCCTGCCCAAGGACAAAAGCGTCCCTGGTCCCGCATACCCAATAAGCCTGCGGACAAATTTGCGTCCGCATGAAGGTCCACCCCCACCCAGCTCTCGGGTGGGGAGACGTCTTCGCAAATTCGCGACTCAGTGGACAGCACTAATCTCCGACAGGTGTGTTTGCGAAGTAATCTCCTCAGGCTACAAGATAGTTTCTCTCTTGTCCACCGGACAGATTCAACACCTCCAATCTCCAGCTACTACCGACCCGTCGGGAGGCCCTGTATGGGGCGGTCCAGGGTCTACTGGAACGCGGGGTAGTTATTCCAGTTCCAGAACTGGAACGGGGTTTTTACTCAAATCTGTTCATTGTGCCGAAGAAGGAGGGGGTTCGTCCAAGCTTGGATCTCAGAGCCCTCAATTGCTTTGTGAAGGTACAAAGTTTTCGGATGGAGTCGGTTCGATCTGTAGTCACGGCTCTCCATCCGGGGGACTTTCTGGCCTCCTTGGACATCAAGGACGCATACCTGCATGTCCCCATATACTCCAGACACCAGAGGTTTCTGCGATTTGCTATCGGGAAGAACCACTACCAGTTTGTGGCCCTCCCGTTTGGCCTTGCCTCAGCACCCAGGACGTTCACCAAGGTGCTCGCTCCGATTCTGGCACTTCTAAGACAGCGGGGTATCGCTATCACAGGTTACTTGGACGACCTTCTGCTGAAGGGCCCTTCAAGCTCAGAATTAGAGGTAAGCGTGTCCATTACCTGTCAGACTCTTCGAGACTGTGGTTGGATACTAAACACGCAAAAGTCAGTATTGGTGCCCACTCAACGCCTAGTGTACCTGGGGTTGATTCTGGATTCCTCAGAGGCAAAGGTATTCCTCCCTGTGGAGAAGTTGCAGACCCTCCGGGCTGCAGTACGGCAGCTGACTTCCAGGAATTGGTCGTCACTCCGTTTTTGCATGCGAGTGTTGGGCCTCATGGTAGCCTCCTTCGAGGCGGTCCCATATGCTCAATACCACACTCGAGTGTTACAGAGAAGTTCTGTCCAGATGGAACAGATGCCCTTCATCTCTGGATTATCAAATCCGAGTGAGCCACCTAGTCAGGAGATCCCTGGTATGGTGGCTGACAGCACCGGCTCTAATGGCCGGGAAGTCATTTCTTCCGGTTTACTGGATAGTGATCACGACGGACGCCAGCCTTACAGGTTGGGGGGGAGTCTGGGGTGTCCAGTCGGCGCAAGGTCGCTGGACCCCAGAGGAAGCCCTCCTGCCGATCAATGTCCTGGAGATCCGGGCGATCAAGCTGTGCCTCTTCAAATGGTCTCAGAGACTGCAAGGGCGTCCAGTCAGGATCCAGTCAGACAACGCCACAGCAGTGGCATATGTCAATCATCAAGGAGGAACAAGAAGCTCAGCTGCAGCATCGGAGATCGCTCGCATCCTGAAGTGGGCAGAGAGGAGCGTACCGGCACTGTCGGCCGTGTACATTCCGGGTGTGGAAAACTGGCAGGCGGACTACCTGAGCCGCCAGATGCTGGACCAGGGAGAATGGTCCTTACACCCGGAGGTGTTCCAACTCCTCTGCCAAAGATGGGGCACACCAGACGTAGATCTTCTGGCTTCCCGACTCAATCGGAAGGTATTGAGGTTTGTGGCCCGGTCAAGAGACCCATGGGCAGACGCAACGGACGCGTTGGTAGCATCGTGGGGCCAGTATCGGCTAATCTATGCCTTCCCTCCCTTAAGGCTTCTTCCTCTTCTGCTCCGCAGAGTGGAGGCAGAGGGAATTCCAATGATCCTAATCGCTCCAGATTGGCCTCAGCGTCCTTGGTACGCCGATCTAGTACGTCTGGTAGCAGACGTCCCCTGGCGCCTACCACTACGGAAGGACCTGCTGTCGCAAGGTCCCATATTCCATCCTGCTTTACAGTCATTGGCTTTAACGGCATGGCTGTTGAGAACCAGGTACTGAGAGACCGGGGCCTGTCAGACTCAGTAATTTCTACTATGAGAAGTGCTCGGAAACCGTCCTCTAGGAAGGTCTATCACCGCACTTGGAGGGCCTACATCTCCATGTGTGAGGAAATGAAATGGCATCCGCGTACCTATTTGGTTTCCAGAATCCTGCTGTTTTTACAGCATGGGGTAGACCAAAGGCTTGCCCTAAGTACGATTAAGGGACAGATATCTGCCCTGGCTGTCTTTTTTCAGCGACCCCTGGCGACTCACTCTCTCGTGAGTACATTTGTGCAGGGGGTTCGACATGTGGCCCCTCCGGTCCGCCCCCCGTTACCTCCGTGGGACTTGAACCTGGTCCTCTCGGTGCTTCAGAAGGCACCGTTTGAGAATATTAGAGATATTCCCCTGTTGACACTTTCTCAGAAGGTGGTCTTTTTGGTGGCTGTTACGTCAGTTAGACGAGTCTCTGAGCTGGCAGCCTTGTCCTGCAAGGCTCCCTATTTGATTTTCCACAAGGATAAGGTGGTGCTGCGGCCGCAGCCTTCCTTTCTTCCGAAGGTCGTTTCGGCTTTTCATCTCAACGAAGACATTGTACTTCCATCCTTGTGTCCTCAGCCGTCGAATCCTAAGGAGTCGGCGTTGCATTCCTTGGACGTTGTCCGAGCTTTGAGAGTATACATATCTGCTACTTCCCTGTTCCGGAAGTCAGACTCACTGTTTGTTTCGGTGGCTGGTCCCAAGAAGGGCCAAGCAGTCTCATCGGCCACCATCTCTAGGTGGATCCGACAGATAGTAATCCAGGCTTACGCCTTAAAGGGTCAGGCGCCCCCCTTTCCTGTCACGGCGCATTCGACCAGGGCAATAGGTGCCTCTTGGGCTTTCTGACAGCAAGCGTCTGTTTCCCAACTATGTAAAGCGGCGACTTGGTCGTCCGCTCACACTTTCACAAAATTCTACAAAGTTGATGTAGGTGCATCTTCGGATGCCTCTTTCGGCCGCAAGGTTTTGCAGGCGGCTGTTTAGAGTTGCAACTCCTCCGTTGGAGGAGTGCTGTTTTGTGTTTTGGGGTGAAGTTTGTTTTTATGCTGTTACCACCCCTCGTTTTTTTCTCTGACACTGCTTTGGGACGTCCCACTTTGTCAATAGAGAAGCTGTGTCGGTCCATGGACGAAAGAGTAAATAGGATTTTTTACTCACCGTAAAATCCTTTTCTCTGAGTCCATGGACCGACACAGCACCCACCCCTCCTTTTAAGTTTGTACTGCTTTTTGACGAACTGATCTGCGATGTGCAGACTGAGAGGGTATACCCAGAGGGTCCGCCCCCTGGGCGGTACTGTAGAAGGTGTGATGCAACACTTTTTACAAGTTTTTCTGCCTAGTCACTCCTAATTAACGGATAATACCCACTTTGTCAATAGAGAAGCTGTGTCGGTCCATGGACTCAGAGAAAAGGATTTTACGGTGAGTAAAAAATCCTATTTTATCATAGGCATGCTAGAAGTCACTGAGAGTGCAAGAAGCATATTACTGTGTGCACCACAGCTCCGATAGTCAGAGGAGCATCATACTTGAGATGCTTGTAGGCAGGTCCCACAGCAACTAAATCACCATACTTCCTCCACCAGTGGTTCTGGTACAGAACAGAGCTGTCCAGGGTCTAACTCTATGCCGACAGTCACATTTCAGCACACACAGAACACACTTTCTGCCAATTGTCCACGAATGGCGGCTTCACTCACCATTTCCCTGGTCACGGAAAGCATCTGTAAATCACCAAATAATTATACACTCATTCTAGACTCTAGAGGGTAATTCTGCACACTGTGTTTAGGATACAGGGAAAAACAAAATACAAAACAGAAAGAGTGCGCAAAACCTCTAACCATAAAAATCACAATAAGATCAAATGCTAAAATGATATAAATATTATCAACATCAATAAATAAAATCCCCAATAAAGTGAAAAAATTAAACCATATATAATCTAAATCAAAAAATACTGTAATAGAAATAACAATCCACTCCCAAAGGAATGTTCAGGGCTCCAATAGGGGGCTAGTGTAGAATCTTGTGAAAAGAAAACACCACAGTTCCAGTCCCAAACAACCTCGAACATAGGTATATGAACTCCCTTACTGGATAACCATGATCTCCAGATTATAAGAGATCAATAGCGCAGGATACACCAAATATGAATCACACCAGGGTATGGTAACAACTTTCATGCCCACCAGGTCCTCCACTGCGCAATTCTCTGCAGTAATATTCAGGAGAAAATACAAAGGACCATAGAGTAATATTGCTAAAAACACCAATTCATTTCATGCAAATAGACTTAGTAGCATCTCAGGGTAATAAAAAGCTAAAAAAACACCACCCTGGGGTACACCAGCAGGTGTGATGATATCATATGTTGCTAGCCCCGCCCTACATTTTTCATCTATGCAAGGGACATCCTCAGGGGACATACTGTTGCATCAATCGACATATAGTTTGGGAACGCTCACTGCGCAAAGCCTTGCATCTCCCTTGTGGTTACAGATTAGGGCTTCGATAGTCTTTCCAAACTACTGTGGGTCATGTGACACAGGGGCCCAGGCCACCTGACTTTTGTTCCATGGAGGGGTCTGCTTTTCACCACCAGTAGGACAACTTTTTCTTCTAATCCCTACCAGTCCCAATCCGGCCAGATTTGCACTATTTATGTCCCAATCCAGATCCTGTACCTCTTCCCCTCTGTAATAAACATGAAATGCAACCATCCAGCATTTGTGGCCTAACTGTGTGCTGTCCTTACTTACACACTCCTACAGGTATCAAGCATCCGCTTGAATTACCCCAATTCTTTTACGGAAGAACACTTGATATAATGGTGACATCTTTCAGATAATATCATAGTATCCTTGCAGTAAACAATATCCACTTCAAAGGCATCTAACAATTCCTTCAAAGAAGAGGTGTGATGCTACAACCCGCAGTCAATAATACAAGGTGATGTTTACTTGCCCGTACCAGGACCAGCGCTGTACACACTGTCCAACATAGCAAGAGAACAAGTAAAAGTCTGCCAACTTGGTGCAACTTGAAGTCAAATTAAGAAGCCTTTAAATTCAAAAGAAAAAGGTCACAAAAATAATCAAATTCACAGCAAGTCCTTGTCCCATAATTAATGGCATACATCAGCCATAACCCGATACCAGGGAAGCCCACCCTGTGGTTAGAAAAGCCTAGGCCTTAGCCTCACTTTTCCATGTCCAATTACTTGGCAACTCCACTCCCATCTGCCCCCGCTTAAGCTCGACTCCAAGCATTTATCTCCACCCCAAGATCCTGCCAGAAAGGAAGTGAACCCACCTCACTTCCTGGAGGATCTAAGACAGAAACCTACTTCAAAGAGACAACAAATTAGCACCTGCCTGCGTGCTGCTTTGGGGAAATCATTGTGTGCAGGTGTTGAGGACTTGTTTAGGGAGGAACTGAATATACCTGGGTTTGGTTCAAGGCACTTTCTGTGAAAATTAATAAAGTTCAGGTGCAGGATCCAATCCCCATTAAAGTCAAAGGGAGCTGAATGTTTGAAAAACAGTAATGATTATATTCTAAATAGGCAAGGGATTGTCAAACAAATGACATGGGGGCTGTGCCCTGCCCTGGGAAACATGTAGCAAAGCAAAAACACATTTTTAAAAATTCTGTTTGGCAGTGAGCAGTGATTTTGATGATTAAGGTCAAAGCTCCCAACTGTCCCTTATTTGGAGGGACAGTCCCTCTTTTTGGACCAAGTCCCTCTGTCCCTCTTTTCTCCTCAGTTGTCCCTCTTTTTTTGGCTTGCTGTATAAATCTCTATTAAAAATGTACTATTTATTAAAAGTAAGTAAATAAACTTTTCACTCAACCTCTAAATTATTGCAGTTATTATGAAAAGTTGGTATGAAGGATATGTAGAGGTAAAATCTATTTAACCAATTATTTTTTAAATATTAATTCTTCATGAGCCACATAATTGGGACGTGGTAGGAGTGTGGCCTACATACTTCGTGCATTGTGTCCCTTCTTCCCATCTCAGAAAGTTGTGAGATATGATTGAGGACATGCAAATTTCCTTTAAATACATGCCTGAGGGATCCCCTTAACTTGCTTGTAAAGTGATGCGTCTGTATGATGTATACAACCATCTGCAGCAAAACTGAGACCTATTTTAATTGCCAGTTAATGACAGCTCCCAACTGCTATACTTCTATTTGTAAAAAAATCCAATGGGAATTCTCTTTATCTATACCAGACCATTATCCCGGTACAGTACTTCTATTCTAGAATGGATTCTAGATTCTAGAATGAACCCCATGCAAAAAAAAGGAAAAGAAAATCCCCTTAAAATCCATACCAGATTCTTATCTGAGCATACAGTCTAGCAGGTCAGGAAAAAGGGGGACAAGCATGCAGCCTCCCTCCTGAACCATACCACACATCCGCCCTGGCAAAGAACTCTGCCCATGTTTTGATGATGACAAGGGCTTCTTCCCCACAATGCTGGCCTGGTTATTGTAGGGGTCTACAGGCGGGGGGCTTATTGGACTAAAGAAGCTCCTCTTAACATTAGGGGCCACCCAGATACCACCCTCCCCACACACGTGAATACATAGTACCCCCTTTTTTTTCAACACAAAAATTGTAAAAAGTAAATTAATACATTAAATCTTTTTGAAATGTCTTTTAATAAAAAATTAAAACAAAAAAAAACTCAGAAAAAAGTCTCATAATGTTAGTCACACCATCCAGTGATGCAAATCCATGTCAATTATGATGAACAATGCTCTCCAACCTGCTAAAAGAAAAAAAAAGACCTGAAGACCAACACACATGCTCTGCTCTGATAGCTCACTCGCCATGTATGACATCTCCCAAACTAATACGGCACACCTTTTTTAAAACAGTTGCTGCCCCTTTGTATACATTCTGCTGTCAGCCAGAAATTCCTGTCTGACAGCGTAATGGGCCAGATTAGAATATGATACATCTCTCTGTGTTTAGCTTACCAGATGGGAAATCACTGCAGCAGCATCCAAAACAGGACTGGGCTTACTGTATATGGCAAGGTCCACTATGCTAAACTTAAAAAAATCCCCAGCAGCCCTCCAGATGGGACATATCCATAATTACATGTAACCTAGCTAGCCCAATGTAAGTTTAAAAATAGATTATTCCTTGAGTTCAGCGTTAGGGTTGAGGTTAGTAGAAAACCTGGGTTGAGGACTAAAGCAGACATGTTTTTTTTTTCTGTTTAAATTATTTTTATAAAATTATTATACAAATATAAGACCTTACATATCATTCCAAAAACATATATACAAATCATTCAAAAACACAAGAATGGATCTCTCCTAGAACAAATCATCCTCGAAAATGCCATTGGATTCCTGGCATGTGAAATATCAGGAGTCCTGTACCAGAACATTATGATTTTGTATGCTGTCTCCTTCTGCGCCATGCCTTACCCATAACTTAGAGGAAGATTCCCAAATTTTACCCCAATCTGCGCATAGATTTTTATGTCTTCATTAATCAGGGATATTGGCCTAAAGCTGGAGCATAATGTTAGATCCTTCCCTTCCTTTACAAGGAGTGATATATAGGCCCCCAATGCTTCCTTGCATATCTTCAGGCCTCCCCCGATGAAATTCATATTTGTCGGAAAATAGGGAGTCAAGGTTCCTAAAAACGTTTTAAAATATAGGGACGTATATCCATCTGGGCCTGGACTTTTACCAACCTTAATATTTTTAATTGCCTGTTCTATTTCTTCCTTAGTGATATCACTATCTAGCTTATTTGAGTCCTCTTCTGATATAACTGTAAGCTTTACCTTCCGTAAATACTGCTCTATTTTATTTCTTCTAATTTGTATATCATGGCAATTTTGGGTGTCATTTACTTTATATAATAATTGGTAATATTCCAAAAAGGTTTTACTGATATCCTTAGTGCAGGGGTGTCCAAACTTTTTTTAAAAAGGGCCAGATTTGATTAAGTGAACATGCGTGAGGGCCGACCATTTTGCCTGACATTCTTTGAACCATTAAAATTTGGTCTAATTGTGTTTGTTCGAGCACTAATACACTGCCCAACAAGAATGATCTTGCCTTTGTAACGCTCGTTCCTGACACACAGGCGAATGCTCTGCTCTTTAGGGGTACCGTTAATTCTTAATGGTACCCCACACATTGGAAAATGTGGGGTGCTTTTGGTGCAGTGCAATTTAAAAAAAAAAGGTCGGGGACTTCTTTCCCTGCATTTTTGTGGGTAGGGAAGCCCATTGAAATGAATGGGCTGCCCTACACGCAGCACGCAGCCACACAGATGTGAACCAAGGGCTTGTTCACGTGTCAGGTTGGAGGGGCAGTAAAACAACATGGTTGAGCTGTTTTTACCACCCCCAACTTCTCCCCCTTTAGCTGCAGAGGCAGCAGCTGGGGGTGTACACATGCTCTGGCTGCAGCTGGAGGTATACCCAGGCTGAATGGGGCTGCACTGCAACTACCCCGTAACTGTGTGCATTGCACACAGTTGCGGTATAGTGATGCTGCATTTACGGGCTTAAAACAGGTGGTGAGGATGCAACATAATGCCTCTTTACCGCCTGTCAAATGCCTCTGAAAGTGATCTGTGCATGGATTGCTTTTCAGAGGAGCAGCAGTCCTGGCTGCTATCACAAACAAGCCCTACAAAAGCAGTTCTGATGGTACAGGAATGGGGGGGGGTCTGGATTAAAAGTAACATACACACACATGCACACACACATACAGACACATGCACACACATACAGACAAATGCACGCACACACACACATGCACACACACACACATGCACACATACATACAGACACATACACACATACATATAGACACATGCACACACATGCATACACATACAGACACATGCACACATACATACAGACACATGCACACACATGCATACACATACATACAGACATACATAAAGACACATGCACACATACATATAGATACATGCACACATACATATAGACACATGCACACACATGCATACACATACATACAGACATACATGTAGACACATGCACACATACATACAGACACATGCACACACATGCATGCATACACATACATACAGACACATGCACACATACATATAGACACATGCACACACATGCATACACATACATACAGACATACATACAGACACATGCACACATACATGCAGACACATGCACACACATGCATACACATACATACAGACACATGCACACGCACACACATACAGACACATGTACACACACACACACACACACACATACAGACAGACAGACACTTACATGCACAGACACATGTATAAAGCCCTTTTCAAACTAATCAAGCTTCTAGCACACAGCACAGTACCTTCCAGTTTCCTCACTCAGCCGGGTACTGCACTCTAGGGGGAAGCAGAGAGCACAGCACACTCCCCTGCACTTTACTTTCACTTTAGAAGCTGACAGAGCTTCTCACAGTGCCGATGTACAGAGGATCGGGAGATCGGGCTCATCTGACAGCCCTTCTCTCCCCTGATCTCGTGGCACATCTGAGAACCTCTGAAAGGCTGGTTTAGATAACCAGGCGGGCCCTTCAAAACCAGGCCGTGGGCCGCGATTGGCCCGTGGGCCGGACTTTGGATATGCCTGCCCTAGTGGAATATTTCATCTCCCCTTTCTTATCTTTAATTTTCGCTATATAATTCGGGTTCATTCTAGATTTAATTATCCCTGCCAACAATCTCCCTGATTTATTTCCAAATTCATAATGCCTTTTAGCTGATCTGGTGAAAGCCTGTTTAGTATCCTGCTCCATCAGGTCCCTTAGTGCCTCCCGCTTTCCTGTTAATTCAACCATCACCTTATTATCATTTAACCCTTTATGTATCTGTTCCAACTCCTGAATTTCCTGTAAAAGAGATTGTTTTTGAGCTAATCAAATTTTCTTCCTTTTAGCCCCTTCTGCTATTAATCTCCCTCTCATAAACACTTTATGGGTTTCCCAAAGTACAGTTGGCGCAATATTCTCCATATTATTTTCTTTAAAGAATAAATAAAAGTATTTTTCCAGATCATCTACTATCCCATGATCATATAAAAGTGATTCATCCAACCTCCAAGATCTCTGGCTATCCGGTATATCCTTTAAATTCAAGATAAGCATAACCGGGGCTTGGTCCGAGAAGGCTATTGACTTCACTTCAGCCCTTCTAAAAGCTGGTGATCTAAAAAAACATAATCAATTTTTGAATAAGAAGAATGTACTTGAGAATAATATGTAAAATCCCTCCGCCTAGGGTGTAGGATTCTCTGAGCCTCTACTAATTGCTGTTGATGCAATTTTTGTTTAATTACCCTAAGATGTTTTCCCTCTGAACGTAAGGGGAGAGGTTGAGTATCTATGGTTGGATCGAGTACAAAATTAAGGTCTCCTGCCTTGATCAATTTCCCCTCTTTAAAACTTTCTAATTTGTTCATTACCTTTCTCAAAAAGAGACAAGGATGGATATTAGGGAAATAAATATTAGCCAGTGTATAGTCATTATTAAACAAGGAACCCTTAATAAATAAGTACCTTCCTTCATCATATGACTCCAAAGCTTTTACAATGAATGGTATATCCCTATCAAACCCTATCGCTATTCCTTTAGATCTCGTATTAGGGGAGTAGCCATGGAACCAGATTGGATAATCTTTAGAATTCAAACCAACCCTAGATGACCACTTTAAATGAGTCTCTTGTAAAAAAAACTATATTAGATATCCATGTTTTTAGTTCCTTCAATATTTGAAATCTTTTACTGGGGCTATTTAGGCCTCTGACATTATAAGTAATTATCTTCAAGGGTGCCATTTTTCAAAAGGAAAAATCATAAGCAGCAAAGAACATTGAGCCGTGGAAAAGAAACATATTTCTTCCCCCATTCCAGGAGTAATGCATTCTACTAACACATTAATTGACATAACATCATCAAATTTTTTACCAACAAACACCCACACAAAAAAAAACCCTCCCTCGTCCCACACTCCCATATATTGGGTACCAATGTTATAGCTCACCAGGCTGCTGCCTAAATTATAGGCGCACAGCCAAGCAGGACATCCCTTGGGGGCTTTTGTATGCCCGCGTGGACCCCCAGATCTCATCCCCAATTTGGGAATGGTGCTGGGGGGACAGGCAGGCATCGCCAATCCCCAGTGTGCCCCCGAGTGAATCCTCTTTGTTTACTGGCCTAACTTCCCCTAACAAAGAACCTTACTATATATTTATCTGGAGTTAATGCTTGGAATAATCTTCCAGCAGAGGTAGTGAGCCAGTCAATAGTAAATGGCTTCAAACATGCCTGGTACAAACATAAATCTATACTCAAGTCTCGTACACATGGCCGGTTTTCTCGGCAAGAAAGCTGCTGGGAGAGCTTTTTGCAGAGAAAACCAGCCGTGTGTATGGTTTCTCGGCGAGAAAACTGCCGGGAATCCCGACGAGAAAAATAGAGAACCTGCTCTCTATTTTATCGTCTGCATTCTCGGCAGAGTGTTTCCTGCCAAGAAAACCGTGAGTGTGTATGCTTACCTGTCCCAGGTAAGCCCGCGCATGCTCGATGAGACTTTGACGCATGCGCAGTAGCTTACAAGGGTAGTGTAGGGTTTAGCAAGATGGCGGCGATGGCATCGAATGTGACGAGCGCATGCTCATCGTAGTTGATGACGTCACCGCGTTCTTGCCATTCAAAAGAACGGCGGTTCTTTTGAATGGCCGTGTGTACACTCGGCGAGCAAGGAAAGCTTGCCAGGAATCCCGTCAGGAAAACCGACATTTTTTTCCTGACGGGATTCCCGGCCGTGTGTACGAGGCTTCAGACAAAAAAGTTAACAAAACAAAAAGAAAACTAAACAAAAAATAAACACAAAAAACAAACCAAAAATAAAAAATCACTTTTCTATGTTTCTATGTTACATTTACAAACATGTAGATCACATAGTCCAACAATGAACCACTTAACCGGTGGCAAGATGCAGCAACCTTCAGTATTTGCAATGATTCATGAGTAGTCAGTGATAACATTTTTAGCCTGTATCAATACTTCCTTACCAAAAATAGTAAGTAGTAAGTGACTGCATCAATAACAAGTGGATGACATTTGCGAACTCTGCCATTACAAATGACTAATGACTACATTGCTTTATGTGTGTCAATACATTAATCGATTGTAGGACTCATATTACATTATAAAGTGATGGTTGTGTACCATGAAGACCTTTGAATTGTTTGCATCACAAGAAGCAAGTCGTTGCATTAACAAGTGGATGACATTTGTGAATTTTTGTGACTACAAATGACCAATGATTACAAAGCAATATGCATGTAAATACATTAATCAACTGCAGAATTTACATTACCTGTGTGTGACTCCAAAGAATGTAGCTAGTGAGATAAACAGTCATGGGCAAAATTGTTTGCACCCCAGATTTTTTTTCCAGAAAATCAAGTTTTTCTCACAGAAAAGTATTGCAGTAACAAATGTTTTGCTATACACATGTTTATTCCCTTTGTGTGTATTGGAACAAAACAAAAAAAGGGAGGAAAAAAGCAAATTGGACATAATGTCACACAAAACTCCAAAAATGGGCTGGTCCA
Source organism: Rana muscosa (assembly GCA_029206835.1). Lineage (NCBI taxonomy): Eukaryota > Metazoa > Chordata > Amphibia > Anura > Ranidae > Rana > Rana muscosa. The sequence continues at coordinate 979,780,862 of CM055117.1, forward strand.
AATTCTTGGCACCCTTAACCTAATATTTGGTTGCGCACTCTTTGGAAAAAATAACTGAAATCAGTCGCTTCCTATAACCATCAATAAGCTTCTTACACCTCTCACCCGGAGTTTTGGACCACTCTTCCTTTGCAAACTGCTCCAGGTCTCTCTTATTGGAAAGGCGCCTTTTCCCAACAGCAATTTTAAGATCTCTCCACAGGTGTTCAATGGGATTTAGATCTGGACTCATTGCTGGCCACTTTAGAACTCTCCAGTGCTTTGTTGCCATCCATTTCTGGGTGCTTTTTGAATTATGTTTGGGGTCATTGTCCTGCCGGAAGACCCAAGATCTCGGACGCAAACCCAGCTTTCTGACACTGGGCTCTACAGTGCGACCCAAAATCCTTTGGTAATCCTCAGATTTCATGATGCCTTGCACACATTCAAGGCACCCAGTCCCAGAGGCAGCAAAACAACCCCAAAACATAATTGAACCTCCACCATATTTCACTGTAGTTACTGTGTTCTTTTCTTTGTAGGCCTCATTCCGTTTTCGGTAAACAGTAGAATGATGTGCTTTACCAAAAAGCTCTATCTTGGTCTCATCTGTCCACAAGACGTTTTCCCAGAAGGATTTTGGCTTACTCAAGTACATTTTAGCAAACTGTAGTCTTGCTTTTTTATGTCTCTGTGTCAGCAGTGGGGTCCTCCTGGGTCTCCTTCCATAGCGTTTAATTTCATTTAAATGTCGACGGATAGTTCACGCTGACACTGATGCTCCCTGAGCCTGCAGGACAGCTTGAATTTCTTTGGATCTTGTTTGTGGCTGCTTATCCAGACTATCCTGCGTTGCAACCTTTCATCAATTTTTCTCTTCCGTCCACGCCCAGAGAGATTAGCTACAGTGCCATGGGTTGCAAACTTCTTGATAATGTTGCGCACTGTGGACAAAGGCAAATCTAAATCTCTGGAGATGGACTTGTAACCTTGAGATTGTTGATATTTTTTTCCACTATTTTGGTTCTCAAGTCCTCAGACAGTTCTCTTCTCCTCTTTCTGTTGTCCATGCTTAGTGTGGCACACACAGACACACAATGCAAAGACTAAGTGAACTTCTCTCATTTTTATCTGCTTTCAGGTGTGATTTTATATTACCCACACCTTTTACTTGCCCCAGGTGAGTTTAAAGGAGCATCACAGGCTTGAAACAATCTTATTTATCCACAATTTTGAAGGAGTGCCAAGAATTTTGACTAGCCCATTTTTGGAGTTTTGTGTGACATTATGTCCAAGTTGCTTTTTTTCATCCCTTTTTTTGTTTTGTTCCAATACACAGAAAGGGAATAAACATGTGTATAGCAAAACATGTGTTACTGCAATACTTTTCTGTGAGAAATACTTGATTTTCTGGATAAATTTCTGGGGTGCCAAAATTTCGGCCATGACTGTATATAGCCTATATATATATATATATATATATATATATATATATATAGAGAGAGAGAGAGAGAGAGAGAGAGCGAGAGAGATAGATATATACCTATATAGATATATCTATATATATCATGTTTTTGATTTAGTTGATGTCTATGGTAGTCCATAAACAGTACTTCCTTATGGTGGTGTTGCTATCTAACTACCTATATAGCTAGCTAGTAAGCTTCTTTCTATTGCAGGGGTGGACTGACAACTCATGGAGCCCCCAGGCAATAGAAGATCATGGGGCCCCCTGTGTCCCCACCCACACTCAAGCCACACCTGCACAGGGAGACATGGGGGGAGCACACAGGGGGACACTGGGGGAGGGAGAGCACAATGGGGGACACTGTGGGGGGGAGCACACAGGGGGACACTGTGAGGGGAGAGCACACAGGGGGGCACTGGGGGGGAGAGCACAGTGGGGGACACTGGAGGGGGAGAAGCCCACAGGGGGACACAGGGGGGAGCACACAGGGGGACACTGGGGGGAGAGCACACAGGGGGACACTGGAGGGAGAGCACACAGGGGGACACTGGAGGGAGAGCACACAGGGGGACACTGGGGGGAGAGCACACAGGGGGACACTGGGGGGAGAGCACACAGGGGGCACTGGAGGGAGCACACATGGGGACACTGGAGGGAGAGCACACAGGGGGACACTGGGGGGAGAGCACACAGGGCGACACTGGGGGGAGAGCACACAGGGCGACACTGGAGGGAGAGCACACAGGGGGACACTGGAGGGAGAGCACACAGGGGGACACTGGAGGGAGAGCACACAGGGGGACACTGGGGGGAGAGCACACAGGGGGACACTGTGGGGGTGGGGGGGGGGGTGGGGGGGGTGGGGGGGCAAGAGGGTATCATGGGCCTTCCTGTGGTCATGTTGGGGCCCGGGCCCCAAACATCTGTACTCGTCACCCTCCCTCCCTCCGATGACAGCCCTGGTGTCTCAGCTTCACTCACCCGATGCCTCTAATAATACTGCTAACGGCGCACTGCTCCCCGCTGGCCCCTCCTCTCTACTTGTTCATCCCAGGTGATGTCACGACGCATACAGTACAAGTACCTGGGACAGACGGGAGGGAAGAAGGGGCCGGCGGGGAGCAGTGCACCGTTAGCAGTATTATAATCAGCATTATTACAGCCACTTCAAGTGGTCTCTCATGGGGCTGGGTCCGGGGCCCTTATGGCCTTGGGCCTTTGGGCGGTGCCCGAGTGCCCAATGGGCCAGTCCTCCCCTGTTCTATTGTGAATAAGTGTTTGTGCTCAAACAGTTCCTGCTCAGGGGTTCCTTGGTGACTACATTACTGTGGACAACTGCTGGTAAGACCTAAAAAGAGCACCCAGATAATTACCCATTGTTATCTTCTACTATCAGCATAATGTGGTAATAGAAGGACCAGAATTGTGCAAAGGGCAGTAGCCCACAGCAGTGCAGGAGACATCATATTTAATTGCTCTAACTACGTAAGACTGCACTTGGCATATGGTCATTCACACCTTTGTAAACTGATGAGAGAGCCTGATTTATGAGTTTACCTAGTTTTATGATAATTATGTAGACTAGGGATGGGCTTGATGTTCAAACAAACATATGGGGCGCTCGCGGCAAGTTCGCCCGCCGCGGAGTGCCCCATAATGCACTGTGAGATCGCAGTGCATTGATGGCTGCTGATTGGCCAAAGCATGCACCTGACCTGCATTCTTTGGCCAATCACAGCGCAATGTGCTTTGAGAGCCATGATTGGCCAAAGGCAGGGTGCTTTTGGCCAATCATGGCTCAGAGGCTAAGTCCACGCCCCACACTATATAAGGCTGCTGCTTATACGGGGGCCGTATATAGTGAAGAAATAAACATTAGACATTAGGCAGGTAGTTAGTGTATAGTGCAGTCAGTGTAGTATATATACTGTAATACAGTTCAGAGTATATAGTGCAATCAGTGTAATATATACATAATACAGTGCAGAGTGTATAATGCAGTCAGTGTAGTATACATAATACAGTGCAGAGTATATAATACAGTCCGTGTAGTATATATAATACAGTTCAGAGTATATAGTGCAGTCAGTGTAGTATATATAATACAGTGCAGGGTATATAGTGCAGTGCAGAGTATATAATGCAGTCCGTATAGTATATATAATGCAGTTCAGAGTATCGAGTGCAGTCAGTATAGTATATATACTGCAGTTCAGAGTATATAGTGCAGTCAGTGTAGTATATATAATACAGTGCAGGGTATATAGTGCAGCGCAAAGTATATAATACAGTGTATTGAAGTGGTTAGGGGAACTCTATGACAGAATTAAGAAAAAAACGGCGTGGGGTCCACCCAAAATACATACCAGGTCCTTTGGGTCTGGCATACATTTTAAGGGGAACTCCATGTAAAAATAAAATAAAAAATTGGGCATGGTGTCCCTCCAAAATCCATACCAGACCCTTATCCGAGCAAGCAGCCTGACAGGCCAGAAAAGGGAGGGGACGAGTGAGCACCCCCCCTCCTGAACCATACCAGGCCGCTTGCCCTCAACATGGGGAGGGTGCTTTGGGGGGTCCCCCTACCCATTCACCAAAAAAAGTGTCAAAATGAACCACAAGAGATCGTTTTTTACAATTTCTTTATTAAAAAAGAATAAAACTGTCCCGCAATATACCTCCATCTTTAATCATGCCGCCCAACGGACCCAAAAACAAAAAAAAGCTCTGCCTCCATGGGATGCCTCCCGGCCACTGTTGTCTCTTGACAGCTGTTATATAGGCAAGGGCGGGGCCACCGGGTGACATAGATTCCTATAAGCCCCCCCGCCCGCAGACCTCGACAACCACCGGCCAGAGTTGTCGGGAAGAGGCCCTTGTCCCCATCAACATTAGTACAAGGTGCTTTGGGGGCACCCCAGAGCACCCTCCTCATGTTGAGGGCATGTGGCCTGGTATGGTTCAGGAGGGGGGGCGCTCGCTCGTGCCCCCTTCCCATCCTGATCTGCCAGGCTGCATGCTCAGATAAGGGTCTGGTATGGATTTTGGGGGGGACCCCACGCCAATTTATTTTTTACATTTTAGCGTGAAAATTAAAATCCATACCAGACCCGAAGGGTCTGGTATGGACTGGAAGGGACCCCACGCCATTTTTTTCATTGATTATTCATCTATATTGCCGGGAGCCGGCAATACATTAGAGCCGCAAGCAAGTTTAAATTAAATTTTTTCCTTTAGAAATGTCATTATTGCTGCGGCATGTTCTGCACATTGCACATAGGTGCCACTTTACAGGCAGACTAAGGGGACCCCCCAGGCATGATATTTAAAGGAATATTTCATTTTTGTTTCACTTTAAGCATCATTAAAATCACTGTTCCTAAAAAAACAAATGTTTTAAAAACGTTTTTTTTGCATTGATACATGTCTCCTAGGTCAGTACCCGGGTCCCCATACACTTTTTATGGCAATAACTTGCATATAAAACTTTTTAGTATTTGCTCACTATCTCCCACTAGTGATATCAAACTTTAAAAACTGCACTATGTTTTTTATCTTGACCTTCATAATCTACACTGATCATAAGACATTTTATAGATAAAATCCACAGGCATCATGGCTTTGGCTTGGATTTACCAAGTCAGTCATACTCAAAGCATCTGTAATTTCTTTGACAAGAAAGAGAACTTGTGGAAACCATGATTGGCACTCATGTACAATAGGCCTAAGCTGTCTCTGAGAGTTCTGGTTTGGTATAAGGTATGTGTGCATTGTGCTTAACAGGAAACAATAAAATATTTTTAGTGACATCATATTTTTATTTAGTTATTATTGCAGTGTTTCAAGAAAGTGTACTGTATACTGTATATGACTTTCATATTTTCCAGATCATTATCATTAAATAATAAAGACTTATAGATAAGCTACTAGATGGATCTATCATAAAGATAGTGCAGTTACACTGTTCCATCTTAAAGGGTCAGTTATATTTTAGTTAGAGGAAGAGCCTTTCAGCTTTTTATTTCTCTTGGATACTACTCCAAAATAGAAATCGGAATGCCATATTTTTGGACTGCTTTCCGAGATAGCAAGGATAACTTGCCACAAATTTGTAGCAGTGTTGAATTCATTGTAAGTCTGGGAACTTGCTACACATTTTCACAGGCAAGTTGTACACTTGCATAGCAATTGAAGTTCTAGTTGACACTTTTCCAATTTGTAGCAAATTTGCATGGCAAGTCTCTAACAACAGCAAAATTGCAGTGGTGAGTCTACAACAAGAGATCTGCAAGTCTACAGCATGAAAATTCAGCCACAGTGCCCCCTGTGGTGGGGTGACTATTGCACAACATAACTGAACCAGAACTTGCAGCGGACTTGTTGAATGTTTGCAAAGAAAGTTCATCTGGAGTCACGCAATACAGACTTGCTGCAATTGTGCTACAAACTTGTGAAGCCTGGCGAGTCTGCCAGGATCAATGAATTACAAGCTGGGATTAAGATCGCCGGGAGAAATATCAACAATCTGAGATATTCAGACAATACCACACTAATGGCAGAAAGTGAAGATAAACTAAAGAGTCTCTTAATGAAGATGAAAGAGGATAGCGCAAAAGCTGGCCTGAAATTGAACATTAATAAAACTAAGATCATGGCAGCCGCTCCCATCACAATCAAATGGCAAATAGAAGGAGAAGAAATGGAAAGAGTGACAGATTTTATCTTCCTAGGCTCCAAGATCATGGCAGATGTTGACTGTAGCCATGAAATTAAGAGACGCTTGCTTCTTGGGAGGAAAGCAATGGCAAACCTAGACAACACAAAAAGCAGAGACATCACCCTACCGACAAAGTGCTGTATAGTCAAGGCTATGGTATTCCCAGTAGTAACCTATGGCTGTGAAAGTTGGACCATAAGGAAGGCTGAACGCCGGAGAATTTGATGCTTTTGAAAAATGGTGTTGGAGAAGACTCTTGAAAATCCTTTGGATGGCAAGAAGATCAAACCAGTCAATCTTGAAGGAAATCAACCCTGAATATTCACTGGAAGGATAGATCCTGAAGCTCAAACTCAAATACTTTGACCACCCAATGCAAAGTGAGGATTCATTGAAAAAGACCCCGATGCTGGAAAACATGAAAGGAAAAAAGAGAAGAGGACGACAGAAAAGAAGAATCGAAACACTGAACATGAAATTAAGCAAACTCCGGGAGGCAGTGGAGGGCAGAAAAGCCTGGCACGCTATGGTCCATGAGGTCACGAAGAGTCGGACACGACTGAACAACAACAATACTTACTTCTATAAGTGACAAATCTGCATTTCTGTTAATTTAGATTACGAGAATGACTACACCTTGTAAATTTTATGTGTCTTTTGTTCACGTATATCACCTTTATTTGTAGGCACACACATGCATATACATATAAGAACGATCTAATGTTTGCCTTTTCAAATATGTTTAAAAAGTCAATAATTTCCATGGGGTGTACTTTCAAACTATTCTATCTGTGCACAAAAGCATGTTTAAAGTACGTCAGATATGATACATAGCATAAAAGATCAATATGTAACCTGCTACTATTTGCACAGCACGGAGAGTGCTTTGGGCATACGCTGTAATGAAGCTCTGGTGCTCAAAGTGTAAATGCAGTTTTGCTTAAAAAAAATCCCTTTTCTGACATTTCTGTTGTCACAGGCTCTGCTGTGCAACCTCCTCTTGTACTGCACTGTGTGGACAGAACTGTGGTGAGCTCAGTGAGAGGTCAATGCATGGGAGAACACTTCTATTGCATTTCTGAAAACAGAGATTGAGGGCCATTCAAAAATTCCTTTAGCTATTGGGCTTTAGCTAAAAGTAGAGCCTAAAGATAAATGACAGGATGACATTAGTAACACTCAAGTAGGTTATGCCTTTGAGCTAGTTTTACTTATGTTTAAAGTGTACCTTAAAATTAGAACTATGACCTAAATGAAAATTTCTACATTTTTAATGATAGCACACTCCAGAACTCTAAAATCTAATAAGGGTTTCTTTCTCAGTTTCCAAACAGAGATGCAAATGTCCTAAACCAAACACCCAGAAAGTAGTTGTTGCCCAGACTGTGTCACTCCTTTTTTTAACCAGTTCCCGACCGCCCCATAGCAGTTTTACTGCTACAGGGCGCCCGCTGTGCGCAGGATCACTTATATACAGTATCTCACAAAAGTGAGTACACCCCTCAAATTTTTGTAATTATTTTATATATTTTCATGTGACAACACTGAAGAAATGACACTTTGCTAAAATGTAAAGTAGTGAGTGTACAGCTTGTATAACAGTGTAAATTTGCTATCACCTCAAAATAACTCAAGACACAGTCATTCATGTCTAAACCGCTGGCAACAAAAGTGAGTACACCCCTAAGTGAAAATGTCCAAATTGGGCCCAGTGTCAATATTTTGTGTGGCCACCATTATTTTCCAGCACTGCGTTAACCATCTTGGGCATGGAGTTCACCAGAGCTTCACAGGTTGCCACTGGAGTCCTCTTCCACTTCTCCATGGTGACATCACGGAGCTGGTGGATGTTAAAGACCTTGCACTCCTCCACCTTTCGTTTGAGGATTCCCCACAGATGTTCAATAGGGTTTAGGTCTGGAGACATGCTTGGCCAGTCCATAACCTTTACCCTCAGCTTCTTTAGCAAGGCAATGGTCGTCTTGGATGTGTATTTGGGGTCGTTATCATGTTGGAATACTGCCCTGTGGCCCAGGCTCTGAAGGGAGGGGGATCATGCTCTGCTTCAGTATGTCACAGTACATGTTGGCATTCATGGTTCCCTCAATGAACTGTAGCTCCCCAGAGTCGGCAGCACTCATGCAGCCCCAGACCATGACACTCCCACCTCCATACTTGACTGTAGGCACGGTTTTCCTCTCAGACTGCCTTGCATACACACGCTCAGACAAAAGTCCGCCCGTCCAAAGCGCGGTGATGTACAACACGTACGACGGCACTATAAAGGGGAAGTTCCATTCCAACAGCGCCACCCTTTGGGCTGCTTTTGCTGATCCTCGTGTTAGTAAAAGTTTGGTGAGAGACGATTTGCGCTTTTCAGCCTCATGCTTTTCAGTCCGTTACAGCGTTATGAATGTGATATCTCCATTACGAACGCTAGTTTTACCAGAAAGAGCGCTCCTGTCTCATACTTGCTTCTGAGCATGCACGGTTTTCTGCCCATCGGAAAACCATACAGACAAATGGATTTCCCCGCTCTGATTTTTGGCCTGACGGGAAAAAAGAGATCCTGATCTCTTTTTTTGTCCGTCAGTTTTCCCGTCGGAAAAACTGCGATGGAGCATACACACCGCAGTTTTCCCGTCTGAAAAAATGGTCGTGTGTCCAAGGCATGAGATTGAACTATTTATTCCAACCTCTATAGTACTTATGGAATTTATGGGTCCCTCTGTAATTCTACATTTGTGTTTTAGAGTGCCATTTAAAATGCCATGTGTCATCAGGCATTGCGGAATTGTGAAGCTAAATATGCAATAAAAACAAATTATGCCGTGTATAGATATGAAGCTAGCTAACACATTACATTTTCCTCTTGCTGTCCATTCCAAAGATATTTCATGGAGAACTCCCTTAACAGATTCCATTTGTTTATGAATTTGGAAGCCATGGATAAATTATCATAGTTTTTTTCTAAAACCAAATTAAGGCTCCATATGTTGTCTTTTTAGATGCAAATAACAGAAAGTGAGTTTTTTGTTGATTCATGATATTTTATAAGAATGATGTTATTTCATAATGCTGGATGTAATACGGTTCCTGAGTAGGGATGAGCCGAACACCCCCCCCCCCCCTTCGGTTCGCACCAGAACCTTCGAACGGACCGAAAGGTCGCGCGAACGTTAGAACCCTATTAAATACAATGGACGCGTACGTTCGAAATTTAAAGTGCTAATTATAACGACTAAAATGCATGTTATTGTCCTAAAAAGGGTTTGGGGACCCGGGTTCTGCCCCAGGGAACATGTATCAATGCAAAACGAAGTTTTAAAAATGGCCGTTTTTCGGGAGCAGTCATTTTAATGATGCATAAAGTGAAAAAAAAACTCAAATATTCCTTTAAATATCGTAACTGGGGGGTGTCTAAAGTATGCCTGTGAAGTGGCATGTGTTTCCCGTGTTTAGAACTGTCCCTGCACAAAATGACATTTCTAAAGGAAAAAAAACATTTAAAACTGCTTGTGGCTTTAATGTAATGTCTGGTCCCGGTAATATGGATGAAAATCTTTGAGAAAAATGGCATAGCTACCCCATCACCCCCCCCCCCCCCCACCCCAGCCCATTACCAGCCCATTACCAGCCCCTTTGGGTCTTGTATGGATATTAAGGGGAACCACGCACACAAAATAAAAAAGGCCCTATATACTCTGAACAGCAGTATACAGGCAGTGCAAACAAGACAGGGACTGTAGGTTTGTTCTTAAGTAGAATCAGTTTTTTAATTTTGAACAGGTACATTGTTTAAGTGTAGCTCCAGCCAAAAAATATATTTTTAAGCTTTTTGGAAAACATAGGGAAGGGTTATCACCCCTGTAACATTTGTTTTGCTGTCTGTGCCCCTGTTCAGAACATTTCACCTCACTTTCCGTCCCAATGACAACTGTTTTTGAAAAGTGGGGTTTTTATTGAAACAAGGATTGGTGATAAAGCATCAGTAGAGAGGAGACACCTTTTTCCAATATTAACTCTTAAGCCCCGTACACACGATCGGATAACCTATGGTTTTTCGTCCGATGGATTTGTCCATCGGAAATCCGATGAAACTGTTTTTCATCAGTCTTGGCCACACACCATCAGTCCAAAAACCGACCGTTCCAAACGCGGTGACGTAAAACACTCCGATGAGCCGAGAAAAATTAAGTTTAATGCTTCTGAGCATGCGTCGACTTGATTCTGAGCATGCGTGGGTTTTTGATCAGATAGACTTGCCCATAGACGATCGGATTTTTCGATCGGTTTTTTATCCATCGGAAAAATTTAAAACATGTTCTATTTTTTAAAACCGATGGAAAAAAGACCGATGGGTACCATACACGATCGGTTGGTCTGATGAAAACCATCCATCGGACGGTTTTCATCAGTCAAACCGATCGTGTGTACGGGGCTTGACAGGAGAGAATTTCCCTTCCTAGGGGTAGATTTCCTCTCACTTCCTGTTGTCTCCTTCCGTTTGCAAGTAGGAGTCGTTTGTAAGTTGGATGTTTGAAAGTAGGGGCCTGCCGTATATACTCTGCTGAAATTTGCCCCTTACATGTTGGTGTTGCCACAACACTGTGAGCCCTCACAGTTACTCTTGGTGGGCGCTGGAACGCCCTGCTGTGAACTATTATATCAGGAATTGTATTTACATGCCACTGTTGAACAGTGGTAGGAAAAATTGGGCCGTTGGTGGTGGTGCTGGTGCCACAACACTGTAAGCCCTCACAGTTACTCTTGGTGGGCGCATAAATGGGCCCTGCTGTGAATTATTAGATCAAGAATTGTAATTGCATGCCCCTGTTGAACAGGGGCTGAAAAATTGGGACTTTGGTGGTGGTGGTGGTGGTGTTGCCACAACACTGTAAGCCCTCACAGTTACTCTTGGTGGGCGCAGGAATGGGCCCTGCTGTGAATTATTAGATCAATAATTGTAATTACATGCCCCTGTAGAACAGGGGCTGAAAAATTGGGCCTTAGCCACTGGTGCCACAACACTGCAACCCCTCACAGATACTGTACTTGGAGCACAGCAATGAGCCCTGTTGCAAAGTATTGCATCAAAAATTGTAATTACACGCCCCTGTTAAACAGGGGCAGAAAAATTGGGCCTTAGGCACTGGTGCCACAACACTGCAACCCCTAACAGATACTGTACTTGGAGCACAGTAATGAGCCCTGTTGCAAAGTATTGCATCAAAAATTGTAATTACACGCCCCTGTTAAACAGGGGCTGAAAAATTGGGCCTTAGGCACTGGTGCTGGTGCCACGACACTGCAACCTCTCCCAGATACTCTAGTTGGAGTGCAGGAATGAGCCCTGCTGCAAAGCATTGCATCAAAAATTGTAATTACATGCCCCTGTTAAACAGGGGCTGAAAAATTGGGCCTTAGCCACTGGTGGCGGCACCCAGAAACAAAAATTTTCTTCCAAGCTATCATCATGAATCGGATCATTGAGGAGGAGGAGGATAGTCAGTCAACATAACAGGACAGTCACTCAGCATCAGCATCAGTCTTGAAGGGATGTGACATTTGAAAATAAATTATTCTGTTATATCAGCTTCAGGTGCTTGGTAGCTGGTGGTGGTCCAAGACTGGGTCATCTTTATGAAGGTCAGTCGATCAACCGAGTCGGTGGACAGGCGCACCCTGCGATCCGTGACAAAGCATACAGCAGCACTGAATGTGCGTTCCGAAAGAACGCTGGATGCAGGACAGGCCAGTAGCTCAATTGCATACTGTGCAAGCTCTGGCCAGTGATCCATCCTCAAGACCCAGTAAGCCAGAGGATTTTCGGTGGGAAAGGTGTCCAAGTCTGACCTTGCCCCTAGGTATTCCTGCACCATGTATATCAGACGCTGGCGATGGTTGCTGGAACCGATCATACCTTGGGGCTGCGGACTAAAGAATTGTCTGAACGCATCAGTCAGACGGCCACCTTCCCCACCGCTCCTTCTTTGACTGACCGAAGCCTCAGCAACTCGTTGTACAGGACCAGGAGTTTGTAACCTCCCAGTCTCTGGGAACGCGTTGCACAGACCTTTCTGCAAGGCCTCCCGGAGTTGTCTCATTCTCTGCTCCCTCTGCGACGGTAAGATAAGGTCCGCAACCTTACCCTTGTACCGTGGATCAAGGAGAGTGGCTAGCCAGTAATGGTCCCTCTCCTTGATCCGAAGAATACGAGGATCTTTCCGCAGACTTTGCAGGATCAGGGAGGCCATGCAGCATAGGTTAGCTGAGGCATTCGGTCCGGAGTCCTCTGGGTCACTAAGGACGACATGATCCGCAGCCACCTCCTCCCAGCCATGTACAAGTCCACGGGTTTCTTGGGACTGTAAATCATCCCTAAAAGACTGCTGCTGTTGATGCTGAGTGCCAGGCTCCACCTCCATGCTGACACAATCCTCCTCCTCCTCGTCCTCGTCCTCTTTCTGTGGGATGGGTGGGACAGAAGGAACACTGTCTGGGTAAAGGGAGCCTTGAGAGGCAAGGAAGTCCTCCTCTTCCTGCCTCTGTTCTGCCTCAAGTGCCCTGTCCATTATTCCACGCAGCGTATGCTCCAACAGGTGGACAAGAGGTACAGTGTCACTGATGCATGCACTGTCACTGCTCACCATCCTCGTGGCCTCCTCAAATGATGCCAGGACAGTGCATGCATCCCTGATCATACCCCACTGGCGTGGTGAAAAAAACCCGAGCTCCCCTGACCCTGTCCTGGCGCCCTAGTCACACAGGTACTCATTTATGGCCCTCTGCTGCGTGTGCAGCCGCTGCAGCATGGCCAACGTTGAGTTCCACCTGGTGGGCATGTCACATATAAGGCGGTTCTTGGGCAGGTTCAACTCCTTTTGCAGCTCAGCCAGCCCAGCACTGGCATTATATGATCTGCGGAAATGCACACAGACTTTCCTGGCCTGCCTCAGGACATCCTGTAAGCCCGGGTACCTGCCCAAGAACCGCTGCACCACCAGGTTAAGGACGTGAGCCACACAGGGCACATGGGTCAGTTGTCCCTGTCGGAGGGCGGAGGGGAGGTTGGTGCCATTGTCGCAAACCACCATTCCTGCCTTAAGCTGGCATGGCGTCAACCACCTCTCGGCCTGCCCCTGCAGAGCTGACAGAACCTCTGCCCCAGTGTGGCTCCTGTCCCCCAAACACACCAGCGCAAGCATGGCATGGCATCTTTTTGCCTGCGTACTTGCGTAGCCCCTTGAACGCCTACGGAGCACCGCTGGTTCCGGGGACAAAGCACAAGAAGAGGCCATGGAGGAAGAAGAAGAGGAGGGGGTGGAGAAGAGAGGTGTGTCACAACAACCAGTAGTAGCATTTTGGAGGCGTGGCGGCGGAACAACCTTCAACACTACTGCACCTTGTCCTGCATCCTTCCCAGCTGCCAAAAGAGTGACCCAATGGGCCATGAAAGAAAGGTAACGTCCCTGTCCATGCCTGCTGGACCATGAGTCAGCGGTAATATTCACCTTACCGCTGACCGCCCTGTCCAGCGAGGCATGGACATTGCCTTCCACATGCCGGTAGAGAGCCGGAATCGCCTTCCGTGAGAGAAAAAGTGGCGTTTGGGAACCTGCCACTGAGGAACAGCACATTGCATAAACTCACTTAAGGGGGCCGAGTCTACCAACTGAAAAGGCAGCAGTTGAAGTGCTAGCAATTTAGCCAAGCTAGCATTCAACCGCTGGGCATGTGGATGGCTGGGAGTGAACTTCTTTTGATGGTCCAGCAGCTGGGGCAGGTAAATTTGCCTGCTAGAATCGGACGTCGGTGTACTGCTAGCAGAGTGCCCGCAAGTACTTGGCTGTGACACACCTAATTCTACACCTTCATTCCTCTCAGTGCAGGTTTCAGAGAGGACTGAAGTTATAGTGGGGTTGGAGATCCCAGCTGATGCGGAGCAAGGAGAGGTCCGCTTTGTTCTTTGGTGTGGGTCTTTAAGGTAGGCTTGCCAACGAGCTGCATGGCAGGTCAACATATGTCTGGTCAAGCATGTGGTGCCCAAGCAGCTGATGTTTTGGCCACGCGAGATACGCTTGAGACATATGTTGCAAACAGCAGCGGTGCGATCTGATGCACTCGACTCAAAAAAGGCCCACACCAAAGAACTTTTGGAATAACGGGCAGGGGCAGCGCCCTGCACAGGCGGAGCTCTGCGGTGTGATTCAGTCGGTGTGCTGCCCTTACGCTGGCCCCGGAGGGCATCCTGCCTCGTTGGAGATGTGCCTCCTCCCCATCCTCCTCCTCCTCCTCTCTCCTATCAGGCACCCATGTGGAGTCAGTGACCTCATTATCCCCTCCCTCCTCATCACTGGAACCAATCTGGCAGTATGCTGCAGCAGCTGGAACATGATTGCCAGATTGGTGTCCTTCTTGAGCATCCCCTCTCTCTGCTCTCACGCTACTGCCTTCCTCTAGCTGGGTATCATCTTCAGACCCTTCGAAACGCTGGGCATCCTCTTAGAGCATGTACCCAACACTGTGCTCAAACAGTTTGGGGGACTCCTCAGGAGGACACGGTGGGTCTAGGGAAGGAGTGACTGATGATGGCATTGAGGACGCTTTGGCAGCTGCTTTGCCAGTACCCTGAGCCTGAGTGAGAGAGGATGAGGAGGGCTTGGTCATCCACTCTACCAAGTCTTCGGCATGATGCGGCTCAACACATCCAGCTGCCGAAAATAAGGACAATGGCCACGTGCTGATGACGATGCACCGCGTCCACGACCAGCACTGTTGTCTCTAGACACAGAGCCTGCTTGCCCTCTTTTATTGGCTCCTGACTGTCTGCCTCTTCTTGTTTGCCTTCCAGACATTCTAAAGGCCTGCAGGGAGATGGGAAAACCAGCAATAAGGGGTAGCTTCAGGTGTATATTTTGCAGGAGGCACACTACGCCTGCTGTAAGTGCTGCAGATGCCTGCCTGTGTTACACAACAGGAAAACACAGCAATAAGGCCTAGCTTCAGGTGTATATTTTGCAGGAGGCACACTACGCCTGCTGTAAGTGCTGCAGATGCCTGCCTGTGTTACAAAACAGGAAAACACAGCAATAAGGGCTAGCGTCAGGTGTATATTTTGCAGGAAGCACACTACGCCTGCTATAACTGCTGCAGATGCCTGCCTGTGTTACACAACAGGAAAACACAGCAATAAGGGCTAGCTTCAGGTGTATACTGTGCAGGAGGCTTAGCAAAAATATCACTGACACTGTCCCCTGCCTATCCTTCTCTCTCCCTGCATACAAGGTTTAGCAGAATATCACTGACACTGTCCCTGCCTATCCTTCTCTCTCCCTGCACACAAGGTTTAGCAGAATATCACTGACACTGTCCCTGCCTATCCTTCTCTCTCCCTGCACACAAGGTTTAGCAGAATATCACTGACACTGTCCCTGCGTATCCTTCTCTCTCCCTACACACAAGGTAAATGAAGAAATATCACTAACACTGTCCCTGCCTATCCTTCTCTCTCCCTTAACCGGAACACACTACACAAGGCCGCCGCGCTGGCGGCCTTTTATAGTGTGGGGCGTGTACTTAACCCCCCTGAGCTATTATTGGCCACAGGCATCCTGCCTGTGGCCAATTATGGCTCTCCTCGCTGCCGGCGCTGGGATTGGCCAAGCATGCAGGGTCACAGTGCATGCTAGGCCAATCACAGCGCCGGGATTGCACTGCGATGGCGTAGTGTATTGTGGGCCGTTCGCGTCACTCGAATTTGGCGCAAACGGCACAAAACGTTCGATCTTCGTCGAACGATCGAACAGCCGATGTTCGAGTCGAACGTATGTTCGACTCGAACACCGAGCTCATCCCTATTCCTGAGGACCGGTGTAGTAAATCATTTGGCAAATGGAAATAAGTAGAGAAAAAGCAATGATTAGCAGCTGTATTTTTCTTATTGAGCCCCAGCGGATGGCTATCACACTTGATAATCCATTGCATTTGTAGGAAAAATGTTGTTAAAGATGTTAACAGCTTCTTAATCACTTTAGCAAGAAAGATAGTGGTTTTACAAATGAGCACATCCAGGTTTTTCTCATCAATGCAACGGCTAAACAACCTCAAGTGCTGTCCTCTGCTCACATTTGTGGTTATTAAAGATTGATACTTTCAGAATTACAGTATTCCAGAGGTTACTATACAGCGTACAAGACTTTTTTCATTTATTTTTTTCAGAGAATGTCTCTAGATCCAGGAAAAACCTTTACACCAGCCATATTCTAGGGAATGGTTTTCTTTTTAAAATGAACAATGTACAGTATATTATATGCATAATTAATGTTACTTTTGTCAGCACTGTACTTAGCTGCGGTATATCCAGTACATCCTGTAAGGAACAATAATAATATTCTTTGTAGAAAACATGTCGTTTGCACAAATTACACCATTACAGCTTAGCAAAATGAGGATTTAATTTGTTTAGCCTGGTTTATTTAAGTGTGAAATTAGATAAAATGAACTGAATCAAACCTCTGTTCCCTTTAAACATACAGTCATATCATATGCAGGAGACATGATGGTCCTGATTTATTTAGGGCAATGAACAAGAGTAAGCATGAACGATTATGGGGTAGACTTGTATCATGGGCAGTGGTAAAGGAAAAAATTGTGCATAGAGAATGGGTAAGATGCCAACATGCCACTAGAAATATAGTGCAGAAATATAACAAAACAATAGTGTGACGCTAAATCGCGAACAAATGAAAAACATACATTGATCAAAAAAGTGACGTTTGTGAAATCGTTGCATTTGCCTACATTTTAATGACAAGGTTGTTTTTATCGGATTTGCTGTAAGTGTAAACCCCCTGTAGCGATACCTCCAACTAAGAAGGCCGCAGCTTTAGTTGGGCCCTGAAGACAGCTCCGCCAACCCCCGGCAATATGCTCAACCCCCTACTGGCACAGCTAGTAAGGGGAGATAGGACCGCGTGACTGCAACTCTAGGTGACGCAGTCCTATGGCAAACACACACAGTGATATAATTTAAAACTTCTATTAAAGTAAGTGAAACTGACACCAATGTACTTGACCCAGATATTTTACTGAGGCTAATGGGCAAGTAATAAACAACAGTATAACAAGTTGCAGATCCCTGCAATAAACAGTAATAAAGATAAACAGAGTAATCAGAATAATTAAGTATTGCTATGCAACTCTAGCGCTGCCCTTTTACAGCTACTTTCCCTCATGGGTAGACTAACACCCAGCAATGTCTACCTATACAGTCAGGCCTGACTGATCTAAATGGAAGTTCAGTGAAACAATATTCGCTAGCAATCTTTCGGTGGTGCACTTGAAGAACAACTTTGTAATCCCAACGAATAGTAAAGATAAAGTATCTGTCTTTAAACAGCTCTCACCACCCGGACAAGTCCAAGTCCGTTTCCTCCATCGATTCATCTAGGAACAGGAATCCACCGACATCCAAGTCTTCAATCCTTCTGGTGTACTGCAGCAAGCATGAGAAGATGTCTCTAAGGTTCTGCTAGGCTGGCAGAGGGGCTCTTTGGAAAGGAGCACAAGGCCCAGGCTTCAGGCCTTGTGCACACAGCAGTTCAGCACAGAGATCCTCTTGCTAGGAGAGGGGGTGTCCAAAGAGACCGAACAAACTCCACCTCCCCTTTATAAAGTCTGCCCCAGCAGTCTCTGTTCCGGAGCAATGTACCCTGGGTGCTGCAAGATGTACTGGGAGATGTAGTCTCTCTCTCTCCTCTGCTTTCACTTCCAGTAATGTCTCTTTACTTCCTCCCGACTCACCTCTCACCTGGAACTTCTTGTCTCTCTGTCTTAAAGGGGAATACCCCGCTACACACTCCCCCCACTTTGAATCTTTGGTCCCCAAAGACATTTTTAGATCTACAAAACATTTTAGATTCAATGCGGTTGCATAGGATTGACAGAGGAGCCTCCCACCAATCATCATAGGATGGGGAGCTGTCCTGTCTACAGGTCACTTCAGTGGGGGCGACCTGTCTAACTGTGCCAGAGAGTGAGCTGGGGTTGCCCTCCACTAAATGGACAGTGGAAGGATCCGGATTCTCAGCATTCCTTCTAGCAGTAACTACAGAGTCTTCCGAACTGTTCCCCATTTGTGGGTAGGTCAGCTTCTTAGGAGGCCGGATGACTCTTCGAGCCCTTTGCTCTCTTGGGATTTCTGGCGCCTCAGGCTCCTCTTCCTCTGAACAACCATCCTGGGCATCTTCCCAGTATTCTGCTGAAGGACTAGAAGGGATGAACTCTGTGGCTTCTGGGTTCAGTGTTCCATCTTGAGTGTCTTCAGTGGCTGGAAGATCAATATTAGAAGTTTCTGGAGTTGGGGAAGGCCACAGCCAATCAAGTTCTCCTTCTTCATTTTCACTAAGTTGAGAGGCCTCTCCCTCTTCAGCTCGGGAGGTCTGCGACTGAGTGTTCGGCCTAGGAGTATCCAGGATAGAGGCTGGTTCAGGGGAGTCTCCCGCAGGAGGTATTCTAACTGCCTCCGCAAGTGGGAGCAGGTGATTCCGATGCCACGTCTTCAGTGGGCCTACCTTTCCTTCTGGTTTCAACTTATAGACAGGTAGGCCCGGCAACTTCCTACAGATGACATAAGGTTCAGATCGCCATCTGTCTGCAAGTTTGTGCTTCCCAGGGATCCCCAGGTTGCGTAACAGCACTCGATCCCCAGGCTGTAGGTCTTGCACCCGGACCTTCAAGTCGAAGTTTCTCTTATTTCTAGCCCCCCTTTGGTCGGAAGCTTCTTGAGCTTGCTCATAAGCTACTTTCAGGCTTTGTCTGAGCCTGTCCACGTACCCTTTGTGGGATGTGACTGAGGAATGGTCCAGAGAGGTGCCAAAGGCCAGGTCCACAGGTAGTCTCGCCTCTCTCCCAAACATGAGTCGATATGGGGAGTAGCCTGTAGCATCACTGATGGTGCAGTTGTAAGCATGTACTGTGGCTGCTATGTGTTTGCTCCAATGTTGCTTTTTCTCACTTTCCAGAGTCCCCAACATGTTGAGCAAGGTTCGGTTGAACCTTTCCGGCTGAGCATCTCCCTGTGGATGGTAAGGTGTAGTTCGAGTCTTCTTGATTCCCAAAGAATCCAGGAGCTTCCGGATCAGTTTACTCTCGAAGTCCCTCCCTTGATCTGAATGGAGTCGCTGTGGCAGCCCATAATGGACAAAGTACTTCTCCATAAGTACCTTGGCTACAGTGGAGGCCTTCTGGTCTTTGGTCGGGAAAGCCTGGGCATACCGGGTGAAATGGTCGGTTATCACCAGAACATTTCCTAGTCCACTCAGGTCGGGTTCGAGGCAGAGAAAATCAATGCATACCAGATCCATTGGGCCTTGACTTTGTAGATGGCCCATTGGGGCAGCTTGATGGGGCAAAGTCTTCCTCTGGATGCATCGGGCACATGAGTGGCAGTACTCTTCTACCTCTGCCCTCATGCAGGGCCAATAGAACCGACTTCTGACAAGTTGAAAGGTCCTTTCAGCCCCTAGGTGGCCATGATTGTCATGCAGGGCAATCAGAACAGTCTCCCGATGTTTCTCTGGGAGGAATAGCTGCCACTTATCTTCTGAGTCATCAGAGGGGCCCCTTCGGTAGACCACTCCCTGATGTAACTGCAACCTATCTCACTCCTTCCTCAGCAGGCGAGCTTCTTTTGAAGGTTGACGCATGAGTCTGTTTGGATCCTGATTCTCCAAGGCCTCCAGGACCAATCTCCCCATGGGGTCTTCCAATTGGTCACACCTCAATTCCTTCTTGGACAGTCTTGGTAGGTTGTCCTCTTCCAATTGAGCTACTCCACAGTAGTGTTTGGGGACTCCCACCGTGGTAACTCCTATTTCCTCTGCTCTGGAGCCGCCTCGGGCTTGGAATTCAGCTCCTTGACAAAGGGCCCGCACCCCGTCCAGTGCCACTTGGGCCCAATCTTCTATTTCAATGGTGGGGGAATGAGATCTCCTGGACAGAGCGTCTGCGTCTCGATTCCCCACTCCTGGTCTATACTTAAGGCTGAAGTTGAATCCAGACACTGCGGCCAGCCACCTGTGTCCAGTGGCGTCCAGCTTGGCCGTGGTGAACAGGTAGGTAAGGGGGTTGTTGTCGGTCTTCACAGTGAACTCCGCTCCATACAGGTAGTCTTTGAGCTTGTCTACTACCGCCCACTTGAGGGCCAGGAACTCCAGCTTGTGAGTGGGGTAGTTCTTCTCAGAGGGGGTCAGGCTCCTACTCACGTAGGCAACAGGCCGCAGTTGCCCTTCGTGTTCTTGGTAAAGTACTCCTCCCAGACCGTCATGACTAGCATCCACGTGCAGTTCATAGGGTTTGGTTGGGTCTGCGTAGGCCAAGACCGGGGCAGTGGTTAGGCTCTCCTTTAATGCCTGGAAGGCCTCTTCACACGTCTGGTTCCACTGATCTCTGACTGACTCTCCCGGCTTCCTGGGCCCTGAGTCGTCCTCTTCCCCCTCGGTCTTGAGTAGTTCATTCAATGGTCTAGCAATTCGGGCGAATCCTTCCACAAACCTCCTGTAATAGGAGCAGAACCCCAAGAAGGATCTGAGTTCTGTTACTGTGGTGGGTCGTGGCCAGGAGGTAACTGCCTCCAATTTCTCAGGGCCTGTGGCCACCCCCTCTTCAGACACTATGTGCCCCAGATAGTTCACAGAAGACTGGTAGAACCGACACTTCTCAGGCAAAAGCTTGAGTCCTTCCTCACTCAGTCTTTTCAACACTTTTTCCAGCCTCTCTTCGTGTTCTTCCAAGGTTCTCCCAAAGACAATGACATCGTCCAGGTATACAAGGACTTCAATAAGGTTCATGTCTCCTACAGTCTTCTCCATGAGACGTTGGAAAGTAGCTGGGGCTCCAGACAGACCTTGGGGCATCCGATTGAATTCAAAGAACCCCACTGGGGTTATGAAAGCTGTCTTTTCCTTGTCTTCTGGATGCATAGGGATCTGATAGTACCCGCTCTTGAGGTCCATAATGCTGAACCATTTGGCTCCAGACAAGCTCTGTAGGGCATCCTCTATCCTCGGAGTGGCGTATTGGTCGGGGATGGTTTTCCTGTTGAGAGTCCTGTAGTCTATACAGAGCCTCAATGACCCATTCTTCTTTCTGACCACCACTATGGGAGAGGCATAGGGGCTCCTGGACTCCCGTATCACACCAGTCCTCTTGAGTTCTGCAAGTTGTTCCCTTAGATCCTCCAGATCTGCTAGGGGGACCCACCTGACTCTCTCTCGGAAGGGCTTGTCTTCCTGGAGGCGAATCCGATGGGTGGCACTCCTTGCACACCCCACATCGAACTCATCTCTGGAGAATATCTTCTCCCATCTAGTCAACTGGGCCTTGGCTCTCTCTTTCCAAACCCTGGATAGATTCAAGTTCTCCATGGACAGCTTCTCCCAAAGATCTCCTCTTTCACCCGTCCCCTTTACTTCTGACAGGGTAACCGGGGCAGCAGGGCTCACCTGGCCCAGCAGCATTCTGGCAGGGATTTCCATGGGGCCTCTGGTAGTGTTTCTAACACTCACTGGAACTCTACAATGGGCCTTCTGCAGAACCTTCAGCGGAATCACTTCTGGTATCACTTCCAGACCTGAGGACTCTCCTTTTGGGTCGGACTCCAGCACGACAAAGGGTCCAGGTTGCTCCCAAGTAAGCTTCTCAGTGGCTCTGAGACAGGTTACTTCGCCAG
This sequence comes from Rana muscosa, assembly GCA_029206835.1. Lineage (NCBI taxonomy): Eukaryota > Metazoa > Chordata > Amphibia > Anura > Ranidae > Rana > Rana muscosa. Next base: position 979,802,759 of record CM055117.1, read on the forward strand.
GCTGCAACACTACCCCTCCTCTTCCAAGTCTCCACACCTTCCCTATCCCCTCCACCAGGGTCTTCTGCTCTAGGACCAGCCTTTGGTAAGCCATCCTCAGCATGGGATGGATCTTGGTGGCTGCTTGCCCCTTTACTTCTACTAAAGGGGTCAGGAGTCTTCGGACCAGGTCCGTGTTCGTCCCTATTATAAGGGAGCTCTTGTTGGCTCCTGGCGGCCGAGGGCACACAACTGCCAGGGTGTCAAACACTTTGGCCTTCCCAGCCACAGATGGGTCAAAGGTCATCCGGATGGGCAGATAGCCATCATAGGGGAAGCTCTGGGTCCCAATTCCCCATATGCAGATGACTCAAGTGCTTATCGTAGAAATCCCGGTATAGTAGGGTCACTTGTGCCCCAGTATCCAAGATGGCTCTGGTGTAGACTCCCTCCACTTGAATGGGCACTACAGGAGATGGGCCTACCAGCTTCTCCGGATATGGCCTGGCAGGAGTCGCCTTCTGTCACGTACCAAGTGTGACCAGAACTGTGCAGCTAGCAACAGAGGAACACCAAACACGTATAAGTGAAATAAAGATTTATTAAAGATAAGTGAAATAATATATATATATTGTGACAGCAGGAAGGTAAAGTCACCTGGTTGCATCCAGGGGGTAGATATATTTCGCCCAGATTCAGGCTTTACGCCGACTTATACAACTAGGTGGAGAGTTGTATAAGGCTAGTGGGCTCATGGATGACTCATACCTCTAGGGAGAGGGCTGGGCGTCGTGCAGACAGGGAGTTGATGAGACCAGCTGAAGCTTGTCAGCTCATTTAGGCCTCTATAAGAACTCCCAGCTTCATTAGATGTTAGCTCATGCCTGGAACCAGACCTGTGTGGACTGTCTAGGGAGAGTGAACCCCTGTGCGGTGAGACAAAGCCTGTGTGGCTATTTGCTTGGACATTTAAAACCAGGGACTTAGGGACTAGGACAGCACTAGGCTGATCCCAGTTGTTAGTTAGGAAACCTGTATGTTTAGTCAGAGGTCAACTTGACCAGGATTTATTTTGGTTATGTTTCTTTTGCTTTGCTGTGTTTTGTCACTGTAAATAGAAAATAAACCGCACCTTTTTGATTTTGAAAACCACAACCTCCGTTTGCTGGGCCTGTTTTGTGTGGGGAGCCCATCCCGGGGGTCACACACACCCGCTGCCGAGCTAACCCCCTCACAGTTGGTGGAGAATGCGGGCAGTTTTTTTTTAAGCCAGCATGGAGGAGATACTGAAGCAGCTGGCTCTAGCAAATGCCAATCAACAGCAGACAAATGCAGGTTTGCAAAAGAGCCTTGCAGCTCAACAACAGAACTTCGCAGCCCAGCAGCAAGCTCATCAACAGAGCCTTGCAGCCCAGCAGCAGACAAACGCAACTTTGCAACAGAGTCTGGAGGCTCAGCAACGAGCCCAGCAGCAATCTGAGGCCCGCTTCATAGACCTGTTGCAGAAGCAAGAGCAGAGACTACAACAACAGATGGAAGCAGTAATGCAGCAACGTCCGCAGACCAGTGAGGAAAGCCGTCCCACTAATACCGCGTCCTTTGGGGTGAGTCGTTTATTGACAAAAATGACTGGAGAGGATGATCCAGAGGTATTTTTGACCACATTTGAAAGGACCGCTGAAAGAGAAAAGTGGCCTGAGGAGCAGTGGGCTGGACTGGTGGCTCCTCTGTTAACTGGTGAATCGCAGAAAGCTTACTATGACCTAGAGCCTAACCAAGCAAAAGACTATGTGATGCTAAAAGCTGAAATATTGGCAAGGCTGGGTGTCACCCAGGCTGTCCGGGCTCAGCGTGTGCATAACTGGACTTTCCAGCTTGGAAAACCCCCCAGGTCTCAAATGTATGATCTCATTCACCTGAGCAGAAAGTGGCTACAGCCAGAGACTTTGTCCGCACCAAAGATTGTGGAACGTGTTGTAATGGATCGGTTTTTGAGAGCTCTTCCTACTGCCATCCAAAAGTGGGTAAGCCATGGAGACCCAGAGACGGCCGATGGTCTTGTGGATCGTGTGGAGAAATACTTGGCTACAGAGAACCTGACGGCCTCTTCCAGAGACACTCGGACTTTCCGCCCTAAGACCAGACCATCCCCAGGGGCGGATAAGAGGATTCCAAGGGGTGAGGGTGGAGAGAGTGAGAGGGTGGGAGCTCTACCCCAAGTTTGGCGAGAACAGCCTGGGAAATCAGCGGCTCAAGAGGCGGCAAGAAGGATCGTTTGCTACCGCTGCCGGCAAGCGGGACATATTGCAGCCAATTGCCCGGTTGTGGAGGAACCCATGCAGTGTGACTTTCTGACGGGCAGACGTCAGTCGCTGTGTGCGACAGTCGCATGCACTGCCATTCGAGGAACTGAGAAACATTTATGCAAAATGTGTGTTAATGGTAGAAATGTTGTGGTATTGCTGGATTCAGGTAGCCTTGTGACCCTGATAAAGGCTGAGTTAGTTAAAACAGAGGTCTCTGGGAATAGCAAGGTAGCTGTTATTTGTGTGCATGGGGACACCCGAGAGTATCCAGTGACTACAGTGTGTTTCGAGACCCCCAAAGGTACCCTCTCTCATCCAGTGGGCTTAGTATCTCAGTTACCGCATGACGCCATTGTGGGAAGGGATTTTCCGAAGTTCTGGGAACTGTGGGATGATCCTGAGCCCCTCACTGGTGCCCCTATGTACCAGGAATGTGATAGCCAGAACTCCCCTGAGAGTGGTGAGGACTCTCCGGAATTTCCCTTATCAGTATTGGCAGGGGAGACTCAAGAAACTGGAGAGGAGCCCACCTCCTCAGATGAAAACCTACCGTCTGTGGAGTTTTCTGATCTTGAGGTTCACAGGGAAAACTTTGCCACAGAACAGTTGAAAGACCCCGCCCTAATAAAGGCACGGGAAAACGTAGTGAAAATAGATGGCGAGTTAGTGAACCCAGATAATACCTGCACTTACCCATACTTCAGCGTAGAGAAGGACCTACTGTATCGGGTGGCAAAAAGGGCAGAAGAAACCGTTGAGCAGCTTGTGGTGCCCAAACCTTACAGGAAGTTGGTGTTGGAGTTGGCCCATGGGCACATTCTTGGAGGTCATCTGGGGACAGAGAAAACCCGAGAGAGGGTATTACAGAGATTCTATTGGCCGGGGGTGATGAAGGACGTAGAAAATTATTGTTCCTCCTGCCCTGTGTGTCAGAGGTTGGCCCCGATGCCACATTTCCGTAGCCCGCTGGTCCCTCTACCCATCATTGAGGTCCCGTTTGAGAGGATCGCCATGGATTTGGTAGGTCCTATAATCAAGTCCGCTAGGGGGCACCAGTACATATTAGTTATAATGGACTATGCCACCCGTTATCCAGAAGCGATCCCTCTCCGAAATACCTCGGCCAAAACCATAGCCAAAGAGCTATCTCTTGTTTTTAGCCGGGTGGGTATTTGTAAAGAACTGCTTACGGACCAAGGTACACCCTTTATGTCCCGGGTTATGAAAGAGCTGTGTAAATTGTTCAAAGTGACGCAATTGCGTACGTCTGTGTATCACCCCCAAACCGATGGGCTGGTTGAAAGATTCAACAAAACCCTAAAACAAATGTTGAAGAAAGTGGTGGATAGAGATGGAAAGGATTGGGACTGTTTACTTCCTTATTTGATGTTTGCTATTAGGGAGGTGCCCCAATCCTCTACGGGATTCTCCCCCTTTGAGTTACTGTATGGGAGACACCCAAGAGGGCTGTTGGATATTGCCAAGGAAACTTGGGAAAGTGAGAGTTCTCCCCACAGGAGTGTGATTGAGCATGTCGCCCTGATGCAAGATCGAATTGCACAGGTAATGCCCATCGTGAAGGAACATTTGGCCCAAGCGCAGTTGGCACAGCAGAGAGTGTACAACCGTGGAGCCAAGACCCGTACCTTTTCCCCGGGGGATAGGATATTGGTACTTGTCCCTACGGTTGAAAGTAAATTCCTTGCCAAATGGCAAGGCCCCTACGAGATAATGGAAAAAGTGAGCGAAGTGAATTACAAGGTCAGACAACCAGGAAGGCGAAAGCCCGAACAGATCTATCACGTTAATCTGTTGAAAGCCTGGAGGGATAGAGAGTCCCTAGTCGCAGACACTTGGTCACCAGCTCAAACTGGTTGCGTGATTCCTGAGGTTGGAATAGCAGCCACCTTGTCACAACCCCAACAACAGGAGGTTAAGGAGTTTGTGCTTCGCAACAAGGAGGTATTCTCTGAGCTGCCGGGAGAAACATCTGGGGTAGAGCATGACATCATTACCCCGCCCGGTGAAAGGGTGAAGTTAAAACCCTATCGGATCCCAGAGGCTCGACGGGAGGCAATACGGGAGGAAGTACAGAAAATGCTGAACTTAGGGGTGATAGAGGAGTCCCAAAGTGATTGGTCTAGTCCCATCGTGTTGGTGCCTAAACCGGATGGGAGCTGGCGATTTTGTAACTATTTTCGTCAGTTGAACAAAGTTACAAAATTTGACACCTACCCCATGCCACGTATAGATGAGTTGATCGACCGGCTGGGAACAGCCCGATACATGACGACTCTTGACCTCACAAAAGGGTATTGGCAAATCCCCCTGGCCAAGTCGGCCAAAGAGAAAACCGCATTTGTAACCCCAGACGGGGCGTTCCAATATAAAAGAATGCCGTTCGGGTTACAGAATGCGCTGGCCACATTCCAGCGGAAAATGGACCAGATGCTGAGGCCCCATCGGAAGTATGCTGCGGCTTACCTGGATGACGTAATTGTCCATAGCACAGATTGGGCCTCACATCTGCCAAAAGTGCAAGCAGTCCTGGACTCTGTTCGGGAAGCGGGGTTTACGGCTAACCCCAAGAAGTGTACCATTGGGCAGGAGGAGGCCAAATATCTTGGGTACACCATTGGGAGGGGAGTAATAAAACCCCAACTCAACAAAGTCGAGGCCATCCAGAGTTGGCCACGTCCCAACAGCAAGAAGCAGGTACGAGCCTTTCTGGGAATCGCTGGGTATTATCGGCGATTCATTCCCCACTTTGCTTCTAAGGCTGTGCCCCTAACCAACCTGACGAAGGGGAAAGGGTCGGTCATGATTAAATGGACCCCCGAGGCTGAGGCAGCATTCCAATTCTTGAAACAAGCCTTATGTAGCCAGCCAGTGTTGTACTCACCCGACTTCTCTAAAGACTTTGTCGTACAAAGTGATGCGTCAGATGTGGGGTTAGGAGCAGTATTGTCCCAGGTCTGGAACGGGGAAGAGCACCCAGTCATTTACCTCAGCAGGAAGTTGAAGTCCCATGAGGTAAATTACGCCACCGTTGAAAAGGAGTGTTTAGCGGTGAAGTGGGCTCTAGATTCCCTTCGGTACTACCTGCTAGGTAGGCACTTTGACATGGTTACGGATCACGCTCCGTTAAAGTGGATGGCTCAAAACAAGGAAACAAATAGAAGAGTGAATAGGTGGTTCCTGGCCCTCCAGGAATTCAACTTCACAGTAAAGCATCGCCCTGGCGTTCAAATGGGGAATGTGGATGCTTTGTCTCGAGTACATGAATGCCTGATTGCTGGTGTTCCAACCCCGAGGTTAAAACAAGAGGGGGGGGTATGTGACAGCAGGAAGGTAAAGTCACCTGGTTGCATCCAGGGGGGTAGATATATTTCGCCCAGATTCAGGCTTTACGCCGACTTATACAACTAGGTGGAGAGTTGTATAAGGCTAGTGGGCTCATGGATGACTCATACCTCTAGGGAGAGGGCTGGGCGTCGTGCAGACAGGGAGTTGATGAGACCAGCTGAAGCTTGTCAGCTCATTTAGGCCTCTATAAGAACTCCCAGCTTCATTAGATGTTAGCTCATGCCTGGAACCAGACCTGTGTGGACTGTCTAGGGAGAGTGAACCCCTGTGCGGTGAGACAAAGCCTGTGTGGCTATTTGCTTGGACATTTAAAACCAGGGACTTAGGGACTAGGACATCACTAGGCTGATCCCAGTTGTTAGTTAGGAAACCTGTATGTTTAGTCAGAGGTCAACTTGACCAGGATTTATTTTGGTTATGTTTCTTTTGCTTTGCTGTGTTTTGTCACTGTAAATAGAAAATAAACCGCACCTTTTTGATTTTGAAAACCACAACCTCCGTTTGCTGGGCCTGTTTTGTGTGGGGAGCCCATCCCGGGGGTCACACACACCCGCTGCCGAGCTAACCCCCTCACAATATATATATATATAACCACCTCCAATACCACACAGTGCACAACAACCAATAACAAACAGAACCCACAATTAATAACAGTAACAGACAAATATGTACAAGTAATGGGGAAACCAGAATCATAAACAGGGCCAGGCCGAGGTCATACACAGGGGGATCAGCAGATGGGGTAAGGATGGATCAGGACAGGGAGACAGGATCAAGCAGGGGGCAACCAGGCTGCAGAGCAGGGATCAGGGATTAGGACGGACACAACAGGTTCAGGATCAGGTTACAGGTTCAGGTTCAGGTTACAGGGATCAGGATACATGGATCAAGGTTCAAGCAGACAGGCTACAGGTCAGGGCACGAGGACGATACCAGGGCAGTGTGTGTATACACCTGCCGGGTATTTATAGGAATGCCTGATTAGCTTCAGGTCACACCTGATCGGAGGGAGGGCAGTCTGCTCCACACTGCCAGGATCCATCCGCTGGTGGAAACCAGTACTGCGTCCAAAAGATAATACAACACCAGCAGGGAAAGATTCTCCTGACAGTTACAAACTGCCAGGAGACACCTGCTGGTGGACCACAGTACTGCAAGATAAATAATAAATGCCACCAGCGGATGGAACCTTTCCTGACAGTACCCCCCCTCAAAGGAGCGGCCTCCGGACGCTCCAACTAGCTGTTGCCAGAGAAAGTTCATGGCAATCAGCTGGGTAGTAGGCAAAGTCACATCCGGGCAGACAATCACATCAAGCTGGGCAGCAGGCAGGAACACCTCGGGCTGGGCAGCAGGCTCCTGGTCATCGAGCTGGGCAGCAGACAGGAACACTTCGGGCTGGGCAGCAGGCCCCGGGTCATCGAGCTGGGCAGCAGGCAGGAACACCTCGGGCTGGGCAGCAGGCTCCGGGTCATCGAGCTGGGCAGCAGGCAGGAACACCTCGGGCTGGGCAGCAGGCTCCGGGTCATCGAGCTGGGCAGCAGGCAGGGACACTTCGGGCTGGGCAGCAGACGGGATCATCTCAGGCTGGGCAGCAGACGGGATCATCTCAGGCTGGGCAGCAGACGGGATCATCTCAGGCTGGGCAGCAGACGGGATCATCTCAGGCTGGGCAGCAGACAACATACCCTCGAGCCGGGAAAAGGGCTCCACAACCTTGGGCCGGGAAACGGGCACCACAACCTCAAGCCGGGAAACGGGCACCACAACCTTAAGCCGGGAAACGGGCACCACAACCTCAAGCCAGGGAACGGGCACCGCAGCAGGCACCACAACCTCAGGCCGGGAAACGGGCACCGGATCTTCCGACTGGGACACTGTCATCAGGGCTTCAGTTTGGAAGGCTGGCACGGGAACTCCATGTTGGCAGGCTGGCACAGGGTCTTCAGGCTGGCAGGCTGGTACAGGGGCTTCAGGCTGGCAGGCTGGTACAGGGGCTTCAGGCTGGCAGGCTGGCACAGGGGCTTCAGGCTGGCAGGCTGGCACAGGGGCTTCAGGCTGGCAGGCTGGCACAGGGGCTTCAGGCTGGCAGGCTGGCACAGGGTCTTCAGGCTGGCAGGCTGGTACAGGGTCTTCAGGCTGGCAGGCTGGTACAGGGTCTTCAGGCTGGCAGGCTAGCTCGAGAACCGCAGACTGGAAGGCTGGCTCGAAAACCGCAGGCTGGAAGGCTGGCTCGAAAACCGCAGGCTGGAAGGCTGGCTCAAGGACCGCAGGCTGGAAGGCTGGCTCAAGGACCGCAGGCTGGAAGGCTGGCTCAAGGACCGCAGGCTGGAAGGCTGGCTCAAGGACTGCAGGCTGGAAGGCTGGCTCAAGGACTGCAGGCTGGAAGGCTGGCTCAAGGACTGGCTCTGGGACTGTAGGCTGGAAGGCTGGCTCGAGAACTGCAGACTGGAAGGCTGGCTCGAGAACTGCAAGCTGGAAGGCTGGCTCGAGAACTGCAAGCTGGAAGGCTGGTTCTGGAACTGCAAGCTGGAAGGCTGGTTCTGGAACTGCAAGCAGGAAGGCTGGTTCTGGAACTGCAAGCTGGAAGGCTGGTTCTGGAACTGCAAGCTGGAAGGCTGGCTCTGGAACTGCAGGCTGGGAAGCTGGCTCGAAGGCTGGTTCTGGAACTGCAAGCTGGAAGGCTGGTTCTGGAACTGCAAGCTGGAAGGCTGGTTCTGGAACTGCAAGCTGGAAGGCTGGCTCTGGAACTGCAGGCTGGGAAGCTGGCTCGAAGGCTGGTTCTGGAACTACAGGCTGGAGCAGGTTGGTGGGTGTGGAGGAAGGTGGGATTACTGGTTGGATTGTGTGGGTAGGGAAATACTTCCGCTTCTTTTTAGATTTGGTTACTGCAGGTTTGCACATAACGGGGGGAGTATATGGAAAAGATGGAATCGAGCAAATGGAAGAATATGGCAGGGATACGGGGACAGTGGCTGGAGGAGGTTCTTGTGGGCTTGCAGGCAGCTGAGAAGAGGCAGGTGGGTTGAATGCAGGATAGGTGCAGGGAGCAGAGACTGGATATTGATACCTGGTGGGAAGTAGTGTGTACTGAACTGCGACTGGGGTTGCCATGGGTGATGGAGAAATAGACTCTTGGGCAGGCAGGTGTCTGGCAGCGGAGATGTTTTTTTGTGGGCTGGCTGGGGCCGATTGCAAAATATCAGACCATGCTGAGAGTAGTGGCTGCACAAACTGCAGTTTACATCCTGCCTGTCTGACAAGGGATTGTACACAATCAACACACTATTATTTTCTGTTGGGAACAAGCTGTGTAATGTTCAAAAAAGTATGGGGAGTCATCCTCCAGAAGCCAAACCAAAGATACGACCTGATTAACATTAAAGGGGGGAGAAAAATCATCATGGCCCTCTGGGATACAAGGCAAAGCCAGCTCTGTGCAGATTTTAATTAAAGGTTGAACATCCCCAAACATCATACAGCCCTGATCAACCCAGGAGTGAGCTAAACGAATAATCTCTAGCAGCTGATCACTGGTCCACTCTTTCAGTGTCTGACGGAGATATTCACCACTCTCTGACGCCAGCAGAGTATAATAAGGAATCATATCAGAGTTCATTTTAGCAGAGTAACAGAACCAAAATGGGTCCTCTGTGCAGCTACTTCTGATCATTAATGGCCCTGGTATACTGTCACGTACCAAGTGTGACCAGAACTGTGCAGCTAGCAACAGAGGAACACCAAACACGTATAAGTGAAATAAAGATTTATTAAAGATAAGTGAAATAATATATATATATATAACCACCTCCAATACCACACAGTGCACAACAACCAATAACAAACAGAACCCACAATTAATAACAGTAACAGACAAATATGTACAAGTAATGGGGAAACCAGAATCATAAACAGGGCTAGGCCGAGGTCATACACAGGGGGATCAGCAGATGGGGTAAGGATGGATCAGGACAGGGAGACAGGATCAAGCATGGGGGCAACCAGGCTGCAGAGCAGGGATCAGGGATTAGGACGGACACAACAGGTTCAGGATCAGGTTACAGGTTCAGGTTACAGGGATCAGGATACATGGATCAAGGTTCAAGCAGACAGGCTACAGGTCAGGGCACAAGGACGATACCAGGGCAGTGTGTGTATACACCTGCCGGGTATTTATAGGAATGCCTGATTAGCTTCAGGTCACACCTGATCGGAGGGAGGGCAGTCTGCTCCACACTGCCAGGATCCATCCGCTGGTGGAAACCAGTACTGCGTCCAAAAGATAATACAACACCAGCAGGGAAAGATTCTCCTGACAGTTACAAACTGCCAGGAGACACCTGCTGGTGGACCACAGTACTGCAAGATAAATAATAAATGCCACCAGCGGATGGAACCTTTCCTGACACCTTCTTCTGGTCCTTTCCCTTCGGACTCTCTCTCGTCCATCTCCCTTTTGACTTTAGTCTTTCTTGGGCCTGGTATGCATCGATTTCCCTCCTTTTAATGGGCGTACAGACCTGCTGAGGGATATTATAGTTTTTCTTAGGTGTGCATTCCCTTTGGGGAATGCTGTGCCTCTTCTGAGGGGTCTGGCCTTCTCTCTTTGGGGTGTACCCCTGCTGAGGGATACTATAGTTCCTCTGAGGAGTTTTGTCTTTTCTCTTCCTTAGCTTCTCATTCAGTTTGGAACTCACTGAAAATGATGGGCACCCGGTCGGCTCCTTCACCGGGGCCCGCTGAAGTTTCCCGCCAGCTGTTTGGACTTTTCCTCAACTACCAGGCTTGGGCATACTCGCCTGAGATGTCCTTTTCCTCCACATTTGAAGCAGGCTCTCTGTATTGGTTTCATAGAGCGGTTAGTGGTAGGGGTCTTTGGTGCCATGAGTGGTGAGACCTCTTCTGTCTGGGGTTTCACCAGACGAGTCATCAACATCGTCATCATCTCTAGTATTTCTTTCTGGGTCTGGAACAGCTCCTCCAGATCTGTCTGACTTGTGGGGAAGTGGTGAATAGGTGAAGACCATGATCCCTGTTCAGTGCTTGCTGCCAGTACACTAAGCTCCCGAGTGTCTGAAGGGACATCTATCTGTTGTACTTTGGCACTTGTGGTGCTAGGAGATTGAAGTTTCCTCTGTTTTTGGTCCTTCTTAATCTCCATCTTATCTGCTTCATTCATTTTCTCAATGAGGACCTCATCCGGAGTTGAGGGATCTTCCAAATGCTGCTTCAGCTGTAGCTTGATGTAGTCACTCCTCAATCCCGTAGTCACAGATCTCCGGAATTTCTTTTGGACTAGCTCGACTCCAAAATGCTCCCCATTTCCTTCTTCCTTGGATGTGGACAACAGGTGGTCCTTGAGCTCAATGGCCCGGAATAGGAAGTTCTGAGGAGTCTCTCCTCTCTCCTGGGCCATATTTATCAGTCGATGAAATAACTCAGCAGCATCTTCCTCCTCATAGTAGCTTTTCAGTATCCTCTTTAGCTGGTTCAGGGTCAATCCACCCTTCCTCTCTAACATGCCCCTGACACTTGAACCTGGGCTGATGGCATGGATTACAGCCTCTCTAATTTCAGATTCCTGATATCCTTTCTGTAACCCCAACTCTATTTGGTGTAGGAGGTTGGTGTAGGACAGTTTGTCCTTCTGCCCTCTTTCTCCTATCTGGCCATCAATGCGGAAATCCTTCCGGATGGTTACTTCCTGCAGGCGACCCTGAGCTCGTTTCTTCAGTACCTTCCCAGGTTTGGGCTTTATCTGACCATCTTTCCGATCCTCAGGAGCGACACGTAACTCCTTAATGCGTTCAGCTATCATACTGGAAGTCTCCTGAAACCTCTCTTGTATGTCACGGTACTGTCGTTTCAGATCAATCAGCTGTTGCTCTGCCTGCGATTTAACAGCAGCCCCTGCTATGTTGTCCAAGGGTTCTAACTGCTTCTGACTGGGATGTGTCAGGTGGAACTCAGTCTTTTCGGACAATTTTATACTGGCACCGTGGAAGTTTTCAGGGACATCCTGTCCCCACTCTATCAGTGCATAGGTGCAGTTGGTCCTTGAGTCTGGTCTCATTGGGACCACGTAAGCCTTTCTATCCGGGGACAATATTTGTACCACCTCTTTAATTTGTTTCTCTCTCCAGTCACTCCCTGGAAGTTCAATGGCCACGCTCGCTTCTGAGCGTGTCCCTTCTGCTTCGCACCATTGGACTACTTTGATGGGGTCCATGCCGGCACTTCTGGCGTTCACCTGCTGTATCAGGATCCCGGACGAGAACCCATACGTGTAGCGATACCTCCAACTAAGAAGGCCGCAGCTTTAGTTGTGCCCTGAAGACAGCTCCGCCAACCCCCGGCAATATGATCAACCCCTTACTGGCACAGCTAGTAAGGGGAGATAGGACCGCGTGACCGCAACTCTAGGTGACGCAGTCCTATGGCAAACACACACAGTGATATACTTTAAAACTTCTATTAAAGTAAGTGAAACTGACACCAATGTACTTGACCCAGATATTTTACTGAGGCTAATGGGCAAGTAATAAACAACAGTATAACAAGTTGCAGATCCCTGCAATAAACAGTAATAAAGATAAACAGAGTAATCAGAATAATTAAGTATTGCTATGCAACTCTAGCGCTGCCCTTTTACAGCTACTTCCCCTCATGGGTAGACTAACACCCAGCAATGTCTACCTATGCAGTCAGGCCTGACTGATCTAAATGGAAGTTCAGTGAAACAATATTCGCTAGCAATCTTTCGGTGGTGCACTTGAAGAACAACTTTGTAATCCCAACGAATAGTAAAGATAAAGTATCTGTCTTTAAACAGCTCTCACCACCCGGACAAGTCCAAGTCCGTTTCCTCCATCGATTCGTCTAGGAACAGGAATCCACCGACATCCAAGTCTTCAATCCTTCTGGTGTACTGCAGCAAGCATGAGAAGATGTCTCTAAGGTTCTGCTAGGCTGGCAGAGGGGCTCTTTGGAAAGGAGCACAAGGCCCAGGCTTCAGGCCTTGTGCACACAGCAGTTCAGCACAGAGATCCTCTTGCTAGGAGAGGGGGTGTCCAAAGAGACCGAACAAACTCCACCTCCCCTTTATAAAGTCTGCCCCAGCAGTCTCTGTTCCGGAGCAATGTACCCTGGGTGCTGCAAGATGTACTGGGAGATGTAGTCTCTCTCTCTCCTCTGCTTTCACTTCCAGTAATGTCTCTTTACTTCCTCCCGACTCACCTCTCACCTGGAACTTCTTGTCTCTCTGTCTTAAAGGGGAATACCCCGCTACACCCCTTTTTATTAATAAACCTACTATACAGATTCAAACTATGTGTGGTTATCTGTTTTTCATGCATATCACCATGGATCACTACAACATCTAATGCGAGATATCGCACACTTTAGAGTTAATTTCCTCGATGCTTGAAACACCTCACTCAATTACTGATAGATTTCAGCTGGTGTCCTGGCTTTCCATGCCTTTTTGCACTTCCCTTTCTTCATGTGTCCAATACTTTTTCCCTGTGTCATCCCATTTTATTACACATACGGTATCTTCGTTTCAGAACTTATTTGCTTTGGTTTCTTTGTATGTATGCATGGGTTGTTATCGACATGTGGTGCAAATTTCATGTCAATAGCACCTTTAGAAATATATTTACCTAGAAAAATGGTGATGTGTTTAATACTTATTTTACCCACTATATATATATATATATATATATATATATATATATATATATATTGTTGCTGTGCCCATCTATCATCTATCCATCTTTGATTTTAAGATTATGCAAATACAGCCTTGAAAGTTTTATTTTCACTTTCCTGGTCACTATTTGGGCACGTCGGATGTGTAGCTTATAGTAGCTAGGGGCATACTGGTGTAAAATTCCAAGCATTAATATTGTACGTGTTTTACTTTGTTGTACAACATTATGTCCTGGCTGAATTAGTACAAATAAAACAGGTCTACCCTTCTGGCAGTGGCTACAACTACAACATTAGCTTTAAAATATCATCCATTATTGTCAAACTTGTGTCATAATAAGTAGGACCGTGTCTGGGGAATGTCAGAATATACACTACTGCTTATTTTGTCTGTGTTAGGGAACTGACAGACTGGCATTTGGGATGCATTTCTCAGTACATCACGTACATCAAGTGTCTTGATATGTTTGCAATAGTTCATAGCAAGCACAAATATTAATCTGTGTGCTTTTACCACAGCATTTAAGGCAGAACAATAAAGGGAAGTAATAAAAGTTTTTACCTTCCTGTTCAAAAATGTCTGTAAAATGTACATTAAGTTGGGCATACCTCCATGCTGGGATGAAATTTTTTCCATGCACAGGAATATAAGGTGGGGGCGGGACAAACCATGTCCCCAGCCCTAAACCTATGAAAACGTGGCAGAATAGAGAATATGTTAATAAGGCAACTTAATTTGCATATGCAAATATTATTGGTTAGTTCTAATACGGTCACATGACTATTAACGGTCCTGTTAATAAAAACTGTTTTAAATTTTGAAATACGTCATTAGCTGTCAGTCGGCGCAGAAGAAATAAGAAGAAGGTTCTCCTCCTACATCTTTAATTGTTATTCAGCGCCGCTGACAGTTTTAAATGGCTTTGTTGTTCCGTCAATTGATATAAAGGCCTGGGGAAGCTGACAGAGATGAATGGATGCAGTGCTGCTTATCTGCATCTATGCCTTCCAATTCTACTTCTTTTATTTTACCTCAGATTTATGATGTCTCCCACCCGCCGCCTACATCTCTCCCTAAGGAACCGATGACGGTGTCCGTAGCGGGATGCCTGTATCTGAATATCAACTTGGCAGCCACGAACTCTCCAGCTCCTCCCCTTCTTCTTTCGGCTGTCAAAGTAGAGGCTCGGAGAAACTTTCTGAGTATTTGGCTAAACATGGAACTATGGTGGGCGCATGCGCGATCCCGGCTGTGACGCAGCAAGTAAAAAGAAAGAAGAGGCCTCGCAGGTTCAAATCCCCGCCACATCCACAGGCTTCACAGCCTTCAAAAAAAGGAAAATTGTCATCCAGAGGCTCCAATACTCCAAGAGCTCTGTTCATATTAACCCTTCTAGATGCATTATTAGTCCAAATGTTGAAAATAAATTTTCTGATGTTGTTAGTGGCATTTCAATATCTAATGTTTTTTCTCTTCCTTTAGATGGAGATGATTATGGGACTAATGATGGAGCTAATAATGCTACAATACTGCCAGTGACCCCGGCAATAATATCTGGTCCTGTGGCACCGAATGTGGCTACTACGCCCATTACAGGTGAGTGTCCCGATTTATCTGTGTTGACTATTTTGACTCAAACTTTAGTTGCGATTGTTGAAAAATTACATTCTTCTCAATCTAACGTTGCAGCGCCTGTTTCAGAAAAAAATTGCTGCTGTATGGTCTGATATGACTGCAGGAAATGCACATAGGCAGATGGATGTTAATTCTATTGCTAATTCTGTACCAGTACAATCATTGCCTAGCAACAATACTGCAATATCTGATAACTGTTTTAGGGAAGTTGTGACGTGGGAACTCTCCCCATTGGGTTTTCATCTCCCTACCTCCATTAAAGAAAAAATTTGGAAAGGGGATTACGTTGACATCATGTCCTTGTTACCATCTAAGGATAATAGATTTGACAAACGGGATGCTAAAGGGGAGGAGGATAAGCCACGTTCTTTTAATAATTGGTTGCAGGCCTTCTGCATTTATTCCAGTGTTTTAGGTGAAAAGCAACCCAAGAAGTGTTGTGGTTTATTCAAACACTTAGAAATAATATTGGAAGCGTATAAAAATGTTAATGGTTTATCATGGTTTTTCTATGATGAATCATTTCAACAGAAATTATCTGTACATAGATTGCTTAAATGGGGAGTAAAAGATGTAGGCTTGTGGCTGAATTTGCTTCTGCCACAAAAACTATTTGTGAAGCAAGTCACACCGGTGCCTACGTCAGCGTTGTGGTGTATTATTTCATTTTAGTTTTAATGAAGGGCAATGCAAATGGCCCAATAACTGTAAATATAAGCATGAATGTGCTTTTTGCTCTGGTACCCATTCAGCTTCTAGATGCTTTAAGAAATTGCATTCCAATACAGCCATTTCTTCCAGAGATAACTTTCTCAAAAGCCGCAACTCCTGTGAACCTGGAAAACATGTTGCCATTGCTGCGCATCTACCCAAAATGACAGAATGCATTTATAAAGTTTTTTTTTAGAGGGTTTCCTGTTGCCTTGTTTTCCAGTTACGGATTGTAATATTGTAGAAAATTTGCCTTCTGTTTCTAAATATCCCGATATCGTTAGGGACAAACTATGCAAAGAAATTGATGAGGGCAGAATAGCTGTTCCTTTTACTGAGCCACCTTTTTTACATTTTCGAATCTCTCCTTTGGGAATAATCCCCAAGAAAGAACAAAATTTGTTTAGTTTAATTCGTCACTTATCCTACCCGGCATTTCTTCCATCGGTTCTTCAGCTCTTCTAGCTAAAGCGGACATTAAGTCAGCATTTCGTTTGCTTCCAATTCTTCTGCGTTCAATTCTCTAGGTATTAATTTTCAAGGAAGTTATTTTTTCGATCGATGTCTCCCTATGGGGTGTGCATTATCTTGTCGGTATTTTGAACTTTTTTCTTCATTTTGGGAATGGGTAGTTTGCCGTCAGACTGGGTCTACAGCTGTGTTGCACTATTTAGATGATTTTTTATTTATTGGCAGAGCAGATTCAGTAGATTGTTTTTATTTATTTTCTACATTCAAGATTATTTGTCGACAATTTAGTGTTCTTTTGGTGCCTAAAAAATATGTGGCCCCTACAACTTGGATTAATTAGGCATTACGATCGAAACAGCGGCAATGGAATTTCGATTGCCTATTGAAAAAATAGTTAAAACTAATGTACTGCTTGATTTCATCATTTCTAAACGTAAAGTGCGTTTAAAGAATGTTCAATCTTTATTGGGCTTATTGACGTTTTCTGCCAGAGTAATTCTGATGGGCAGAGTTTTTACCAAGCAATTGTATCGGGCAGTAACAGGCGTTACCTGTCCTTCTAATTTTGTATGCATTTCTGCTTCTATTAGAGAAGATTTGTGGGTTTGGAAATGTTTTTTGTCAAATTTTAATGGACGGTCTATGTGGCAGGCTTCTTTTTGTTTTGCATCTGCTTTGAATATATTCACTGATACATCGGGTTCATGCGGTTACGGGATATTTTGTCAAGGACAAATGTTTGGCCTGCTGAATGAATAGACAAGGGCTATACCATTAATATCCTGCTACTGGAATTGTTTCCGATAGTTGTGGCCTTGGAATTATGGGGTTCTTACTTTTGCAATAGACAGATTTTATTGCGTTCCGATAATAAAGGTGTAGTCTTCGCTGTAAATTGCTTGTCAACTAAGTCCTTAGTTATGCAATGTTTAAGGTTGAATATTATTAATGGCTTAAGGCTTCATATGAGCCAGGTGTTAATAACGATATTGCGGACTCTTTGTCTTGTATGCAGATGACTTGATTCAGGACGTTGGTACCAGATGCGGATCCCATTGGCCTATTGTTCCCCCAGCATTTATGGGACCTGATTTGATGTTTGCTAGCCGAGCCGTTCGATCTTCTGTTGCCAATTCCAAGTGGGCGTCTTATCAAGCAGCGTGGTTTTTATGGTGTAAATGTTTAGTTTCCAATAAGCTTATGATATCTTCGATGACGGAAAATATAGATTTGTCCTTTTTAAATTACTTATTCTCCAAAAATTATTATTTTTCACATGTAGTTAAAATGTTGTCTGGGATATCGTTTTTTAACAGGCTTAGAGGTACGTTGAAAGGTTATTGTAAAAGACATATGGTATCAGATTCCAGATTGCCAATAACGTATAGTTTACTGTTGTGTATCTGTCTGGCCACATCTTCTGTATGTTTTTCGTCATATGAAATGTTGCTTTTTCAATTGGCTTTTGTTCTTTGTTTTTTCTGGGCGTTTAGGATATCTGAATTGCTTCCTGCTTCAGCAACACGTGATTTGGGATTGTTGCTTTCTGATATTGTTATTATGGATGATGGCATTCATATTCTTCTTAGAAAAAGTAAGACTGACCAGCTCGGCAGAGGT
The DNA here is from genome assembly GCA_029206835.1 of Rana muscosa. Lineage (NCBI taxonomy): Eukaryota > Metazoa > Chordata > Amphibia > Anura > Ranidae > Rana > Rana muscosa. Next base: position 979,820,558 of record CM055117.1, read on the forward strand.
CGCTGGATTACGCTGAATAGTAGTTCACGATTTTGTGTCTGTTCTCTTTTGTCAAGATTTTTAGTACTTCATTCATCAGTTAATTTTCACCTTCTTGTCCATGATTCCGGTTTAACAATTTTTCAGTTTAAAGCTGTACTTGGTAAATGTCTGGTATATCTAGGTTTGGGCAACTTGCGCATAACATCCCACTCTTTCCGTATAGGTGCTGCTACGGCAGCAGCTCAGTAAAATTTTTCTGAAATGGGCATTAAGAATATTGGTGGGTGGAAATCTGAATGTTTCAATTCGTATGTTAGACCTAACTCTTGTGTTTAATTACAGATTCCTATAAAAACATGTGGATCATTGGACATTCTTTTGTCTTCTGGGCCCGTCAAAGAGCTATTGAGAGATCATACAGAGTTAATTTAAGTCTTCCTGCTAATGACTTTGGTTTATGGTGGTATGGGGATAGGGGTATGCGATGGGGTGGTTTGAGGGATTCATTGTCGTCCCTATATGAAAATTGGCCCAATCCTCAAGTCATAATTTTTCATTTGGCCGGCAATGATATCTGCCACTTGAAAACTCTGGATATAATTTCCCAAATCAAAATTGATTTATTGTGCATACATACGGTACTGCACAGTGCTGTGTTGGTTTTTTCAAAGATTATTCCTTGTTTACTGTGGCTGGAATTCTTTAACTTTAAGAAATTAGAAAAAATAAGAAAACTGATCAATAGGGCAGTGGCAAAATGTATGCCTTCAATAAATGGTTTTGCTTTTCACCATGTGGACTAAGAAGGAGGGCTGAATGGTTTCTATAGATCCGATCATATTCACCTGTCTGACATTGCGTTAGATATTTTTAACTTGGATTTACAAACTATGGTTGAATTGGCTGCAGTCCGGGTGGGGGTGCCAGATGCATTATGATGTGTCTGGCGTGTGGGGCTGTATAAGTTATGGTGTAATGTTTGTAAACCTCTCGATTTTTATGTCTGAGTTATGTCATGTATTGGTGTCATTTGAAATTAATAAAATGGTTTGCTGTTATGTAATAAATAAATTGCCTTTAATAAAGGGCTGTGGCCATTGCATCCAAAGTTTTGGTTTAGTATATTCATTTATTGATAAATTTTAAGTTAGTTACAGTATTAATTGAACTAATTTCTGCCTACTGTCCCATATAAGGTGGGGTCGGGGCAAACAATGTCCCCATCCCTCCACCTATGGGAACGTGGCAGAATAGAGAATATGGTAATAAGGCAACTTAATTTGCATATGCAAATATTATTGGTTAGTTCTAATATAGTCACATGACTATTAATAGTCCTGTTAATAAAAACTGTTTTAAATTTTGAAATACGTCATTAGCTGTCAGTCGGCGCAGAAGAAAGAAGAAGTTTCGCCCACCCACCCTCCCTCCCTTGTCGCGGCTCTAGTTATGAGGCATTTTCTCCTTTATGCATTAAAGAGGGCTGTATAAGTTATGGTGCAATGTTTGTATAACTCAAGCTTTTGATGGCATGTACAGTATTGGTGTTATTTGAAATTAATAAAATGGTTTGCTGTTATAAAATAAATAAAATTGCCTATAACAAAGGGCCATTGCATCCAAAGTTTTGGTTTAGTATATTTATTTATTAATAAATTAAGTTAGTTACAATATCAATTTAACTCATTTCTGCCTACGGTCCCATTATATTTTCCTGGCCCGGCCAATTAATATGGCTGAATATGCTGATTAGACATTCCAGTGAAGCAGCAATCAAGTATGCTGGTATTTTGTAGATATTTATATAGTGACTTATAGATGATGCCTTCCGGGGAATGTATTGAGGTCTGAATAGTGGCAGAAGTTCAGTCTCCATCTACGCCACGTCCAGTCCAGGTGGAATGCACGCCAGCTCAGAGACACGAGCAGCGGCGATAACTGTATAATACAAGGCTCTGCATAGTGTGTGCCACTCCAGGGCACAAGTAAATGTGAGTGCACTGCTATTTTAATTTAATTACAGTAGCCTACGATTATCAGGTATTTGTTTTCTCATTCTGAGATTTTCCTGGTGGAGAAACTGAAGATTAAAGTTAAGTGAGCGGATGCCCAGGATACACCAAATATTAAGACCAAATCCTCAAAATCGTTGAGGGTCCTGGTGGCCCAAAGCGATCTGGTGAGTGGCCCCCCTTACCTTAGGTGGTGGTGCACATTATTTAAGAAGAGCACAGTGTATTAAGAACAGCATGTATCACTAATAGTGATGAGCCGAACACCCCCGGGTTCGGTTCGCACCAGAACCCGCGAACGGACCGAAAGTTCGTACGAACATTAGAACCCCATTAAATACAATGGATGCGAACGTTCGAATTCTAAAGTGCTAATTATAACAACTATTATGCATGTTATTGTCCTAAAAAGGGGTTGGGAACCCGGGTTGTGCACCAGGGAACATGTATCAATGCAAAAAGAAGTTTTAAAAACGGTCGTTTTTCGGGAGCAGTCATTTTAATGATGCATAAAGTGAAAAAAAAAAGTCAAATATTCCTTTAAATATCGTACCTGGGGGGTGTCTAAAGTATGCCTGTGAAATGCCACGTGTTTCCCGTGTTTAGAACTGTCCCTGCACAAAATGACACTTCTAAAGGAAAAAAAAGCCATTTAAAACTGCTTGCGGCTTTAATGTAATGTCTGGTCCCGGTAATATGGATGAAAATCTTTAAGAAAAATGGGATAGCTACCCCATGACCCCCCCCCCCTACCCCAGCCCATTACCAGCCCCTTTGGGTCTTGTATGGATATTAAGGGGAACCCCGCACATAAAATAAAAAAGGCCCTATATACTCTGAACAGCCGTATACAGGCGGTGCATACAAGACAGGGACTGTAGGTTTGTTCTTATGTAGAATCTGTTTGTAATTTTGAACAGGTACATTGTTTAAGTGTAGCTCCAGCCCAAAAATCTATTTTTAAACTTTTTGGAAAACATAGGTAAGGGTTATCACCCCTGTAACATTTGTTTTGCTGTCTGTGCCCCTGTTCAGAACATTTCACCTCACTTTCCGTCCCAATGACAACTGTTTTTGAAATGTGGTGTTTTTCTTGAAACAAGGATTGCTGATAAAGCATCAGTACAGAGGAGACACCTTTCTCCCATATTAATTCTTACAGGAGAGAATTTTCCTTCCAAGGGGTAGATTTCCTCTCACTTCCTGTTGTCTTCTTGCGTTTGTAGGAGTCGTTTGTAAGTTGGATGTTTGAAAGTAGGGACCTGCCGTATATACTCTGCAGAAATAGGCCCCTTAGTTGTTGGTGTTGGCACAACACTGTAAGCACTCACAGTTACTCTTGGTTGGTGCTGGAACGCCCTGCTGTCAACTATTATATCAGGAATTTTAATTACATATAATTGTTGAACAGTGGTAGTAAAAATTGGGCCTTTGATGGTGGTGCTGGTGCCACAACACTGTAAGGCCTGACAGTTACTCTTGGTGGGTGCAGCAATGGGCCCTGCTGTGAATTATTAGATCAAGAATTGTAATTGCATGCCCCTGTTGAACAGGGGCTGGAAAATTGGGCCTTTCGTGGTGGTGGTGGTGGTGGTGGTGTTGCCACAACACTGTAAGCCCTCAGAGTTACTCTTGGTGGGTGCAGGAATGGGCCCTGCTGTGAATTATTAGATCAAGAATTGTAATTACATGCCCCTGTTGAACAGGGGCTGAAAAATTGGGCCTTAGGCACTGGTGGCACAACACTACAACCCCTCACAGATACTGTACTTGGAGCACAGCAATGAGCCCTGTTGCAAAGTATTGGTTCAAAAATTGTAATGACACGCCCCTGTTAAACAGGGGCTTGAAAAATTGGGCCTTAGGCACTGGTGCCACAACACTCCAACCCCTCACAGATACTGTACTTGGAGCACAGCAATGAGCCCTATGGCAAATTATTGCTAAAAAAATGTAATTACACGCCCCTGTAAAACAGGGGCTGAAAAATTGGGCCTTAGCCACTGGTGGCGGCACCCATAAACAAAAATGATCTTCCAAGCTATCATCATCAATCGTATCATTGAGGACTCGGAGGAGGAGGATAGCCAGTCAACATAACAGCACAGGCACTCAGCATCAGCATCAGTCTTGAAGGGATGTGACATGTTAAAATCAATTAGTCTGTTATATCAGCATCAGGTGTGTGGTAGCTGGTGGTGATCCAAGACTGGTTCATCTTGATGAAAGTCAGTCGATCAACCGAGTCGGTGGACAGGCGCACCCTGTGATCCGTGACAAATCCTCCAGCAGCACTGAATGTGCGTTCCGAAAGAACGCTGGATGCAGGACAGGCCAGTAGCTCAATTGCATACTGTGCAAGCTCTGGCCAGTGATCCATCCTCAAGACCCAGTAAGCCAGAGGATTTTCGGTGGGGAAGGTGTCCAAGTCTGACCTTGCCCCTAGATATTCCTGCACCATGTTTATCAGACGCTGGCGATGGTTGCTGGAACCGATCATACTTTGGGGCTGCGGACTAAAGAATTGTCTGAACGCATCGGTCAGACGGCCACCTTCCCCACCTCTCCTTCTTTGACTGGCCGAAGCCTCAGCAACTCGTTGTCCAGGACCAGGAGTTTGTAACCTCCCAGTCTCTGGGAACGCGTTGCACAGACCTTTCTGCAAGGCCTCCCGGAGTTGTCTCATCCTCTGCTCCCTCTGCGACGGTAACATAAGGTCCGCAACCTTACCCTTGTACCGTGGATCAAGGAGAGTGGCCAGCCAGTAATGGTCCCTCTCCTTGATCCGAAGAATACGAGGATCCTTCCGCAGACTTTGCAGGATCAGGGAGGCCATGCAGCGTAGGTTTGCTGAGGCATTCGCTCCGGAGTCCTTTGGGTCACTAAGGACGACATGATCCGCAGCCACCTCCTCCCAGCCACGTACAAGTCCACTGGTTTCTTGGGACTGTAAATCATCCCTAAAAGACTGCTGCTGATGATGCTGAGTGCCAGCCTCCACCTCCATGCTGACACAATCCTCCTCCTCCTCCTCCTCCTCCTCCTCGTCCTCTTCCTGTGCGATGGGTGGGACAGAAGGAACACTGTCTGGGTAAAGGGGGCCTTGAGAGGCAAGGAAGTCCTCCTCTTCCTGCCTCTGTTCTGCCTCAAGTGCCCTGTCCATTATTCCACGCAGCGTGTGCTCCAACAGGTGGACAAGAGGTACAGTGTCACTGATGCATGCACTGTCACTGCTCACCATCCTCGTGGCCTCCTCAAATGGTGCCAGGACAGTGCATGCATCCCTGATCATGCCCCACTGGCGTGGAGAAAAAAAACCAAGCTCCCCTGACCCTGTCCTGGTGCCGTAGTCGCACAGGTACTCATTGATGGCCCTCTGCTGCGTGTGCAGCCACTGCAGCATGGCCAACGTTGAGTTCCACCTGGTGGGCATGTCACATATAAGGCGGTTCTTGGGCAGGTTCAACTCCTTTTGCAGCTCAGCCAGGCGAGCACTGGCATTATAAGATCTGCGGAAATGCACACAGACTTTCCTGGCCTGCCTCAGGACATCCTGTAAGCCCGGGTACCTGCCCAAGAACCGCTGCACCACCAGGTTAAGGACGTGAGCCACACAGGGCACATGGGTCAGTTGTCCCTGTCGGAGGGCGGAGAGGAGGTTGGTGACATTGTCGCAAACCACCATTCCTGGCTTAAGCTGGCGTGGCGTCAACCACCTCTCGGCCTGGCCCTGCAGAGCAGACAGGACATCTGCTCCAGTGTGGCTTCTGTCCCCCAAACACACCAGCGCAAGCACGGCATGGCATCTTTTTGCCTGCGTACTTGCGTAGCCCCTTGAACGGCTACGGAGCACCGCTGGTTCATAGGACAAACCACAGGAAGAGGCCATGGAGGAAGAAGAAGAGGAGGGGGTGGAGGAGAGAGGTGTGTCACAACCAGTAGTAGCATTTTGGAGGCGTGGCGGTGGAACAACCTCCAACACTACTGCACCTTGTCCTGCATCCTTCCCAGCTGCCAAAAGAGTGACCCAATGGGCCGTGAAAGAAAGGTAACGTCCCTGTCCATGCCTGCTGGACCATGAGTCAGCGGTAATATGCACCTTACCGCTGACCGCCCTGTCCAGCGAGGCCAAGACATTGCCTTCCACATGCCGGTAGAGAGCCGGAATAGCCTTCCGTGAGAAAAAGTGGCGTTTGGGAACCTGCCACTGAGGAACCGCACATTGCACAAACTCACGGAAGGGGGCCGAGTCTACCAACTGAAAAGGCAGCAGTTGAAGCGCTAGCAATTTAGCCAAGCTAGCATTCAACCGCTGGGCATGTGGATGGCTGGGAGTGAACTTCTTTTGACGGTCCAGCAGCTGGGGCAGGGAAATTTGCCTGCTAGAATCGGACGTCAGTGTACTGCTAGCAGAGTGGCCGCAAGTACTTGGCTGTGACACACCTAATTCTACACCTTCATTCCTCTCAGTGCATGTTTCAGAGAGGACTGAAGTTATAGTGGGGTTGGAGATCCCAGCTGATGCAGTGCAAGGAGAGGTCCGCTTTGTTCTTTGGTGTGGGTCTTTGAGGTAGGCTTGCCAACGAGCTGCATGGCAGGTCAACATATGTCTGGTCAGGCATGTGGTACCCAAGCGGCTGATGTTTTGGCCACGCGATATACGCTTGAGACATATGTTGCAAACAGCAGCTGTGCGATCTGATGCACTAGCCTCAAAAAGGCCCACACCAAAGAACTTTTTGAATGACGGGCAGAGGCAGCGCCCTGCACAGGCGGAGCTCTGCGGTGTGATTCCGTCGGTGTACTGCCCTTACGCTGGCCACCAAAGGGCATCCTGCCTCGTTGGAGATGTGCCTCCTCCTCATCCTCCTCCTCCTCCTCTCTCCTATTAGGCACCCACGTGGAGTCAGTGACCTCATCATCCCCTCCCTCCTCATCACTGGAGCCAATCTGGCAGTATGCTGCAGCTGCTGGAACACGACTGTCAGATTGGTGTCCTTCTTGAGCATCCCCTCTGTCTGCTCTCACGCTACTGCCTTCCTCTAGCTGGGTTTCATCATCAGACCCTTCGAAACGCTGGGCATCCTCCTGGAGCATGTACCCAACACTGTGCTCAAACAGTTCGGGGGACTCCTCAGGAGGAGGACATGGTGGGTCTAGGGAAGGAGTGACTGATGATGAGTCTGACATTGATACCAGGGAAGAGGACGCTTTGGCAGCTGCTTTGCCAGTACCCTGAGCCGGGGTGAGAGAGGATGAGGAGGAGGAGGAGGGCTTGGTCATCCACTCTACCAAGTCTTCGGCATGATGTGGCTCAACATGTCCAGCTGTCGAAAAGAAGGACAAGCGTGTCCCATGGCCATGTGCTGATGACAATGCACCGCGTCCCCGACCAGCACTGTTGCCCCCAGACACAGAGCCTGCTTGCCCTCTTTTATTGCCTCCTGACTGTCTGCCTCTCCTTGTTTGCCTTCCAGACATTCTAATAGATGGCCTGCAGGGAGATGGGAAAAAAGCAATAAGGGCTACCTTCAGGTGTCCTTCTCTGTCCCTTTACTTAAGGATTTCTAAATATGGTTGAGGATGATTGCTTTTGCACAGAATAGCACAACGACAATTTCCCTGACTGTCCAAAAAACAAGGATTTCAAAGATGGTTGATGAGGAATGCTTTAGCACACTATAGCACAAGGAGAATTTCCCTCACTGTCCTTCCCTGTCCCTAGAAACAAGGATTATCACAGTGAAAGAAACTGACACTCTTCCTACCTATAGTTTTCTGTCCCTAGAAAAAATGTTTTTTTAAAGCACACTATAGCACAAGGAGAATTTCCCTCACTGTCCTTCCCTGTCCCTAGAAACAAGGATTATCACAGTGAAAGAAACTGACACTCTTCCTACTGTGAGGGGGTTAGCTCGGCAGCGGGTGTGTGTGACCCCCGGGATGGGCTCCCCACACAAAAACAGGCCCAGCAAACGGAGGTTGTGGTTTTCAAAATCAAAAAGGTGCGGTTTATTTTCTATTTACAGTGACAAAACACAGCAAAGCAAAAGAAACATAAACAAAATAAATCCTGGTCAACTTGACCTCTGACTAAACATACAGGTTTCCTAACTAACAACTGGGATCAGCCTAGTGCTGTCCTAGTCCCTAAGTCCCTGGTTTTAAATGTCCAAGCAAATAGCCACACAGGCTTTGTCTCACCGCACAGGGGTTCACTCTCCCTAGACAGTCCACACAGGTCTGGGTCCAGGCATGAGCTAACATCTAATGAACCTGGGAGTTCTTATAGAGGCCTAAATGAGCTGACAAGCTTCAGCTGGTCTCATCAACTCCCTGTCTGCACGACGCCCCACACTCTCCCTAGAGGTATGAGTCATCCATGAGCCCACTAGCCCCAGCTGGGCTTATACAACTCTCCACCTAGTTGTATAAGTCGGCGTAAAGCCTGAATCTGGGCGAAATATATCTACCCCCCTGGATGCAACCAGGTGACTTTACCTTCCTGCTGTCACATACCCCCCCCTCTTGTTTTAACCACGGGGTTGGAACACCAGCAATCAGGCATTCATGTACTCGAGACAAAGCATCCACATTCCCCATTTGAACGCCAGGGCGATGCTTTACTGTGAAGTTGAATTCCTGGAGGGCCAGGAACCACCTATTCACTCTTCTATTTGTTTCCTTGTTTTGAGCCATCCACTTTAACGGAGCGTGATCCGTAACCAAGTCAAAGTGCCTACCTAGCAGGTAGTACCGAAGGGAATCTAGAGCCCACTTCACCGCTAAACACTCCTTTTCAACGGTGGCGTAATTTACCTCATGGGACTTCAACTTCCTGCTGAGGTAAATGACTGGGTGCTCTTCCCCGTTCCAGACCTGGGACAATACTGCTCCTAACCCCACATCTGACGCATCACTTTGTACGACAAAGTCTTTAGAGAAGTCGGGTGAGTACAACACTGGCTGGCTACATAAGGCTTGTTTCAAGAATTGGAATGCTGCCTCAGCCTCGGGGGTCCATTTAATCATGACCGACCCTTTCCCCTTAGTCAGGTTGGTTAGGGGCACAGCCTTAGAAGCAAAGTGGGGAATGAATCGCCGATAATACCCAGCGATTCCCAGAAAGGCTCGTACCTGCTTCTTGCTGTTGGGACGTGGCCAACTCTGGATGGCCTCGACTTTGTTGAGTTGGGGTTTTATTACTCCCCTCCCAATGGTGTACCCAAGATATTTGGCCTCTTCCTGCCCAATGGTACACTTCTTGGGGTTAGCCGTAAACCCCGCTTCCCGAACAGAGTCCAGGACTGCTTGCACTTTTGGCAGATGTGAGGCCCAATCTGTGCTATGGACAATTACGTCATCCAGGTAAGCCGCAGCATACTTCCGATGGGGCCTCAGCATCTGGTCCATTTTCCGCTGGAATGTGGCCGGCGCATTCTGTAACCCGAACGGCATTCTTTTATATTGGAACGCCCCGTCTGGGGTTACAAATGCGGTTTTCTCTTTGGCCGACTTGGCCAGGGGGATTTGCCAATACCCTTTTGTGAGGTCAAGAGTCGTCATGTATCGGGCTGTTCCCAGCCGGTCGATCAACTCATCTATACGTGGCATGGGGTAGGTGTCAAATTTTGTAACTTTGTTCAACTGACGAAAATCGTTACAAAATCGCCAGCTCCCATCCGGTTTAGGCACCAACACAATGGGACTAGACCAATCACTTTGGGACTCCTCTATCACCCCTAAGTTCAGCATTTTCTGTACTTCCTCCCGTATTGCCTCCCGTCGGGCCTCTGGGATCCGATAGGGTTTTAACTTCACCCTTTCACCGGGCGGGGTAATGATGTCATGCTCTACCCCAGATGTTTGTCCCGGCAGCTCAGAGAATACCTCCTTGTTGCGAAGCACAAACTCCTTAACCTCCTGTTGTTGGGGTTGTGACAAGGTGGCTGCTATTCCAACCTCAGGAATCACGCAACCAGTTTGAGCTGGTGACCAAGTGTCTGCGACTAGGGACTCTCTATCCCTCCAGGCTTTCAACAGATTAACGTGATAGATCTGTTCGGGCTTTCGCCTTCCTGGTTGTCTGACCTTGTAATTCACTTCGCTCACTTTTTCCATTATCTCATAGGGGCCTTGCCATTTGGCAAGGAATTTACTTTCAACCGTAGGGACAAGTACCAGTATCCTATCCCCCGGGGAAAAGGTACGGGTCTTGGCTCCACGGTTGTACACTCTCTGCTGTGCTAACTGCGCTTGGGCCAAATGTTCCTTCACGATGGGCATTACCTGTGCAATTCGGTCTTGCATCAGGGCGACATGCTCAATCACACTCCTGTGGGGAGAACTCTCACTTTCCCAAGTTTCCTTGGCAATATCCAACAGCCCTCTTGGGTGTCTCCCATACAGTAACTCAAAGGGGGAGAATCCCGTAGAGGATTGGGGCACCTCCCTAATAGCAAACATCAGATAAGGAAGTAGACAGTCCCAATCCTTTCCATCTCTATCCACCACTTTCTTCAACATTTGTTTTAGGGTTTTGTTGAATCTTTCAACCAGCCCATCGGTTTGGGGGTGATACACAGATGTACGTAATTGCGTCACTTTGAACAATTTACACAGCTCCTTCATAACCCGGGACATAAAGGGTGTACCTTGGTCCGTAAGCAGTTCTTTACAAATACCCACCCGGCTAAACACAAGAGATAGCTCTTTGGCTATGGTTTTGGCCGAGGTATTTCGGAGAGGGATCGCTTCTGGATAACGGGTGGCATAGTCCATTATAACTAATATGTACTGGTGCCCCCTAGCGGACTTGATTATAGGACCTACCAAATCCATGGCGATCCTCTCAAACGGGACCTCAATGATGGGTAGAGGGACCAGCGGGCTACGGAAATGTGGCATCGGGGCCGACCTCTGACACACAGGGCAGGAGGAACAATAATTTTCTATGTCCTTCATCACCCCCGGCCAATAGAATCTCTGTAATACCCTCTCTCGGGTTTTCTCTGTCCCCAGATGACCTCCAAGAATGTGCCCATGGGCCAACTCCAACACCAACTTCCTGTAAGGTTTGGGCACCACAAGCTGCTCAACGGTTTCTTCTGCCCTTTTTGCCACCCGATACAGTAGGTCCTTCTCTACGCTGAAGTATGGGTAAGTGCAGGTATTATCTGGGTTCACTAACTCGCCATCTATTTTCACTACGTTTTCCCGTGCCTTTATTAGGGCGGGGTCTTTCAACTGTTCTGTGGCAAAGTTTTCCCTGTGAACCTCAAGATCAGAAAACTCCACAGACGGTAGGTTTTCGTCTGAGGAGGTGGGCTCCTCTCCAGTTTCTTGAGTCTCCCCTGCCAATACTGATAAGGGAAATTCCGGAGAGTCCTCACCACTCTCAGGGGAGTTCTGGCTATCACATTCCTGGTACATAGGGGCACCAGTGGGGGGCTCAGGATCATCCCACAGTTCCCAGAACTTCGGAAAATCCCTTCCCACAATGGCGTCATGCGGTAACTGAGATACTAAGCCCACTGGATGAAAGAGGGTACCTTTGGGGGTCTCGAAACACACTGTAGTCACTGGATACTCTCGGGTGTCCCCATGCACACAAATAACAGCTACCTTGCTATTCCCAGAGACCTCTGTTTTAACTAACTCAGCCTTTATCAGGGTCACAAGGCTACCTGAATCCAGTAATACCACAACATTTCTACCATTAACACACATTTTGCATAAATGTTTCTCAGTTCCTCGAATGGCAGTGCATGCGACTGTCGCACACAGCGACTGACGTCTGCCCGTCAGAAAGTCACACTGCATGGGTTCCTCCACAACCGGGCAATTGGCTGCAATATGTCCCGCTTGCCGGCAGCGGTAGCAAACGATCCTTCTTGCCGCCTCTTGAGCCGCTGATTTCCCAGGCTGTTCTCGCCAAACTTGGGGTAGAGCTCCCACCCTCTCACTCTCTCCACCCTCACCCCTTGGAATCCTCTTATCCGCCCCTGGGGATGGTCTGGTCTTAGGGTGGAAAGTCCGAGTGTCTCTGGAAGAGGCCGTCAGGTTCTCTGTAGCCAAGTATTTCTCCACACGATCCACAAGACCATCGGCCGTCTCTGGGTCTCCATGGCTTACCCACTTTTGGATGGCAGTAGGAAGAGCTCTCAAAAACCGATCCATTACAACACGTTCCACAATCTTTGGTGCGGACAAAGTCTCTGGCTGTAGCCACTTTCTGCTCAGGTGAATGAGATCATACATTTGAGACCTGGGGGGTTTTCCAAGCTGGAAAGTCCAGTTATGCACACGCTGAGCCCGGACAGCCAGGGTGACACCCAGCCTTGCCAATATTTCAGCTTTTAGCATCACATAGTCTTTTGCTTGGTTAGGCTCTAGGTCATAGTAAGCTTTCTGCGATTCACCAGTTAACAGAGGAGCCACTAGTCCAGCCCACTGCTCCTCAGGCCACTTTTCTCTTTCAGCGGTCCTTTCAAATGTGGTCAAAAATACCTCTGGATCATCCTCTCCAGTCATTTTTGTCAATAAACGACTCACCCCAAAGGACGCGGTATTAGTGGGACGGCTTTCCTCACTGGTCTGCGGACGTTGCTGCATTACTGCTTCCATCTGTTGTTGTAGTCTCTGCTCTTGCTTCTGCAACAGGTCTATGAAGCGGGCCTCAGATTGCTGCTGGGCTTGTTGCTGAGCCTCCAGACTCTGTTGCAAAGTTGCGTTTGTCTGCTGCTGGGCTGCAAGGCTCTGTTGATGAGCTTGCTGCTGGGCTGCAAGGCTCTGTTGATGAGCTTGCTGCTGGGCTGCGAAGTTCTGTTGTTGAGCTGCAAGGCTCTGTTGATGAGCTGCAAGGCTCTTTTGCAAACCTGCATTTGTCTGCTGTTGATTGGCATTTGCTAGAGCCAGCTGTTTCAGTATCTCCTCCATGCTGGCTTAAAAAAAAACTGCCACTGGTTCTCCACCAACTGTGAGGGGGTTAGCTCGGCAGCGGGTGTGTGTGACCCCCGGGATGGGCTCCCCACACAAAAACAGGCCCAGCAAACGGAGGTTGTGGTTTTCAAAATCAAAAAGGTGCGGTTTATTTTCTATTTACAGTGACAAAACACAGCAAAGCAAAAGAAACATAAACAAAATAAATCCTGGTCAACTTGACCTCTGACTAAACATACAGGTTTCCTAACTAACAACTGGGATCAGCCTAGTGCTGTCCTAGTCCCTAAGTCCCTGGTTTTAAATGTCCAAGCAAATAGCCACACAGGCTTTGTCTCACCGCACAGGGGTTCACTCTCCCTAGACAGTCCACACAGGTCTGGGTCCAGGCATGAGCTAACATCTAATGAAGCTGGGAGTTCTTATAGAGGCCTAAATGAGCTGACAAGCTTCAGCTGGTCTCATCAACTCCCTGTCTGCACGACGCCCCACACTCTCCCTAGAGGTATGAGTCATCCATGAGCCCACTAGCCCCAGCTGGGCTTATACAACTCTCCACCTAGTTGTATAAGTCGGCGTAAAGCCTGAATCTGGGCGAAATATATCTACCCCCCTGGATGCAACCAGGTGACTTTACCTTCCTGCTGTCACACTACCTATAGTTTTCTGTCCCTAGAAAAAATGTTTTTTTAAAGCACACTATAGCACAAGGAGAATTTCCCTCACTGTCCTTCCCTGTCCCTAGAAACAAGGATTATCACAGTGAAAGAAACTGACACTCTTCCTACCTATAGTTTTCTGTCCCTAGAAAAAATGTTTTTTTAAAGCACACTATAGCACAAGGAGAATTTCCCTCACTGTCCTTCCCTGTCCCTAGAAACAAGGATTATCACAGTGAAAGAAACTGACACTCTTCCTACCTATAGTTTTCTGTCCCTAGAAAAAATGTTTTTTTAAAGCACACTATAGCACAAGGAGAATTTCCCTCACTGTCCTTCCCTGTCCCTAGAAACAAGGATTATCACAGTGAAAGAAACTGACACTCTTCCTACCTATAGTTTTCTGTCCCTAGAAAAAATGTTTTTTTTAAAGCACACTATAGCACAAGGAGAATTTCCCTCACTGTCCTTCCCTGTCCCTAGAAACAAGGATTATCACAGTGAAAGAAACTGACACTCTTCCTACCTATAGTTTTCTGTCCCTAGAAAAAATGTTTTTTTAAAGCACACTATAGCACAAGGAGAATTTCCCTCACTGTCCTTCCCTGTCCCTAGAAACAAGGATTATCACAGTGAAAGAAACTGACACTCTTCCTACCTATAGTTTTCTGTCCCTAGAAAAAATGTTTTTTTAAAGCACACTATAGCACAAGGAGAATTTCCCTCACTGTCCTTCCCTGTCCCTAGAAACAAGGATTATCACAGTGAAAGAAACTGACACTCTTCCTACCTATAGTTTTCTGTCCCTAGAAAAAATGTTTTTTTAAAGCACACTATAGCACAAGGAGAATTTCCCTCACTGTCCTTCCCTGTCCCTAGAAACAAGGATTATCACAGTGAAAGAAACTGACACTCTTCCTACCTATAGTTTTCTGTCCCTAGAAAAAATGTTTTTTTAAAGCACACTATAGCACAAGGAGAATTTCCCTCACTGTCCTTCCCTGTCCCTAGAAACAAGGATTATCACAGTGAAAGAAACTGACACTCTTCCTACCTATAGTTTTCTGTCCCTAGAAAAAATGTTTTTTTAAAGCACACTATAGCACAAGGAGAATTTCCCTCACTGTCCTTCCCTGTCCCTAGAAACAAGGATTATCACAGTGAAAGAAACTGACACTCTTCCTACCTATAGTTTTCTGTCCCTAGAAAAAATGTTTTTTTAAAGCACACTATAGCACAAGGAGAATTTCCCTCACTGTCCTTCCCTGTCCCTAGAAACAAGGATTATCACAGTGAAAGAAACTGACACTCTTCCTACCTATAGTTTTCTGTCCCTAGAAAAAATGTTTTTTTAAAGCACACTATAGCACAAGGAGAATTTCCCTCACTGTCCTTCCCTGTCCCTAGAAACAAGGATTATCACAGTGAAAGAAACTGACACTCTTCCTACCTATAGTTTTCTGTCCCTAGAAAAAATGTTTTTTTAAAGCACACTATAGCACAAGGAGAATTTCCCTCACTGTCCTTCCCTGTCCCTAGAAACAAGGATTATCACAGTGAAAGAAACTGACACTCTTCCTACCTATAGTTTTCTGTCCCTAGAAAAAATGTTTTTTTAAAGCACACTATAGCACAAGGAGAATTTCCCTCGCTGTCCTTCCCTGTCCCTAGAAACAAGGATTATCACAGTGAAAGAAACTGACACTCTTCCTACCTATAGTTTTCTGTCCCTAGAAAAAATGTTTTTTTAAAGCACACTATAGCACAAGGAGAATTTCCCTCACTGTCCTTCCCTGTCCCTAGAAACAAGGATTATCACAGTGAAATAAACTGACACTCTTCCTACCTATAGTTTTCTGTCCCTAGAAAAAATGTTTTTTTAAAGCACACTATAGCACAAGGAGAATTTCCCTCACTGTCCTTCCCTGTCCCTAGAAACAAGGATTCGCACAGTAAAACACACTGACACTCTCCCTACCTATAGTTTTCTGTCCCTAGAAAAAATGTTTTTTTAAAGCACACTATAGCACAAGGAGAATTTCCCTCACTGTCCTTCCCTGTCCCTAGAAACAAGGATTCGCACAGTAAAACACACTGACACTCTCCCTACCTATAGTTTTCTGTCCCTAGAAAAAATGTTTTTTTAAAGCACACTATAGCACAAGGAGAATTTCCCTCACTGTCCTTCCCTGTCCCTAGAAACAAGGATTCGCACAGTAAAACACACTGACACTCTCCCTACCTATAGTTTTCTGTCCCTAGAAAAAATGTTTTTTTAAAGCACACTATAGCACAAGGAGAATTTCCCTCACTGTCCTTCCCTGTCCCTAGAAACAAGGATTCGCACAGTAAAACACACTGACACTCTCCCTACCTATAGTTTTCTGTCCCTAGAAAAAATGTTTTTTTAAAGCACACTATAGCACAAGGAGAATTTCCCTCACTGTCCTTCCCTGTCCCTAGAAACAAGGATTATCACAGTGAAAGAAACTGACACTCTTCCTACCTATAGTTTTCTGTCCCTAGAATAAATGTTTTTTTTAAAGCACACTATAGCACAAGGAGAATTTCCCTCACTGTCCTTCCCTGTCCCTAGAAACAAGGATTCGCACAGTAAAACACACTGACACTCTCCCTATCTATAGTTTTCTGTCCCTAGAAAAAATGTTTTTTTAAAGCACACTATAGCACAAGGAGAATTTCCGTCACTGTCCTTCCCTGTCCCTAGAAACAAGGATTCGCACAGTAAAACACACTGACACTCTCCCTACCTATAGTTTTCTGTCCCTAGAAAAAATGTTTTTTTAAAGCACACTATAGCACAAGGAGAATTTCCCTCACTGTCCTTCCCTGTCCCTAGAAACAAGGATTCGCACAGTAAAACACACTGACACTCTCCCTACCTATAGTTTTCTGTCCCTAGAAAAAAATGTTTTTTTAAAGCACACTATAGCACAAGGAGAATTTCCCTCACTGTCCTTCCCTGTCCCTAGAAACAAGGATTATCACAGTGAAAGAAACTGACACTCTTCCAACCTATAGTTTTCTGTCCCTAGAAAAAATGTTTTTTTAAAGCACACTATAGCACAAGGAGAATTTCCCTCACTGTCCTTCCCTGTCCCTAGAAACAAGGATTATCACAGTGAAAGAAACTGACACTCTTCCTACCTATAGTTTTCTGTCCCTAGAAAAAATGTTTTTTTAAAGCACACTATAGCACAAGGAGAATTTCCCTCACTGTCCTTCCCTGTCCCTAGAAACAAGGATTATCACAGTGAAAGAAACTGACACTCTTCCTACCTATAGTTTTCTGTCCCTAGAAAAAAAGTTTTTTTAAAGCACACTATAGCACAAGGAGAATTTCCCTCACTGTCCTTCCCTGTCCCTAGAAACAAGGATTCGCACAGTAAAACACACTGACACTCTCCCTACCTATAGTTTTCTGTCCCTAGAAAAAATGTTTTTTAAAAGCACACTATTGCACAAGGAGAATTTCCCTCACTGTCATTCCCTGTCCCTAGAAACAAGGATTTGCACAGTAAAACACACTGACACTCTCCCTACCTATAGTTTTCTGTCCCAAGAAAAAATGTTTTTTTAAAGCACACTATAGCACAAGGAGAATTTCCCTCACTGTCCTTCCCTGTCCCTAGAAACAAGGATTATCACAGTGAAAGAAACTGACACTCTTCCTACCTATAGTTTTCTGTCCCTAGAAAAAATGTTTTTTTAAAGCACACTATAGCACAAGGAGAATTTCCCTCACTGTCCTTCCCTGTCCCTAGAAACAAGGATTATCACAGTGAAAGAAACTGACACTCTTCCTACCTATAGTTTTCTGTCCCTAGAAAAAAATGTTTTTTTAAAGCACACTATAGCACAAGGAGAATTTCCCTCACTGTCCTTCCCTGTCCCTAGAAACAAGGATTCGCACAGTAAAACACACTGACACTCTCCCTACCTATAGTTTTCTGTCCCTAGAAAAAATGTTTTTTTAAAGCACACTATAGCACAAGGAGAATTTCCCTCACTGTCCTTCCCTGTCCCTAGAAACAAGGATTCGCACAGTAAAACACACTGACACTCTCCCTACCTATAGTTTTCTGTCCCTAGAAAAAATGTTTTTTTAAAGCACACTATAGCACAAGGAGAATTTCCCTCACTGTCCTTCCCTGTCCCTAGAAACAAGGATTCGCACAGTAAAATACACTGACACTCTCCCTACCTATAGTTTTCTGTCCCTAGAAAAAATGTTTTTTTAAAGCACACTATAGCACAAGGAGAATTTCCCTCACTGTCCTTCCCTGTCCCTAGAAACAAGGATTCGCACAGTAAAACACACTGACACTCTCCCTACCTATAGTTTTCTGTCCCTAGAAAAAATGTTTTTTTAAAGCACACTATAGCACAAGGAGAATTTCCCTCACTGTCCTTCCCTGTCCCTAGAAACAAGGATTCGCACAGTAAAACACACTGACACTCTCCCTACCTATAGTTTTCTGTCCCTAGAAAAAATGTTTTTTTTAAAGCACACTATAGCACAAGGAGAATTTCCCTCACTGTCCTTCCCTGTCCCTAGAAACAAGGATTCGCACAGTAAAACACACTGACACTCTCCCTACCTATCCTTCTCTTTCCCTAAACTAAAGGAATCCAGGTTAAGCAAGAAAAAATAAATGTCACTGTCCCTGCCTATGCTTCTCTTTCCCTGCTCCGGAACACACTACACTAGGCCGCCGTGCTGGCGGTCTTTTATAGTGTGGGGCGTGTACTAAACACCCTCAGCAATAACTGGCCACAGGCATCCTGCCTGTGGCCAATCATTGCTCTCCTCGCTGCCGGCGCTGTGATTGGCCAAGCATGCGGGGTCACAGTGCATGCTTGGCCAATCACAGTGCCTGGATGACACTGCGATGGCGTAGTGCATTGTGGGCCGTTCGCGTCACTCGAATTAGGCGCGAACGGCTCAAATCGTTCGATCTTCGTCGAACGATCGAACAGCCGATGTTCGAGTCGAATGTATGTTCGACTCGAACACCGAGCTCATCCCTAATCACTAATATACACGCAGTGAAATCAAAAGAAGTGGATTTGAAGAGACATACCGTATTACATATATTCACAAAGACTTGCTATTATTGTTGTTTTTAGGTTTTTTTACTGTATTTTCAAAAGAGTTTCTTTGCATTTGTTTCTTTTTCACATGGCATTTTTGAATTCTTGTCACAAGAGTGCTTTGCCTATGAGTTTTTTTGCATATGGTATTTTGGAATCAATTTACTTGTTATTAGCCATTAACAAATTATTGGGTTGTGATTTACATTGATTGTATGAATCTATATACACATCCATGAAGTTTATGAATGAGGAAGTTGGAAGGTTTCCAGAAAACAGATTATCGGATCTCCCAGTCCCGGATAGTGATAAAAAGAAAAAAGTGGGTGAGAAGAGAGCAAGCTCTCAAAACAATAGGGATTTTAATGGGAGACACCAGTACTGTTTAAAAGGTGAGCACAAAAGACAAGATTATATAGAAAAATAAAAAAAATTAATACATCATTAAAATACAATTCATAGTTTTACATAGACCGTGAAAGAGTTTGGGAAAACAAGATACTTGATTGTGCATCTAGCCAACATGTTTCACACAGTTGTGCTTCATCAGGGCCTTGCACTCATATTTTGTTTCCTCTGGTCCATTCAGGAGTCGAATGTATCACACACCGCTTGAACAGAATGCGCCTATGCCAATAGGACAGCCACCATGATTGACCTGGTGAAAGTCAGAATCACCAGGTAAGTACGTGAGGATGTTAGACTGTTTCGGCCGGACAATAGTGTTCTGTACTCGTTATGCTGATCAGTTCCCAAATACCGGGGAGATAAGTGAGGATTGTAAAAAAAGAGGAATATCCTACAGCTGTATGTTGTCCCGCATCCGAGCTAGTGGTAGACCTCTGTACTTATATTTATTAATTATTATTACTAGTCAACCAACATTAGAATTCTTCTATAGCCTATGGGCGGAGCATTTAACCATAATTGTCCGCTCGCGGTGATCGTATGTTTTTAGCTGCTTCGTCGAATCTTCATGTCTCTATAATGTTGAATCTTTTTTCTCTATGTTGAATAATCTTGGACTAATAGAGTTAGGTTAGGCACATTCAACCACAGGTTCGATAGACACAGATCGCTATTGTCACCGTCATGTCGAATGTTCTATCTGTATCGAACTGTTGTCGCAGCTAAACGAAAATAAAGCATTTTTTATGTCGGATCTTTCAGATTTCGGATTCTGCGCGTTCGTTATCGTTTGTTAAAACGAACGCAAAAATCCTCGAAACTCGGACGAAAATGCATTCGGACAAAAACGAATGCACATGTCTAGTATATATATATATATATATATATATATATATATATATATATATATTGTGAGGGTGCGACTTTGTGCGACCTTCAAGAGGGTTGGTTATTGCCACATTTGGTAAAGAAAGACACGCTGATGGAACAGCTGTGTCTTGGGCTATTTAGTTCAGAGGTGATTACGGATCAGGGCTCCACCCAACAGAGAGGAAGTCTGTGTGCATGAGAGCCAGGTGGGCTCTCTTCCTCTGAAGTGGAGTCAAAGGCGGTGAATGTCTGCAGGAGGCAGACATCGTTAGTGATATAGCAACATAGGTGCTGACCAGGAGAAGCTAGGAGAAAGCTGAAACTCTTGGACACTGTTTGGGTCTGAGGAACAGACCGTCAGGCCTAGGCTAAAGGCCTGGATCGCTAGAAGGTAAAGCTACGAGGCTACTGTTAGTATGAAAGATACAGGAATGGTGGAACCCCCCTGTGAATACTACAGATGTGTTTGTGAACTTTCGTGCTTTTAAATAAAAATGGCCTACCATGCCCTTAAACAGAGTTGCTGACTGGCTTGCATCACTGAAAAAACGCATCTACTACGAGAGCTAACAACCCCCAATCTTACAAGTAGTGGAGAATGCGGGCAATTTTTGGAAGAGTTCCAGATCCTCGCATACCAAAAACAGTGAGTAAAAAGAAACTGTGTGTTTAACAGCAATACTGTGATGAACAGCCTATCTGAAGGAAAAGTTAAAGTTTTCTGCGGTGAACTGCTGCTAGCTGTGTGTGGCAGCCAGGCGAACTGCATTGCACAGGATTTCAATTAATGGACTGTGTTGTATACAGGTGATGTGCCTGTGGAAGTGAGCTCAAGCAGAGAGTAAAGTCTACATGTGAAAGTGTGCTGTTTTCAAAGTCTTGAAGACAGGACTTCAAAAAATTTCTGTGTGAAAAGGAAGCAATGTTTGCTGAAATGAGAGACAGAGCAGGTGTTGTTTCTAGCAACACTGGTGCAAGGAGTGCCAAGGTGACTGCAAGTATGGAGAGTTCACCAGAGTCTGAGTCTGCAGTGGATTGGTGCAGGCGACTCTTGGCTGCACTGAACCAAGTTAAAAGGGAAGGACATGATGGCCAGCTATCAATGTGCAATGCGTTATGAACCAAGTGCGCTGTTTGCGGTGCAGTGAGTGAGGGCATGAAGATTCTAAATGCCCTTTGTCCCAGGCTTCACCAAAGCAAAGGTATGAGAAGCCTGCTCTGAGTGTAAAGAGTGAGCAGATGGATGTGGTTGCCCATGGCAACAAAGCAGAAATCCGTACAGCTGACTTCATACGGCCTATGTTGCCTTCTGAATGTGTTGAGGACTTTTTGGATGAGTTTGCGATGATTGCTTCCTACAGAAGATGGCCCAGAAATCGCTGGGTTGAGTTGGTGCAACCTTTTCTGATGGAGGAGTACCAGGAGGTGTACCGTGGGATGTATAGTAACCGAGATGACTACGATCATTTTCTAGTAGCAGTCCAGTCTAGAGAGCGCTGGAAGAGATCAGCAGGGATAATGTGGTCTCCCATAGCAGCCGGAGAAAGTGTGTTTTCAGAAAGGAGGAGCTACAGAGAGGAGGTACACCAACGTCCTCATAGAGATACCAGTAAAAGTCTGCATGGTGGGAGAGGGCCGTCTCCCATAGCAACAGGAGAAAGTCGCCAATTGCCATGCCTGGAATGTGGTCAGTTGGGCCACGGGATCTTTTCTTGTCCAAGCTTGTGGAATACAGCTGCTGATCGTGTTGTTGGGCTTAATGCTTTGCCTGCAGGCGATGATGGAAAATCCAAGAGGGATGTAATGTTACCCTGTTTCCAGGAGGGGGCGTCATCTTGTGAGAGCGTGGCAAAGAAGGGACAACGCCCTCAATTGAAGTCTTCAACCCATGCTAAAGAGAATGGTAAGACTGTTCCTGTTAAAATCATGGGAAAGGTTGACTGTGTGGTTGCTCACAATGAAGTGACCCCAGAGCGGAGATCCACTGAAGGTGGAGAAGTGAACTTGCTGCAGTGTGCTGCCCAGATCAGTGAGGAGACACAGGTTAGAGCCCTGCTTGCAGCAAGGTCAAAAGTTGAAAGGGACATGTGGACTCTGGGTACAGCTAAGGTAATCCAGCGGAGTGCTGGAAAGGATGTGCTAGGGGTGACCAAAGCAGTTGGTATGCCATGTTCCCTAGTGACAGGTGCTTTGCAGTTGTCAAGGGAAACCACCAAGGAGCCTGCAGTGGTGAGGCAAGTGGTTTCCCAGGACAACTGTGAAGACGCCCTAGTGGGCAAAATAATTCCTTTGGAGAGGAAGGGTGGTGTGCTGAGTGGCATGCAGGGTGCCATGCGTTTTGACAAAGGACCATTTGATAGAGTTTATAAAACTGCTATGTTTATGAATGCTGATGACACATGTGCTGATGATAATGTGATGCTTAATGAGGTAGGGGTGATCGCTAAGCAGGATATGCGATTCCCCTTGGCAACAGTATCTAAGGCTGCAGAGTTGTCCTTGGAAACCTCCAGGGAGCTCTGTGTGTTTGAGCCAGAGGTTGCCTGGGACAACTGTGGTGCTGCTCTGATAGATAAGAGGGTACTTGACCTTGGTGATGAGAAAAATGGTAAAACTCAAATGTTTGAAATTGCTTGTACTGATAATGAGTTGTTACGGTCTGTCACTGCTGACAGTCTTCATGGGTTTAGTGAAGCGCCACCCGAGCAAAGTGGTAAAGTTATGTTATTGCAGCCTGTTGTGTTTGAAAATGTTTTGCCACAAGTACATTTAAACAAGGAAGGCTTAGTGGGTAACAGTGGAGTGGACACAATTTCTGCTATGCTAAATAGAGAGGCTGCAGGGCCGGTAGACACGGGTGCGTTGGCTTTTGCAGAAATTAACCCTCTCCAGTTGGAAGGATCTGAAAAGGGCGCATACATAGCAGAGGTTTTGTCCACAGCAAAAGAGATGAGTAATGTTGAATGTCAGATTGATGAGGTAGTGGATAGCGATTTGGAAGGGCTCAGTGTTGCTGTAGGTGAGAGGATGAGTGTGACACATGCGATTGGCAGTGCTCGGCGGGAGCCGCAAATTTTGTTAGTTGCCTCTGAGGTAGAGGTCTCTTTAAGTGTCCCGGCCTCTCATGCCTTAGCAAATGAGTCCTTCCACATCGTTGGTAAAGGAAATGTTCCTAGAGTTCTGTGTTTAGATACGGCATGTCTAGAAATTTCTGAGATGTTGTGGGAATTGGTGAGAATCTTTCCAATATGCACCTGCGTGTATCCACAGCAGAGGGGCGACATGGTACTGCATAATACCAATCGGACGCAGGTGATACGTGCGTTGTTAAGCAATGTTGATGAGAATTGGTTGCTACACTGTTGGTTGCTTTTGTGGAAAGTTGTCTCGCAGTTCTCCTCGAGAGTGCTTCCAGCGGCGGTTATGTGCGGAAGGCGCTCAGGGGAATTGTTTGAGAAGTTAGAGATATTAGACATAGTGGAAGTCTCTCCGTATGCAGGTGTGATGGGGTGTATTCCTGCTGGTGCGGTTCGAGGTGCGGCTGAGCAGTGGTTGGTACGTGACGCGCGTACTGTCTCACCCGCTGCACCTCATGTAAAGGAAGGGCCCATAACGGACGTGGCAGTAGTGGGAATTCAGTCCATCATGCGCAGAGAGGTGCAGTTTGAGGTACCCGGAGACACTTTGACAGGAAATAACAGTGATGGTAACTGTAACGGAAATATGTATGAGAAGCACTGTGGAGCACTGTCAGACAACTCCGAGCTATTGGTTGAGGTACCAGTGGACACAGAAATGGTTAAAGTGATTGGTGTTGGAAAATGTGGTGGAACATGTGCGTTGGTAGGACAATTGTTATTGGAGTGTTGGACAACAGGGGGCGATGTGAAACTACGGGACGGTCCCATAGGGAGTAACTGCTTTCCTGTAGATGATCCCTCCATAGACACTGTCCTAGCAAACAGGACAAGAGGTCCGAATGACCATATTGTGTTGAATAACCCCTTGTGGAACATTGCTATTGAGGATATGGTATTAATCACAGATGGTTTGGTGCCAAGAGTTACCACACAGGGGTTGGTGAACCCGAGAAACAAATGTTGATGGTTAATGTTGCGTCAGGTAGTGAGAGCGGCCAGTCCCTGACAGATGTCATGAAAGTGGGTCCCCAACAGTCCCGGAAGAGTAGGTCTGTGGGAGGAAAAAGAAGGGTCCTGAGGCCCAAAGGTAGAAGGGATAGAGAGATTAGTGGGAGCCCATGGTGCAGGAGGAAGGGCTGGTGGAAGTACACCCGGAAGAAGATGTGGGTGGAGTGACCCTTTAGAGAAAAGGTTGGGCAGATTAGGACTACTGCTACGGATAGTTGGCACAGAGGCGCCAAGGTAAAGTGCTGGTGGACACATACACCGAAAAAGAAATGGGCCTACGCAGCCAATGGCTGGCACAGAGGTGTCCCGCTTATGGTGGCGGGATCATGTGTTCCTCCCTCCAGTTTGAAACAAGGGGGGAGGGTATGTGAGGGTGCAACTTTGTGCGACCTTCAAGAGGGTTGATTATTGCCACATTTGGTAAAGAAAGACACGCTGATGAAACAGCTGTGTCTTGGGCTATTTAGTTCAGAGGTGATTACGGATCAGGGCTCCACCCAACAGAGAGGAAGTCTGTGTGCATGAGAGCCAGGTGGGCTCTCTTCCTCTGAAGTGGAGTCAAAGGCGGTGCATGTCTGCAGGAGGCAGACATCGTTAGTGATATAGCAACAAAGGTGCTGACCAGGAGAAGCTAGGAGAAAGCTGAAACTCTTGGACACTGTTTGGGTCTGAGGAACAGACCGTCAGGCCTAGGCTAAAGGCCTGGATCGCTAGAAGGTAAAGCTACGAGGCTACTGTTAGTATGAAAGATACAGGAATGGTGGAACCCCCCTGTGAATACTACAGATGTGTTTGTGAACTTTCGTGCTTTTAAATAAAAATGGGCTACCATGCCCTTAAACAGAGTTGCTGACTGGCTTGCATCACTGAAAAAATGCATCTACTACGAGAGCTAACAACCCCCAATCTTACAATATATATATATATATACCGTATTTATCGGCGTATAACACGCACTCTAACTTTAAGAGGGAAGTTTCAGGAAAAAAACTTTCCACAGCCCCCTGCGTATAACACGCAGGCACACCCTCTATTTTCAGGGTAAAAAAGTGAGTGTTATATGCCAATAAATACAGTATATACAGTATATATCTCTATCAGGAGGAGTGAGTCTTCAAAAGTATTTCAAAAGTATTTCACTCAAGGGTGCGCTTAAACATACAGTGAGCGCTATGATTAAATGCTCTTTAGCGTGATACGCACATCTCACTTTTCCTATTGTACTAGCTTGAAGTTTTTTTACTGGTGTGTGGTCATCCACTGCTTTTTGGACATATATGCTGAAGCCCATGCATGTCCATACAGATGACAGGCACATAGTAAGTACTGTGAGAATATGATTTGTTTATTCATGTATGATCAATGTTCCAGTGTATGCACCAATCTTTAAGTAAATCTGACCCACTGATTGTGTTTGTGTGTAAGGTCAAGAAGCTTTGATGGAATTACAGTACAAAAGGCTAAAGCCCTGTACACACGATCGGATTTCCTATGGATTCTAATCCGATGGATTTTTCCTTCGGAAATCCGATGAAGCTGACTTCCATCAGTCTTGCCTACACACCATCAGTCAAAAATCCGACCGTCCCAAACGCTGTGACGTAAAACACTCCGACGAGCCGAGAAAAATTAAGTTCAATGCTTCTGAGCATGCGTCGACTTGATTCTGAGCATGCGTGGGTTTTTTCTCCGATGGAGTTCACCACAGACGATCGGAATTTGCTATCGTTTTTTTTCCCATCGGATAAATTTAAAACATGTTCTATTTTTTCTCACCGATGGAAAAAAGACCGATGGGGCCCATACACAATCGGTTTGTCCGATGAGAAAAGTCCATATGACTGTTTTCATCGGTAAAATCGATCGTGTGTACACGGCAAAAGGGTTAAAATTTTCCTTTATTCCAACCAGAAAAGTACCTTGCAAAGTGGCTATCCATAAGAACCAGACGAGGCAGCCGAGGTGGGAGGCGGGCCAGGAAAAAGAAGGAAAGTCTAATATCCAATATGAGTGGCATTTTCAATTTGAGTAAAGCCACGTTTTCAGAAGCTGAGATGCGTATCTTGGACAAAGGCTTAAAATACGCACCCTCTAAGACTTTGAATAAATTTAATACATTTGTGGACGTACATAAATATGTCCGCAAATTGAATATACAGAGGCACTTCATTGCTAACCCATCCCCACCCAGAGATATTAGTGGAGGGACTGATTGCGTCATTCATACTGGCTTGTCTAATCCCTCCTTATTTAACCCTCCTAATGTCTCTGCTCCATCTATTAGGGTGTTTAGAGATTTGGTCCTTGGGGACCTTGAGGCATTACCTAAGGCCAAAATCTATGATCATCCGGATATTAAGGCAGGTTTAAAAACCTTATGTGAACGCAAGGACATTATAATCCGCCCTGCCGATAAGGGGGGTGGTCTAGTTGTGTTGGATAAATTAGATTATCACACCGAAATGTGCAGAATCCTTGATGACACTAGCACTTACATGCCCCTGAATAGAGATCCCACTAAAGTATTTAAGAAAGATCTGAATAATTTGCTAGATAAGGGATTCCAGTTAGGAATTCTGGACAAAAAGGAGAGAGACTTCTTGGTGCCGATTGCACCTAGAATTCCCATTATGTATTATCTCCCGAAAGTCCATAAAAACATTTTACACCCTCCTGGCAGACCCATAATAAGCGGGATTGACTCTGTGACGTCCCGCATTGGTCGTTACATTGATTTCCATCTACAACCGCTTGTTCAATCCACTCCATCTTTTCTAAAAGACACTGGAGCCACTATACGTCTTTTAGAAGATGTTGACTTTAGTGGAGATTGCATTCTCGTTACTGCAGATGTAACATCACTATATACGTGCATACCGCACAGACTAGGATTGCACGCGGTGAAACATTTTATGGCCATGTCTGGTCTGATACCTCAGGTCCAACAATGCTATATTATGGATTTGTTAACATTTGCCACTCAGTCCAACTATTTCTGGTATCATGGCCAGTTTTTTTTGCAAACCAAAGGTGTCGCAATGGGCGCCAAGTTCGCCCCTAGTCTTGCGAACCTTTTTATGGCCCTGTGGGAGGAGGATGTCGTCTATGCCTTGCAACGCCCAGAACTAGTTCTGTGGGCAAGGTATATTGACGACATCCTCCTCCTATGGAAGGGTGATGAGGAGTCTTTACATGACTTCATGGTCACCCTGAACGATAATGATATGGGCATTGTGCTTACCTATGAGATGAGTCGTAACACTATCCATTTTTTGGATTTAGAGATTTCAGTTGTGGACCAAAGATTGGTGACAAAAACTTTTTTTAAGCCAACAGATCGTAATGGGTATATCCCAATCGACAGCTGTCATTACAGCTCTTGGCTCAAATCTGTACCATTTAGTCAACTACTTAGAGTCAGGAGAAACTGTACACATCTTGACGATTTCTACATACAAGCGGACACCCTCAAGTCAAGATTTGTTGAGAAAGGTTATCTTCCGTCTGCTATAGATACAGAAATCGCAAAGGTGTCTTTGCTGGACAGACAGTCTCTAGTTGTTGAACGTCCTAAACGTCCACCGGATCCACGATTTAGGTGGTCCTTTGTGACCCAATTCTCTATACAGCATAGACGGATCAAGCATATTCTGAACCGACACTGGGGAGTTCTTAAGAACGATCCCCTGTTGGGCCCAGTGCTCCCAGATCGGGCAGGTGTTGTTTATAGAGGAGCTCCATCTCTTCGCAACCAGATTGCTTCTAATGTAGTCGACCCTCCGGACAAATCATGTCCGTCTCTTTTTCCTGATATGAAGGGCTACTATCCGTGTAGACGCTGTAATGTGTGCATTCACAATGTTATTGGGCGTAGTAGAAGTGCCAGTTTTACATCCTCTACTACCTCCACCATATACCATATGAAACAGTTTACCACATGCACTACAAGTTTTATTGTTTACCTTATTACATGTCCATGTAATAAGCAGTATGTGGGACGTACTATTCGTAACTTCTCTATTCGTGTTAATGAACACATTACCGGCATTAAAAAAGGTCGCACCAACCATAGTGTACCTAGACATTACCTCCATGTTCATAATAAGAAGGTTATAGGTACCAAATTCCAGGTGATTGACCATTTTGTCCCTCACTGGAGAGGGGAGTCTCGCGTCAGGGGTGTTTCCCAATTGGAAACTTTCTGGATTTACCAACTTCGATGCTATTCTCCGTTTGGGCTTAACATCGATTGGGACATTAATTCCTTTATTAACAAGGCCTAATTTAGAATAATCTATCTCCATGTCTTATTTTTATATTGATGTGGGGGCGTTCATCCATGCCTTTCTTCTACTTGTAATTTTCTGTCTACTTTCCTGGTTCCGTTTATGTCATAGATCATCTCATTTTAGGATTTATTATTCCAATATTCTATTTACCACTGTTAGCTAGAGCACACTTCTGGCTCATATATCTTCATATAAATACATGATTTTTATATTATTATTCATATATATTATGTATGGTTATTTTTAACATTTTATGTTTTTCATTCCTGCTACACATCTCATGTCTATTTATATGATGTGGATTGTGGATGATTATCTGTAGTGGGTTATTTGCACCTTGTGGTACAATAGTATATTGATCCACATTTCTTTGGTATTAATGATTTTTTACATTTCTGTATAGCTGTCATATACTGCCAATATTGTACTTTTTTTAAGTATATTTTTACTTTTCAGAATGTTTTTATATTTATTTGCACAGATCTCATTTGTGCTATAAATGATCCCTGCATTGTACTGGTGCTATAGACCAATACTTTTCAGGGTATATCAATTATGTCTGCCCCCTTTTGTGTCCGTCATTTCTACTAGCCAAGCTCTGCTTGTAGTTGTGCTGACTGTTTGAAAGCATTGAGGGGCTGTTATCGGTGCTGTTACTAGGCTGTCTGTCTGTCTCTGGACGCACTTCCTGTTGCGGTTCATGATATGGACCTCACGACGGAGATATGGAACGCAAGCATTTCCTGGAGGAGTTGCGTGATGACGTTCCCCAGCGTCAGTATGATGACGTCATTACGTGCGTCGCTTACATGATACGACGCACGTGGGACAAGGAACGCATTCACTCCTCGGATTGGCGGCGTGATGACGCATGCCAGCTGAGACGTCATGTCTCATCTCCGTGCGCGGCCCCTTTTGCTTTGTCAGTCTGTGTTGAATGACGAACACATAGGTGGGTAACTCTTGTTTGCGATTGGATAGCCTCTCTTATGGGGAGGTCACACATCAGCTGTGGTGAGTCCAAGCAATTATGTTACATGTATATTATGGCGTGGTATTTTCCTGCAGGTTCATGCCCCAGTTGATGCATTCCTTATGCGAAACATGTCGGGTACATGAACCTGCTTTGCTGCTACGCCGTTATTTGAAACTATTTTTGTGATCACCATATTTGCAAGTCTCTGCATGGAAGCCTGCATGTTTTCTTGTTTTATTTTTCACACCATGTGTGTTTTGTGACTTGTTCCTGAATAAATGTGATTTTTATCTTGCCATCTGAACCTGCACTATGAGGAGTCTCCTCTGTTCCATTTTTTTTATGTGATCTTTGATACACTGACGTCTTGGAAATTTCGTGCCTACATCCTGGAGAGGATTAGATTCCCTGAGTTTGCTTCATCTGCTGCTGCTCCAGGAGGACAGATCCAGTGTGGTCTACACTTACATCTTCTGCCTGTTTGACTCACCACCGCTGGTGTGTGCGTCCACATATAGGGGTAAGAGTATTCATTTCTTTCCCCCATCCCTGGTGTTGGAGTCACATCCCCGGGTGCTATGGATTTATGAACATACGTATCCTATGATCTCGAAGTCTCGTTGGATTTATTATATGGGGACTATGTTCTAATGTTTCAACATTCATGTAACATTTCTGTCATCCGTTTCCAGTCCACACATTGTCACTCTCATTGGACTTTTATATGAGTTTACTGTACACAGCTACACTTGATTTTTTATATATATGTGTAGGTATTATCTGGAGTGACGCACAGTTGGAATTTAACATTCTTGGCCTCTCTGTGGGCTGTATACTTTCTTCACTGTTTGTTGTCTGTCCCAATCCCTTTGTGTGTTTGGGCCTTCATACACTTTTTGGGCGCTGCATTTTTTGTTTTTATATGTTATTTTTGCAATATGTCTATTTGCTGATGCGGGCAGCCACGATTACACTTTATTCACCCAGTAGCGCAACTTTTCTCTTTCTTGTATCCATAAGATGGTCGAGATATATTTTTTTAGTGATTTTAGAGGTCAACTGATAATCATATGTTGGTAAAAACAGCTGATCAGATCTGGTAACAGTTTGATGATTTTAAATAAGATTTAATGAATGCATTAAGTCTTATTAAAGATTTTATTTTAAGGAAAATAGCTAGTATCCATTTTTAGAACATTTAACTAGCTGTGCCAAATTTTTTTACAGGCAATTAAATAAATAAATGAAATGAAAGAATATAAATGAGGATTGTAATTAAGAACTAATAAATTAACTAAAATCAGTCCTTTTCATACAGAACTGTATGTCGCTTGTTTAAGCTGAGGTTTAGTAATTTTCTGCAGGATACAACACCAAAAATATTAGTTATGTGTAATGGTATTGGTATAGTTATACATACACACCGTGCATGTATAGTGGGGGGCGCTGATTACACTATTGTTGTTTTCTCTCTTTTGTGTCCCGCATATGCATGATCGAGCCTCCAGGAGGCAGGGAATCTCAGTTCCAAGTATGAAATCTCTACTCATATTAGCAAGTGCCACTTGTAACAAGCGCTTTTGACTCCTTTTTAATTAAACGAGTCAATATGATCTGGTAAGCGGCCAATCTTCTTTGAGCACTATTGGGTGTCACATACTAAGTTGGTGGAGGCTATCACATCAAGATATATTTCTGATTTTTGCATCAAGTACATTCAAGCTTCATCCTATTACTGAATGTTATGAACTGTTGGAATATCACTGTTCACTATTCATTTGGACTATTATCAAGGACACTTATGTTGTATTTTGTGTTTTTCAAATTTGACACCAACCAGAAGGGGTGTCAATTCATTTAAGTGCATTTCAATTTCACATACCGTATATACTCGAGTATAAGCCGAGATTTTCAGCCCTATTTTTGGGGCTGAAAGTCCCCCCCTCGGCTTATACTCGAGTCATATAAATTTTTACATTATAAATATTACCTGTAAAGAAGTTGCGGCTGCGGCGTCCATCGTTCAAATTCCGCGGCGTCCATCGTTCAAAATTCCGTGGTCTCTTCCTGTTCCTTCCTTGATAGGCGAGTCTCAGCAGACACTCTCCGCCTATCACGAACGTTCTCTCATCCTCAGTTTTCCAGCAGACGTCTGTGATTGGCGGAATACCCAACACAGTGTCTGCTGGGAAAACTAAGGATGAGAGAATGATCGTGATAGGCGGAGAGTGTCTGCTGAGACTCGCCTATCAAGTAAGGAACAGGAAGAGACCGCGAAATTCGAACGATGGACGCCGCGGAATTCGAACGATGGACGCCGCAGCCGCAACTTCTTTACAGGTAATAATTACAATGTAAAAATTTCTATTTACAGGGAACAGCGAGCTAGGGAACAGTGGGGCATCGGCTTATACTCGGGTTAGTGAGGTTTCCCAGTTTTTTGGGCAACATTAGGTACCTCGGCTTATACTCAAGTCGGCTTATACTCGAGCATATACGGTAGCTCTGTTTGATGAGTCACAGCTCCTATGGTTTTTTGATTACACACTTGGGTTGGTGTTACACTTTGTAATTTGTTATTTTTCCACACTTTCATAGTGTGGTATATATGCAGGTATCTTAATTATTGTTTCACAGGTTTCTAATATAGCACTGTGGTCAACGCCCCCACTATACATGCACGGTGTGTATGTACAGTATAACTATACCAATTGTTCTGTTTCAATATTTATCCATTTTTGAAATTTGGGGATAGCAGCTTTATTTCTGACTATTGATTATTAGCGCGAGATTGCCCATTTACCCTATGTGTAATGGTATGTAACCCATGTCCTGTTGGCTGCTGTCTCTTTTAAAAACCTAACTTCCTTTCAAGCCGCCTTCATAGCCATCAGATATTGCCCTGAGCGGCTATCTTCCAGTGCTACCTGGGTTAACACTAACAGCAGCTGCTGCTCCTTGGCCAACTTGTGCCCTTTCCACAATTAAGAGACCTTGCAGTACAATTTTCCCATAATGCATCATGCTCTGTGAATGGAAGAGGCGTGGATGATTGACAGGATGAATGACAAGATGTAATCTTTCACTGCTTGCCGACCAGTCGCCGTCATTATACTGCAGCAGGTCGGCTCATTCCTGCAGACTGTCGTAGCTGTACGTCGGTCCCTTTAAGCGAGATAGCAGGCGCACAGCGGGGGTGCCAATGCTCGTGACCGGCGGTCACAATGACCACCGGCCACGAGCGATCGCGGGCACGAGAGGCAGAACAGACGAGTGTGTGTAAACACACACATCCCTGTTCTGAATGGAGAGGAGATGCAGATTGTGAGTTCCTACAATATGGGAACCACGCCCTGTCATCTCCTATAGTAAGTCCCCCCCCCACCACAGTTAGAACACACATTAGGGAACACCGTTAACCCATTGATCGCCCCCTAGTTTTAACCCCTTCCTTGCCAGTGACATTTACACAGTAATCAGTGCATTTTTATTGCACTAATCGCTGTATAAATGCCAATGGTCCCAAAAATTAGTCAAAAGTGTCCGATATGTCCACCATAATGTCGAAGTCCCGATAAAAATCGCATTACTAGTAGGGATGAGCTTTGTGTTCGAGTCGAACACACATCGGATGTTCGATCGTTCGATGAAGAACAAAGGTTATGGTTCGTTCGCGCCAAATTCGAGTGGCGCGTCACGGCTCATAATTCACTGCGGCATCGCAGTGCATTGCTGGCTGATGATTGGCCAAGCATGCACTATGACCCGCATGCTTTTGGCCAATCGCAGCGCAGAAAAAACGGAGAGCTGTAATTGGCCAAAGCCAGGATGGCTTTGGCCAATTATGGCTCAGGGGGGTTTACTACACGCCCCACACTATATAAGGCCGCCTGGAAGTCGGCCTTGTGTAGTGTGTTGGCGTTTGTGAAAGAGGCAGTTTCAGAGAGATAGACAGTGTCATTTATATTGAGTTAGATAGAGCAGGCAGGCGAGTCAGTTAGCTGCTGTTACAGCGTGTAGAGGATATATATGCATCCTAGGTGTTGTATATATTTTATACACTGTATTGAGTTTAGCTAGATCCGTTCCTGTTAGTCTCTATACTGTGACAGGCAGGCAGGTGATTGTGGTAGCTGCAGACAGTCAGTGTTTCACTTAGTGTACTACTGTGTGCTTTGCATAGCATCCACCTAAAGCTCACCTGGATACAGTTAGTGACTAATACTATTATAGTGGTGTTCTCATAATAAAACCACAAGCAGAGAGCTGCAAGTATTTTCAGTGTACTGTGTCCTCTGCACAGTTTTCACCTTAAACTAACTGAAAACAATTGCTGCTTTTCCCATACTAACACCACAGCAGGCCATTAGTATGTCTGGAAGGCAAACAATGAGAGGCAGACAGTCACGAGGCAATAAAAGAGGGAAAGCAGGCTCTGTGTCTAGAGGCAACAATGATGCTGGTCGTGGACATGGTGCATTCTCATCAGCACGTGGCCTTGGGAAACGTTTGTCCTTCTTTTCGGCAGCTGGCCACATTGAGCAACATGCCGAAGACTTGGTAGAGTGGATGACCAAGCCGTCCTCCTCCTCCTCATCCTCTTTCACCCAGGCTCAGGGTACTTTGTCTGGCAAAGCAGCTGCCAAAGCGTCCTCTTCCCTCGGCTCAATGGCATCAGTCACTCCTTCCCTAGCCCCACCATGTCCTCCTGAGGAGTCCACCAAACTGTTTGACCACAGTGTTGGGTACATGCTCCAGGAGGATGCCCAGCGTTTTGAAGGCTCCAATGATGGAACCCAGCTGGAGGAAGGCAGTAACGTGAGCTCAGAGAGAGGGGGTAGTAATGTGAGCCCAGAGAGAGGGGGTAGTAACGTGAGCCCAGAGAGAGGGGGTGCCCAACAAGGTCACCTATCTGGCAGTCATGTTCCCCCAGCTGCAGCATACTGCCAGATTGGCTCCAGTGATGAGGAGGAAGGGGATAATGAGGTCACTGACTCCACGTGGGTGCCTGATAGGAGAGAGGAGGAGGAAGAGGAGGAGGAGGAGGAGGCACATCTCCAATGAGGCAGGATGCCCTCCAGGGGCCAGCTTAAGGGCAGCACACCGACTGCATCACACCGCAGAGCTCCGCATGTGCATGGCGTTGCTGTCTCTGAGCGTTATTCGTGTTATTCCTAAAGTTCTTTGGTGTGGGCCTTTTTTCAGACGTGTGCAACAGATCGCATCATTGCCATTTGCAACATATGTCTAAAGCGTATCTCGCGTGGCCAAAACATCAGCCGCTTGGGCACAACGTGCTTGACCAGACATATGTCGACCTGCCATGCAGTCCATTGGCAAGCACACCTAAAAGACCCACTCCAAAGAACAAGGCGGACCTCTCCTTGCTCCTCATCAGCTGGGATCTCCAACCCCACTATACCTTCAGTCCTCTCTGAAACCTGCACTGAGAGGAATGAAGGTGTAGAATTAGGTGTGTCACAGCCAAGTACTTGCGGGCAATCTGCTATCGGTACACCGACGTCCGATTGTACCAGGCAAATTTCCCTGCCCCAGCTGCTGTACCGCCGCAAGAAGTTTGCTCCCAGCCATCCACATGCCCAGCGGTTGAATGCTAGCTTGGCTAAATTGCTAGCACTTCAACTGCTGCCTTTTCAGTTGGTAGACTCTGCCCCCTTCCGTGAGTTTGTGGAATGTGCGGTTCCTCAGTGGCAGGTTCCCAAACACCACTTTTTCTCATGGAAGGCGATTCCGGCTCTCTACCGGCATGTGGAAGGCAATGTCTTGGCCTCGCTGGACAGAGCGGTCAGCGGTAAGGTGCATATTACCGCTGATTCATGGTCCAGCAGGCATGGACAGGGACGTTACCTATCTTTCACGGCGCATTGGGTGACTCTGCTGGCAGTTGGGAAGGATGCAGGACAAGGTGCAGTAGTGTTGGAGGTTGTTCCGCCACCACGCTTCCAAAATGTTACTACTGGTGATTCTGACACACCTCTCTCCTCCACCCCCTCCTCTTCTTCTTCCTCCATGGCCTCTTCCTGTGCTGATTTGTCCTCGGAACCAGCGGTGCTCCGTAGGCGTTCAAGGGGCTACGCCAGTACGCAGGCAAAAAGATGCCATGCGATGCTTGAGCTGGTGTGTTTGGGGGACAGGAGCCGCACTGGGGCAGAGATTCTGTCAGCTCTGCAGGGGCAGGCTCAGAGGTGGTTGACGCCACGCCAGCTTAAGCCAGGAAAGGTGGTTTACAACAATGGCACCAACCTCCTCTCCGCCCTCCGACAGGGACAACTGACCCATGTGCCCTGTTTGGCTCATGTCCTTAACTTGGTGGTGCAGCGGTTCTTGGGCAGATACCCGGGCTTACAGGAGGTCCTGAAGCAGGCCAGGAAACTCTGTGGGCATTTCCGCCGGTCATATAATGCCAGTGCTCGGCTGGCTGAGCTGCAAAAGGATTACAACCTGCCCAAGAACCGCCTAATCTGTGACATGCCCACCAGGTGGAACTCTACGTTGGCCATGCTGCAGTGGCTGCACACGCAGCAGAGGGCCATCAATGAGTATATGTTGCAATATGGCACCAGGACAGGGTCAGGGGAGCTTGGATTTTTTTCCCCACGCCAGTGGGCCATGATCAGGGATACATGCACTGTCCTGGCACCATTTGAGGAGGCCACTAGGATGGTGAGCAGTGACAGTGCATGCATCAGTGATACTGTCCCTCTTGTCCACCTGTTGGAGCACACGCTGCATGGAATAATGGACAGGGCACTTGAGGCAGAACAGAGGCAGGAAGAGGAGGACTTCCTTACCTCTCAAGGCCCCCTTTATCCAGACAGTGTTCCTGCTGGCCCGGCTATCACACAGGAAGAGGATGAGGAGGAGGAGGAGGAGGAGGATTGTGTCAGCATGGAGGTGGAGACTAGCACTCAGCATCAGCAGCAGTCTTCAAGGGATCAATTACAGTCCCAAGACACCCATGGACTTGTACGTGGCTGGGAGGAGGTGGCTGCGGATCATGTCATCCTCAGTGACCCAGAGGACTCGGCACCGAATGCCTCAGTAAACCTACGCTGCATTTCCTCCCTGATCCTGCAAAGCCTGCGTAAGGATCCTCGTATTCGTGCGATCAAGGAGAGGGATCGTTACTGGCTGGCAACCCTCCTTGATCCACGTTACAAGGGTAAGGTTGCGGACATTATCTTACCGTCGCAGAGGGAGCAGAGGATGAGACAACTCCGGGAGGCCTTGCAGAAAGGTCTGTGCAACACGTTCCCAGAGACTGGGAGGTTACAAACTCCTGGTCCTGGACAACGAGTTGCTGAGGCTTCGGTCAGTCAAAGAAGGAGCGGTGGAGAAGGTGGCCATCTGACCGATGCGTTCAGACAATTTTTTAGTCCGCAGCCCCAGGGTATGATCGGTTCCAGCAACCATCGCCAGCATCTGGTTTACATGGTGGAGGAATACCTAGGGGCAAGATCAGACTTGGACCCCTTTCCCACCGAAAATCCTCTGGGTTACTGGGTCTTGAGGATGGATCACTGACCAGAGCTTGCACAGTATGCAATTGAGATACTGGCCTTTCCTGCATCCAGAGTTCTTTCGGAACGCACATTCAGTGCTGCTGGAGGCTTTGTAACCGATCAAAGGGTGAGCCTGTCAGGCACCTGATGCTGATGTAACAGAATACTTTTCTTTGAAATGTCAGATCCCTTCAAGACTGCCTATGCTGATGCAGAGTGACTATACTGTTATGCTGAGTGACTATCCTCTTCCTCCTCAATAATCATGCTGATAGCTTGAAAGAACATTTTTGGTTCTGGGCACCGCCACCAGTGGCTAAGGCCCAATTTTTCAGCCCCTGTTTAACAGGGGCGTGTAATTACAATTTTTGATGCAATACTTTGCAACAGGGCTCATTGCTGCGCTCTAAGAACAGTATCTGTGAGGGGTTGCAGTGTTGTGGCACCAGCACCAGTGCCTAAGGCCCAATTTTTCAGCCCCTGTTCAACAGGGGCATGTAATTACAATTCTTGATCTAATATTTCACAGCTGGGCCCATTCCTGCGCCCACCAAGAGTAACTGTGAGGACTTACAGTGTTGTGGCACCAGCACCACCGCCACCACCAAAGGCCCAATTTTTCAGCCCCTGTTCAACAGGGGCATGCAATTACATTTCTTGATCTAATAATTCACAACAGGGCCCATTCCTGCGCCCACCAAGAGTAACTGTGAGGGCTTACAGTGTTGTGACAACACCAACACCTAAGGGGCAAATTTCTGCAGAGTATATATGGCAGGCCCCTACTTTCAAACATCCAAACATCCAACTTGCAAACGACTCCTACTTGCAAACGGAAGGAGACAACAGGAAGTGAGAGGAAACCTACCCCATGGAAGGCAAAGTCTCTCCTGTAAGAGTTAATATGTGAAAAGGGTGTCCTTCTCCACTGATGCTTTATCACCAATCCTTGTTTCAATAAAAAAAACAAATTTTCCAAAAACATTTGTCATTGGGATGGAAAGTGAGGTGAAATGTTCTGAACAGGTGAACAGGTGCACAGACAGCAAAACAAAAGTTACAGGGGTGATATGTTCTCCAAAAAGCTTAAAAATTGTTTTTTTGGCTAGAGCTACACTTAAAAATGTACCTGTTCCAAATTACAAACAGATTGTACTTAAGAACAAACCTACAGTCCGTGTCTTTTTTGCACCGCCTGTATACTGCTGTTCAGAGTATATAGGGCCTTTTTTTATTTTGGGAGCGGGGTTCCCCTTAATATCCATACAAGACCCAAAGGGGCTGGTAATGGGCTGGGGTAGGGGTGAGTGATGGGGTAGCCATGCCATTTTTCTCAATGATTTCCATATTGCCGGGACCAGACATTACATTAAAGCCGCA
This sequence comes from Rana muscosa, assembly GCA_029206835.1. NCBI lineage: Eukaryota > Metazoa > Chordata > Amphibia > Anura > Ranidae > Rana > Rana muscosa. The sequence goes on from CM055117.1 coordinate 979,858,861, forward strand.
AGCAGTTTTAAATGGCTTTTTTTTTCCTTTAGAAATTTCATTTTGTGCAGGGACAGTTCTAAACATGGGAAACACGTGCCACTTCACAGGCATACTTTAGACACCCCCCAGGTGCGATATTTAAAGGAATATTTCATTTTTTTTCACTTTATGCATCACTGCTCTCGAAAAAACAAGCGTTTTAAAAGATTATTTTTACATTGATACATGTCCCCTCGGGCAGGACCCGGTCCCCAAACCCTTTTTAGGACAATAACATGCATATTAGGCGTTAAAATTAGCACTTTAGATCTCAAACGTTCACGTCCATTGTATTTAATAGGGTTCTAAAGTTCGCGCGAACGTTCGGTCCGTTCCAAGGTTCTGGTGCGAACCGAACGGGGGGGTGTTCGGCTCATCCCTAATTACTAGTAAAAAAAAATGACATAAATCTATCCCCTTTTTTGAAGACGCTTTTGTGCAAACCAATAAATATACGCTTTTTGCGATTTTTATTACCAAAAATATGTAGAAGAGTACATATCGGCCTAAAATGAGGAAAACATTTGCTTTTTTAAAAAAAATTGGGGCTATTTATTACAGCAAAATGTACAAAATATTGTGTTTTTTTCAAAATTGTCGCTATTTTTTGGTTTATAGTGCAAAAAATAAAAACCGCAGAGGTGATCAAATACCACCAAAAGAAAGCTCAATTTGTGGGGAAAAAAAGGACGTCAATTTTGTTTGGGTACAAAGTCGCACGACCACGCAATTATCAGTTAAAGCGATGCAGTGCCAAATCGCAAAAAATGCTCTGGCCTTTGAGCAGCCAATTCTTCTGGGGCTGAAGTGGTTAAAGATCAAACTTCTGTATGCTTCCCCTTAGGGGGAAGCAAGCAAAAAGAGGTGCAGTACTAATGGTACTATTCACATCCCTTTGGCATAGGACTCTGACAAATCCCCAAAGGCAAGGGCTATTCCTCAACTTGGCTCTCATCTCTGCTGTTATCTGTTTGCACCTTAAGGAATATGTCATAATCGTTAGGATAATAGGTAGGATCTCAGTGAGTTTAAGGGGGGTAAACCTATGCCAGGAAGGAATTTGTTAAAGACTATAGATGTTCCCTCGTCACATGGCTGTAACTGTGGAGGACATGGTCCACAGCATGTGAACACTTCCAATGCAGTAGCCAAAATCTCCTTTTTTTTCAGAATTTTGTCGGATTCTATCAGTGTCAAGTGTGTGCTATCAATGGCTGTCGACATAGGAACATCAGAGAATTCACAGCCACCAGTTCCTCTCGTACCTTTAAGATAAAAACCTTCATTACCTGCTCCACGACTGAGGTTGTTTATTTGTTACAATGTCAGTGTGGACTCCAGTATGTGGCCAGGACCAAGCGGGCTCTACAGGTGAGACTGAACGAGCATATCAACAATATTAGGAAGGGTTTTCTGAAACACTCAGTTTCAAAACACTATGCATTGGTACATATTAATGATCCTCGGAATCAGTGGCGGCTGGTGCTCAAAATTTTTGGGGGGGCGCAAACAAACTGAAAAAAAAAAAATCAATTGCCGCCACTGTGCCCATTAAACGCAGCCACTGTGCCCAAACGCCACCAGTTTGCCCCCTCAAATACAGCCAGTTTGTTTCCATATACAGCCAGTGTGCCCCCATATACAGCCAGTGTGCCCCCATATACAGCCAGTGTGCCCCCATATACAGCCAGTGTGCCCCCATATATATATATAGCCAGTGTGCCCCCATATACAGCCAGTTTGTCCCCATATATATAGCCAGTGTGCCCCCATATACAGCCAGTGTGTCCCCATATATATAGCCAGTGAGCCCCCATATACAGCCAGTTTGTCCCCATATACAGCCAGTTCTCCCCAAATGCAGCCAGTTCCCCCCCATATACAGCCAGTTCCCCCCAAATGCAGCCAGTTTGTCCCCCATATACAGCCAGTTCCCCCAAATGCAGCCAGTTTGTCCCCCATATACAGCCAGTTCCCCCCAAATGCAGCCAACGTGTCCCCCATATACAGCCAGTTCCCCAAAATGCAGCCAGTTTGTCCCCCATATACAGCCAGTTCCCCCCAAATGCAGCCAGCGTGTCCCCCATATACAGCCAGTTCCCCCAAATGCAGCCAGTTCCCTGCCCATATACAGCCAGTTCCCCCAAATGCAGCCAGTTTGTCCCCCATATACAGCCAGTTCCCCCAAATGCAGCCAGTTTGTCCCCCATATACAGCCAGTTCCCCCCAAATGGAGCCAGCGTGTCCCCCATATACAGCCAGTTCCCCCAAATGCAGCCAGTTTGTCCCCCATATAGAGCCAGTTCCCCCCAAATGCAGCCAGCGTGTCCCCCATATACAGCCAGTTCCCCCAAATGCAGCCAGTTCCCCCCCATATACAGCCAGTTCCCCCAAATGCAGCCAGTTTGTCCCCCATATACAGCCAGTTCCCCCCAAATGCAGCCAGCGTGTCCCCCATATACAGCCAGTTCCCCCCAAATGCAGCCAGTTTGTCCCCCATATACAGCCAGTTCCCCCCAAATGCAGCCAGCGTGTCCCCCATATACAGCCAGTTCCCCCCATATTCAGCCAGTTTGTCCCCCATATACAGCCAGTTCCCCCCATATTCAGCCAGTTTGTCCCCCATATTCAGCCAGTTCCCCCCATATTCAGCCAGTTTGTCCCCCATATTCAGCCAGTTCCCCCCATATTCAGCCAGTTTGTCCCCCATATTCAGCCAGTTCCCCCCAAATGCAGCCAGTTTGTCCCCCATATTCAGCCAGTTTGTCCCCATATACAGCCAGTTCCCCCAAATGCAGCCAGTTCCCCCCCATATACAGCCAGTTCCCCCCAAATGCAGCCAGTTTGTCCCCCATATACAGCCAGTTCCCCCAAATGAAGCCAGTTTGTCCCCCATATACAGCCAGTTCCCCCCAAATGCAGCCAACGTGTCCCCCATATACAGCCAGTTCACCAAAATGCAGCCAGTTTGTCCCCCATATACAGCCAGTTCCCCCCAAATGCAGCCAGCGTGTCCCCCATATACAGCCAGTTCCCCCAAATGCAGCCAGTTCCCTGCCCATATACAGCCAGTTCCCCCAAATGCAGCCAGTTTGTCCCCCATATACAGCCAGTTCCCCCAAATGCAGCCAGTTTGTCCCCCATATACAGCCAGTTCCCCCCAAATGGAGCTAGCGTGTCCCCCATATACAGCCAGTTCCCCCAAATGCAGCCAGTTTGTCCCCCATATAGAGCCAGTTCCCCCCAAATGCAGCCAGCGTGTCCCCCATATACAGCCAGTTCCCCCAAATGCAGCCAGTTCCCCCCCATATACAGCCAGTTCCCCCAAATGCAGCCAGTTTGTCCCCCATATACAGCCAGTTCCCCCCAAATGCAGCCAGCGTGTCCCCCATATACAGCCAGTTCCCCCCAAATGCAGCCAGTTTGTCCCCCATATACAGCCAGTTCCCCCCAAATGCAGCCAGCGTGTCCCCCATATACAGCCAGTTCCCCCCATATTCAGCCAGTTTGTCCCCCATATACAGCCAGTTCCCCCCATATTCAGCCAGTTTGTCCCCCATATTCAGCCAGTTCCCCCCATATTCAGCCAGTTTGTCCCCCATATTCAGCCAGTTCCCCCCATATTCAGCCAGTTTGTCCCCCATATTCAGCCAGTTCCCCCCAAATGCAGCCAGTTTGTCCCCCATATTCAGCCAGTTTGTGCCCCAAATGCAGCCTGTTCCCCCCCCCCCAGCCCTGCACTTACCTTCCTCGGTCCGCGCCGTCCTCGATGTGTTCTCCCGCCCTCGATTTCGCTTCAGCCAATCAGGTTACCGGTAACCAGATCCAGTGAACCTGATTGGCTGAAACCTCCACACAGTCTTCTTCCAGGAACGCACCCCCGTGCGTACCTGGGAGGAGTTTTTGGAAGCCGAATACAGCGTGAGAGCTGTATTCGGAAAGCCTATCAGAGCCGCTGGCTCTGATAGACACTTCCAGAACACACCCACCGCCGGCTGCCGCTTTAATTCATATGGCCGGCGCTCACCAGGAGGCCAGCCATATGTATAGTGGGCAGCGCGGCAGCGGTGACAATACACAGATTCATGCAATGCATGAATCTGTGTATTGTCTTTCAGTGGCGGTGCGGGAGCGAGAGGGGGCGGCGCTCCGGCGCTCCGGCGCCCTCTATGGACGCACCGCCACTGCTCGGAATACCTTGTTTATGGGCATTGTCAGATACAGTCCACATTGGAGGGGTGGCTCACTAGTAAGAGGGGATCTCACAACTTGAGATGAAATGGATTTTTAAGGTTGAATGTTTTTCCCCTTTGGTCCTCAACGTGGACATAGATGTCAATGCCTTTGTCATAGTTAGCAGGCATCGGTGGTGGATTATCATTAGGGTAATATTATTAATTGTGGATGAATTGCAATGTAGGTTGTTCATTAAGGGGTATCTACCTTGCTTCTAAATAGAAGGTATTATGTCAAATAAATTTTATTATAATTAATTATATATTTTCAATTTTTATATCTGTATATTTTTACCTAATATTTTCAATCAACTTGCAAATGTATTATTGTGCAATGCTTAAGATTTTTCTGGATTAGGGAGTGTTTATTTTTGACAAATATACCAATATGTTTTTACCGGACTGTGTTTTTTACTATTCCTCCGTGTGTGAGAAGTACTTTTAACTAGGGCTGTTATTGATTAAAATTTTTGTGTTCGATTAATCGATTTTTTTTTAATCGATTAATCGACTAATTTCAATTAATTATAACGCACATAAATCCAACTCCTTTTAGCTGATCTCCTTGCAGGCCAATTCCCAGTGCAGCTACCAACCACTGGAAAAATCGATAGCAGGATATAAAAAACACACAAAGGCAGCGCTCGATGGGAATAGCATTAAAACTTTTAAAGTCTTCAAGTAGGTAACAAAATAAATACTGCACTGGAGATAAAATCGATGTAGCTACATAAACTGTAAAAATGGAGTCATAAAAACATGTAGCCAAGTATGATACTGGTATAAAAATGTGTACAACGATACCACTGCTGAATCCAGATGAGAAGGGGCTAACATCAGTCCGTCGGCATGTAGATGTCCCGTGAAGGGAACGATCACAACTCCCAGTGGATGGCTGTAAAATCCCAGGTTGATAGAGGGAAGTGATAGAGGGAAGTGTAACAGCCCTTGCGTGTGGCAGATAGTAAGGTCCCGCCGACATGCAACTATGAAGGCACAGCAATGGAGCCCTTCAGATGGACACGGCAAGCCTAAAGAATTTTGATCGATCAAAAGAATTTTGATCGATCAAAACAATTAATCGATTAATCGAGGAATTAATAGTTAATTTCCACAGCCCTACTTTTAACCAATAAATGATTGGATTTACACAATGTGGAGTCTCTTCTATTATTTTCGAGTGGGACGTTCCTAAACATCAGGAGAGAGAGGGATCGCCTGCAGGACTACTGATCTTTGGTGGGATTGCAATCCAAAGGCCCTGGCAGGGTAATAATCAGCCACAAGCGTTACTGGCCTTTTTAAAGGTCCAGTACATCTGGTAAGCAGGCATTTTTAATGATCGGTGGTGGTCTCATATGTTGTTCATTAGGCTTGTGCAATTCGTTTCGTAACAAATCGAAATTCGTCCGAATTTAGCAACTTTCGGACATTCGGAAGCATTCGAATTTCCGAACAGAGCAATTACGAATAAAACCGAATCCGAAATAAATTATACCGCAAAATAGCGAATGCCCGAAGGTCTTCGGCATAATTCGTTATGAAAAAAGTTACGAATGTACGAATCCATTCGAAGCACAATAACACTCACTCTGCTCTCTGCTTCTCCCTCACCATGCTGAACTCCCTCTCAAAATGGTGTACAGGGGGCGGAGGCTATAGCCGCATGAAAAAACGAAAGTAAAATACGAGATTTTGAATCCATTCGAAGCACAATAACACTCACTCTGCTCTGCTCTCTGCTTCTCCCTCACCGTGCTGAACCCTCTCAAAATGGTGTACAGGGGCGGAGCCTATAGCCGCATGTAAAAAACGAAAGTAAAATACGAGATTTCGAATCGTTACAAATAACCGCTATGTATTTAGAAAAGTACAAATCCATTCGAAGCACATTAGGCATAATAGGCAGCGTCGTTGTGAGAGAGGCACGGAAAATTACGAATCAACGAACCCAAAAAAAGTTACGAAAGTAGGAGTTGTGTCCAGAATCAACGAAAAACAACGTACTCTACCGAAAGTACGAATTATAAAGCAACAAAAAATTCAACAAAAAATGTCGCTTGCAAAAATACGAATGAGTCCGAACACGAAAAATCCCGTCTAGCAAAATTACGAATGATTACGAATCAACAGGACCGGAAAGAAACGAACCGAAACGGAACGAATTTTTCCGTTGTGCACAAGTCTATTGTTCATTACACAGGGGATTGCAAGGGACTGTACTGTGTCTGAAAGTCTACACGTGGACTACTAATTTTAAGATTTTGGCACTGCTGTCTACTAGAGTTGAGCGGACACCTGGATGTTCGGGTTCGACGGGTTCGGCCGAACTTCAGAAAAAAGTTCGGGTTCGGGACCGAACTTTAACCCGAACCCTGACCCAAACCCGAACCCCATTGAAGTCAATGGGGACCCGGACTTCTAAGGACTAAAAAGGCTCTAAAAAAGTAATGGAAAGGGCTAGAGGGCTGCAAATGGCAGCAAAATGTTGTTAAGAGCATGGCAAGTGCTCTGCAAACAAATGTGGATAGGGAAATAACTTAAAATAACATAAAAAAAATAAAAAATAAAAATAATAATCTTGACCTAGGAGGACGAGGTCCATATGGAGTAGGAGGTTGAGGTGGCGGTGGATGTGGCTGTGTAGGTGGAAGCGGCGGTGGAGGAGGACGAGGTAGCCAACACTGGTTCAAAAATACAACAATGGCTGGGTAAGGCCGGTGATGTGTCGAATTCTGTCCCCCGTCAAATAGTGTCCACCCTGTACTGCGCTTGCTCAGTATGTAGGACAAGGGGATTTCGAAAATCTCCCAAGACGAACGGCGCCTGCGTGGTGAGTTCAGGTGAAGGCCACACCATCCGTGGTTCAAGCCGAGCCAAGTGAGGCCATGCCCGAAGCGTGGCGATTGAACCAAGCCTGTGAGGGGCCCTGTTACTATGTGCTACCGTATGTCCACTTGGATGGTGGGGCTTGAACCTGCACTCACAGCGCAGGCGCCGTTCATCTTCGGAGATTTTGTGAATCTCCTTGTCCTCTGTACTGCGCAAGCGCTGCGCCTTCGCAGTATGGGCCGGACACAATACGATGGCCGGACAGTTTTTGTCACAACACCGGTATACATGTCTATTCTGCACAAGGTACGGACAAGTCCTGTGGGATCCATGCCTGGTTCATTTTAATGAATGTGAGCTTCTCCACATTGGCTCTGGACAGGCGGCTGCGCTTGTCTGTGATAACGCCCCCTGCCGTGCTAAATACACGTTCAGATAATACACTGGCTGCAGGGTAGGCCAGCACCTCCAAGGCATAAAGGGCAAGCTCAGGCCATGTGCCCAATTTGGAGACCCAGAAGGTAAAGGGGGCAGACCCATCATCCAGTACGTGTAGGCCTGTGGACACATACTGCTCAACCATGTTGGTGAAATGCTGCCTCCTGCTAAGACGTTCCATCTCAGCTGGTGGTGCTGGTTGTTGTGGCGTGCTGACAAAGCTTTTCCACATTTCAGCCATGCTAACCCTGCCTTCTGAGGTGCTGCCGGTGCCCCGGCTGCGTTGGCGACCTCTTCCTCCTCCTCTGCCTTCGCCTTGTGCTTCCACCGTACGCCCGCTGTCAGGTGGGAATGCCACCAGCAGCGCGTCTACCAGCGTGCGCTTGTACTCGCGCATCTTACGATCCCGCTCCAGTGAGGGAATTAAGGACGGTATGTTGTCCTTGTAACGGGGATCCAGCAGGGTGGCCACCCAGTAATCAGCACCAGTTAAAATGTGGGCAACTCGGCGGTCATTGCGGAAACACTGCAGCATGTAATCGCTCATGTGTGCCAGGCTGCCCAGAGGCAAAGAAAAGCTGTCCTCTGTGGGAGGTGTATCGTCTGTGTCCTCTGTATCCCCCCAGCCACGCACCAGTGATGGCCACGAGCTGGTCTGGGTGCCACCCTGCTGTGAAAATGGCTCCTCCTCCTCCTCCATCTCCTCCTCCACCTCGTGTCACGTACCTGACGGTGACGAGCCCGGATCTGCAGAGGGAGGCCTCTCTTACGGCTTCCACCGGCGGCCCCTGGTACTGAAGACAGGAGGCACGGAGGTAGAAGGGGTACAAGTGCCTGGCAGGATGGATCAAGGTAGAGTAGAGTCTGAAGACTGGGACGGATCCAGGCACCCAGGAAGTATGGCAGGCTGAACCGGAACCAGGAACACAGCAACTGGACTGGAACTGATGAGACTGACTGGACTGGAACCAGGATACAGCAACTGGACTGGAACTGAAGAGGCAGACTGGACTGGAACCAGGAACAAGCAACTGGACTGGAACTGATGAGGCTGACTGGACTGGAACCAGGACACAGCAACTGGAGAGATTGGTCGGACAAGCCGGGTCGGTAGAATTGGCTGGCGGCAAGGTACTGGAGGATCAGGCAGAAGATTGGTCAAACAAAGCCGGGGGTCAGAGGCAGGCAGGAAACTGGAAGGGTCAAGGTAAGCCGGGTCGGATGCAGGTAAATTCACGAATCAGGTCTCTTTGGGTACTACACGCTGTAGAGCAGACAGCAGGGACTGTCTGTCACAGGCATGTTTAAATAGCTCTTCTGGCGCGCTTTGTGGAGCGTGCGCGCGCCCCCACACGCACATGCTCGCCATCGCGCGCAGCGCGTGCCCGCGCGTGGACGTGCCCGAGATTCGGAATCAGGAAGTCCAGGAATCCTGTAGCTGACAGGATTTCTATGACATTGCCCCCCCCAAGGGGCAGCCTCCGGATGCCCAGCCGGGTGAACCTTCCAGGGTGAGTCCTTTTGAAAGCCTGTATCAAACTCCTGGCATGGATATTCTCCTCGGGTTCCCATGAGTTTTCCTCGGGTCCGTAGCCCTTCCATTTAATTAGGAATTGGTTCTGGTTATTTCTTCTCCTGAAGTCCATGATAGCTTCTACTTCGAATTCCTGCTCACCGTCAATAATGATCGGATCAGGGTGATCCGGCTTCCGATCTGGAAACGGATTAGAGACTGTGGGTTTTAGGAGAGAGACATGAAAAACTGGATGGATTCTAAGAGAGTCAGGAAGTTCCAATTCATAAGCTACTTCATTAATTTTCCTCTTAACAGGGAATGGACCTAAAAATTTGGGGCCCAGTTTTTTAGAAGGGCATGCCATTCTTAGGTTTGTGGTAGATAGCCATACTTGGTCGCCGGGTACCAACACTAATTCACCCCGTCTCTTCTTGTCATAGATTGTCTTGTTGCGTTCTTGAGTCTTGGTCATGGTCTCTTGTAGAAGCTGGTTATTGACCGAGAAAAAATTTAACTTTTCCTGGACTGCAGGTACAGGACACTCAGGAAGGGAATTAGGCAGAAAAGTAGGATGAAAACCATAGTTTGCAAAGAAAGGAGTCTGGCAGGTAGCGGAGTGGATGGAATTGTTATACGCAAACTCGGCCAACGGAAGTAGGGAAACCCAGTTGTCCTGAGCAAAAGAGGAGAAGCATCGCAGGTATTGCTCGAGCGTCTGATTCGTTCTCTCCGTCTGTCCGTTGGTCTGTGGATGGTAAGCAGAGGAAAACAATAATTCGATTTTCAAGGTTTTGCAAAGGGATCTCCAGAATCGAGAGGTAAATTGAACCCCGCGATCGGAAACAATATTGGCTGGTACCCCGTGGAGTCTGACTATTTCTCTGATGAATACCTGTGCGGTTTCAGGAGCGGAGGGAGTCCCTTTCATAGGGATGAAGTGTGCCATCTTGGACAGACGGTCCACAATAACGAAGATGGTGGAATGGTTCTCAGCCGGGGGTAACTCGACAATGAAGTCGATGGACAACATTCTCCAGGGCCTATCTGGAACGGGTAAGGGTTTTAGTAGCCCCAGGCCTTGGATCTGGAACCCTTGTTTCGGGTGCAAGTTGTACAAGAATCTACAAACCTCCTACAGTCTTCACGTACTCGAGGCCACCAGAAGGTGCGCTGTACCAGGTCAGTGGTCTTGGCAACGCCAAAATGCCCGGCCAGGGCGTGGTCGTGGCAGAGTTCTAATGCGGTTACTCTTAGTTTCTCAGGTACGTAGATTCTGTCTTGGTACCACAATAGTCCATCCTTAACCTGCAATTCCGGCTCAGAGAACTGTCTCTGCCCGGTGGAAGCTTGTTTGATTTGAGTGAACAGGTTCTCCTGTAGAAGAAGGAAATTTCCGGGGGCAAGGATGGTATCAGGCGGAGAAGTCTCCTTGGACTTATGGAACATCCGAGACAGGGCGTCAGGCTTAATATTCTTGGCCCCAGGACGATAAGTAACATGAAAAGAGAACCGGGAGAAGAAGAGTGCCCACCTGGCTTGCCGTGGATTCAATCTTCTTGCGGCTTTCAGGTACTCCAGGTTCTTGTGGTCAGTGAATATCAGAATCGGATGAGCCGCGCCCTCCAGCAGGTACCGCCATTCCTCTAGTGCAGACTTGATCGCTAGTAGCTCCCGATCCCCCACATCGTAGTTCCTCTCTGCTGCAGAAAGCTTGCGGGAGAAGAAGGCTACTGGGTGGAGCAAGGCTTTGACTCCCTGTCTTTGGGACATTATTGCTCCTACCGCTATTTCGGAGGCGTCTACCTCAAGTACGAATGGTAGTGAGGAGTCTGGGTGTTTCAAGATAGAGGCTGAGGTAAATAGGGCCTTCAGGCGTTCAAAAGCTTCTTGGGCTTCAGGAGACCAGTGAAAACGTGTTCCTTGCTTGGTGAGTTGAGTAATGGGTGCGATAATAGCTGAAAACCCCCTGATGAACTTGCGGTAGAAGTTGGCGAATCCAACTAAATGTTGGATTCCCTTCTTGTCCACCGGTTCTGGCCAGTCCAGGATTGCGGTAATCTTTTGAGGATCCATCTTGATGCCCTCGCTGGAAATGATTAACCCCAGAAATGATATACTCTCTTGCTCGAACTCGCATTTTTCGGCCTTCGCATACAGGCCATGCTGGCAGAGCCGACCCAACACATTTTTGACATGTCTGCGATGAGAATCAAGGGAGGAAGAAAAAATTAAGATATCATCAAGATAAACAATAACAAAGAGGTCTAGGAAGTCCCGTAGAACATCGTTGATAAAATACTGGAAAGTGGCAGGGGCGTTACACAACCCGAATGGCATTACCAAGTACTCAAAATGTCCATACCGGGTACGGAAGGCGGTCTTCCATTCGTCCCCTTCTTTGATACGGATCAAGTTGTAGGCTCCGCGGAGGTCAAGTTTGGTAAAGATGGTGGCAGTTCCTAGTCTCTGAAATAACTCTGGTACCAGGGGGAGAGGGTAGCGATTTTTTACTGTAATTTTATTCAATTCCCGGTAATCCACACAAGGTCGAAGGGTGTGGTCCTTTTTCTCTACAAAAAAGATGCCTGCGCCTGCTGTGGATGTGGAAGGGCGGATGAACCCCTTTTGCAAGTTCTCATCAACATAATTTTTTAAAGCCCCTTGTTCCACCTCCGTTAAAGGAAAGACTCTACCGAACGGAATCTTTGCTCCAGGAAGTAGGTCGATGGGGCAATCGTAGGCCCGATGGGGCGGTAGAGTCTCTGCCTTTTGTTTACTAAATACGTCAAGAAAGTCGTGGTAAACTTCTGGGATGGATTGACGGGTGCCATCTTCTGTGTCAATGCATAGTAATGAGGCCGGCCCAGGAGGTTTATATGAGCCACAGGACTGTTGGCAATAGGAAGAAGGAAAGGCAACTATTCCCGTAGTCCAGTTGATAGTGGGATTGTGGGCTTGTAACCAAGGCATACCAAGGATCAAGGGAAACAACGGAGAAGAGATGATGTCCAGACATAAGCATTCTTGGTGGGTTCCAGAGGTGGTAAAGATGGTAGCGGGTATAGGAGTGGTCTCCTGGGTCACAGGTCCGGACTTAATGACGGAACCATCAGCCAGATGGACACGAAGTCCGTGGGTCTTGGTACGAAGGGGAATTTGGTGTTTAATGGCAAAGGTTGAGTCCATAAAGCAGCTGCATGCTCCGGAATCAATAATGGCGGGTACTTGCAAAGTCCTTCCTGGGAGCTGTAATGAAACAGAGAGGGCAAGGTGAGATGTGGTTTTGGCTTGTAGGTTAGTCATGTTAGAAGAAACTGAAAGAAACTTACGAAGCTTCAGGGGACAGGTTCTAACGAAATGTCCGGGGTCCCCGCAGTACAGGCACAGATTATTTATTCGGCGGCGCTGGCGTTCCTCAGGAGCGAGGGATGGACGAAGGAGCCCGAGCTGCATTGGTTCAGGCGTGTCAGATGTGGGAGTTGGAGGTGTAGCAGGAGCCGAGTACAGGTGACTAGGAGCCCGAGGAAGCATCCAGGTTGGGCGGGAGAAGCCAGTGGTCCTCTCAGCCCTCCGTTCCCTCAGACGTCGGTCAATCTGGATGGTTAGATCAATCAACAGGTTGAGTGTCTGTGGTACACCGACTCTAGCTAGCTCGTCCTTCAAGGAATCGGAAAGTCCTAAGCGAAACTGATGGCGGAGGGCGGCATCATTCCAATTGGTATCCGCACTCCACCGCCTGAATTCTGCCACATAGTCCTCCGCTGGTCTGCGTCCTTGTTGAAGGGAACGCAAGGCGGCTTCTGCGGTTACTGAGAGTTGGGGATCTTCGTATAGCTGGGCCATGGCATCGAAAAAAGCAGCGAGGTTGTTTAGTGATACATCCTTCTGTTCAAAGAGAAGGTGGGCCCAGCTCTGAGGGTCTCCAGCGAGCAAAGAGACCACAAAGCCCACCTTGGTGGCCTCTAGAGAAAAGGTACGGGGCTGTAGGGCAAAATACAGTTCACACGCATTCCGGAAGGCCCTAAACTTGCTCCGATCCACGGAAAATCTTTCGGGTGTAGGAACCTTAGGTTCAGGAGGAAGCATGACCACTGTGGGTGAGGAACTTGTTCCGGCTGTGGAAGCAGAGGCGTGGGGCCCCTCTTGGATGGCAGAAGGATTGGAGAGGGCCCGCACTTGTTCTTCCAAGCGGGTGTATCCTTGTTGAAGACTCTTGACTGCTTCAGACAAACCTGCCAGGTGCCGACAGAGTTCCTCCATAGGTGAGGCTCCCTGCCCGGGCTCAGACATGGCTGTCTGCTACTGTCACGTACCTGACGGTGACGAGCCCGGATCTGCAGAGGGAGGCCTCTCTTACGGCTTCCACCGGCGGCCCCTGGTACTGAAGACAGGAGGCACGGAGGTAGAAGGGGTACGAGTGCCTGGCAGGATGGATCAAGGTAGAGTAGAGTCTGAAGACTGGGACGGATCCAGGCACCCAGGAAGTATGGCAGGCTGAACCGGAACCAGGAACACAGCAACTGGACTGGAACTGATGAGACTGACTGGACTGGAACCAGGATACAGCAACTGGACTGGAACTGAAGAGGCAGACTGGACTGGAACCAGGAACAAGCAACTGGACTGGAACTGATGAGGCTGACTGGACTGGAACCAGGACACAGCAACTGGAGAGATTGGTCGGACAAGCCAGGTCGGTAGAATTGGCTGGCGGCAAGGTACTGGAGGATCAGGCAGAAGATTGGTCAAACAAAGCCGGGGGTCAGAGGCAGGCAGGAAACTGGAAGGGTCAAGGTAAGCCGGGTCGGATGCAGGTAAATTCACGAATCAGGTCTCTTTGGGTACTACACGCTGTAGAGCAGACAGCAGGGACTGTCTGTCACAGGCATGTTTAAATAGCTCTTCTGGCGCGCTTTGTGGAGCGTGCGCGCGCCCCCGCTAAGCGCGTGCGCGCGCACGTGCTCGCCATCGCGCGCAGCGCGCGTGCCCGCGCGCGTGGACGTGCCCGAGATTCGGAATCAGGAAGTCCAGGAATCCTGTAGCTGACAGGATTTCTATGACACCTCGTCATCCTCAAGAACTGTGCCCTTTCTGCCGGACAATTGTGTACCTGGCGTTTGTTGGTGCAGGAACCCACCCTCGTTGCCACTTGTGAAAGACTGCCCTGAAAGCCTTTGAAATGATCCCGCTTCCTCCTCCTCCTCATCCTCCTGTGCCACATCCTCTTCCATCAGCGCCCGAAGCGTTTTTTCAAGGAGGCATAGAACTGGGATAGTAACGCTAAGAACGGCGTCATTGGCACTGGACATGTTGGTGGAGTACTCGAAACAGCGCAACAAGGCACACAGGTCTCGCATGGAGGCCCAGTTATTGGTGGTGAAGTGGTGCTGTTCCGCAGAGCGACTCACGCGTGATTGCTGCAGCTGAAACTCCACTATCGCCTGCTGCTGCTCGCACAGTCTGGCCAGCATGTGCAAGGTGGAGTTCCACCTTGTGGGCACGTCACATATGAGGCGGTGAGCGGGAAGGCCGAAGTTACGCTGCAGCGCTGACAGGCGAGCAGCAGCAGGGTGAGAACGCCGAAAGTGCGCACACACAGCCCGCACTTTCTGCAGCAGCTCTGGCATATTGGGGTAATTTTTAAGGAACCTCTGGACCACCAAGTTCAGCACATGCGCCAGGCAAGGGATGTGTGTCAAACCGGCTAGGCCCAGAGCTGCTACGAGATTTCGCCCATTATCGCACACCACCAGGCCGGGCTTGAGGCTCACTGACAGCAACCACTCATTGGTCTGTTGTTCCATGTCCCTCCACAACTCCTGCGCGGTGTGGGGTTTTTCCCCCAAACAGGAAAGTTTTAAAACTGCCTGCTGTCGTTTACCCCTGGCTGTGCTGAAGTTGGTGGTGAAGGTGTTACGCTGACCGGATGAGGAGGCGGTAGAGGATGAGGAAGCGGAGTAGGAGGAGTTAGCAACAGGAGGCAAACTGAAGCGCCCTGCAATCCTCGGTGGTGGAAGGACATGCGCCAAACTGCTATCTGCCTCAGGCCCAGCCGCCACTGCATTTACCCAGTGTGCTGTTAGGGAGATATAACGTCCCTGACCGTGCTTACTGGTCCACGCATCCGTAGTTAGGTGGACCTTGCCACAGATGGCGTTTGCGCAGTGCACACCTGATTTTGTCCCCCACTTGGTTGTGCAGGGAAGGGATGGCTCGCCTGGAAAAATAGTGGCGGCTGGGCACGACGTACTGTGGGACAGCCAATGCCATCAGGCTTTTAAAACTCTGCGTCTCCACCATACGGAATGACAGCATTTCAAAGGCCAGGAGTTTTGAAATGCTGGCATTCAGGGTCAGGGATCGTGGGTGGCTAGGGGGGTACTTCCTCTTCCGCTCCAATGTTTGGGAGATAGAGAGCTGAACGCTTCCATGGGACATTGTGGAGATGGTCGGTGACCCAGGTGGTAGTGTTGCTGGCAGATCCTCTGTTTGCGGGGGGGGGCAGGTGCCACTGTCACTACAGAGGTGGATGAAGAGGCCGAGACTGCAGCAGAAGAGGAAGCAGGAGGAGCCAGAGACCTTTCTTGGTTTTTGAGGTGTCTACTCCACTGCAGCTCGTGCTTTGCACTTAGATGCCTGGTCATGCAGGTTGTGCTCAGGTTGAGAACGTTTATGCCTTGCTTCAGCCTCTGATTGCACAGCCTGCAAACCACTCGTGTCTTGTCATCAGCACATTGTGTGAAGAACTGCCACGCTAGGGAACTCCTTGGACCTGGCTTTGGTGTGCTCGGTCCCTTGCTGCGTTGGGCAGTAGCAGACATACTGTCTAGCGGACGGACGCTCCGCTTTTGCACCCTGCTCCCTCTTCTGCTGTGCTGGTGGCTCTGTGCGACCACCGCCTCTTCCTCCAAACTACACTGGTCACCTGCATAACGTTCATTCCATGTGGGGTCGAGGACCTCATCGTCCTCCACATCATCTTCCACCCAGTCTTCACCCCTGCCCTCCTTGTCTGTCTGCACAATTGCGAAAGCAGCAGCAGTTGGCACCTGTGTTTCGTCATCATCCGAGACGTACTGCGATGGTCCTCCCATGTACTCATCATGAAACATAAGTGGTTGGGCATCGGTGCATTCAATCTCTTCCACTTCTGGGGGGCAGGGCTAGGTGGATGGCCCTGGGAAACCCTGCTAACAGAGTCATCGAAAAGCAGAAGAGACTGCTGCATGATTTGGGGCTCAGACTGCTTGGCTGATTTGCAAGGGGGTGAGGTGAAAGACTGATGGACATGGGTTTCAGGTGCCAACTCTGATCTTTCATCAGAAGAGTGGGTGGGAGACAATGTGAAGGAACCCGAGGCACTGGCAGCAACCCAATCTAGTATCGCCTGTACTTGTCCTGGCCTAAACATTCGTACAGCCTCATTAGGCGCGACAAAATACCGCCGCAGGCTCGGTCGCCTACTCGCACCTGAGGAAGGTGTTTCACTTGTGCGTGTATCTGGCACAGATCCACCACGTCCTCTCCCTGAAACAGGAGCTCCACCAGCAGCACCACGACCGGGGCCACCACGTCCCTTTGACCTTCTCCTCATATTTTCCAAATTTAGGATGTTGCCCTAAATGGGTGTTTTTGGAAGAGCAGAACACACCCACAGTACGTAACCGCTGAATCGCACAGCTACAGAACTGCAGAAAATGCTATTCAAAAATTTGTTTGTTTTTTTAGTATAGCACAGTAGAAGAAAACTATTTAGAAATTGTTTATTTCACACACCTCCAAATATGTATAACACACTGCAAACTATTTTTTGTGCCCCTAAAAGGCGTTTTTTGGAAGAGCAGAACACACCCACAGTACGTAACCGCTGAATCGCACAGCTACAGAACTGCAGGAAATGCTATTCAAAAAAAATTTAGTTTTTTTAGTATAGCACAGTAGAAGAAAACTATTTAGAAATTGTTTATTTCACACACCTCCAAATATGTATAACACACTGCAAACTATTTTTTGTGCCCCTAAAAGGCGTTTTTTCGAACAGCAGAACACACCCACAGTACGTAACCGCTGAATCGCACAGCTACAGAACTGCAGAAAATGCTATTAAAAAAAAATGTTGTTTTTTTAGTATAGCACAGTAGAAGAAAACTATTTAGAAATTGTTTATTTCACACACCTCCAAATATGTATAACACACTGCAAACTATTTTTTGTGTCCCTAAAAGGCGTTTTTTCGAAGAGCAGAACACACCCACAGTACGTAACCGCTGAATCGCACAGCTACAGAACTGCAGAAAATGCTATTAAAAAAAATGTTGTTTTTTTAGTATAGCACAGTAGAAGAAAACTATTTAGAAATTGTTTATTTCACACACCTCCAAATATGTATAACACACTGCAAACTATTTTTTGTGCCCCTAAAAGGCGTTTTTTCGAAGAGCAGAACACACCCACAGTACGTAACCGCTGAATCGCACAGCTACAGAACTGCAGAAAATGCTATTCAAAAAAATGTTGTTTTTTTAGTATAGCACAGTAGAAGAAAACTATTTAGAAATTGTTTATTTCACACACCTCCAAATATGTATAACACACTGCAAACTATTTTTTGTGCCCCTAAAAGGCGTTTTTTGGAAGAGCAGAACACACCCACAGTACGTAACCGCTGAATCGCACAGCTACAGAACTGCAGAAAATGCTATTCAAAAAAATTGTTGTTTTTTTAGTATAGCACAGTAGAAGAAAACTATTTAGAAATTGTTTATTTCACATACCTCCAAATATGTATAACACACTGCAAACTATTTTTTGTGCCCCTAAAAGGCGTTTTTTGGAAGAGCAGAACACACCCACAGTACGTAACCGCTGAATCGCACAGCTGCAGAACTGCAGAAAATGCTATTCAAAAAAAATGTTGTTTTTTTAGTATAGCACAGTAGAAGAAAACTATTTAGAAATTGTTTATTTCACACACCTCCAAATATGTATAACACACTGCAAACTATTTTTTGTGTCCCTAAAAGGCATTTTTTGGAAGAGCAGAACACACCCACAGTACGTAACCGCTGAATCGCACAGCTACAGAACTGCAGAAAATGCTATTCAAAAAAAAGGTTGTTTTTTTAGGATAGCACAGTAGGAGAAAACTATATAGAAATTGTTTATTTCACACACCTCCAAATATGTATAACACACTGCAAACTATTTTTTGTGCCCCTAAAAGGCGTTTTTTCGAAGAGCAGAACACACCCACAGTACGTAACCGCTGAATCGCACAGCTACAGAACTGCAGAAAATGCTATTCAAAAAAAATGTTTTTTTTTTAGTATAGCACAGTAGAAGAAAACTATTTAGAAATTGTTTATTTCACACACCTCCAAATATGTATAACACACTGCAAACTATTTTTTGTGCCCCTAAAAGGCGTTTTTTGGAAGAGCAGAACACACCCACAGTACGTAACCGCTGAATCGCACAGCTACAGAACTGCAGGAAATGCTATTCAAAAAAAATTTTGTTTTTTTAGTATAGCACAGTAGAAGAAAACTATTTAGAAATTGTTTATTTCACACACCTCCAAATATGTATAACACACTGCAAACTATTTTTTGTGCCCCTAAAAGGTGTTTTTTGGAAGAGCAGAACCCACCCACAGTACGTAACCGCTGAATCGCACAGCTACAGAACTGCAGAAAATGCTATTAAAAAAAACGTCGTTTTTTTAATATAGCACAGTAGAAGAAAACTATTTAGAAATTGTTTATTTCACACACCTCCCAATATGTATAACACACTGCAAACTATTTTTTGTGCCCCTAAAAGGCGTTTTTTCGAAGAGCAGAACACACCCACAGTACGTAACCGCTGAATCGCACAGCTACAGAACTGCAGAAAATGCTATTCAAAAAAAAATGTTGTTTTTTTAGTATAGCACAGTAGAAGAAAACTATTTAGAAATTGTTTATTTCACACACCTCAAAATATGTATAACACACTGCAAACTATTTTTTGTGCCCCTAAAAGGCGTTTTTTGGAAGAGCAGAACACACCCACAGTACGTAACCGCTGAATCGCACAGCTACAGAACTGCAGAAAATGCTATTCAAAAAAAATGTTGTTTTTTTAGTATAGCACAGTAGAAGAAAACTATTTAGAAATTGTTTATTTCACATACGTCCAAATATGTATAACACACTGCAAACTATTTTTTGTGCCCCTAAAAGGCGTTTTTTGGAAGAGCAGAACACACCCACAGTACGTGACCGCTGAATCGCACAGCTACAGAACTGCAGAAAATGCTATTCAAAAAATTTTTTGTTTTTTTAGTATAGCACAGTAGGAGAAAACTATATAGAAATTGTTTATTTCACACACCTCCAAATATGTATAACACACTGCAAACTATTTTTTGTGCCCCTAAAAGGCGTTTTTTGGAAGAGCAGAACACACCCACAGTACGTAACCGCTGAATCGCACAGCTACAGAACTGCAGAAAATGCTATTCAAAAAAATTGTTGTTTTTTTAGTATAGCACAGTAGAAGAAAACTATTTAGAAATTGTTTATTTCACATACCTCCAAATATGTATAACACACTGCAAACTATTTTTTGTGCCCCTAAAAGGCGTTTTTTGGAAGAGCAGAACACACCCACAGTACGTAACCGCTGAATCGCACAGCTGCAGAACTGCAGAAAATGCTATTCAAAAAAAATTTTGTTTTTTTAGTATAGCACAGTAGAAGAAAACTATTTAGAAATTGTTTATTTCACACACCTCCAAATATGTATAACACACTGCAAACTATTTTTTGTGTCCCTAAAAGGCATTTTTTGGAAGAGCAGAACACACCCACAGTACGTAACCACTGAATCGCACAGCTACAGAACTGCAGAAAATGCTATTCAAAAAAAAGGTTGTTTTTTTAGTATAGCACAGTAGGAGAAAACTATATAGAAATTGTTTATTTCACACACCTCCAAATATGTATAACACACTGCAAACTATTTTTTGTGCCCCTAAAAGGCGTTTTTTCGAAGAGCAGAACCCACCCACAGTACGTAACCGCTGAATCGCACAGCTACAGAACTGCAGAAAATGCTATTCAAAAAAAATTTTGTTTTTTTAGTATAGCACAGTAGAAGAAAACTATTTAGAAATTGTTTATTTCACACACCTCCAAATATGTATAACACACTGCAAACTATTTTTTGTGCCCCTAAAAGGCGTTTTTTGGAAGAGCAGAACACACCCACAGTACGTAACCGCTGAATCGCACAGCTACAGAACTGCAGAAAATGCTATCCAAAAAAAAGTTGTTTTTTTAGTATAGCACAGTAGAAGAAAACTATTTAGAAATTGTTTATTTCACATACGTCCAAATATGTATAACACACTGCAAACTATTTTTTGTGCCCCTAAAAGGCGTTTTTTGGAAGAGCAGAACACACCCACAGTACGTAACCGCTGAATCGCACAGCTACAGAACTGCAGAAAATGCTATTCAAAAAAAATGTTGTTTTTTTAGTATAGCACAGTAGAAGAAAACTATTTAGAAATTGTTTATTTCACACACCTCCAAATATGTATAACACACTGCAAACTATTTTTTGTGCCCCTAAAAGGCGTTTTTTCGAAGAGCAGAACACACCCACAGTACGTAACCGCTGAATCGCACAGCTACAGAACTGCAGAAAATGCTATTCAAAAAATTTTTAGTTTTTTTAGTATAGCACAGTAGGAGAAAACTATATAGAAATTGTATATTTCACACACCTCCAAATATGTATAACACACTGCAAACTATTTTTTGTGTCCCTAAAAGGCATTTTTTGGAAGAGCAGAACACACCCACAGTACGTAACCGCTGAATCGCACAGCTACAGAACTGCAGAAAATGCTATTCAAAAAAAAAGGTTGTTTTTTTAGTATAGCACAGTAGGAGAAAACTATATAGAAATTGTTTATTTCACACACCTCCAAATATGTATAACACACTGCAAACTATTTTTTGTGCCCCTAAAAGGCGTTTTTTGGAAGAGCAGAACACACCCACAGTACGTAACCACTGAATCGCACAGCTACAGAACTGAAGGAAATGCTATTCAAAAAAAATTTTGTTTTTTTAGTATAGCACAGTAGAAGAAAACTATTTAGAAATTGTTTATTTCACACACCTCCAAATATGTATAACACACTGCAAACTATTTTTTGTGCCCCTAAAAGGTGTTTTTTGGAAGAGCAGAACACACCCACAGTACGTAACCGCTGAATCGCACAGCTACAGAACTGCAGAAAATGCTATTAAAAAAAAACGTCGTTTTTTTAATATAGCACAGTAGAAGAAAACTATTTAGAAATTGTTTATTTCACACACCTCCAAATATGTATAACACACTGCAAACTATTTTTTGTGCCCCTAAAAGGCGTTTTTTGGAAGAGCAGAACACACCCACAGTACGTAACCGCTGAATCGCACAGCTACAGAACTGCAGAAAATGCTATTCAAAAAAATTTTTGTTTTTTTAGTATAGCACAGTAGAAGAAAACTATTTAGAAATTGTTTTTTTTAGTATAGCACAGTAGAAGAAAACTATTTAGAAATTGTTTATTTCACACACCTCCAAATATGTATAACACACTGCAAACTATTTTTTGTGCCCCTAAAAGGCGATTTTTCGAAGAGCAGAACACACCCACAGTACGTAACCGCTGAATCGCACAGCTACAGAACTGCAGAAAATGCTATTCAAAAAAAATGTTGTTTTTTTAGTATAGCACAGTAGAAGAAAACTATTTAGAAATTGTTTATTTCACACACCTCCAAATATGTATAACACACTGCAAACTATTTTTTGTGCCCCTAAAAGGCGTTTTTTGGAAGAGCAGAACACACCCACAGTACGTAACCGCTGAATCGCACAGCTACAGAACTGCAGAAAATGCTATTCAAAAAAAATGTTGTTTTTTTAGTATAGCACAGTAGAAGAAAACTATTTAGAAATTGTTTATTTCACATACGTCCAAATATGTATAACACACTGCAAACTATTTTTTGTGCCCCTAAAAGGCGTTTTTTGGAAGAGCAGAACACACCCACAGTACGTAACCGCTGAATCGCACAGCTACAGAACTGCAGAAAATGCTATTCAAAAAAATTTTTGTTTTTTTAGTATAGCACAGTAGGAGAAAACTATATAGAAATTGTTTATTTCACACACCTCCAAATATGTATAACACACTGCAAACTATTTTTTGTGCCCCTAAAAGGCGTTTTTTGGAAGAGCAGAACACACCCACAGTACGTAACCGCTGAATCGCACAGCTACAGAACTGCAGAAAATGCTATTCAAAAAAATTGTTGTTTTTTTAGTATAGCACAGTAGAAGAAAACTATTTAGAAATTGTTTATTTCACATACCTCCAAATATGTATAACACACTGCAAACTATTTTTTGTGCCCCTAAAAGGCGTTTTTTGGAAGAGCAGAACACACCCACAGTACGTAACCGCTGAATCGCACAGCTGCAGAACTGCAGAAAATGCTATTCAAAAAAAATGTTGTTTTTTTAGTATAGCACAGTAGAAGAAAACTATTTAGAAATTGTTTATTTCACACACCTCCAAATATGTATAACACACTGCAAACTATTTTTTGTGTCCCTAAAAGGCATTTTTTGGAAGAGCAGAACACACCCACAGTACGTAACCGCTGAATCGCACAGCTACAGAACTGCAGAAAATGCTATTCAAAAAAAAGGTTGTTTTTTTAGTATAGCACAGTAGGAGAAAACTATATAGAAATTGTTTATTTCACACACCTCCAAATATGTATAACACACTGCAAACTATTTTTTGTGCCCCTAAAAGGCGTTTTTTCGAAGAGCAGAACACACCCACAGTACGTAACCGCTGAATCGCACAGCTACAGAACTGCAGAAAATGCTATTCAAAAAAATATTTTGTTTTTTTAGTATAGCACAGTAGAAGAAAACTATTTAGAAATTGTTTATTTCACACACCTCCAAATATGTATAACACACTGCAAACTATTTTTTGTGCCCCTAAAAGGCGTTTTTTGGAAGAGCAGAACACACCCACAGTACGTAACCGCTGAATCGCACAGCTACAGAACTGCAGAAAATGCTATTCAAAAAAAAGTTGTTTTTTTAGTATAGCACAGTAGAAGAAAACTATTTAGAAATTGTTTATTTCACATACGTCCAAATATGTATAACACACTGCAAACTATTTTTTGTGCCCCTAAAAGGCGTTTTTTGGAAGAGCAGAACACACCCACAGTACGTAACCGCTGAATCGCACAGCTACAGAACTGCAGAAAATGCTATTCAAAAAAAATGTTGTTTTTTTATTATAGCACAGTAGAAGAAAACTATTTAGAAATTGTTTATTTCACATACGTCCAAATATGTATAACACACTGCAAACTATTTTTTGTGCCCCTAAAAGGCGTTTTTTGGAAGAGCAGAACACACCCACAGTACGTAACCGCTGAATCGCACAGCTACAGAACTGCAGAAAATGCTATTCAAAAAATTTTTAGTTTTTTTAGTATAGCACAGTAGGAGAAAACTATATAGAAATTGTATATTTCACACACCTCCAAATATGTATAACACACTGCAAACTATTTTTTGTGTCCCTAAAAGGCATTTTTTGGAAGAGCAGAACACACCCACAGTACGTAACCGCTGAATCGCACAGCTACAGAACTGCAGAAAATGCTATTCAAAAAAAAAGGTTGTTTTTTTAGTATAGCACAGTAGGAGAAAACTATATAGAAATTGTTTATTTCACACACCTCCAAATATGTATAACACACTGCAAACTATTTTTTGTGCCCCTAAAAGGCGTTTTTTGGAAGAGCAGAACACACCCACAGTACGTAACCGCTGAATCGCACAGCTACAGAACTGAAGGAAATGCTATTCAAAAAAAATTTTGTTTTTTTAGTATAGCACAGTAGAAGAAAACTATTTAGAAATTGTTTATTTCACACACCTCCAAATATGTATAACACACTGCAAACTATTTTTTGTGCCCCTAAAAGGTGTTTTTTGGAAGAGCAGAACACACCCACAGTACGTAACCGCTGAATCGCACAGCTACAGAACTGCAGAAAATGCTATTAAAAAAAAACGTCGTTTTTTTAATATAGCACAGTAGAAGAAAACTATTTAGAAATTGTTTATTTCACACACCTCCAAATATGTATAACACACTGCAAACTATTTTTTGTGCCCCTAAAAGGCGTTTTTTGGAAGAGCAGAACACACCCACAGTACGTAACCGCTGAATCGCACAGCTACAGAACTGCAGAAAATGCTATTCAAAAAAATTTTTGTTTTTTTAGTATAGCACAGTAGAAGAAAACTATTTAGAAATTGTTTTTTTTAGTATAGCATAGTAGAAGAAAACTATTTAGAAATTGTTTATTTCACACACCTCCAAATATGTATAACACACTGCAAACTATTTTTTGTGCCCCTAAAAGGCGTTTTTTCGAAGAGCAGAACACACCCACAGTACGTAACCGCTGAATCGCACAGCTACAGAACTGCAGAAAATGCTATTCAAAAAAAATGTTGTTTTTTTAGTATAGCACAGTAGAAGAAAACTATTTAGAAATTGTTTATTTCACACACCTCCAAATATGTATAACACACTGCAAACTATTTTTTGTGCCCCTAAAAGGCGTTTTTTGGAAGAGCAGAACACACCCACAGTACGTAACCGCTGAATCGCACAGCTACAGAACTGCAGAAAATGCTATTCAAAAAAAATTTTGTTTTTTTAGTATAGCACAGTAGAAGAAAACTATTTAGAAATTGTTTATTTCACATACGTCCAAATATGTATAACACACTGCAAACTATTTTTTGTGCCCCTAAAAGGCGTTTTTTGGAAGAGCAGAACACACCCACAGTACGTAACCGCTGAATCGCACAGCTACAGAACTGCAGAAAATGCTATTCAAAAAAATTTTTGTTTTTTTAGTATAGCACAGTAGGAGAAAACTATATAGAAATTGTTTATTTCACACACCTCCAAATATGTATAACACACTGCAAACTATTTTTTGTGCCCCTAAAAGGCGTTTTTTGGAAGAGCAGAACACACCCACAGTACGTAACCGCTGAATCGCACAGCTACAGAACTGCAGAAAATGCTATTCAAAAAAATTGTTGTTTTTTTAGTATAGCACAGTAGAAGAAAACTATTTAGAAATTGTTTATTTCACATACCTCCAAATATGTATAACACACTGCAAACTATTTTTTGTGCCCCTAAAAGGCGTTTTTTGGAAGAGCAGAACACACCCACAGTACGTAACCGCTGAATCGCACAGCTGCAGAACTGCAGAAAATGCTATTCAAAAAAAATGTTGTTTTTTTAGTATAGCACAGTAGAAGAAAACTATTTAGAAATTGTTTATTTCACACACCTCCAAATATGTATAACACACTGCAAACTATTTTTTGTGTCCCTAAAAGGCATTTTTTGGAAGAGCAGAACACACCCACAGTACGTAACCGCTGAATCGCACAGCTACAGAACTGCAGAAAATGCTATTCAAAAAAAAGGTTGTTTTTTTAGTATAGCACAGTAGGAGAAAACTATATAGAAATTGTTTATTTCACACACCTCCAAATATGTATAACACACTGCAAACTATTTTTTGTGCCCCTAAAAGGCGTTTTTTCGAAGAGCAGAACACACCCACAGTACGTAACCGCTGAATCGCACAGCTACAGAACTGCAGAAAATGCTATTCAAAAAAATTTTAGTTTTTTTAGTATAGCACAGTAGAAGAAAACTATTTAGAAATTGTTTATTTCACACACCTCCAAATATGTATAACACACTGCAAACTATTTTTTGTGCCCCTAAAAGGCGTTTTTTCGAAGAGCAGAACACACCCACAGTACGTAACCGCTGAATCGCACAGCTACAGAACTGCAGAAAATGCTATTCAAAAAAATATTTTGTTTTTTTAGTATAGCACAGTAGAAGAAAACTATTTAGAAATTGTTTATTTCACACACCTCCAAATATGTATAACACACTGCAAACTATTTTTTGTGCCCCTAAAAGGCGTTTTTTGGAAGAGCAGAACACACCCACAGTACGTAACCGCTGAATCGCACAGCTACAGAACTGCAGAAAATGCTATTCAAAAAAAAGTTGTTTTTTTAGTATAGCACAGTAGAAGAAAACTATTTAGAAATTGTTTATTTCACATACGTCCAAATATGTATAACACACTGCAAACTATTTTTTGTGCCCCTAAAAGGCGTTTTTTGGAAGAGCAGAACACACCCACAGTACGTAACCGCTGAATCGCACAGCTACAGAACTGCAGAAAATGCTATTCAAAAAAAATGTTGTTTTTTTATTATAGCACAGTAGAAGAAAACTATTTAGAAATTGTTTATTTCACATACGTCCAAATATGTATAACACACTGCAAACTATTTTTTGTGCCCCTAAAAGGCGTTTTTTGGAAGAGCAGAACACACCCACAGTACGTAACCGCTGAATCGCACAGCTACAGAACTGCAGAAAATGCTATTCAAAAAATTTTTAGTTTTTTTAGTATAGCACAGTAGGAGAAAACTATATAGAAATTGTATATTTCACACACCTCCAAATATGTATAACACACTGCAAACTATTTTTTGTGTCCCTAAAAGGCATTTTTTGGAAGAGCAGAACACACCCACAGTACGTAACCGCTGAATCGCACAGCTACAGAACTGCAGAAAATGCTATTCAAAAAAAAAGGTTGTTTTTTTAGTATAGCACAGTAGGAGAAAACTATATAGAAATTGTTTATTTCACACACCTCCAAATATGTATAACACACTGCAAACTATTTTTTGTGCCCCTAAAAGGCGTTTTTTGGAAGAGCAGAACACACCCACAGTACGTAACCGCTGAATCGCACAGCTACAGAACTGAAGGAAATGCTATTCAAAAAAAATTTTGTTTTTTTAGTATAGCACAGTAGAAGAAAACTATTTAGAAATTGTTTATTTCACACACCTCCAAATATGTATAACACACTGCAAACTATTTTTTGTGCCCCTAAAAGGTGTTTTTTGGAAGAGCAGAACACACCCACAGTACGTAACCGCTGAATCGCACAGCTACAGAACTGCAGAAAATGCTATTAAAAAAAAACGTCGTTTTTTTAATATAGCACAGTAGAAGAAAACTATTTAGAAATTGTTTATTTCACACACCTCCAAATATGTATAACACACTGCAAACTATTTTTTGTGCCCCTAAAAGGCGTTTTTTGGAAGAGCAGAACACACCCACAGTACGTAACCGCTGAATCGCACAGCTACAGAACTGCAGAAAATGCTATTCAAAAAAATTTTTGTTTTTTTAGTATAGCACAGTAGAAGAAAACTATTTAGAAATTGTTTTTTTTAGTATAGCATAGTAGAAGAAAACTATTTAGAAATTGTTTATTTCACACACCTCCAAATATGTATAACACACTGCAAACTATTTTTTGTGCCCCTAAAAGGCGTTTTTTCGAAGAGCAGAACACACCCACAGTACGTAACCGCTGAATCGCACAGCTACAGAACTGCAGAAAATGCTATTCAAAAAAAATGTTGTTTTTTTAGTATAGCACAGTAGAAGAAAACTATTTAGAAATTGTTTATTTCACACACCTCCAAATATGTATAACACACTGCAAACTATTTTTTGTGCCCCTAAAAGGCGTTTTTTGGAAGAGCAGAACACACCCACAGTACGTAACCGCTGAATCGCACAGCTACAGAACTGCAGAAAATGCTATTCAAAAAAAATTTTGTTTTTTTAGTATAGCACAGTAGAAGAAAACTATTTAGAAATTGTTTATTTCACATACGTCCAAATATGTATAACACACTGCAAACTATTTTTTGTGCCCCTAAAAGGCGTTTTTTGGAAGAGCAGAACACACCCACAGTACGTAACCGCTGAATCGCACAGCTACAGAACTGCAGAAAATGCTATTCAAAAAAATTTTTGTTTTTTTAGTATAGCACAGTAGGAGAAAACTATATAGAAATTGTTTATTTCACACACCTCCAAATATGTATAACACACTGCAAACTATTTTTTGTGCCCCTAAAAGGCGTTTTTTGGAAGAGCAGAACACACCCACAGTACGTAACCGCTGAATCGCACAGCTACAGAACTGCAGAAAATGCTATTCAAAAAAATTGTTGTTTTTTTAGTATAGCACAGTAGAAGAAAACTATTTAGAAATTGTTTATTTCACATACCTCCAAATATGTATAACACACTGCAAACTATTTTTTGTGCCCCTAAAAGGCGTTTTTTGGAAGAGCAGAACACACCCACAGTACGTAACCGCTGAATCGCACAGCTGCAGAACTGCAGAAAATGCTATTCAAAAAAAATGTTGTTTTTTTAGTATAGCACAGTAGAAGAAAACTATTTAGAAATTGTTT
The DNA here is from genome assembly GCA_029206835.1 of Rana muscosa. Lineage (NCBI taxonomy): Eukaryota > Metazoa > Chordata > Amphibia > Anura > Ranidae > Rana > Rana muscosa. Next base: position 979,887,400 of record CM055117.1, read on the forward strand.
ATTTCACACACCTCCAAATATGTATAACACACTGCAAACTATTTTTTGTGTCCCTAAAAGGCATTTTTTGGAAGAGCAGAACACACCCACAGTACGTAACCGCTGAATCGCACAGCTACAGAACTGCAGAAAATGCTATTCAAAAAAAAGGTTGTTTTTTTAGTATAGCACAGTAGGAGAAAACTATATAGAAATTGTTTATTTCACACACCTCCAAATATGTATAACACACTGCAAACTATTTTTTGTGCCCCTAAAAGGCGTTTTTTCGAAGAGCAGAACACACCCACAGTACGTAACCGCTGAATCGCACAGCTACAGAACTGCAGAAAATGCTATTCAAAAAATTTTTAGTTTTTTTAGTATAGCACAGTAGAAGAAAACTATTTAGAAATTGTTTATTTCACACACCTCCAAATATGTATAACACACTGCAAACTATTTTTTGTGCCCCTAAAAGGCGTTTTTTGGAAGAGCAGAACACACCCACAGTACGTAACCGCTGAATCGCACAGCTACAGAACTGCAGAAAATGCTATTCAAAAAAAATGTTGTTTTTTTAGTATAGCACAGTAGAAGAAAACTATTTAGAAATAGTTTATTTCACATACGTCCAAATATGTATAACACACTGCAAACTATTTTTTGTGCCCCTAAAAGGCGTTTTTTGGAAGAGCAGAACACACCCACAGTACGTAACCGCTGAATCGCACAGCTACAGAACTGCAGAAAATGCTATTCAAAAAAATTTTTGTTTTTTTAGTATAGCACAGTAGGAGAAAACTATATAGAAATTGTTTATTTCACACACCTCCAAATATGTATAACACACTGCAAACTATTTTTTGTGCCCCTAAAAGGCGTTTTTTGGAAGAGCAGAACACACCCACAGTACGTAACCGCTGAATCGCACAGCTACAGAACTGCAGAAAATGCTATTCAAAAAAATTGTTGTTTTTTTAGTATAGCACAGTAGAAGAAAACTATTTAGAAATTGTTTATTTCACACACCTCCAAATATGTATAACACACTGCAAACTATTTTTTGTGTCCCTAAAAGGCATTTTTTGGAAGAGCAGAACACACCCACAGTACGTAACCGCTGAATCGCACAGCTACAGAACTGCAGAAAATGCTATTCAAAAAAAAGGTTGTTTTTTTAGTATAGCACAGTAGGAGAAAACTATATAGAAATTGTTTATTTCACACACCTCCAAATATGTATAACACACTGCAAACTATTTTTTGTGCCCCTAAAAGGCGTTTTTTCGAAGAGCAGAACACACCCACAGTACATAACCGCTGAATCGCACAGCTACAGAACTGCAGAAAATGCTATTCAAAAAAAATTTTGTTTTTTTAGTATAGCACAGTAGAAGAAAACTATTTAGAAATTGTTTATTTCACACACCTCCAAATATGTATAACACACTGCAAACTATTTTTTGTGCCCCTAAAAGGCGTTTTTTCGAAGAGCAGAACACACCCACAGTACGTAACCGCTGAATCGCACAGCTACAGAACTGCAGAAAATGCTATTCAAAAAAAATGTTTTTTTTTTTAGTATAGCACAGTAGAAGAAAACTATTTAGAAATTGTTTATTTCACACACCTCCAAATATGTATAACACACTGCAAACTATTTTTTGTGCCCCTAAAAGGCGTTTTTTGGAAGAGCAGAACACACCCACAGTACGTAACCGCTGAATCGCACAGCTACAGAACTGCAGGAAATGCTATTCAAAAAAAATTTTGTTTTTTTAGTATAGCACAGTAGAAGAAAACTATTTAGAAATTGTTTATTTCACACACCTCCAAATATGTATAACACACTGCAAACTATTTTTTGTGCCCCTAAAAGGTGTTTTTTGGAAGAGCAGAACACACCCACAGTACGTAACCGCTGAATCGCACAGCTACAGAACTGCAGAAAATGCTATTAAAAAAAAAACGTTGTTTTTTTAATATAGCACAGTAGAAGAAAACTATTTAGAAATTGTTTTTTTTAGTATAGCACAGTAGAAGAAAACTATTTAGAAATTGTTTATTTCACATACGTCCAAATATGTATAACACACTGCAAACTATTTTTTGTGCCCCTAAAAGGCGTTTTTTGGAAGAGCAGAACACACCCACAGTACGTAACCGCTGAATCGCACAGCTACAGAACTGCAGAAAATGCTATTCAAAAAAAGTGTTGTTTTTTTAGTATAGCACAGTAGAAGAAAACTATTTAGAAATTGTTTATTTCACATACGTCCAAATATGTATAACACACTGCAAACTATTTTTTGTGCCCCTAAAAGGCGTTTTTTGGAAGAGCAGAACACACCCACAGTACGTAACCGCTGAATCGCACAGCTACAGAACTGCAGAAAATGCTATTCAAAAAAAGTGTTGTTTTTTTAGTATAGCACAGTAGAAGAAAACTATTTAGAAATTGTTTATTTCACATACGTCCAAATATGTATAACACACTGCAAACTATTTTTTGTGCCCCTAAAAGGCGTTTTTTGGAAGAGCAGAACACACCCACAGTACGTAACCGCTGAATCGCACAGCTACAGAACTGCAGAAAATGCTATTCAAAATTTTTTTTGTTTTTTTAGTATAGCACAGTAGGAGAAAACTATATAGAAATTGTTTATTTCACACACCTCCACATATGTATAACACACTGCAAACTATTTTTTGTGGCCCTGAATGGCTCTTTTTGCAAGCGTACATTAAAGTGCAAATTTTTTTTGCCCTAAACGGGTCTTTTTTTGCCCTATGGGTCTTTTGGAAAAGAGCACAATAAAGTGCCTTTTTTTTCCCCCTAAAAGTTAGATTTTCTCTGACACTGGGCTCATGGCTAGTGATGAGCCGAACACCCCCGGGTTCGGTTCGCACCAGAACCCGCGAACGGACCGAAAGTTCGAACGAACATTAGAACCCTATTAAATACAATGGATGCGAACGTTCGAATTCTAAAGTGCTAATTATAAAAACTATTATGCATGTTATTGTCCTAAAAAGGGTTTGGGAACCCGGGTTCTGCACCAGGGGACATGTATCAATGCAAAAATAAGTTTTAAAAACGGTCGTTTTCCGGGAGCAGTCATTTTAATGATGCATAAAGTGAAAAAAAAAAAGTCAAATATTCCTTTAAATATCGTACCTGGGGGGTGTCTAAAGTATGCCTGTGAAGTGCCACGTGTTTCCCGTGTTTAGAACTGTCCCTGCACAAAATGACACTTCTAAAGGAAAAAAAAGCCATTTAAAACTGCTTGCGGCTTTAATGTAATGTCTGGTCCCGGTAATATGGATGAAAATCTTTAAGAAAAATGGCATAGCTACCCCATGACCCCCCCCCTACCCCAGCCCATTACCAGCCCCTTTGGGTCTTGTATGGATATTAAGGGGAACCCCGCACATAAAATAAAAAAGGCCCTATATACTCAGAACAGCCGTATACAGGCGGTGCATACAAGACAGGGACTGTAGGTTTGTTCTTATGTAGAATCTGTTTGTAATTTTGAACAGGTACATTGTTGAAGTGTAGCTCCAGACCAAAAATCTATTTTTAAACTTTTTGGAAAACATAGGTAAGGGTTATCACCCCTGTAACATTTGTTTTGCTGTCTGTGCCCCTGTTCAGAACATTTCACCTCACTTTCCGTCCTAATGACAACTGTTTTTGAAATGTGGTGTTTTTCTTGAAACAAGGATTGCTGATAAAGCATCAGTACAGAGGAGACACCTTTCTCCCATATTTATTCTTACAGGAGAGAATTTTCCTTCCTAGTGGTAGATTTCCTCTCACTTCCTGTTGTCTTCTTGCGTTTGCAAGTAGGAGTCGTTTGTAAGTTGGATGTTTGAAAGTAGGGACCTGCCGTATATACTCTGCAGAAATAGGCCCCTTAGTTGTTGGTGTTGGCACAACACTGTAAGCACTCACAGTTACTCTTGGTTGGTGCTGGAACGCCCTGCTGTCAACTATTATATCAGGAATTTTAATTACATATAATTGTTGAACAGTGGTAGTAAAAATTGGGCCTTTGATGGTGGTGCTGGTGCCACAACACTGTAAGCCCTGACAGTTACTCTTGGTGGGTGCAGCAATGGGCCCTGCTGTGAATTATTAGATCAAGAATTGTAATTACATGCCCCTGTTGAACAGGGGCTGAAAAATTGGGCCTTAGGCACTGGTGGCACAACACTGCAACCCTTCACAGATACTGTACTTGGAGCACAGCAATGAGCCCTGTTGCAAAGTATTGCTTCAAAAATTGTAATGACACGCCCCTGTTAAACAGGGGCTGAAAAATTGGGCCTTAGGCACTGGTGGCACAACACTGCAACTCCTCACAGATACTGTACTTGGAGCACAGCAATGAGCCCTGTTGCAAAGTATTGCTTCAAAAATTGTAATTACACGCCCCTGTTAAACAGGGGCTGAAAAATTGGGCGTTAGGCACTGGTGGCGGCACCCATAAACAAAAATGATCTTCCAAGCTATCATCATCAATCGTATCATTGAGGACTCGGAGGAGGAGGATAGCCAGTCAACATAACAGCACAGGCACTCAGCATCAGCATCAGTCTTGAAGGGATGTGACATTTTAAAATCAATTAGTCTGTTATATCAGCATCAGGTGTGTGGTAGCTGGTGGTGATCCAAGACTGGTTCATCTTGATGAAAGTCAGTCGATCAACCGAGTCGGTGGACAGGCGCACCCTGTGATCCGTGACAAATCCTCCAGCAGCACTGAATGTGCGTTCCGAAAGAACGCTGGATGCAGGACAGGCCAGTAGCTCAATTGCATACTGTGCAAGCTCTGGCCAGTGATCCATCCTCAAGACCCAGTAAGCCAGAGGATTTTCGGTGGGGAAGGTGTCCAAGTCTGACCTTGCCCCTAGATATTCCTGCACCATGTTTATCAGACGCTGGCGATGGTTGCTGGAACCGATCATACTTTGGGGCTGCGGACTAAAGAATTGTCTGAACGCATCGGTCAGACGGCCACCTTCCCCACCGCTCCTTCTTTGACTGGCCGAAGCCTCAGCAACTCGTTGTCCAGGACCAGGAGTTTGCAACCTCCCAGTCTCTGGGAACGCGTTGCACAGACCTTTCTGCAAGGCCTCCCGGAGTTGTCTCATCCTCTGCTCCCTCTGCGACGGTAACATAAGGTCCGCAACCTTACCCTTGTACCGTGGATCAAGGAGAGTGGCCAGCCAGTAATGGTCCCTCTCCTTGATCCGAAGAATACGAGGATCCTTCCGCAGACTTTGCAGGATCAGGGAGGCCATGCAGCGTAGGTTTGCTGAGGCATTCGCTCCGGAGTCCTCTGGGTCACTAAGGACGACATGATCCGCAGCCACCTCCTCCCAGCCACGTACAAGTCCACTGGTTTCTTGGGACTGTAAATCATCCCTAAAAGACTGCTGCTGATGATGCTGAGTGCCAGCCTCCACCTCCATGCTGACACAATCCTCCTCCTCCTCCTCCTCCTCCTCCTCCTCCTCTTCCTGTGCGATGGGTGGGACAGAAGGAACACTGTCTGGGTAAAGGGGGCCTTGAGAGGCAAGGAAGTCCTCCTCTTCCTGCCTCTGTTCTGCCTCAAGTGCCCTGTCCATTATTCCACGCAGCGTGTGCTCCAACAGGTGGACAAGAGGTACAGTGTCACTGATGCATGCACTGTCACTGCTCACCATCCTCGTGGCCTCCTCAAATGGTGCCAGGACAGTGCATGCATCCCTGATCATGCCCCACTGGCGTGGAGAAAAAAAAACAAGCTCCCCTGACCCTGTCCTGGTGCCGTAGTCGCACAGGTACTCATTGATGGCCCTCTGCTGCGTGTGCAGCCGCTGCAGCATGGCCAACGTTGAGTTCCACCTGGTGGGCATGTCACATATAAGGCGGTTCTTGGGCAGGTTCAACTCCTTTTGCAGCTCAGCCAGGCGAGCACTGGCATTATAAGATCTGCGGAAATGCACACAGACTTTCCTGGCCTGCCTCAGGACATCCTGTAAGCCCGGGTACCTGCCCAAGAAGCGCTGCACCACCAGGTTAAGGACGTGAGCCACACAGGGCACATGGGTCAGTTGTCCCTGTCGGAGGGCGGAGAGGAGGTTGGTGCCATTGTCGCAAACCACCATTCCTGGCTTAAGCTGGCGTGGCGTCAACCACCTCTCGGCCTGGCCCTGCAGAGCAGACAGGACCTCTGCCCCAGTGTGGCTTCTGTCCCCCAAACACACCAGCGCAAGCACGGCATGGCATCTTTTTGCCTGCGTACTTGCGTAGCCCCGTGAACGGCTACGGAGCACCGCTGGTTCATAGGACAAACCACAGGAAGAGGCCATGGAGGAAGAAGAAGAGGAGGGGGTGGAGGAGAGAGGTGTGTCACAACCAGTAGTAGCATTTTGGAGGCGTGGCGGTGGGACAACCTCCAACACTACTGCACCTTGTCCTGAATCCTTCCCAGCTGCCAAAAGAGTGACCCAATGGGCCGTGAAAGAAAGGTAACGTCCCTGTCCATGCCTGCTGGACCATGAGTCAGCGGTAATATGCACCTTACCGCTGACCGCCCTGTCCAGCGAGGCCAAGACATTGCCTTCCACATGCCGGTAGAGAGCCGGAATAGCCTTCCGTGAGAAAAAGTGGCGTTTGGGAACCTGCCACTGAGGAACCGCACATTGCACAAACTCACGGAAGGGGGCCGAGTCTACCAACTGAAAAGGCAGCAGTTGAAGCGCTAGCAATTTAGCCAAGCTAGCATTCAACCGCTGGGCATGTGGATGGCTGGGAGTGAACTTCTTTCGACGGTCCAGCAGCTGGGGCAGGGAAATTTGCCTGCTAGAATCGGACGTCGGTGTACTGCTAGCAGAGTGGGCGCAAGTACTTGGCTGTGACACACCTAATTCTACACCTTCATTCCTCTCAGTGCATGTTTCAGAGAGGACTGAAGTTATAGTGGGGTTGGAGATCCCAGCTGATGCGGTGCAAGGAGAGGTCCGCTTGGTTCTTTGGTGTGGGTCTTTGAGGTAGGCTTGCCAACGAGCTGCATGGCAGGTCAACATATGTCTGGTCAGGCATGTGGTACCCAAGCGGCTGATGTTTTGGCCACGCGATATACGCTTGAGACATATGTTGCAAACAGCAGCTGTGCGATCTGATGCACTAGCCTCAAAAAAGGCCCACACCAAAGAACTTTTTGAATGACGGGCAGAGGCAGCGCCCTGCACAGGCGGAGCTCTGCGGTGTGATTCCGTCGGTGTACTGCCCTTACGCTGGCCACCAAAGGGCATCCTGCCTCGTTGGAGATGTGCCTCCTCCTCATCCTCCTCCTCCTCCTCTCTCCTATTAGGCACCCACGTGGAGTCATTGACCTCATCATCCCCTCCCTCCTCATCACTGGAGCCAATCTGGCAGTATGCTGCAGCTGCTGGAACATGACTGCCAGATTGGTGTCCTTCTTGAGCATCCCCTCTGTCTGCTCTCACGCTACTGCCTTCCTCTAGCTGGGTTTCATCATCAGACCCTTCGAAACGCTGGGCATCCTCCTGGAGCATGTACCCAACACTGTGCTGAAACAGTTCGGGGGACTCCTCAGGAGGAGGACATGGTGGGTCTAGGGAAGGAGTGACTGATGATTTGTCTGACATTGATACCAGGGAAGACGACGCTTTGGCAGCTGCTTTTCCAGTACCCTGAGCCTGGGTGAGAGAGGATGAGGAGGAGGAGGAGGGCTTGGTCATCCACTCTACCAAGTCTTCGGCATGATGTGGCTCAACATGTCCAGCTGCCGAAAAGAAGGACAAGCGTGTCCCATGGCCATGTGCTGATGACAATGCACCGCGTCCACGACCAGCACTGTTGCCCCCAGACACAGAGCCTGCTTGCCCTCTTTTATTGCCTCCTGACTGTCTGCCTCTCCTTGTTTGCCTTCCAGACATTCTAATAGATGGCCTGCAGGGAGATGGGAAAAAAGCAATAAGGGCTACCTTCAGGTGTCCTTCTCTGTCCCTTGAAACAAGGACTTTCACAGTGAAAGAAACTGACACTGTCCCTACCTAGAGTTTTCTGTCCCTAGAATAAATGTTTTTTTTAATCACAATATAGCACAAGGACAATTCACTCAATGTCTCTCCAGGTCCCTGGAAACAAGGACTTGCAGAGTGAAAGAAACTGACACTGTCCCTACCTAGAGTTTTCTGTCCCTAGAATAAATGTTTTTTTTAAGCACAATATAGCACAAGGACAATTAACTCACTGTCCTTACAGGTCCCTGGAAACAAGGACTTGCAGAGTGAAAAAAAAAAAACACTCTCCCTACCTACAGTTTTCTGTCCCTAGAAAAAATGTTTTTTTTAAGCACAATATAGCACAAGGACAATTAACTCACTGTCCTTACAGGTCCCTGGAAACAAGGACTTGCAGAGTGAAAGAAAAAAAACACTCTCCCTACCTACAGTTTTCTGTCCCTAGAAAAAATGTTTTTTTTAATCACAATATAGCACAAGGAAAATTAACTCACTGTCCTTACAGGTCCCTGGAAACAAGGACTTGCAGAGTGAAAGAAAAAAAACACTCTCCCTACCTACAGTTTTCTGTCCCTAGAAAAAATGTTTTTTTTAATCACAATATAGCACAAGGAAAATTAACTCACTGTCCTTACAGGTCCCTGGAAACAAGGACTTGCAGAGTGAAAGAAACTGACACTGTCCCTACCTAGAGTTTTCTGTCCCTAGAATAAATGTTTTTTTTAAGCACAATATAGCACAAGGACAATTAACTCACTGTCCTTACAGGTCCCTGGAAACAAGGACTTGCAGAGTGAAAGAAAAAAAACACTCTCCCTACCTACAGTTTTCTGTCCCTAGAAAAAATGTTTTTTTTAATCACAATATAGCACAAGGAAAATTAACTCACTGTCCTTACAGGTCCCTGGAAACAAGGACTTGCAGAGTGAAAGAAAAAAAACACTCTCCCTACCTACAGTTTTCTGTCCCTAGAAAAAATGTTTTTTTTAATCACAATATAGCACAAGGAAAATTAACTCACTGTCCTTACAGGTCCCTGGAAACAAGGACTTGCAGAGTGAAAGAAACTGACACTGTCCCTACCTAGAGTTTTCTGTCCCTAGAATAAATGTTTTTTTTAAGCACAATATAGCACAAGGACAATTAACTCACTGTCCTTACAGGTCCCTGGAAACAAGGACTTGCAGAGTGAAAGAAAAAAAACACTCTCCCTACCTACAGTTTTCTGTCCCTAGAAAAAATGTTTTTTTTAATCACAATATAGCACAAGGAAAATTAACTCACTGTCCTTACAGGTCCCTGGAAACAAGGACTTGCAGAGTGAAAGAAACTGACACTGTCCCTACCTAGAGTTTTCTGTCCCTAGAATAAATGTTTTTTTTAAGCACAATATAGCACAAGGACAATTAACTCACTGTCCTTACAGGTCCCTGGAAACAAGGACTTGCAGAGTGAAAAAAAAAAAACACTCTCCCTACCTACAGTTTTCTGTCCCTAGAAAAAATGTTTTTTTTAAGCACAATATAGCACAAGGACAATTAACTCACTGTCCTTACAGGTCCCTGGAAACAAGGACTTGCAGAGTGAAAGAAAAAAAACACTCTCCCTACCTACAGTTTTCTGTCCCTAGAAAAAATGTTTTTTTTAATCACAATATAGCACAAGGAAAATTAACTCACTGTCCTTACAGGTCCCTGGAAACAAGGACTTGCAGAGTGAAAGAAAAAAAACACTCTCCCTACCTACAGTTTTCTGTCCCTAGAAAAAATGTTTTTTTTAATCACAATATAGCACAAGGAAAATTAACTCACTGTCCTTACAGGTCCCTGGAAACAAGGACTTGCAGAGTGAAAGAAACTGACACTGTCCCTACCTAGAGTTTTCTGTCCCTAGAATAAATGTTTTTTTTAAGCACAATATAGCACAAGGACAATTAACTCACTGTCCTTACAGGTCCCTGGAAACAAGGACTTGCAGAGTGAAAGAAAAAAAACACTCTCCCTACCTACAGTTTTCTGTCCCTAGAAAAAATGTTTTTTTTAATCACAATATAGCACAAGGAAAATTAACTCACTGTCCTTACAGGTCCCTGGAAACAAGGACTTGCAGAGTGAAAGAAAAAAAACACTCTCCCTACCTACAGTTTTCTGTCCCTAGAAAAAATGTTTTTTTTAATCACAATATAGCACAAGGAAAATTAACTCACTGTCCTTACAGGTCCCTGGAAACAAGGACTTGCAGAGTGAAAGAAACTGACACTGTCCCTACCTAGAGTTTTCTGTCCCTAGAATAAATGTTTTTTTTAAGCACAATATAGCACAAGGACAATTAACTCACTGTCCTTACAGGTCCCTGGAAACAAGGACTTGCAGAGTGAAAGAAAAAAAACACTCTCCCTACCTACAGTTTTCTGTCCCTAGAAAAAATGTTTTTTTTAATCACAATATAGCACAAGGAAAATTAACTCACTGTCCTTACAGGTCCCTGGAAACAAGGACTTGCAGAGTGAAAGAAACTGACACTGTCCCTACCTAGAGTTTTCTGTCCCTAGAATAAATGTTTTTTTTAAGCACAATATAGCACAAGGACAATTAACTCACTGTCCTTACAGGTCCCTGGAAACAAGGACTTGCAGAGTGAAAAAAAAAAAACACTCTCCCTACCTAGAGTTTTCTGTCCCTAGAAAAAATGTTTTTTTTAAGCACAATATAGCACAAGGACAATTAACTCACTGTCCTTACAGGTCCCTGGAAACAAGGACTTGCAGAGTGAAAGAAACTGACACTGTCCCTACCTAGAGTTTTCTGTCCCTAGAATAAATGTTTTTTTTAATCACAATATAGCACAAGGAAAATTAACTCACTGTCCTTACAGGTCCCTGGAAACAAGGACTTGCAGAGTGAAAGAAACTGACACTGTCCCTACCTAGAGTTTTCTGTCCCTAGAATAAATGTTTTTTTTAATCACAATATAGCACAATGAAAATTAACTCACTGTCCTTACAGGTCCCTGGAAACAAGGACTTGCAGAGTGAAAGAAACTGACACTGTCCCTACCTAGAGTTTTCTGTCCCTAGAATAAATGTTTTTTTTAAGCACAATATAGCACAAGGACAATTAACTCACTGTCCTTACAGGTCCCTGGAAACAAGGACTTGCAGAGTGAAAGAAAAAAAACACTCTCCCTACCTACAGTTTTCTGTCCCTAGAAAAAATGTTTTTTTTAATCACAATATAGCACAAGGAAAATTAACTCACTGTCCTTACAGGTCCCTGGAAACAAGGACTTGCAGAGTGAAAGAAACTGACACTGTCCCTACCTAGAGTTTTCTGTCCCTAGAATAAATGTTTTTTTTAATCACAATATAGCACAAGGACAATTAACTCACTGTCCTTACAGGTCCCTGGAAACAAGGACTTGCAGAGTGAAAGAAACTGACACTGTCCCTACCTAGAGTTTTCTGTCCCTAGAATAAATGTTTTTTTTAAGCACAATATAGCACAAGGACAATTAACTCACTGTCCTTACAGGTCCCTGGAAACAAGGACTTGCAGAGTGAAAGAAAAAAAACACTCTCCCTACCTACAGTTTTCTGTCCCTAGAAAAAATGTTTTTTTTAATCACAATATAGCACAAGGAAAATTAACTCACTGTCCTTACAGGTCCCTGGAAACAAGGACTTGCAGAGTGAAAGAAACTGACACTGTCCCTACCTAGAGTTTTCTGTCCCTAGAATAAATGTTTTTTTTAATCACAATATAGCACAAGGACAATTAACTCACTGTCCTTACAGGTCCCTGGAAACAAGGACTTGCAGAGTGAAAGAAACTGACACTGTCCCTACCTAGAGTTTTCTGTCCCTAGAATAAATGTTTTTTTTAAGCACAATATAGCACAAGGACAATTAACTCACTGTCCTTACAGGTCCCTGGAAACAAGGACTTGCAGAGTGAAAGAAACTGACACTGTCCCTACCTAGAGTTTTCTGTCCCTAGAATAAATGTTTTTTTTAAGCACACTATAGCAGAAGCACAAAACACACTGACACTCTCCCTACCTATCCTTCTCTTTCCCTAAACTAAAGGAATCCAGGTTAAGCAAGAAAGAAATAACAGTCACTGTCCCTGCCTATGCTACTCTATCCCTGCTCCGGAACACACTACACTAGGCCGCCGTGCTGGCGGCCTTTTATAGTGTGGGGCGTGTACTAAACACCCTCAGCAATAATTGGCCACAGGCATCCTGCCTGTGGCCAATCATTGCTCTCCTCGCTGCCGGCGCTGTGATTGGCCAAGCATGCGGGGTCACAGTGCATGCTTGGCCAATCACAGCGCCTGGATGACACTGCGATGGCGTAGTGCATTGTGGGCCGTTCGCGTCACTCGAATTTGGCGCGAACGGCCCAAATCGTTCGATCTTCGTCGAACGATCGAACAGCCAATGTTCGAGTCGAACGTATGTTCGACTCGAACACGAAGCTCATCCCTACTCATGGCAGTGTAAAAAGACTGCACTGCAACACAAACAGGTAAACCTATGCAGATCGCTGATTTTAATCTCTGAATCTGGACTCCTATATAATATTCTCTCTCCCTGAAAGCACCAACACAGGAAACTGGCCCTACACTACACTATCTCTCTATCTTTTCCCTCAGATTGCAGAATCAGGACTACCTCATGTATTTTTCTATCTCTCCCTAAAAGCAGCAGCAGCAGACTAGATCCTCTCCCTATCTATTCTGAAGCAGAGTGACGTGTGTGCTGTGTGCCTCTAGCTTATATAGAAGCTGGGTCACATGTTGCACTGACCAATCACAGCCATGCCATTAGTAGGCATGGCTATGATGGCCTCTAAGGGCACACCAGCTAATCAAAAGGTGATTGGCTGGCTCCTGAAGCATTTCTAAATGCGTAATTAGATTGCCGAACCCGAACCCGGACTTTTGCGCAAAGTCCGGGTTCGGGTTCGGGAAAAACCTAAAGTTTGGTACGGACTCGAACTTTACAGTTCGGGTTCGCTCAACACTACTGTCTACCTATCACCCTGCTCTTCACATCACTTTTCCAATAAGGAGGACTGTTCACTATTAGATGTTTTATGCTGTGTATGTTAGTTAAGCGCGACTCTGTCCTATACTATGCGGCAGCTCTCCCTGTCAGAGGGGGGGTCTGTGCTGATAATCAGCACCTTGATTATCAGCACAGCCCCATCAGATGTGCCCACCACAGCTGCCAAAAAGGTGCCCATCATCTGCCAGTCAGTGCCCCATCAAACGGCTGTAGGTGCTCATCACAGCGCCAATCAGTACCAATCGGTGCCCACCATAGTGCCAATCAATGCCCCACAGTAACACCTGTCAGTACCAAATCAGTACCTCATCATCAGTGCTGCCCATCAGTGCCACCTGTCATGCCAATCAGTACCGCCTATCAGTGCCAATCAGTGCCACCTGTCAGTGTCCATCACAGACGATTGTCAGTGCCCATCAGTGCCACCTGTCAGTGCCACCTATCAGTGCCGTCTATCAGTGCCCATCAGTGCTGCATATCAGTGCCCATTGGTGCCCATCAGTGCTGCATATCAGTGCTGCCTATCAGTGCCCATCAATTCTACATATCAGTGCCTCCTCATCAGTGCCCATCACTGCCGCCTCATCAGTGCCCGTCAGTGAAGGAGAAAACAAAATTTTATAACCGAAACAAAGAAAAACGTTTTTTTCCTAAAATTTCGGTCTTTTTTAGTTTGTTTACCAAAAAATTAAAATCCTAGTGGTGATCAAATGCCACCAAAAGAAAGCTCTATTTGTGGGAAGAAAATTATAAAAATTGAATTTGGGTGCAGTATTGCATGACTGCACACTTGTCATTCAAAATGCGACAGCACTGAAATCTGAAAATTGTCCTGGGCAGGAAGCGGGGGGGGGGAGTGCCTGGTATTGAAGTGGTTAAAAAACAGTAATGGTCAAATACGAAAAATTTAAATGAATACAAAAAAGACAAATTAATTTTACATGAAATGAATACAAAAAAAGACAAATTTTAAAGCACTTAGCCCAGGTTCACACTGAGCTGCGGGAATGAAGCCGTGCAAATTTAGCTTAACTCGCACAATTTCACTCCTGCTTGTGAGTCCCGATTTCGGCCGCGATTTCATAGATTAGGATGGTGCCATTGACGGCAAATCCTGCCTATTTGAAATGCGATTTGACATGTCAAATCACATGTCAAATTATACCAATGTGAACCAGGGCTAAATCAGATAAACTAAACCATTGAACAACCCAACAATAAAACATAATACTCTTTAAAAAAGGAGTAGGCAACCCTGGATAAATGGAGATCTACCTGAAAAACATGGAAGGGATGAAAGAGTAAGGGTAGCAGACCACCTCACCATACTCAGTACACCCAGTCACTTACAGCCAATAAATCCTCTCACTTTCTGCCATCTATTTCACTTTACAGCTAATTCTGGTTACCCAGGAAGTGGTAGCCATAGCACCACAGTGTGCCCACAAAGCAGCCAATAGCATGGCAGAAATGTTCTCTTTTCTATACCTCTGTCTAATCACAACTTCCTTTCTGGAGAATGAGAAAGACGCCTGTACCTCCTCTTGGCTCTGTCCTCCTCCCCAGCATAGGCTCCCAGTTCCAGCTGCTTTCTGACAGGAGTAATGACAATGTGATAATAGCCCCAATTATTGGGTAGATCATGATCAACATGTTTCAGACTCCTGCTCTAAATACATTTTTTAAAAAGTTGTTTTTTCTTAATAAATGTAATTTCACTGAACAACTAATTGAGAAAAACTGAGTGTTTTAGCTTCTGCAAAATTTTACCAAAGCCAAAATTACCGGTAGTATTTCTGCAATGAAATCAAGTTCACTGAAATTACTCATTCCTAGTCAGGAGCACCATCATTGTAGCACTAAAGGGACATATGCAACCCCTGAGCTCGACATTGTACATTAATACAGTATATACAGTCAGGTCCATAAATATTGGGACATCAACACAATTCTAATCTTTTTGGCTCTATACACCACTATGGATTTGAAATGGAACAAACAAGATGTGCTTTAACTGCAGACTTTCAGCTTTAATTTGAGGGTATTTACATCCAAATCAGGTGAACAGTGTAGGAATTACAACAGTTTGTATATGTGCCTCCCACTTTTTAAGGGACCTAAAGTAATGGGACAGATTAACAATCGTAAATCAAACTTTCAGTTTTTAATACTTGGTTGCAAATCCTTTGCAGTCAATTACAGCCTGAAGTCTGGAACGCATAGACATCACCAGACGCTGGGTTTCATCCCTGGTGATGCTCTGCCAGGCCTCTACTGCAACTGTCTTCAGTTCCTGCTTGTTCTTGGGGCATTTTCCCTTCAGTTTTGTCTTCAGCAAGTGAAATGCATGCTCAATCGGATTCAGTTCAGGTGATTGACTTGGCCATTGCATAACATTCCACTTCTTTCCCTTAAAAAACTCTTTGGTTGCTTTCGCAGTATGCTTCGGGTCATTGTCCATCTGCAATGTGAAGTGCCGTCCAATGAGTTCTGAAGCATTTGGCTGAATATGAGCAGATAATATTGCCCCAAACACTTCAGAATTCATCCTGATGCTTTTATCAGCAGTCACATCATCAATAAATACAAGAGAACGAGTTCCATTGGCAGCCATACATGCCCATGCCATGACACTACCACCACCATGCTTCACTGATGAGGTGGTATGCTTTGGATCATGAGCTGTTCCTATCCTTCTCTATACTCTTCTCTTCCCATCACTCTGGTACAAGTTGATCTTGGTCTCATCTGTCCATAGGATAGTGTTCCAGAACTTTGAAGGCTTTTTTAGATGTTGTTTGGCAAACTCTAATCTGGCCTTCCTGTTTTTGAGGCTCACCAATGGTTTACATCTTGTGTTGAACCCTCTGTATTCACTCTGGTGAAGTCTTCTCTTGATTGTTGACTTTGACACACATACACCTACCTCCTGGAGAGTGTTCTTGATCTGGCCAGCTGTTGTGAAGGGTTTTTCTTCACCAGGGAAATAATTCTTTGGTCATCCACCACAGTTGTTTTCCGTGGTCTTCCGGGTCTTTTGGTGTTGCTGAGCTCACCGATGCGTTCTTTCTTTTTAAGGATGTTCCAAACAGTTGATTTGGCCACACCTAATGTTTTTGCTATCTTTCTGATGGGTTTGTTTTGTTTTTTCAGCCTAATGATGGCTTGCTTCACTGATAGTGACAGCTCTTTGGATCTCATATTGAGAGTTGACAGCAACAGATTCCAAATGCAAATAGCACACTTGAAATGAACTCTGGACCTTTTATCTGCTCCTTGTAAATGGGATAATGAGGGAATAACACACACCTGGCCATAGAACAGCTGAGCAGCCAATTGTCCCATTACTTTTGGTCCCTTAAAAAGTGGGAGGCACATATACAAACTGTTGTAATTCCTATACCGTTCACCTGATTTGGATGTAAATACGCTCAAATTAAAGCTGAAAGTCTGCAGTTAAAGCACATCTTGTTCGTTTAATTTCAAATCCATTGTGGTGGTGTATAGAGCCAAAAAGATTAGAATTGTGTCGATGTCCCAATATTTATGGACCTGACTGTAGAAAAGAGATGATATCTTCCAAATATAGATGGCATAAAATAGAGAGATAGCCTGAAAATGCATGTGTATGATTAGCTTCCATCATGATGTTTAGAATATTCATAATTTTTATTCTTGGTTAGACCATTTTCCCTTTTTATGTAGCATATATCCATAGACTACAATACTAAAAAGTGAACAAAAATAGATGCAGAAGACTGAAGTGCTTAAAGACTGCTGGCATTTTTTCATATGTAGCGGGGTGTCACTTTATAGTGTGTTGAAGACTGTTGTTATCTTGAGAATTAACCCCAGCTCCCTCCGGAGTCTCCTTAGGATATTACAGTGACTGTTGTTTAACTGTATGGAACGGTGCATTGTGGAACTTGTGGTACAGGGAGAAAGGGACTTCATTGCCATGGGTATCAAATAGACTATGGTACCCACAGTGCAGCTGTACTCCCAAAGTGCATTACATCTTCGCACAGCTTTCTGGGGGAGGCTACTTAAAGCATGGGAGGAGCTACGCTCTCTCTCTCTGGACCTCGCCCTCGATCAAGCAGGAAGCCTGCGTTGAGGCCTGCTGCTGGAACATCTAGGCCTGAAGCCTGGGCCTGAAGTTATAGAGAAGGATCATTTAGCCTAAGGAGGGATCCTCTCCTGTGTTTAACTCTCACTTCTTAGAGACCAGAGTCGTCCAGCTACCAACATCCAGTGCGGCTGTGTGGGGAACTGGAGACTGCAAGTTGCGGAGAGACAGCGGATTGGGACACTGACAGCGGAGCGTACCGGAGAGACAAGGCCTACTTTGGGTGAGAGGGCACCTGCCCGGGTTTCATTACCTGTTGTGTATGCCTGTGACTTATCGAAGGCCCACCATTATTAGAGTGGTGCGTCACACGGAAGGCTGTTGAGCATCTTGCGGTGGCCGCATGGTTTAAAGTTGGTGTTCACACCGCCAGAGAGTTTCACATCCATAAACATTGTGGAAGTTCAGTTTGCTTTCTTTTAATCACCCTGTGGATTACAAATGTTATGTGCACCAACGATTACTAGCGAAGACTCCTGCTATTGAAGGAACTGTACATTGAATTTAGTCAGGCCTGACTAGAACTGTTAGTGACGGGACTCGGGTGTAATATTGCCCATTAGGGGGAGCTTACGAGCATAGGTAGTTTACTTATGAAGAAAGTGTGCATTAACTCTGTGTTTTACTATTGACATATATATATATCATTGACTTTGCAGGGCCCTGCATAAGTCAACTGCATCTCTCTCTTTTTAACTCTGCTATCCTTTACCATTGAGTAAACTTGATTTTTAGTTAAACAGAACTATGTGTGGAGTTTCCTGTTATCCTGCTGGACGAGTAATTATATCAGGTAACAATTTTGAGTACCATTTTACTGTTGTGTGGTATTATTGTGTTCCCAAACATCAGTGGGTTCACAATTACAGTACAGACCAGTTGTGCCAAGGGAGGGGTCGAGCCATGTTTCTGGGGTTGATAGCTAGGGTACAGGCCCGAAAACAAAACCAGCAGCTCTCTTAACTGGGGGTAGTGCTACACGTGGGGGCTCGTCCGGGATTTACTGTACTCTGCAATCAAGCCCCACCCCATTAGTGCCAGCATGGATCCTTTCATTGTGGACCAGTGGTGCGAATCGGTAGGCGGCCGCTCGGATAAGAGCATGGCAATTGAACTCCCTGGTAAGGACTGGGAAAAGAAGAAGTTGTAAAAATTATAAAGACATTATCTCCAAATAGAAAAGCCTGGGTGCTTGCTCTCAGGCCAGACATGGGGACTTCTAGCACCCATGCACTGTTGGAGTGGAGAGAGGGAATACCAGAGAGTTTCAGAGGGAAGAGCATGCACTTGGGGGGCAAGACCAAGTTTTATATAGTACACCCCAGAGCCCCAAGTGAAGAGTCTCCTGGTACAGGTCAGGAAGAACAAGAAGGAGGAGAAAGCCAGGAAAGAGGAACTACAACCTCCCCCGCACCTCTGACCATGATTGGTCCAGAGCTCCTTAACGCTTTGGGAGACTTTGTGTCAAAATGCCAGAAGAGCAACACAGTATGTGTGGAAGCTGGATATAGGAGACTGAGGATTTTTTCAGTGAGACAGCCTGTGCCGGCTGGGGAAGAAGAATTTGACACCTGGATAGAGCAAGCCATGCAAGCCCTAGAAGGATGGGAACTGCCAGAGGCCCAAAAGAAGCAGTGCATAAACGAGAGCTTGAAAGGAGCCGCTGCAGAAGCTGGCAGGAACTTAAGGTTCAGTAACGCCGCTTGCACAGCCTACGACTATTTGGTCATGCTACAGGAGGAGTTTGGACAGTTGGAAAAAGCTGTTGACCTCATCTATCAATTTGAACACACCCTCCAACAACCAGAACGCCTTTCTGAATATATCAGAAGACTGAACGGAATGTTATGCCAAATAGTCCTGAAGAAAAAAAATGACACCATCTGCTATAGACCAAGCTAGGATGCAGCAAATCCTAAGAGGGGCCTTACGTTCTGATCCAGTTTGGCTACACTTGAAAACTTCAGCGGGTGTTACAGTAGGTGCCGCCGATATTGTGTCAATCTCGCCGCTTCTAGCGGCGATATTGACACCCTATGAGCTCCGTCGCGAGAGCCAGAGCCGAGCCTATATTAATCTCTGCGGACCAAAGATTTACCATTACTGCGAGAGGAAGCGACAAGTCAACATCGAGGAGGAGAAGAGGGAAGAAGACGCAGACGGCGACGACGGAGAAGACCGGCTCCTCCACTAGCAAAAGAGCTAAGAGAAGTTAGTGGAGGGGCCGACAGAAGGACAACGGAGAGCCGGACGAGACGATGGAGAAGACCGGGCCTCTGCTAGCAAAAGAGCTAAAAAGAAGTTAGCGGAGGCCCGGCGGAAGAAAGAACCGGAGAGCGGGAGAAGAACCGGAGAGCGGGAGAAAGAACCGGAGAACGCGGCGACGACACCGTAGACCCCCGAAGTCGGAAGAAGACCTCCGGAGCGGTGCAATAAAATACTTTAAAAAACTGTGTTGTGTTTTTATTTCCATTTATTTTCCACCAGGTGAATGGGTAGGGGTACGATGTACCCCATACTCATTCACATAGGGTGGGGGGGCCGGGATCTGGGGGCCCCCTTATTAAAGGGGGCTCCCGGATTCTGATAAGCCCCCCGCCTGCAGACCCCGACAACCAACGGCCAGGGTTGTCGGGAAGAGGCCCTGTCCTCATCAACATGGGGGCAGGGTGCTCTGGGGTGGGGGGGCCGCAGGTCGCCCCCCTGCCCCAGAGCACCAAACCCCCCATGTTGAGGGCATGTGGCCTGGTTTGGTTCAGGAGGGAGGGGGGGCCGCTCTCATCCCCCCTCTTTCTCTGCGGCCTGCCAGGTTGCGTGCTCGGATAAGGGTCTGGTTTGGATCTTGAGGGGGACCCCCACGCCGTTTTTTCGGCGTAGGGTTCCCCTTCAAATCCAGACCAGACCCAAGGGCCTGGTATGCTCCTGGAGGGGGAACCCATGCCGTTTTTTTCTTTAAAATTGGCATGGAGTTCCCGCTCAGGATTCATACCAAACGCAGTGCCTGCTATTGGCGGGAATCCGCGTCGGATCCCCGCTCAATACAGTGTCGCGTCTCCTCGCCATTGCAGCGAGCGCGACACGTGTCGCCACCCTGCAGCCGACATCTCGGCACTCCTGTCGCCGAGAATCTCGGCGATGGGAGCGCGATAGAAACACAATATCGGCAGCACCTACTGTATGTCATTAAGTTACCCTGACCTCATCAGAGTGGTGAGAGATGAAGGGGCACTGCTGAACGACCAACGAGCAACCATTCAACCCAGCTCTACCCCTTCAGCCGGGGTCAGATCTGCAATGACTATGGAAGGGGACTCTGAAGTAGCTATCCTAAAGTCCCAGATGACACAGGTGATGGAGATGCTGACTTCATTGATGACAAAAGCGTCAGGAGCAACTAAGGAAGGAGGAACCGCAACGAGAGTGGTCCAGACTGCATCCACTTCTCCATCTCAACCCCCAAAGGATGAGGAAGTTTGCTTCAACTGTGGAGGGACTGGACACTATAGACGAATGTGCCCCAGCCCGAAGAAAGCTGCAGCACCATACCGCAAGCCGGCGGAAAACTTCAGAGGCCCCGGTGAAGGAGTCAACCGGGTGCCCACCAGTCTCAGCCAACTCCAGAAAGTTCAATAGCACAGGAAGACAACATAGGGAAAGTAGTTCTTTACCAAACACCCCTGTTGTCGCCTCTGAGCAACATAATACCCCTCACTCCATGTCTAAAAATGCTCAACGACAGGAGATCTGTGCATACCAGGCCCAACAAGGATTGCGATCCAGAAAAAGGCTCAAGAAGAAGAAAGGAGGAAAAAAAGTACAGGTTACAGAGTCAAGCAAGAAGGCTTCTCCAAGGAAACTCCCTGTCAAATTAGTGGGGCCCTCCCCAATTGTCTCTATCCAGGTAGAGGGAATCTATACAAAGGCTCTCCTTGATACTGGAGCCCAAGTGACTCATCTATATAGAGACTTCTACAACAAGCATCTCAGACATCTACCGCTACAAAAGCTTGAAGACCTGGAGATATGGGGCATTGGGACCCACAGTTTCCCTTATGATGGATTCCTTCCAATTAAGTTGACCTTTGACCCCCTGGCCGAGACTTTCGACACCCTGGCTGTAGTTTGTTCCCGACCGCCAGGAGCCAGCAAGAGTTCGCTCATTATAGGAACCAACACTGACCTGGTCAGGAGGCTGTTGACACCTGTGGCCCAAGAACAGGATATTTCAACCCCAAGAGTCCACCCTATGCTACAGCGGGCCTGCCAGTGCTTGGTGATGGAGCAGAATGCCCCGACAGAGTGGGTTGGGAAGATCTGGAAGCTGGATAGGACAGAGAAAGTTTTACAACAGGGAGAGGTGACTTGTTTGAGAGCCGCTATAAAGCTTACCTGGGAACAACCCGGCCCCTTTGTCGTTCTTGAACCGGATCCACATGAAAATCAAAGGGGACTAAAAGTAATTCCCGAAGTGGTCCCATTGAAGGACCTTAACAAAAGCCACAGGAAGATCTCAGTGAGCATTAGGAATACTACAACCACACCGGTAAGGGTACCAGCCAGAATGCTGTTGGGCCAAGTCAACCCAGCCACCCCAGTTGCCCTATCTGACTTGGAGGAGGAGGAAAGGGGTGAAGTTACTGTGGAGAAGCTCTGCTCCGGAGACACGACCCTCCCCCCAGTATGGAAAAAGAGGGCCAAGGCCCAACTTGCTCGATGGCAGAAGATCTTCTCCAAGGATGAGTTTGATGTGGGATGTGCCAAAAGTGCCACCCACAAGATTCGCCTACAGGAAGATAAGCCGTTTAGGGAAAGAGTCCGACGGGTTCCCTTGGCTGACCTAGAAGATCTGCGTGAGCAACTAGCAGAATTAAAGAGGACGGGCATCATCTGAGAGTCCCTACGCCTCTCCCATAGTAGAGGTCCGGAAGAAGAATGGGTCCTTGAGGCTGTGTATCGACTACTGAACACTGAACCGAAGGACTATACCTGATCAGTACACCACCCCCCGAATAGAAGATGCTTTACAGAGTTTGTCGGGGGCTAAGTGGTTCAGTGTGATGGACTTGAAGAGTGGGTACTATCAAATCCCCATGCACGCAGAGGATCAAAAGAAAACAGCTTTCATCACCTCAGTGGGTTTCTTTGAGTTCAACCGCATGCCCCAGGGCTTGTCGGGAGCCTCAGCCACTTTCCAAAGACTGATGGAGAAAACAGTAGGAGACATGAACCTCATTGAAGTGCTGGTGTACCTAGATGATATTATTGTGTTTGGTAAAACTCTCGAAGAACATGAGGAGCGGTGGGAAAAGGTCTTGAAGAGGCTCCATGAAGAAGGCCTGAAGCTTTCTTTGGAGAAGTGCCAATTCTACCAGTCCTCGGTCCATTACTTGTGCCATATCGTGTCTGCTGAAGGGGTAGCTACAGACCCAGAGAAGCTGGATGCTGTCACCTCTTGGCCAAGGCCCACCAACGTGACTGAGCTTACTTCATTCCTGGGGTTCTGCTCCTATTATAGAAGATTTGTGGAGGGGTTTTCCAAGATTGCCCGGCCCCTCAATGAACTACTGAAGAGTGAAGGGGAAGATGATGCCCAGGAACAGGTCAACCCCGTGAAACCCACCCCAGGGCCCCGAAAACCTAAAGAGTCTATCCAGGATCAGTGGACCCCCCAGTGTGAAGAGGCCTTCATCCAGTTGAAGGAGAGCCTAACCACTGCCCCCGTTTTGGCCTACGCAGATACCACTAAACCCTATGAGTTGCATGTGGATGCCAGTAGAGATGGGCTAGGCGGGGTGCTATACCAAGAGCATGATGGTCACTTGCGGCCTGTTGCATATGTGAGCAGAAGTCTGGCCCCCGCTGAGAAGAATTACCCCATGCACAAGCTGGAATTCCTGGCCTTAAAGTGGGCTGTTGTGGACAAGTTGAAAGACTATTTGTATGGGGCTGAATTCGTGTTCAAGATGGATAATAATCCCCTCACCTATCTCCTGACCACCGCCAAGCTGGATGCAACAGGACACAGATGGTTGGCTGCCCTTTCTGGTTTCACATTCAGCTTAAAGTACAGACCTGGGGTTGGAAATAGGGATGCAGATGCCCTCTCCAGAAGGTCCCATATCCCCAGTGACCCTACTGAAGAGTGGACTCAGTTGACCCCAGAAGGAGTGAGAGCCCTATACCAGGAAACAGAACTTCAGGCCAGAGGAGGATCAAGGGGTGAAGAGATTGGAGTTTCGGCTATTGGAGTACCTGCATGTTATTGTAATGTGACTCAAGTCGGAGAAGAGGGGTTGCTTAAACTGTCCAAGAAAGACTTGAGAAGGGATCAATTGGAAGACCCCCTGGGAAAGCTGGTATTGAAGGCCTTGGAGAACCAGTGCCCTGAGATGCATCTAACAGACTCTACTAAAAAAGCCCAACTGTTACACAGAGAATGGGACCGGCTGCAGATACATCAAGGGGTGGACTACCGAAGGGGCCCCTCTGATGATCTGGAAGAAAAATGGCAACTCTTCCTGCCTACTAAACACAGGAAGGCGGTCCCAACAGCTCTCCATGATGATCATGGTCATCTGGGGGCTGAAAGAACTTTCCATCTCGCGAGGGACAGATTCTATTGGCCCTGTATGCGGGCTGAAGTAGAAGGGTACTGTCATTCTTGTGCCTGCTGCATCCAAAGGAAGACCCTGCCCCATCAAGCTGCCCCAATGGGCCATATACAAAGTCAGGGACCCATGGAACTGGTGTGCATTGATTTCCTCTGCCTAGAGCCTGATCTGAGTGGACAAGGGAATGTGTTATTGGTAACAGACCATTTCAACAGATATGCTCAAGCATTCCCAACCAAGGGTCAGAAGGCCTCGACAGTAGCCAAAGTGCTTGTGGAGAAGTTTTTCGTGCACTATGGCCTGCCCCAACACCTTCATTCAGATCAAGGGAGAGACTTTGAGAGCAGACTGATAAGAAAGTTGTTAGACTTGTTAAGCATTAAAAAGACTAGAACAACCCCGTATCACCCACAAGGGGATCTCAGCCTGAACGATTTAACTGGACTCTCTTAGATATGCTGGGGACTCTGAAAAGAAACAACACTGGAACAAGCATGTGGCTGCCATTGTACATGCCTACAACAGCACCAATAGTGATGCCACTGGATACTCTCCGTACCGATTGATGTTTGGGGCGAGAGGCTCGGCTACCAGTGGACCTGGTCTTTGGCACGTCACTGGATCATGCTTCAGCGACATCCCACAAGGGATATGTGGATCGGCTACGGAAGAGTCTGGAAATGGCCTATGAAAAGGCTCAAGCTACATCTGACCAAAGGGGATTGAGGAACAAAAGAAACTTTGACCTCAAAGTCAGAATACAGGACTTGCAGCCAGGGGATAGAGTACTAGGAGGAATCTGGGTATCCCTGGAAAACACAAGTTAGCTGACCGATGGAGATCGCAGCCGTACATCATCTGCAAGCAGCTGCCAGGCCTTCCAGTATATCAAGTCAGGCCAGAGGGTAGTGTAGGCTCATTAAAGACTTGGCATAGGAACCATCTGTTACCCCTTTCCGAAGCAGTTCGCCTACCTCCCACTTCTGATTCACAAGAGCTCCCTTCAAACTCTCAAAGATCCAGACCAGTTACCAGATCTCAATCAATACTTCTAGATGAGGGAGATACAGACCTGGAGGAGAGGGATCCTGAGGAAGAGGAGATGGAACTTGATTGGTTCTGGTCATCTCAAGTGCCAGAACCCATGACCACACCCCTGTCCCCAGTTGAAATAGCTGACAGTGGAGTTCTTCACCCTGAGGCTATTGAGTTTGTGCCACACAGCATGCTCACTAAGGAAGTGGAAGATGTTTTGGATCCCATGCAAATAGAAGACCCTGACGAAGCTTCATTGCTTCCTGCAAATGAACTAGACGTTTCTGAAAAAATGGAGCCTAACATGCCTGAACAAGAAGGGAGAACAACAGAAGAACTAGCAGAATCTATTGCCCTTGATACTGTGACACCCAAGGAGCAGAGAGAAAGAAGAGTCATTCACCCTCCAAAGAGACTGACTTATGATTAGGGTTGAGCGGACCCGAACTGTAAAGTTCGGGTCCGTACCAAACTTTTGGGTTTTGGGGTCCCGGACCCGAACCCGAACAATTGACTGTATGTTCAGGTTCGGGTCCGGTGTTCGGCAATATGCATGTAAAGTCGCGCTTGTTTCCCGTGCTTAGAACAGTCCCTGCACAAAGTGTCATTTCTGAAGGAAAAAAAGTCATTTAAAACTCACTCGCGGCTATTAATGAATTGTCGGCTCCCGGCAATACATAGAAAAGTCATTGATAAAAAATAAAAAAAAGCGTGGGGGTTCCCCCAAATTCAATTACCAGGCCCTTCAGGTCTGCTATGGATATTAAGGGGAACTCTGCCGCAAATTTAAAAAAAAATGCGTGCGGTTCCCCCCAAATATCCATACCAGGCCCTTCAGGTCTGGAAAGGATTTTAAGGGGAACTCCACCCCAAATAAAAAAAATGGTGTGGAGAACCCCCAAAAATCCAGACCAGGCCCTTTATCCGAGCACGCAACCTAGCAGGCCGCAGGAAAAGAGGGGGGGACGAGAGAGCGGCCCCCCTCCCTCCTGAACCGTACCAGGCCACATGCCCTCAACATGGGGAGGATGTCCCCATGTTGATGGGGACAAGGGCCTCATCCCCACAACCCTTGCCCGGTGGTTGTGGGGGTCTGCGGGCGGGGGGCTTATCGGAATCTGGAAGACCCCTTTACCAAAGGGGGCCCCCAGATCCCACCCCCCCTATGTGAAATGGTAATGGGGTACATTGTACCCCTACCATTTCACAAAGAAAGTGTCAAAAATGTTAAAAATGACAATAGCCGGTTTTTGACAATTCCTTTATTAATGTCTTCTCTTTTCTTACATCTTCTTCCACCTTCTTCTTTTCTCCATTCGGGTTTCTTCCTCCATCTTGTTCTTCATCTTCATCTTCATCTTCCTTCTTGCTTCGGTGTTCTCGTCCGCATCTTGCTCTGGCTTCTTCTTCCCTTCTTATTTCTTCGGCCGCTCCATTTGAATTGGAGGTTCCCGCTGTGTGACGCTTCAGTTCTTCAGTTTTCCTCTTGGTCCGCTGGCACCCGGGGACCCCACCCCCCTCTGACGCACATGGATTTCACTGGGACTTTCCCCATGGTGTCAGAAGGGGGCGGGGCCACCGGGTGCCAGCGGACCCAGAGGCGAACTGAAGAACTGAAGCGTCACACAGCGGGAACCTCCAATTCAAACGGAGTGGCCGAAGAAAGAAGAAGGGAAGAAGAAGCCGGAGCAAGATGCGGACGAGAACACCGAAGGAAGAAGGAAGAAGGAAGAAGAAAGAAGGAAGAGGAAGAACAAGATGGAGGAAGAAACTCGAATGGAGAAAAGAAGAAGATGGAAGAAGATGGAAGAAAAGAGAAGACATTAATAAAGGAATTGTCAAAAACTGGCTATTGTCATTTTTAACATTTTTGACACTTTTTGTGAAATGGTAGGGGTACATTTGTACCCCATTACCATTTCACATGCGGGGGGGCGGGATCTGGGGGTCCCCTTTGGTAAAGGGGTCTTCCAGATTCCGATAAGCCCCCTGCCCGCAGACCCCCACAACCACCGGGCAAGGGAAGGGTTGTGGGGATGAGGCCCTTGTCCCCATCAACATGGGGACATCCTCCCCATGTTGAGGGCATGTGGCCTGGTATGGTTCAGGAGGGAGGGGGGGCGCTCTCTCATCCCCCCCTCTTTTCCTGCAGCCTGCCAGGTTGCATGCTCGGATAAAGGGTCTGGTCTGGATTTTTGGGGGAAATCCAGGCAATTTTTTTTTTAAATTTGGAGTGGAGTTCCCCTTAAAATTCTTTCCAGACCTGAAGGGCCTGGTATGGATATTTGGGGGGAACCGCACGCATTTTTTTTTTTAAATTTGCGGCAGAGTTCCCCATAATATCCATATCCACAAGTTGTTTCCCGTGCTTAGAACTGTCCCTGCACAAAGTGTAATTTCTGAAGGAAAATAAGTAATTTAAAAGTCACGCGCGGCTATTAATGAATTGTCGGCTCCCGGCAATACATAGAAAAGTCATTGATAAAAAATAAAAAAAAGCGTGGGGGTTCCCCCAAATTCAATTACCAGGCCCTTCAGGTCTGCTATGGATATTAACAGGAACTCTGCCGCAAATTAAAAAAAAAATGCGTGCGGTTCCCCCCAAATATCCATACCAGGCCCTTCAGGTCTCGAAATGATTTTAAGGGGAACTCCACCCCAAATTGAAAAAAATGGTGTGGAGTACCCCCAAAAATCCAGACCAGACCCTTTATCCGAGCATGTAATAAAGAGGGGGAATGGTGGGACTTTAAATGAGACAGTTGACAGGTAGGGGTTGAAAACAAGTCAAATTTATTACATGTGTGTATATAGTGTACTATTGCATCACAGTGGAAAAAGTTAGCATGAGCAAGTGCACATGACATAACCTACAATTGTATGTACATAACAGTCAACATGATAAACCTGGCAAATTTGATAGTAACAATAGCATTGTATGGACTGGACAACACATAACAATAGGGTATGCAAATAGAATAGATAAAATTGTATATAAATCATAGGAGTAGTAAAAGTCCTAATAGCAAGTAGCTACATCCTAGGTGCCCGACGCGTTTCTGTGAATAACACTTCATCAGGGGCGGATGTGGAAGGACATCTGAAATAACAGAGTATAGTACCGTAAGAATTTGATAATGTACAACCAGCAGGCACAAAGTGTCAATTCTGGGTACTTACAATATACCGGATTGCGGTGTGTGTAGGATCTGGGCCCAAAGAGGTGTCCATCCCAGGAGCTGAGGTGGCAACAAAAAAGCACGGAACCAGAAAGCACCGGTATCACTCCCAGAAAGTAAGCAGCTGTAAACCGCCATCTCCACAATGTAGTCAGTGATAGATCAAGATGGTGGATAAATATCTGAAATGGATGAGTAGGTCCATTAAGATAGTCAGGGAACATCAAAAAGGTGAATAAAGGAGTACAGAAACCTAAATACTAAGGTCCCAGAGTAATTACCTTAGTTGTTCCTTTTACATGGGCTTTACAGAGCTATGGCGTCTAAACGTGTGTGGAGATGAAGGGCCACTTCTGGGAGGACACCTTATGTGCGTCCTGCACGTACCATGTGATCACCACCAACGTCACGCTAGCCGAACACCACACAGGGCGGGAACACAAGCCTGGGCGGTATGCAAACCCGCCCACAGCCTGTGCCACAACGTCCAGCTGGGTCGGTTGAGATGGAAATGCCGCACACCTCACAACGTCAGAACATGACGTCAGATGTGGGGACGGTGCGTGGCGCCGATGCGTCGAGGGTACCCGCCCAATCCCCCCAGCACTCCCGCCCCCATTGGGCGGACGCGAAGGAGACAGGGAGGACACGCAGAGCGCATCGCAGCTCCCGGGTCAGAACAAAACATGGCCCAGAGAACACCAATGATCAAATAATAAAAAATGTGTCCCGAGCCGTCAACAATCCACAACTGTAGTTACAGACAGTGAATACAAACTAGCAGAACAACCCCATACAAAGCTGGCAGGGGATAACTGCCAGCTAACTGTCAACTGACTCCATCCCTACTGTTGAGGTAAATAACGAAGGGTTGGGACTTTGAGTGAAGCACCTGGGAAAAGTGCCTCCATCCCGGTTGGGTAATAAAGAGGGGGAATGGTGGGACTTTAAATGAGACAGTTGACAGGTAGGGGTTGAAAACAAGTCAAATTTATTACATGTGTGTATATAGTGTACTATTGCATCACAGTGGAAAAAGTTAGCATGAGCAAGTGCACATGACATAACCTACAATTGTATGTACATAACAGTCAACATGATAAACCTGGCAAATTTGATAGTAACAATAGCATTGTATGGACTGGACAACACATAACAATAGGGTATGCAAATAGAATTGATAAAATTGTATATAAATCATAGGAGTAGTAAAAGTCCTAATAGCAAGTAGCTACATCCTAGGTGCCCGACGCGTTTCTGTGAATAACACTTCATCAGGGGCGGATGTTGAAGGACATCTGAAATAACAGAGTATAGTACCGTAAGAATTTGATAATTTACAACCAGCAGGCACAAAGTGTCAATTCTGGGTACTTACAATATACCGGATTGCGGTGTGTGTAGGATCTGGGCCCAAAGAGGTGTCCATCCCAGGAGCTGAGGTGGCAACAAAAAAGCACGGAACCAGAAAGCACCGGTATCACTCCCAGAAAGTAAGCAGCTGTAAACCGCCATCTCCACAATGTAGTCAGTGATAGATCAAGATGGTGGATAAATATCTGAAATGGATAAGTAGGTCCATTAAGATAGTCAGGGAACATCAAAAAGGTGAATAAAGGAGTACAGAAACCTAAATACTAAGGTTCCAGAGTAATTACCTTAGTTGTTCCTTTTACATGGGCTTTACAGAGCTATGGCGTCTAAACGTGTGTGGAGATGAAGGGCCACTTCCGGGAGGACACCTTATGTGCACGTACCATGTGATCACCACCAACGTCACGCTAGCCGAACACCACATAGGGTGGGAACACAAGCCTGGGCGGTATGCAAACCCGCCCACAGCCTGTGCCACAACGTCCAGCTGGGTCGGTTGAGATGGAAATGCCGCACACCTCACAACGTCAGAACATGACGTCAGATGTGGGGGCGGTGCGTGGCGCCGATGCGTCGAGGGTACCCGCCCAATCCCCCCAGCACTCCCGCCCCCATTGGGCGGACGCGAAGGAGACAGGGAGGACACGCAGAGCGCATCGCAGCTCCCGGGTCAGAACAAAACATGGCCCAGAGAACACCAATGATCAAATAATAAAAAATGTGTCCCGAGCCGTCAACAATCCACAACCGTAGTTACAGACAGTGAATACAAACTAGCAGAACAACCCCATACAAAGCTGGCAGGGGATAACTGCCAGCTAACTGTCAACTGACTCCATCCCTACTGTTGAGGTAAATAACGAAGGGTTGGGACTTTGAGTGAAGCACCTGGGAAAAGTGCCTCCATCCCGGTTGGGTAATAAAGAGGGGGAATGGTGGGACTTTAAATGAGACAGTTGACAGGTAGGGGTTGAAAACAAGTCAAATTTATTACATGTGTGTATATAGTGTACTATTGCATCACAGTGGAAAAAGTTAGCATGAGCAAGTGCACATGACATAACCTACAATTGTATGTACATAACAGTCAACATGATAAACCTGGCAAATTTGATAGTAACAATAGCATTGTATGGACTGGACAACACATAACAATAGGGTATGCAAATAGAATTGATAAAATTGTATATAAATCATAGGAGTAGTAAAAGTCCTAATAGCAAGTAGCTACATCCTAGGTGCCCGACGCGTTTCTGTGAATAACACTTCATCAGGGGCGGATGTTGAAGGACATCTGAAATAACAGAGTATAGTACCGTAAGAATTTGATAATGTACAACCAGCAGGCACAAAGTGTCAATTCTGGGTACTTACAATATACCGGATTGCGGTGTGTGTAGGATCTGGGCCCAAAGAGGTGTCCATCCCAGGAGCTGAGGTGGCAACAAAAAAGCACGGAACCAGAAAGCACCGGTATCACTCCCAGAAAGTAAGCAGCTGTAAACCGCCATCTCCACAATGTAGTCAGTGATAGATCAAGATGGTGGATAAATATCTGAAATGGATGAGTAGGTCTATTAAGATAGTCAGGGAACATCAAAAAGGTGAATAAAGGAGTACAGAAACCTAAATACTAAGGTCCCAGAGTAATTACCTTAGTTGTTCCTTTTACATGGGCTTTACAGAGCTATGGCGTCTAAACGTGTGTGGAGATGAAGGGCCACTTCCGGGAGGACACCTTATGTGCGTCCTGCACGTACCATGTGATCACCACCAACGTCACGCTAGCCGAACACCACACAGGGCGGGAACACAAGCCTGGGCGGTATGCAAACCCGCCCACAGCCTGTGCCACAACGTCCAGCTGGGTCGGTTGAGATGGAAATGCCGCACACCTCACAACGTCAGAACATGACGTCAGATGTGGGGGCGGTGCGTGGCGCCGATGCGTCGAGGGTACCCGCCCAATCCCCCCAGCACTCCCGCCCCCATTGGGCGGACGCGAAGGAGACAGGGAGGACACGCAGAGCGCATCGCAGCTCCCGGGTCAGAACAAAACATGGCCCAGAGAACACCAATGATCAAATAATAAAAAATGTGTCCCGAGCCGTCAACAATCCACAACCGTAGTTACAGACAGTGAATACAAACTAGCAGAACAACCCCATACAAAGCTGGCAGGGGATAACTGCCAGCTAACTGTCAACTGACTCCATCCCTACTGTTGAGGTAAATAACGAAGGGTTGGGACTTTGAGTGAAGCACCTGGGAAAAGTGCCTCCATCCCGGTTGGGTAATAAAGAGGGGGAATGGTGGGACTTTAAATGGGACAGTTGACAGGTAGGGGTTGAAAACAAGTCAAATTTATTACATGTGTGTATATAGTGTACTATTGCATCACAGTGGAAAAAGTTAGCATGAGCAAGTGCACATGACATAACCTACAATTGTATGTACATAACAGTCAACATGATAAACCTGGCAAATTTGATAGTAACAATAGCATTGTATGGACTGGACAACACATAACAATAGGGTATGCAAATAGTATAGATAAAATTGTATATAAATCATAGGAGTAGTAAAAGTCCTAATAGCAAGTAGCTACATCCTAAGTGCCCGACGCGTTTCTGTGAATAACACTTCATCAGGGGCGGATGTTGAAGGACATCTGAAATAACAGAGTATAGTACCGTAAGAATTTGATAATGTACAACCAGCAGGCACAAAGTGTCAATTCTGGGTACTTACAATATACCGGATTGCGGTGTGTGTAGGATCTGGGCCCAAAGAGGTGTCCATCCCAGGAGCTGAGGTGGCAACAAAAAAGCACGGAACCAGAAAGCACCGGTATCACTCCCATAAAGTAAGCAGCTGTAAACCGCCATCTCCACAATGTAGTCAGTGATAGATCAAGATGGTGGATAAATATCTGAAATGGATGAGTAGGTCCATTAAGATAGTCAGGGAACATCAAAAAGGTGAATAAAGGAGTACAGAAACCTAAATACTAAGGTCCCAGAGTAATTACCTTAGTTGTTCCTTTTACATGGGCTTTACAGAGCTATGGCGTCTAAACGTGTGTGGAGATGAAGGGCCACTTCCGGGAGGACACCTTATGTGCACGTACCATGTGATCACCACCAACGTCACGCTAGCCGAACACCACATAGGGTGGGAACACAAGCCTGGGCGGTATGCAAACCCGCCCACAGCCTGTGCCACAACGTCCAGCTGGGTCGGTTGAGATGGAAATGCCGCACACCTCACAACGTCAGAACATGACGTCAGATGTGGGGGCGGTGCGTGGCGCCGATGCGTCGAGGGTACCCGCCCAATCCCCCCAGCACTCCCGCCCCCATTGGGCGGACGCGAAGGAGACAGGGAGGACACGCAGAGCGCATCGCAGCTCCCGGGTCAGAACAAAACATGGCCCAGAGAACACCAATGATCAAATAATAAAAAATGTGTCCCGAGCCGTCAACAATCCACAACCGTAGTTACAGACAGTGAATACAAACTAGCAGAACAACCCCATACAAAGCTGGCAGGGGATAACTGCCAGCTAACTGTCAACTGACTCCATCCCTACTGTTGAGGTAAATAACGAAGGGTTGGGACTTTGAGTGAAGCACCTGGGAAAAGTGCCTCCATCCCGGTTGGGTAATAAAGAGGGGGAATGGTGGGACTTTAAATGAGACAGTTGACAGGTAGGGGTTGAAAACAAGTCAAATTTATTACATGTGTGTATATAGTGTACTATTGCATCACAGTGGAAAAAGTTAGCATGAGCAAGTGCACATGACATAACCTACAATTGTATGTACTGTGACAGCAGGAAGGTAAAGTCACCTGGTTGCATCCAGGGGGGTAGATATATTTCGCCCAGATTCAGGCTTTACGCCGACTTATACAACTAGGTGGAGAGTTGTATAAGGCTAGTGGGCTCATGGATGACTCATACCTCTAGGGAGAGTGTGGGGCGTCGTGCAGACAAAGATGAGGAGACCAGCTGAACCTTGTCAGCTCATTTAGGCCTCTATAAGAACTCCCAGCTTCATTAGATGTTAGCTCATGCCTGGAACCAGACCTGTGTGGACTGTCTAGGGAGAGTGAACCCCTGTGCGGTGAGACAAAGCCTGTGTGGCTATTAGCTTGGACATTTAAAACCAGGGACTTAGGGACTAGGACAGCACTAGGCTGATCCCAGTTGTTAGTTAGGAAACCTGTATGTTTAGTCAGAGGTCAAGTTGACCAGGATTTATTTTGTTTGTTTCTTTTGGCTTTGCTGTGTTTTGTCACTGTAAATAGAAAATAAACCGCACCTTTTTTTGATTTTGAAAACCACAACCTCCGTTTGTTGGGCCTGTTTTTGTGTGGGGAGCCCATCCCGGGGGTCACACACACCCGCTGCCGAGCTAACCCCCTCACAGTTGGTGGAGAACCAGTGGCAGTTTTTTTTAAGCCAGCATGGAGGAGATACTGAAGCAGCTGGCTCTAGCAAATGCCAATCAACAGCAGACAAATGCAGGTTTGCAAAAGAGCCTTGCAGCTCATCAACAGAGCCTTGCAGCTCAACAACAGAACTTCGCAGCCCAGCAGCAAGCTCATCAACAGAGCCTTGCAGCCCAGCAGCAAGCTCACCAACAGAGTCTGGAAGCTCAGCAACAAGCCCAGCAGCAATCTGAGGCCCGCTTCATAGACCTGTTACAGAAGCAAGAGCAGAGACTACAACAAATGGAAGCAGTAATGCAGCAACGTCCGCAGACCAGTGAGGAAAGCCGCCCCACTAATACCGCGTCCTTTGGGGTGAGTCGTTTATTGACAAAAATGACTGGAGAGGATGATCCAGAGGTATTTTTGACCACATTTGAAAGGACTGCTGAAAGAGAAAAGTGGCCTGAGGAGCAGTGGGCTGGACTGGTGGCTTCTCTGTTAACTGGTGAATCGCAGAAGGCTTACTATGACCTAGAGCCTGACCAAGCAAAAGACTATGTGATGCTAAAAGCTGAGATATTGGCAAGGCTGGGTGTCACCCAGGCTGTCCGGGCTCAGCGTGTGCATAACTGGACTTTCCAGCTTGGAAAACCCCCCAGGTCTCAAATGTATGATCTCATTCACCTGAGCAGAAAGTGGCTACAGCCAGAGACTTTGTCCGCACCAAAGATTGTGGAACGTGTTGTAATGGATCGGTTTTTGAGAGCTCTTCCTACTGCCATCCAAAAGTGGGTAAGCCATGGAGACCCAGAGACGGCCGATGGTCTTGTGGATCGTGTGGAGAAATACTTGGCTACAGAGAACCTGACGGCCTCTTCCAGAGACACTCGGACTTTCCACCCTAAGACCAGACCATCCCCAGGGGCGGATAAGAAGATTCCAAGGGGTAAGGGTGGAGAGAGTGAGAGGGTGGGAGCTCTACCCCAAGTTTGGCGAGAACAGCCTGGGAAATCAGCGGCTCAAGAGGCGGCAAGAAGGATCGTTTGCTACCGCTGCCGGCAAGCGGGACATATTGCAGCCAATTGCCCGGTTGTGGAGGAACCCATGCAGTGTGACTTTCTGACGGGCAGACGTCAGTCGCTGTGTGCGACAGTCGCATGCACTGCCATTCGAGGAACTGAGAAACATTTATGCAAAATGTGTGTTAATGGTAGAAATGTTGTGGTATTGCTGGATTCAGGTAGCCTTGTGACCCTGATAAAGGCTGAGTTAGTTAAAACAGAGGTCTCTGGGAATAGCAAGGTAGCTGTTATTTGTGTGCATGGGGACACCCGAGAGTATCCAGTGACTACAGTGTTTTTCGAGACCCCCAAAGGTACCCTCTCTCATCCAGTGGGCTTAGTATCTCAGTTACCGTATGACGCCATTGTGGGAAGGGATTTTCCGAAGTTCTGGGAACTGTGGGATGATCCTGAGCCCCCCACTGGTGCCCCTGTGTACCAGGAATGTGATAGCCAGAACTCCCCTGAGAGTGGTGAGGACTCTCCGGAATTTCCCTTATCAGTATTGGCAGGGGAGACTCAAGAAACTGGAGAGGAGCCCACCTCCTCAGACGAAAACCTACCGTCTGTGGAGTTTTCTGATCTTGAGGTTCACAGGGAAAACTTTGCCACAGAACAGTTGAAAGACCCCGCCCTAATAAAGGCACGGGAAAACGTAGTGAAAATAGATGGCGAGTTAGTGAACCCAGATAATACCTGCACTTACCCATACTTCAGCGTAGAGAAGGACCTACTGTATCGGGTGGCAAAAAGGGCAGAAGAAACCGTTGAGCAGCTTGTGGTGCCCAAACCTTACAGGAAGTTGGTGTTGGAGTTGGCCCATGGGCACATTCTTGGAGGTCATCTGGGGACAGAGAAAACCCGAGAGAGGGTATTACAGAGATTCTATTGGCCGGGGGTGATGAAGGACATAGAAAATTATTGTTCCTCCTGCCCTGTGTGTCAGAGGTCGGCCCCGATGCCACATTTCCGTAGCCCACTGGTCCCTCTACCCATCATTGAGGTCCCGTTTGAGAGGATCGCCATGGATTTGGTAGGTCCTATAATCAAGTCCGCTAGGGGGCACCAGTACATATTAGTTATAATGGACTACGCCACCCGTTATCCAGAAGCGATCCCTCTCCGAAATACCTCGGCCAAAACCATAGCCAAAGAGCTATCTCTTGTGTTTAGCCGGGTGGGTATTTGTAAAGAACTGCTTACGGACCAAGGTACACCCTTTATGTCCCGGGTTATGAAAGAGCTGTGTAAATTGTTCAAAGTGACGCAATTACGTACATCTGTGTATCACCCCCAAACCGATGGGCTGGTTGAAAGATTCAACAAAACCCTAAAACAAATGTTGAAGAAAGTGGTGGATAGAGATGGAAAGGATTGGGACTGTCTACTTCCTTATCTGATGTTTGCTATTAGGGAGGTGCCCCAATCCTCTACGGGATTCTCCCCCTTTGAGTTACTGTATGGGAGACACCCAAGAGGGCTGTTGGATATTGCCAAGGAAACTTGGGAAAGTGAGAGTTCTCCCCACAGGAGTGTGATTGAGCATGTCGCCCTGATGCAAGACCGAATTGCACAGGTAATGCCCATCGTGAAGGAACATTTGGCCCAAGCGCAGTTAGCACAGCAGAGAGTGTACAACCGTGGAGCCAAGACCCGTACCTTTTCCCCGGGGGATAGGATACTGGTACTTGTCCCTACGGTTGAAAGTAAATTCCTTGCCAAATGGCAAGGCCCCTACGAGATAATGGAAAAAGTGAGCGAAGTGAATTACAAGGTCAGACAACCAGGAAGGCGAAAGCCCGAACAGATCTATCACGTTAATCTGTTGAAAGCCTGGAGGGATAGAGAGTCCCTAGTCGCAGACACTTGGTCACCAGCTCAAACTGGTTGCGTGATTCCTGAGGTTGGAATAGCAGCCACCTTGTCACAACCCCAACAACAGGAGGTTAAGGAGTTTGTGCTTCGCAACAAGGAGGTATTCTCTGAGCTGCCGGGACAAACATTTGGGGTAGAGCATGACATCATTACCCCGCCCGGCGAAAGGGTGAAGTTAAAACCCTATCGGATCCCAGTGGCCCGACG
Organism: Rana muscosa; assembly: GCA_029206835.1. Lineage (NCBI taxonomy): Eukaryota > Metazoa > Chordata > Amphibia > Anura > Ranidae > Rana > Rana muscosa. The sequence continues at coordinate 979,924,403 of CM055117.1, forward strand.
GGAGGCAATACGGGAGGAAGTACAGAAAATGCTGAACTTAGGGGTGATAGAGGAGTCCCAAAGTGATTGGTCTAGTCCCATTGTGTTGGTGCCTAAACCGGATGGGAGCTGGCGATTTTGTAACGATTTTCGTCAGTTGAACAAAGTTACAAAATTTGACACCTACCCCATGCCACGTATAGATGAGTTGATCGACCGGCTGGGAACAGCCCGATACATGACGACTCTTGACCTCACAAAAGGGTATTGGCAAATCCCCCTGGCCAAATTGGCCAAAGAGAAAACCGCATTTGTAACCCCAGACGGGGCGTTCCAATATAAAAGAATGCCGTTCGGGTTACAGAATGCGCCGGCCACATTCTAGCGGAAAATGGACCAGATGCTGAGGCCCCATCGGAAGTATGCTGCGGCTTACCTGGATGACGTAATTGTCCATAGCACAGATTGGGCCTCACATCTGCCAAAAGTGCAAGCAGTCCTGGACTCTGTTCGGGAAGCGGGGTTTACGGCTAACCCCAAGAAGTGTACCATTGGGCAGGAGGAGGCCAAATATCTTGGGTACACCATTGGGAGGGGAGTAATAAAACCCCAACTCAACAAAGTCGAGGCCATCCAGAGTTGGCCACGTCCCAACAGCAAGAAGCAGGTACGAGCCTTTCTGGGAATCGCTGGGTATTATCGGCGATTCATTCCCCACTTTGCTTCTAAGGCTGTGCCCCTAACCAACCTAACGAAGGGGAAAGGGTCGGTCATGATTAAATGGACCCCCGAGGCTGAGGCAGCATTCCAATTCTTGAAACAAGCCTTATGTAGCCAGCCAGTGTTGTACTCACCCGACTTCTCTAAAGACTTTGTCGTACAAAGTGATGCGTCAGATGTGGGGTTAGGAGCAGTATTGTCCCAGGTCTGGAACGGGGAAGAGCACCCAGTCATTTACCTCAGCAGGAAGTTGAAGTCCCATGAGGTAAATTACGCCACCGTTGAAAAGGAGTGTTTAGCGGTGAAGTGGGCTCTAGATTCCCTTCGGTACTACCTGCTAGGTAGGCACTTTGACATGGTTACGGATCACGCTCCATTAAAGTGGATGGCTCAAAACAAGGAAACAAATAGAAGAGTGAATAGGTGGTTCCTGGCCCTCCAGGAATTCAACTTCACAGTAAAGCATCGCCCTGGCGTTCAAATGGGGAATGTGGATGCTTTGTCTCGAGTACATGAATGCCTGATTGCTGGTGTTCCAACCCCGAGGTTAAAACAAGAGGGGGGGGGGTATGTGACAGCAGGAAGGTAAAGTCACCTGGTTGCATCCAGGGGGGTAGATATATTTCGCCCAGATTCAGGCTTTACGCCGACTTATACAACTAGGTGGAGAGTTGTATAAGGCTAGTGGGCTCATGGATGACTCATACCTCTAGGGAGAGTGTGGGGCGTCGTGCAGACAAAGATGAGGAGACCAGCTGAACCTTGTCAGCTCATTTAGGCCTCTATAAGAACTCCCAGCTTCATTAGATGTTAGCTCATGCCTGGAACCAGACCTGTGTGGACTGTCTAGGGAGAGTGAACCCCTGTGCGGTGAGACAAAGCCTGTGTGGCTATTTGCTTGGACATTTAAAACCAGGGACTTAGGGACTAGGACAGCACTAGGCTGATCCCAGTTGTTAGTTAGGAAACCTGTATGTTTAGTCAGAGGTCAAGTTGACCAGGATTTATTTTGTTTGTTTCTTTTGGCTTTGCTGTGTTTTGTCACTGTAAATAGAAAATAAACCGCACCTTTTTTTGATTTTGAAAACCACAACCTCCGTTTGTTGGGCCTGTTTTTGTGTGGGGAGCCCATCCCGGGGGTCACACACACCCGCTGCCGAGCTAACCCCCTCACAGTACATAACAGTCAACATGATAAACCTGGCAAATTTGATAGTAACAATAGCATTGTATGGACTGGACAACACATAACAATAGGGTATGCAAATAGAATAGATAAAATTGTATATAAATCATAGGAGTAGTAAAAGTCCTAATAGCAAGTAGCTACATCCTAGGTGCCCGACGCGTTTCTGTGAATAACACTTCATCAGGGGCGGATGTTGAAGGACATCTGAAATAACAGAGTATAGTACCGTAAGAATTTGATAATGTACAACCAGCAGGCACAAAGTGTCAATTCTGGGTACTTACAATATACCGGATTGCGGTGTGTGTAGGATCTGGGCCCAAAGAGGTGTCCATCCCAGGAGCTGAGGTGGCAACAAAAAAGCACGGAACCAGAAAGCACCGGTATCACTCCCAGAAAGTAAGCAGCTGTAAACCGCCATCTCCACAATGTAGTCAGTGATAGATCAAGATGGTGGATAAATATCTGAAATGGATGAGTAGGTCTATTAAGATAGTCAGGGAACATCAAAAAGGTGAATAAAGGAGTACAGAAACCTAAATACTAAGGTCCCAGAGTAATTACCTTAGTTGTTCCTTTTACATGGGCTTTACAGAGCTATGGCGTCTAAACGTGTGTGGAGATGAAGGGCCACTTCCGGGAGGACACCTTATGTGCGTCCTGCACGTACCATGTGATCACCACCAACGTCACGCTAGCCGAACACCACACAGGGCGGGAACACAAGCCTGGGCGGTATGCAAACCCGCCCACAGCCTGTGCCACAACGTCCAGCTGGGTTGGTTGAGATGGAAATGCCGCACACCTCACAACGTCAGAACATGACGTCAGATGTGGGGGCGGTGCGTGGCGCCGATGCGTCGAGGGTACCCGCCCAATCCCCGCAGCACTCCCGCCCCCATTGGGCGGACGCGAAGGAGACAGGGAGGACACGCAGAGCGCATCGCAGCTCCCGGGTCAGAACAAAACATGGCCCAGAGAACACCAATGATCAAATAATAAAAAATGTGTCCCGAGCCGTCAACAATCCACAACCGTAGTTACAGACAGTGAATACAAACTAGCAGAACAACCCCATACAAAGCTGGCAGGGGATAACTGCCAGCTAACTGTCAACTGACTCCATCCCTACTGTTGAGGTAAATAACGAAGGGTTGGGACTTTGAGTGAAGCACCTGGGAAAAGTGCCTCCATCCCGGTTGGGTAATAAAGAGGGGGAATGGTGGGACTTTAAATGGGACAGTTGACAGGTAGGGGTTGAAAACAAGTCAAATTTATTACATGTGTGTATATAGTGTACTATTGCATCACAGTGGAAAAAGTTAGCATGAGCAAGTGCACATGACATAACCTACAATTGTATGTACATAACAGTCAACATGATAAACCTGGCAAATTTGATAGTAACAATAGCATTGTATGGACTGGACAACACATAACAATAGGGTATGCAAATAGAATAGATAAAATTGTATATAAATCATAGGAGTAGTAAAAGTCCTAATAGCAAGTAGCTACATCCTAAGTGCCCAATGCGTTTCTGTGAATAACACTTCATCAGGGGCGGATGTTGAAGGACATCTGAAATAACAGAGTATAGTACCGTAAGAATTTGATAATTTACAACCAGCAGGCACAAAGTGTCAATTCTGGGTACTTACAATATACCGGATTGCGGTGTGTGTAGGATCTGGGCCCAAAGAGGTGTCCATCCCAGGAGCTGAGGTGGCAACAAAAAAGCACGGAACCAGAAAGCACCGGTATCACTCCCAGAAAGTAAGCAGCTGTAAACCGCCATCTCCACAATGTAGTCAGTGATAGATCAAGATGGTGGATAAATATCTGAAATGGATGAGTAGGTCCATTAAGATAGTCAGGGAACATCAAAAAGGTGAATAAAGGAGTACAGAAACCTAAATACTAAGGTCCCAGAGTAATTACCTTAGTTGTTCCTTTTACATGGGCTTTACAGAGCTATGGCGTCTAAACGTGTGTGGAGATGAAGGGCCACTTCCGGGAGGACACCTTATGTGCGTCCTGCACGTACCATGTGATCACCACCAACGTCACGCTAGCCGAACACCACACAGGGCGGGAACACAAGCCTGGGCGGTATGCAAACCCGCCCACAGCCTGTGCCACAACGTCCAGCTGGGTCGGTTGAGATGGAAATGCCGCACACCTCACAACGTCAGAACATGACGTCAGATGTGGGGGCGGTGCGTGGCGTCCGATGCGTCGAGGGTACCCGCCCAATCCCCCCAGCACTCCCGCCCCCATTGGGCGGACGCGAAGGAGACAGGGAGGACACGCAGAGCGCATCGCAGCTCCCGGGTCAGAACAAAACATGGCCCAGAGAACACCAATGATCAAATAATAAAAAATGTGTCCCGAGCCGTCAACAATCCACAACCGTAGTTACAGACAGTGAATACAAACTAGCAGAACAACCCCATACAAAGCTGGCAGGGGATAACTGCCAGCTAACTGTCAACTGACTCCATCCCTACTGTTGAGGTAAATAACGAAGGGTTGGGACTTTGAGTGAAGCACCTGGGAAAAGTGCCTCCATCCCGGTTGGGTAATAAAGAGGGAGAATGGTGGGACTTTAAATGAGACAGTTGACAGGTAGGGGTTGAAAACAAGTCAAATTTATTACATGTGTGTATATAGTGTACTATTGCATCACAGTGGAAAAAGTTAGCATGAGCAAGTGCACATGACATAACCTACAATTGTATGTACATAACAGTCAACATGATAAACCTGGCAAATTTGATAGTAACAATAGCATTGTATGGACTGGACAACACATAACAATAGGGTATGCAAATAGAATAGATAAAATTGTATATAAATCATAGGAGTAGTAAAAGTCCTAATAGCAAGTAGCTACATCCTAGGTGCCCGACGCGTTTCTGTGAATAACACTTCATCAGGGGCGGATGTTGAAGGACATCTGAAATAACAGAGTATAGTACCGTAAGAATTTGATAATGTACAACCAGCAGGCACAAAGTGTCAATTCTGGGTACTTACAATATACCGGATTGCGGTGTGTGTAGGATCTGGGCCCAAAGAGGTGTCCATCCCAGGAGCTGAGGTGGCAACAAAAAAGCACGGAACCAGAAAGCACCGGTATCACTCCCAGAAAGTAAGCAGCTGTAAACCGCCATCTCCACAATGTAGTCAGTGATAGATCAAGATGGTGGATAAATATCTGAAATGGATGAGTAGGTCCATTAAGATAGTCAGGGAACATCAAAAAGGTGAATAAAGGAGTACAGAAACCTAAATACTAAGGTCCCAGAGTAATTACCTTAGTTGTTCCTTTTACATGGGCTTTACAGAGCTATGGCGTCTAAACGTGTGTGGAGATGAAGGGCCACTTCCGGGAGGACACCTTATGTGCACGTACCATGTGATCACCACCAACGTCACGCTAGCCGAACACCACATAGGGTGGGAACACAAGCCTGGGCGGTATGCAAACCCGCCCACAGCCTGTGCCACAACGTCCAGCTGGGTCGGTTGAGATGGAAATGCCGCACACCTCACAACGTCAGAACATGACGTCAGATGTGGGGGCGGTGCGTGGCGCCGATGCGTCGAGGGTACCCGCCCAATCCCCCCAGCACTCCCGCCCCCATTGGGCGGACGCGAAGGAGACAGGGAGGACACGCAGAGCGCATCGCAGCTCCCGGGTCAGAACAAAACATGGCCCAGAGAACACCAATGATCAAATAATAAAAAATGTGTCCCGAGCCGTCAACAATCCACAACCGTAGTTACAGACAGTGAATACAAACTAGCAGAACAACCCCATACAAAGCTGGCAGGGGATAACTGCCAGCTAACTGTCAACTGACTCCATCCCTACTGTTGAGGTAAATAACGAAGGGTTGGGACTTTGAGTGAAGCACCTGGGAAAAGTGCCTCCATCCCGGTTGGGTAATAAAGAGGGGGAATGGTGGGACTTTAAATGAGACAGTTGACAGGTAGGGGTTGAAAACAAGTCAAATTTATTACATGTGTGTATATAGTGCACTACTGCATCACAGTGGAAAAAGTTAGCATGAGCAAGTGCACATGACATAACCTACAATTGTATGTACATAACAGTCAACATGATAAACCTGGCAAATTTGATAGTAACAATAGCATTGTATGGACTGGACAACACATAACAATAGGGTATGCAAATAGAATAGATAAAATTGTATATAAATCATAGGAGTAGTAAAAGTCCTAATAGCAAGTAGCTACATCCTAGGTGCCCGACGCGTTTCTGTGAATAACACTTCATCAGGGGCGGATGTTGAAGGACATCCGAAATAACAGAGTATAGTACCGTAAGAATTTGATAATGTACAACCAGCAGGCACAAAGTGTCAATTCTGGGTACTTACAATATACCGGATTGCGGTGTGTGTAGGATCTGGGCCCAAAGAGGTGTCCATCCCAGGAGCTGAGGTGGCAACAAAAAAGCACGGAACCAGAAAGCACCGGTATCACTCCCAGAAAGTAAGCAGCTGTAAACCGCCATCTCCACAATGTAGTCAGTGATAGATCAAGATGGTGGATAAATATCTGAAATGGATGAGTAGGTCCATTAAGATAGTCAGGGAACATCAAAAAGGTGAATAAAGGAGTACAGAAACCTAAATACTAAGGTCCCAGAGTAATTACCTTAGTTGTTCCTTTTACATGGGCTTTACAGAGCTATGGCGTCTAAACGTGTGTGGAGATGAAGGGCCACTTCCGGGAGGACACCTTATGTGTGTCCTGCACGTACCATGTGATCACCACCAACGTCACGCTAGCCGAACACCACACAGGGCGGGAACACAAGCCTGGGCGGTATGCAAACCCGCCCACAGCCTGTGCCACAACGTCCAGCTGGGTTGGTTGAGATGGAAATGCCGCACACCTCACAACGTCAGAACATGACGTCAGATGTGGGGGCGGTGCGTGGCGCCGATGCATCGAGGGTACCCGCCCAATCCCCCCAGCACTCCCGCCCCCATTGGGCGGACGCGAAGGAGACAGGGAGGACACGCAGAGCGCATCGCAGCTCCCGGGTCAGAACAAAACATGGCCCAGAGAACACCAATGATCAAATAATAAAAAATGTGTCCCGAGCCGTCAACAATCCACAACTGTAGTTACAGACAGTGAATACAAACTAGCAGAACAACCCCATACAAAGCTGGCAGGGGATAACTGCCAGCTAACTGTCAACTGACTCCATCCCTACTGTTGAGGTAAATAACGAAGGGTTGGGACTTTGAGTGAAGCACCTGGGAAAAAGAAATGGCGTAGAGTACCCCCAAAAATCCAGACCAGACCCTTTATCCGAGCATGCAACCTGGCAGGTTACAGGAAAAGAGGTGTTGAATGAGAGAGCGGCCCCCCTCCCTCCTGAACCGTACCAGGCCACATGCCCTCAACATGGGGAGGATGTCCCCATGTTGATGGGGACAAGGGCCTCATCCCCACAACCCTTGCTCGGTGGTTGTGGGGGTCTGCGGGCAGGGGGCTTATCGGAACCTGGAAGACCCCTTTACCAAAGGGGACCCCCAGATCCCGGCCCGCCCTATGTGAAATAGTAATGGGGTACAAATTTACCCCTACCATTTCACAAAGAAAGTGTCAAAAATGTTAAAAATGACAATAGCCGGTTTTTGACAATTCCTTTATTAATGTCTTTTCCTTTCTTCCATCTTCTTCTTTCTTCTTCTTCCACCTTCTTCTTCCAGGTTATTCTTTTCTCCATTCGGGTTTCTTCCTCCATCTTGTTCTTCATCTTCAGCTTCATCTTCCTTCGGGGTTCTCGTCCGCATCTTGCTCCGGCTTCTTGTCCCCTTCTTCTTTCTCCAGCCGCTCCGCTTGAATTGGAGGTTCCCGCTGTGTGACGCTTCAGTTCTTCAGTTCTCCTCTGGGTCCGCTGCCACCCGGTGGCCCCGCCCCCCTTTGACGCACATGGATTTCACTGGGACTTTCCCCGTGGTGTCAGAGGGGGCGGAGCCACCGGGTGCCAGCGGACTCAGAGGAGAACTGAAGAACTGAAGCGTCACACAGCGGGAACCTCCAATTCAAACGGAGCGGCCGAAGAAAGAAGAAGGGAAGAAGAAGCCGAAGCAAGATGTGGACGAGAACACCGAAGGAAGAAGGAAGATGAAGATGAAGAGGAAGAAACCCGAATGGAGAAAATAAGAAGCTGGAAGAAGAAGGTGGAAGAAGAAGAAAGAAGAAGATGGAAGAAAGGGGAAGACATTAATAAAGGAATTGTCAAAAACCGGCTATTGTCATTTTTAACATTTTTTACACTTTCTTTGTGAAATGGTAGGGGTACAATGTACCCCTTACCATTTCACATAGGGGGGCGGCCGGGATCTGGGGGTCCCCTTTGGTAAAGGGGTCTTCCAGATTCCGATAAGCCCCCCACCCGCAGACCCCCACAACCACCGGGCAAGGGTTGTGGGGATGAGGCCCTTGTCCCCATCAACATGGGGACATCCTCCCCATGTTGAGGGCATGTGGCCTGGTACGGTTCATGAGGGGGGGGGCACTCTCTCGTCCCCCCCTCTTTTCCTGCGGCCTGCCAGGTTGCTTGCTCTGATAAAGGGTCTGGTCTGGATTTTTGGGGGTACTCTACGCCATTTCTTTTTATTTGGGGTGGAGTTCCCCTTAAAATCCTTTCCAGACCTGAAGGGCCTCGTATGGATATTTGGGGGAAATCACACGCATTTTTTTTTTAATTTGCGGCAGAGTTCCCCTTAATATCCATAGCAGACCTGAAGGGCCTGGTAATTGAATTTGGGGGAACCCCCACGCTTTTTTTTATTTTTTATCAATGACTTTTCTATGTATTGCCGGGAGCCGACAATTCATTAATAGCCACGAGTGAGTTTTAAATGACTTTTTTTCCTTCAGAAATGACACTTTGTGCAGGGACTGTTCTAAGCATGGGAAACAACTTGTGGATATGGATATTAAGGGGAACTCTGCCGCAAAATAAAAAAAAAAATGCGTGCGGTTCCCCCCAAATATCCATACCAGGCCCTTCAGGTCTGGAAAGGATTTTAAGGGGAACTCCACCCCAAATTTAAAAAAAATGGCGTGGAGTACCCCCAAAAATCCAGACCAGACACTTATCCGAGCACACAACCTGGCAGGCCGCAGGAAAAGAGTGGGGGACGAGAGAGCAGCCCCCCCTCCCTCCTGAACCGTACCAGGCCACATGCCCTCAACATGGGGAGGATGTCCCCATGTTGATGGGGACAAGGGCCTCATCCCCACAACCCTTGCCCGGTGGTTGTGGGGGTCTGCGGGCAGGGGGCTTATCGGAATTTGGAAGACCCCTTTACCAAAGGGGACCCCAGATCCCGACCCCTCCCTATGTGAAATGGTAATGGGGTACATTGTACCCCTACCATTTCACAAAGAAAGTGTCAAAAATGTTAAAAATGACAATAGCCGTTTTTTGACAATTCCTTTATTAATGTCTTCTCTTTTCTTCCATCTTCTTCTTCCATCTTCTTCTTTTCTCCATTCGGGTTTCTTCCCTCTTCCCTCTTCCCTCGGTGTTCTCGTCCGCATCTTGCTCTGGCTTCTTCTTCCCTTCTTCTTTCTTTGGCCGCTCCGTTTGAATTCGAGGTTCCCGCTGTGTGACGCTTCAGTTCTTCAGTTCTCCTCTGGGTCCGCAGGCACCCGGTGGCCCCGCCCCCCTCTGACACCAGGGGGAAAGTCCCCGTGAAATCCATGTGCGTCAGAGTGGGCGGGATCAAGTGTCACACAGCGGAAACCTCTGGGGGTCTTCTTTGTTAAAGGGGTCTTCCAGATTCCGATAAGTCCCCCGCCCGCAGACCCCCACAACCACCGGGCAAAGGTTGTGGGGATGAGGCCCTTGTCCCCATCAACATAGGGACATCCTGCCCATGTTGAGGGCATGTGGCCTGGTACGGTTCAGGAGGGAGGGGGGCCGCTCTCTCGTCCTCCCCTCTTTTCCTGCGGCCTGCCAGGTTGCGTGCTCGGATAAAGGGTCTGGTCCGGATTTTTGGGGGTACTCCATGCCATTTTTTTAAAAAATTTGGGGTGGAGTTCCCCTTAAAATCCTTTCCAGACCTGAAGGGCCTGGTATGGATATTTGGGGGGACCGCACGTATTTTTTTTTTAATTTTCGGCAGGGTTCCCCTTAATATCCATAGCAGACCTGAAGGGCCTGGTAAATGAATTTGGGGGAACCCCCACACTTTTTTTTATTTTTTATCAATGACTTTTCTATGTATTGCCGGGAGCCGACAATTCATTAATAGAGGCGAGTGAGTTTTAAATTACTTTTTTTCCTTCAGAAATTACACTTTGTGCAGGGACAGTTCTAAGCACGGGAAACAAGCGCTAATAGTCCTCAGAAGTTCGAGTCCCCATTGACTTCAATGGGGTTCAGGTTTGGGGTCAAGTTCGGTCCCGAACTCAAACTTGTTACCGAAGTTCGGCTGAACCCGTCGAACCCGAACATCCAGGTATCCGCTTAACTCTACTTATGATCAAATGGGTGAATGCTCTGAAAAAGCTGTCCTCACCTCAAGAAGGACCGTTGATATACCTGGTCCCTCCACTGTAAATTTGGTGGAGGGCAACCCTAGCTCACCCCCTGGCACAGCTAGTCAGGCCGTACCAGTTAAGGAGGCCTGTAGGCAGGACAACCTTCCTTCCGAAGTTTGGTGGGAGGTTCCTCTGCCTGGTTCTTTTGTGCATGTAAACTGCATTTCATCTGTATATGCTAAGTTTTTTTCTTTCCTATGAAAATGCAAATGTCTTTGGGGACCAAAGATTTTAAGTGGGGGGAGTGTGTAGCGGGGTGTCACTTTATAGTGCGTTGAAGACTGTTGTTATCTTGAGAATTAACGCCAGCTCCCTTTAGAGTCTCCTTAGGATATTACAGTGACTGTTGTTCAACTGTATGGAACGGTGCATTGTGGAACTTGTGGTACAGGGAGAAAGGGACTTCATTGCCATGGGAATTCAATAGACTATGGTACCCACAGTGCAGCTGTACTCCCAAAGTGCATTACATCTTCGCACAGCGTTCTGGGGGAGGCTACTTAAAGCATGGGAGGAGCTACGCTCTCTCTCTCTGGACCTTGCCCTCGATCAAGCAGGAAGTCTGCTTTGAGGCCTGAAGCCTGGCCTGCAGCTATCGAGTAGGATCACTCAGCCTAAGGAGGGATCCTCTCCCGTGTGTTCAACTCTCGCTTCTCAGAGACCGGAGTCGTCCAGCTACCGACATCCAGTCGTGGCTGTGTGGGAAACTGGAGACTGCAAGAGAGACAGCGGATCGGGACACCGACAGCGGAGCGTACCGGAGAGACAAGGCCTACTTTGGGTGAGAGGGCACCTGCCCGGATTTCATTAACTGTTGTGTAGGCCTGTGACTTATTGAAGGCCCGCCATTATTAGAGTGGTGCGCCACACGGAAGGCCGTTTAGCTTCTCACGGTGGCCGCATGGTTTAAAGTTGGTGTTCACACCGCCAGAGAGTTTCACATCCATAAACATTGTGGAAGTTCAGTTTGCTTTCTTTTAATCACCCTGTGGATTACAATGTCATGTGCACCAACGATTGCTAGCGAAGACTCCTGCTATTGAAGGAACTGTACATTGAATTTAGTCAGGCCTGACTAGAACTGTTAGTGACGGGACCCGGGTGTAATATTGCCCATTAGGGGGAGCTTGTGAGCATAGGTAGTTTACTTATGAAGAAAGTGTGCATTAACTCTGTGTTTTATTATTGACATATATATCTATCATTAACTTTGCAGGGCCCTGCATAAGTCAACTGCATCTCTGTTTAACTCTGCTATCCTTTACCATTGAGTAAACTTGATTTTTAGTTTACTCAATGGTAAAGGATTACTACTACTCCAGCAGGATAGCAGGAGTTCCCTGTTATCCTGCTGGACGAGTAATTATATCAGGTAACAATTTTGAGTACCATTTTACTGTTGTGTGGTATTATTGTGTTCCCAAACATCAGTGGGTTCACAATTACAGTACAGACCAGTTGTGCCAAGGGAGGGGGTCAAGCCAAGTTTCTGGGGTTGATAGCTAGGGTACAGGCCCAAAAAACAAAACCAGCAGCTCTCTTAACTGGGGGTAGTGCTACACATACATTGAATGATTCACTGTAAATGTGTCATGCAACATTAAAACATATTCCATTAATAACTTGCTTTGATATTCTACTCAGTATCTGCAAGAATATTATTGGTAGCTCGACATTATGGTTCAATGGATTATGTGTTTTCATAATTAACATGTGATATTCCAGCACTTTACCACTGATTAAAACATTTTAAAATTACAGCATGATTACTTTACTGAATGATCAAAATCATGTGTAGAATGCCCTTTAGAAAAATAGGCATGATGCTGTAAAACAGCAAGGTTGATCATTATCATAATCATAGAAAGAAGAACTTTTAGAAATGTAAACTATTTTTTTATACACGAGAAGTAATTAGCAATAAAATACAATCCCAGTTTTGTATGATTAATCTGATGCAATATTTATAGGTTGCTAACCCCCACAACTCAAACTTTGGAGAAAGAGTTATCTTGCTGTTCAACTGACTTAGCTCCAAAGTAACGCTATCAATAAAAAAAGGAAAGAAGTATTGCAGTGTATGATCTGTTGTCAGGACTATATTAACGATCATGTTACTCTAGCACATGGGAATATTAATTCCCTTTGAAAGTAAGTACCTAATCATCATAAAAAAGGACAACTCATGCATATAATAGACAGCTTCTAAAGATACTTCTTCATATTTTTTACTTTGGTTGCAGAATACAGACTTTCAGTTGACAGCCTTAAGAAAAAAAGAAGATGGGTTAATTTGCTTACAATTGGACACCAAGAAACTTGAAAATCCTCCCTTGCAGTGGGGCTGCACCCACACTACGAGAGGTAACTGTTTATTTAGGTCTAGGGCAGTGATGGCGAACCTTGGCACCCCAGATGTTTTGGAACTAGCTTTCCCATGATGCTCATGCACTCTGCAATGTAGTTGAGCATCATGGGAAATGTAGTTCCAAAACATCTGGGGTGCCAAGGTTCGCCATCACTGGTCTAGGGGGTATGGAAAACAAGATTTAGTGTTGCACCCATCTAGTTTGGCTGTAAAATTAGCTTTTGGTGCCTTTTGTAACCAAGGGAGAAGTAAGTGTTTGGTCTGGTCTTGAGTTGGATTGCTTCCCTCTGCCTCTTGAAGAAGCTTTTGGAGCTTAGGGAGGGAGAATTTAAATGACCTGAATATTGAGCAGGGCATAGCCAATCCCTGGGAAGGGGGGTGCCCAGTTGGTGGCTGGAATGCTGTAAAATAGTCTGGAGTCCTGAGGTTATTGTCTTATTCCCTGCTGAGGGAATGGATCTATGAGCTGGGGATGGGCATGTGGGGGAGGGCGGGCTTTCCCCCCGGAGTTCTTTGGACTGGATGTTGGACTACTCTGCCGGAGGCTGCATCTATGGACTGATCTTGTTCCAGGATCATGAGTAGAGCCTGCTTATTTGTGCTCAAACTTACTCCATGGTCCCCAGCCATGAACCTGTAGGCTGTTCCAGACTACCTTTACTTGTGTTAAATCCTACTTCATGATATTCATTGTCTGTCCTAGTCTACCTGTTATTTATACTGCTGTTACTGAGAGAGGAGTGTCTTATGCTAACAATACCTGACATTTGGAGTATCCTACATCTCCCTAAATCCACTCCTGTTTCCAGTTCTACAAGCAAATAATAGTTAACTGTTTAACGAGCGGATAGACAGTTGCTGTGTGCCTGGCTGCCTCTGCACTGTTTTAGGAAAGAACCTGTTAAAACTACAGTGGCCCTTTAGGGGGTAGCGCTACATTAGGTACCCGATCCTCCACTCCTCTGTGCTGCCAAACTGGTCCCTGCAACTACTTTCTCCTGCATGCCCCAGTGGTCTAATGTCCTGCTGTCATCAAGACTGGTCCATAGTCCTGTAGTGGATGTGAAGATTCTGAGGGGCAGTCCACTGCTGGAGCATGGACTGGCGGGGGATAGGAAGATCGGGTAAGTAACAGTACGTTTTGCCGCCTCTAGACTGAAAAAGCATTTAACCCATGCAATGCAGATGCAGCATTGATTCAAGGGAGAATTTTTAAGTGTCCTGCAGTTGGGCTTTAACCACTTCAATACCGGGCACATTTACCACCTTCATGCCCAGGACAATTTTCAGCATTTAGCGCTGTCACACTTTGAATGACAATTGCATGGTCATGCAACACTGTACCAATAAAACATTTTTTTTATCATTTTCTTAACACAAATAAAGCTTTCATTTGGTGATATTTTGTCACAACTAGGTTTCTTATTATTTATTAAACAAACAGAAAAAAAGACCAGACATTTTGAGAAAAACTTGTTTTTCTTCGTATCAGTTGTAAAATTTTGAAAAAAAAAAAAAAAGAGCCTTCCTACCTTTCTGCATAAATTTAGGTCAAAATGTATTCTGCTAAATTAACCCAAATCAGTGTTTATTACAGGTCCTTCTCAGAAAATTAGCATATTGTGATAAAGTTCATTCTTTTCTGTAATGTACTGATAAACATTAGACTTTCATATATTTTAGATTCATTACACACAACTGAAGTAGTTCAAGCCTTTTCTTGTTTTAATATTGATGATTTTGGCATACAGCTCATGACAACCCAAAATTCCTATCTCAAAAAATTAGCATATTTCATCCGACCAATAAAAGAAAAGTGTTTTTAATACAAAAAAAGTCAACCTTCAAATAATTATGTTCAGTTATGCACTCAATACTTGGTCGGGAATCCTTTTGCAGAAATGACTGCTTCAATGCGGCGTGGCATGGAGGCAACCAGCCTGTGGCACTGCTGAGGTGTTATGGAGGCCCAGGATGCTTCGATAGCGGCCTTAAGCTCATCCAGAGTGTTGGGTCTTGCGTCTCTCAACTTTCTCTTCCCAATATCCCACAGATTCGCTATGGGGTTCAGGTCAGGAGAGTTGGCAGGCCAATTGAGCACAGTAATACCATGGTCAGTAAACCATTTACCAGTGGTTTTGGCACTGTGAGCAGGTGCCAGGTCGTGCTGAAAAATGAAATCTTCATCTCCATAAAGTTTTTCAGCAGATGGAAGCATGAAGTGCTCCAAAATCTCCTGATAGCTAGCTGCATTGACCCTGCCCTTGATAAAACACAGTGGACCAACACCAGCAGCTGACATGGCACCCCAGACCATCACTGACTGTGGGTACTTGACATTGGACTTCAGGCATTTTGGCATTTCCCTCTCCCCAGTCTTCCTCCAGACTCTGGCACCTTGATTTCCGAATGACATGCAAAATTTGCTTTCATCCGAAAAAAGTACTTTGGACCACTGAGCAACAGTCCAGTGCTGCTTCTCTGTAGCCCAGGTCAGGCGCTTCTGCCGCTGTTTCTGGTTCAAAAGTGGCTTGACCTGGGGAATGCGGCACCTGTAGCCCATTTCCTGCACACGCCTGTTCACGGTGGCTCTGGATGTTTCTACTCCAGACTCAGTCCACTGCTTCCGCAGGTCCTCCAAGGTCTGGAATCGGTCCTTCTCCACAATCTTCTTCAGGGTCCGGTCACCTCTTCTCGTTGTGCAGCATTTTCTGCCACACTTTTTCCTTCCCACAGACTTCCCACTGAGGTGCCTTGATACAGCACTCTGGGAACAGCCTATTCGTTCAGAAATTTCTTTCTGTGTCTTACCCTCTTGCTTGAGGGTGTCAATGATGGCCTTCTGGACAGCAGTCAGGTCGGCAGTCTTACCCATGATTGCGGTTTTGAGTAATGAACCAGGCTGGGAGTTTTTAAAAGCCTCAGGAATCTTTTGCAGGTGTTTAGAGTTAATTAGTTGATTCAGATGATTAGGTTAATAGCTCGTTTAGAGAACCTTTTCATGATATGCTAATTTTTTGAGATAGGAATTTTGGGTTGTCATGAGCTGTATGCCAAAATCATCAATATTAAAACAAGAAAAGGCTTGAACTACTTCAGTTGTGTGTAATGAATCTAAAATATATGAAAGTCTAATGTTTATCAGTACATTACAGAAAATAATGAACTTTATCACAGTATGCTAATTTTTTGAGAAGGACCTGTATTTAGTCTGTAGGGGAGTCTGAAGCCTCGTACACACGGCCGAGAATCTCGTCAGAAAAAAACTTGTGGTTTTTCTTGACGAGATTCTTGGACAAGAAACTTGTCCCGGCCGAGTGTACACACGCTCGATTCAAAGAACCCGTGGTTCTTTGAATGGAGCGAACGCGGTGACGTAATCGACCACGACGAGCGTGCGCTCGTCACATTCTATGCCGTCGCCGCCATTTTGCTACACCCTACCTATGTCTAGGAAGCTACCGCGCTTGCTTCAAAGTCATTTCGAGCATGCGCGGGTTTCCACGGCGACAGGTAAGTGTACACACACACACTTTTCTCGTCGAGAAACATGCTGACGAGAATCTCGACAAGAAAATAGAGAGCAGGTTCTCTATTTTTCTCGTTGAGATTCTTGTCGGTTTTCTTGACGAGAAACCTGATAGCCACGTACACACGACCGATTTACTCGGCAAGAAAGCTCTGCCAGCAAGTTTCTTGTAGTTTTTTGACGAGAAACTCGGTCGTGTGTACGAGGCTTTAGAGTCCACAAACTATGGTATATATATCTAAAAATCGATCAATCCTGAAGCAAAATCATTGCACAGAGCAGTTAAATAAATAATGAATAAAAGTAAAAATTAAGTGGAGTAGAAGAGAGGACATTTTAGAGAGTATTGCCATATATAGTCACAAATATAGGCAGGGATGAATGATAAAGTGCTTTGAAGCCAAGGCAAAAAATAAATAAAAAAATCATAAAAACTTTGAAGAAGCGAGAGTTTACCTAACTAAATACCAGGCAAGAAGATGTTACAGTGGAAAAGGGAAGAGTGGAGGGTCTGAAACATGAGAGATATGTATGATAAAATGGCAGACAGGTTACATGAAATGATTATTAGTACAGATGAAGGCATGAGTGGATGGGTAGATCTGGGTGTCAGTGCAGGGACAAGGTCATTCAGCGCCCAGGGCAAATAGATCAAAATGCATCCCCCTTCCTTCCCTTAGGGTTAGCAGTGATGCCGCTGTCACTACTCCTGTCAGCCTTGTAACAGAAGAAAATGGCACAGGGAGCCCCCAATCCCGGCAATTATATCCATATACTGTAGATTGTACGGGAGGTGTAAGAAAGACATACATTTGCAAAGAAAAGTATCATAAACAAATAAAACTAGTGGCCTTGAACTGAGCTTTGAGGAACACTGACAGGAAGTAATGTCAGAGATGAAAAAGACTCCTTAGAGCAGTGGCAGCTGGTGAAGTTTTAGGATGGGGGAGTGCAAGACCCCACCCCTCCACGGTTGACCCCTCCCACTTCTCATAAGCCACACCCCTTATAGAATCCACCCACTCCGTCCCCTGTATTCCACTCATAGTGTCAGCATTATACACCAGGCTCTGCACATCATATACCAGGCTGCACAATATACACAGGGCTCTGCACATCATATACCAGGCTGTATATTATAAACAGGGCTCTGCACATAATATACCAGGCTGCACATTATACACAGGGTTCTGCACATCATATACCAGGCTGCACATTATACACAGTGTTCTGCACATCATATACCAGGCTGCACATTATACACAGGGCTCTGCACATAATATACCATGCTGCACATTATACACAGGGCTCTGCTCATCATATACCAGGCTGCACATTATACACAGGGCTCTGCACATCATATACCAGGCTGCAGATTATACACTGGGCTCTGCACATCATATACCAGGCTGCACATTATACACAGGGCTCTGAACATCATATACCAGGCTGCACATTATACACAGGGCTCTGCACATCATATACCAGGCTGCACATTATACATAGGGCTCTGCACATCATATACCAGGCTGCAGATTATACACCGGGCTCTGCACATCATATACCAGGCTGCATCTTATACACAGGGCTCTGCACATCATATACCAGGCTGCACATTATACACAGGGCTCTGCACATCATATACCAGGCTGCACATTATACACAGGGCTCTGCACATCATATACCAGGCTTCACATTATACACAGGGCTCTGCACATCATATACCAGGCTGCACATTATACACAGGGCTCTGCACATCATATACCAGGCTGCACATTATACACAGGGCTCTGCACATCATATGCCAGGCTGCACATTATACACAGGGCTCTGCACATCATATACCAGGCTTCACATTATACCCATGGCTCTGCACATCATATACAAGGCTGCACATTATACACAGGGTTCTGCACATCATTTACCAGGCTGCACATTATACACAGGGCTCTGCACGTCATTAAGGATGAGTTCTGGTGCGTTCGCATACTCCACGTGCAGAGCCCACCAGGAAGTCGGCACGGCACTGCGCTAATCACAGGCAGGGAGACATTTCCCTATCTCTGCAGCCGAGCATCGGAACAATGTCTCCCTGCCTGTGATTAGCGCAGCGCCGTGCCGACATCCTGGCGGGCTCTGCACGTGGAGTATGCAAACACGCCAGAGCTCATCCCTACACATCATATACCAGGCTGCACATTATACACTGATGAAGCTTCAATTTGTTTTAAAACCCAGACGATATCTGGAGATCACAGACTAGTAAATGGTTTAACCACTTAACAACTGCCCACTGTAATTATACGTCAGCAGAATGGCACGGACAGGCACAATCACGTACCTGTACGTGACTGCCTTCGTATGGGTGGGGGGTCCAATCGGACCCCCCTCCGGTACAGTGGGTGGCCGGGATCGCTTCGGGAGCGATCCATGATGAGGGGGCCGCCATTTGATTCTGGCCACCCCCTCGCGATCGCTCCCGGCGAATCAAATGCTTCCTCTGCCTGTGTAATGTTTACACAGGCAGGAGGAAGTGATGTCATCCCTCATGCGGCGCTCACATATACCGAGCGCCGCATGAGAGAAGATGTCAGGTTAGTGCACTAACACTACACTGACACCAGGACACATTGGTACATAAATCGCCCCCCCAGGCCCCCCCAGACACCCCCAGATCACCCCCCAGCCCCCAGTCACAGTGTCACTGATTGCAGTGACCATTTATTTAGTGATCACTGCAATCATTGACATTTGTGACTGTAAAAGTGTCAGGGCAGTTAGTTTTAGGTCCAGTGTAGCCCCCCCTAATAAAGGTTTAACCCCTTGATCGCCCCCCAGGTAACCCTTTCACCCCCTAGCACCGCCGTCACTAAGCGATCATTTTTCTGATCGCTGTTTTAGTGTCGTTGATGCTGATCGGTAGCCAGTTATTTTTTTTAGGTTTGCCGCAGGTTTTTATAGCGTCGGGTACCCCATATATTACCTAATAAAGGTTTAACCCCTTGATCGCCCCCCCAGGTAACCCTTTCACCCGTGTCACTAAGCGATCGTTTTTCTGATCGCTGTCTTAGTGTCGGTGATGCCGATAGGTAGCCAGTTATTTTTTTTAGGTTCGCCGCAGGTTTTTATAGCGTCGGGTACCCCCATATATTACCTAATAAAGGTTTAACCCCTTGATCGCCCCCCCAGGTAACCCTTTCACCCCCTAGCACCGCTGTCACTAAGCGATCGTTTTTCTGATCGCTGTCTTAGTGTCGGTGATGCCGATAGGTAGCCAGTTATTTTTTTTAGGTTCGCCGCAGGTTTTTATAGCGTCGGGTACCCCCATATATTACCCAATAAAGGTTTAACCCCTTGATCGCCCCCCAGGTAACCCTTTCACCCCCTTTTGCCAGTGTCACTAAGCGATCGTTTTTCTGATCGCTGTCTTAGTGTCGGTGATGCCGATAGGTAGCCAGTTGTTTTTTTTAGGTTCGCCGCAGGTTTTTATAGTGTCGGGTACCCCCATATATTACCTAATAAAGGTTTAACCCCCTGATTGACCCTAGGTAACCCTTTCACCAGTGATCACCATATAAGTGTTACCGGTGACGCTGGTTAGTTAGTTTGCTTTTTATAGTGTCAGGGCACCCGCCGTATATAACCCAATAAAGGTTTAACCCCCTGATCGCCCGGCGGGTGATATCAATTAGGTTTTAGCTTCAGAGAGGGTCTGCGTCACACCCCAGGCAGCGTCAGGTTAGTGCCAGTAACGCTAACACCCACGCGTGAAGCATACACCTCCCTTAGTGGTATAGTATCTGAACAGATCAATATCTGATCTGATCAGATCTATACTAGCGTCCCCAGCAATTTAGGGTTCCCAAAAACGCAGTGTTAGCGGGATCAGCCCAGATACCTGCTAGCACCTGCGTTTTGCCCCTCCGTCCAGCCCAGGCCACCCAAGTGCAGTATCGATCGATCACTGTCACTTACAAAACACAACACACATAACTGCAGCGTTCGCAGAGACAGGCCTGATCCCTGCGACTCCAGTGCTGTAGGAGGTGATTTCAACACCACAGTTAAAAAAAAAGCATATATGCCGAAGCATTGGGGCAGCAGGGGCGGAGGAGCGGAGGAGCGATTTTGCTCCTAATGCCGCGTACATACGGTCGAAATTCCAATGGAGGCTTGCCCGTGGAAAAGTCCGACCATGTGTGTGCGGCATAACTTTTGCGGGAGGATGCCCCCATACTTCGGCATATATAAATGGTGCATGTATGCCCATCATTAGAAGTGGGTGGATGAAGGGCGGTATTCTAATGGTGGTACCGACCGATCAATCTCTTTTTTCGTTCAGCCAACAGGCTGCATGAAAAAAAAAGATTACAATACATGTCCAACAAGGACCAGCATGTTGCTGGACTTTGAATGGTTATGCCAGATTGATGCCTTCGGGTTTAGGTATCATCTTGGTATCATTCTTTTCAGCCAGCGGCCGGCTTTCATGTAAAAGCAATCCTAGTGGCTAATTAGCCTCTGGACTGCTTTTACAAGCAGTGGGAGGGAATGTCCCCCCCCGGATATAAAAAGCACCATTGGGAAATTGGGAAAGCATTTTATCACACCGATCTTGGTGTGGTCAGATGCTTTGAGGGCAGAGGAAAGATCTAGGGTCTAATAGACCCCAGTTTTTTCAAAAAAAGAGTACCTGTCACTACCTATTGCTATCATAGGGGATATTTACATTCCCTGAGATAACAATAAAAATGATAAAAGAAAAGATATATGAAAGGAACAGTTTAAAAATAAAATAAAAAAGCAAAATTAATAATAAAAAAAAAAAAAAGCACCCCTGTCCTGCCCTGTTCTTGCGCAATGGCGAACGCAAGCGTCGGTCTGGCGTCATATGTAAACAGCAATTGCACCATGAATGTGAGGTATCACCGCGAAGGTCAGATCGAGGGCAGTAATTTTAGCAGTAGACCTCCTCTGTAAATCTAACGTGGTAACCTGTAAAGGCTTTTAAAGGCTTTTAAAAATGTATGTAGTTTGTCGCCAATGCGCGTTTGTGCGAAATTTTAAAGCATGTCGTGTTTGGTATCTATGTACTCGGCCTAAGATCATCTTTTTTATTTCATCAAACATTTGGGCAATATAGTGTGTTTTAGTGCATTAAAATTTAAAAAAGTGTATTTTTTCCTAAAAAAATGCGTTTGAAAAATCGCTGCGCAAATACTGTGTGGGAAAAAAAATGCAACACCCACCATTTTAATCTGTAGGGCCTTTGCTTTAAAAAAATATATAATGTTTGGGGGTTCAACATAATTTTCTTGCAAAAAAAAAATGTTTTCATGTAAACAAAAAGTGTCAGAAAGGGCTTTGTCTTCAAGTGGTTAGAAGAGTGGATGTAAGCTTCCTAATGTTGTGTATAAAATGCCAGGACAGTTCAAACCCCCCCCAAATGACCCTATTTTGGAAAGTAGACACCCCAAGCTATATACTGAGAGGGATGTCGAGTCCATTGAATATTTTATATGTTGACACAAGTTGCGGAAAAAAGACAATTTATTTATTTTTTTATTTTTTTTGCACAAAGTTGTCACTAAATGATATATTGCTCAAACATGCCGTGGGCATATGTGGAATTACACCCCAAAATACATTCTGTTGCTTCTCCTGAGTACGGGGATACCACATGTGTGAGACTTTTTGGGAGCCTAGCCGCGTACGGGACCCCAAAAACCAAGCACTGCCTTCAGGCTTTCTAAGGGTGTACATTTTTGATTTCACTCCCCACTGCCTATCACAGTTTCGGAGGCCATGGAATGCCCAGATGGCACAACCCCCCCAAATTACCCCATTTTGGAAAGTAGACACCCCAAGCTATTTGCTGAGAGGTATGGTGAGTATTTTGCAGATCTCGCTTTTTGTCACAAAGTTTTGAAAATTGAAAAAAAATAATAATTATTATTTTCTTTCTTCATTTTCAAAAACAAATGAGAGCTGTAAAATACTCACCATGCCTCTCAGCAAATAGCTTGGGGTGTCTACTTTCCAAAATGGGGTCATTTGGGGGGGGTTTGTGCTATTTTGGCATTTTATGGCCTTCGAAACTGTGATAGGTAGTGAGGAGTGAAATAAAAAATTTGTGCCCTTAGAAATCCTGAAGGCGGTGCTTGGTTTTCGGGGTCCCGTACGCGGCTAGGCTCCTAAAAAGTCCCACACTTGTGGTATCCCCATACTCAGGAGAAGCAGCAAAATGTATTTTGGGGTGCAATTTCACATATAACCATGGCATGTGTGAGCAATATATCATTTAGTGAAAACTTTTTGTAATTTTTTTTTTTTTGTCATTATTCAATCACTTGGGACAAAAAACAAATATTCAATGGGCTCAACATGCCTCTCAGCAATTTCCTTGTGGTGTTTACTTTCTAAAATGGGGTCATTTGGGGGGGTTTTGTGCTATTTTGGCATTTTATGGCCTTCGAATCTGTGATAGGTAGTGAGGAGTGAAATCAAAAATTTGCGCCCTTAGAAATCCTGAAGGCGGTGCTTGGTTTTCGGGGGCCCGTACGCGGCTAGGCTCCCAAAAAGTCCCACACATGTGGTACCCCCGTACTCAGGAGAAGCAGCAAAATGTATTTTGGGGTGCAATTCCACATATAACCATGGCATGTGTGAGCAATATATCATTTAGTGACAACTTTTTGTAATTTTTTATTTTTTTTTAGTCATTATTCAATCACTTGAGACAAAAAAAAAATATTCAATGGGCTCAACATGCCTCTCAGCAATTTCCTTGGGATGTCTACTTTCCAAAATGGGGTCATTGGGGGGTTTTGTACTGCCCTGCCATTTTAGCACCTCAAGAAATGAGATAGGCAGTCATAAATTAAAAGCTGTATAAATTCCAGAAAATGTACCCTAGTTTGTAGACGCTATAACTTTTGCGCAAACCAATAAATATACGCTTATTGACATTTTTTTTTTACTAAAGACATGTGGCTGAATACATTTTGGCCTAAATGTATGACTAAAATTGAGTTTATTCGATTTTTCTTATAACAAAAAGTAGAAAATATCATTTTTTTCAAAATTTTCAGTCTTTTTCCGTTTATATCGCAAAAAATAAAAATCGCAGAGGCAATCAAATACCATTAAAAGAAAGCTCTATTTGTGGGAAGAAAAGGACACAAATTTAGTTTTGGTACAACATTGCATGTCCGCACAATTTCCAGTTAAAGCAGCGCAGTGCAAAATTCTGAAAACACCTCTGGTCCTTTAGCTACAAAATGGTCCGGGGCTTATGTGGTTAAACTTGCATTTTAAGTTCTGACTTTATTAACCCATTGCATAGCCTCTCTACAACATTAAACGTTAGACGACAAGGGTTGCATTTAAAAGGTAATTTCGCTTTTGATAAGAAAAAAATTTAAGTACTACACTACATTTTGTATTTTTACAATTACAATTACCTATGTCGTTTCATCTGCTGCCCGCTATGACTCATAAAACTGGCTAATGTTTAAACATGGTGTACATGTAGAGTGGTGTTTTGTACACGGTCAATATACAGAACACCAACTGTGTTATGTAAGTTTCAATACAAGCAATAACAAGTAGGGATCTGCAATAACATTTGCCAACTTACAACCTGGAAATATGCTTAGTTTTAGGTCCAAATACAGGCCAAAACTCGGCCCCGATTTATCCCTGAAATGGAGAACAGGGACGCACCGGACCCCTGCTGGGAGCCTCTCTGCACAAGTGTGAATCTAGCCTGAACGGGGCCTTAAACTTAATCTGAAGCATGAATCAGACTGATGGTATATCAAGCACAGAGACTTGTGATGATCGCTTAGAAATATGGCTACATGAGATTACAAAGGGCTCCGATTAAAGCTTAAAAAATACTGGCATTTGACATTTTTTTTCTCAGCCTGTAAAAGCACCTGTATGTTAGCTTAAGTGTCCATGTACACACAGGCGTTTACAGACATATTAGAAGCAGAGCAATTACAGTCTGAAAAAAAAAAAAAAACATGAAAAGCACGTTTAGGAGAGGAGGTGAAGCGCAGAAAAAAGCTAAAACACACTGAAACGCTAGACGCATTTAGGCGCATTTGAGAGGTAATGCATTTAAATGGCCAGAACAAATAAATATTTTGGCCAATAGGATACATTTACGATAAAACGCATGATGCGCCTCCAGTGGGCTTTTCTCCTGCAAGGAGTTCTGATGTTTAGAGGAGCAAAGCAAACACCCTGTGTGCATGAGGTCTATTGGGTAGATTATGAAATTTTATGGACATTAGACTATTATTAAAGAAGTAGGGAATCCGCGCTCAGGAAAACACCAGACAGAGGTTGCAGCCCCCTAAAAACTCCCTAGGAAGAATAGGATATAATATAAAAGAATGGGGTGTTGGCGCTACCTCCCACTATAGAGACCCACCGGGTCTAAGTGATCTCAAGTAAATGTATAAGGACAGGCTGTACTGAGTTCCCGGGTCTGTACACCTACAGTGTCCATTATGAGGGGTTCCCACATCCCTGTACTGAGTTCCTGGGTATGTACACCTACTTTGCCCATTATGCAGGGTTCCCACAATCCCTGTGCAGAGTTTCTGGGTCTGTACACCTGAGGTGCCCATTATGAGGAGTTCCCACCATCCCTGTAGTGAGTTCCCAGGTCTGTACACCCGCTGTGCCCATTATGAGGGTTCCTCCCACCATCCCTGTACTGAGTTCCCGGGCCTGTACACCCGTTGTGCCTATTATGAGGGGTTCCCACCATCCCTGTACTGAGTTCCTGAGTCTGTACACCTGTTGTGCCCATTATGAGGGTTCCCACCATCCCTGTACTGAGTTCCTGGGTCTGTACACCTACTGTGCCCTTTATGAGGGTTCCCACCATCCCTGTGCTGAGTTCCCGGGTCTGTATACCTGCTGTGCCCATTATGAGGGTTCCCACCATTCCTGTGCTGAGTTCCTGGGTCTGTACACCTACTGTGCCCATTATAAGGGTTCCCACCATCCCTGTGCTGAGTTCCCGGGTCTGTACACCTGCTGTGCCCATTATGAGGGGTTCCCAAAATCCCTGTGCTGAGTTCCTGGGTCTGTACACCTGCTGTGCCCATTATGAGGGGTTCCCATCATCCCTGTGCTGAGTTCCTGGGCCACGGATCATAATGCCTTTATCCCTATCGAAAGCTGCCACCATTCCAAATGGTTGTGTAACATACCGAGAGGGCAATTTATACGCCTGAGGCACAATTGCACCAATGAAGGTGATTTTGTTTCACAATCACAGGTCCTGACCTCACGATTCTTAGAAAAGGCATACGACAGGAATAGTCTTGGTATAGAAATGGAGAATGTCCTCAAAATGGATAGAAAGTGCTGGTGTTAAATGTCCCTAAGGTCAATCAGAACAATCCTATCAGGACACGTATGATTTTGGATTACAATATCCAGTATAGGAAGTTTGAGAATATCGTGCAGAAACACTGGCCAATCCTCAAACACGACAGGATTTTTTTTTTTAACCACTTAACGACCGCCCACTGTAAATATACGTCAGCAGAATGGCACCGACAGGCAGAATCACGTATATGTACGTGATTGCCTTTGTATAGTTGGGGGGTCCGATCGGACCCCCCTTCTTTACAGTGAGCGGTCGTTTTACCTTCGGGAGCGATCCGGCATGAGGGGACGGCCGTTCGATTCCGGCCACCCCCTCTCGATCGCTCCCGGCGAATGAGAGAGCTTCCCCTGCCTGCCAGGAAGGAGGAAGTGATGTCATCTCTCCAGGGGCGCTCACATATACCGAGCGCCGTACAGGAGAAGATGCAGGTTAGTACACAAAACAGCACACTGACACCAGGACACATAGGCACATAAATCGCCCCCCCAGGCCCCCCCAGACACCCCCAGATCACCCCCAGCCCCCCCCAGCCCCCAGTCACAGTGTCACTGATTGCAGTGACCATTTATTTAGTGATCACTGCAATCAGTGACATTTGTGACTGTAAAAGTGTCACTACATTTAGTTTTAGGTCCAGTGTAGCCCCCTAACCCCCCCTAATAAAGGTTTAACCCCCTGATCACCCCCCAGATAACCCTTTCACCCCCTATCACCACTGTCACTAAGCAATCATTTTTCTGATCGATGTCTTAGCGTCGGTGATGCTGATCGGTAGCCAGTAATTTTTTTTAGGTTCGCCGCAGGTTTTTATAGCGTCGGGTACCCCCATATATTACCTAATAAAGGTTTAACCCCCTTGATCGCCCCCCAGGTAACCCTTTCACCCCCTATCACCACTGTCACTAAGTTATAATTTTTCTGAACGATGTCTTAGCGTCGGCGATGCTGATCGGTAGCCAGTAATTTTTTTTAGGTTCGCCGCAGGTTTTTATAGCGTCGGGTACCCCCATATATTACCTAATAAAGGTTTAACCCCCTTGATCACCCCCCAGGTAACCCTTTCACCCCCTAGCACCGCCGTGGCTATGCGATCATTTTTCTGATCGATGTCTTAGCGTCGGTGATGCTGATCGGTAGCCAGTAATTTTTTTTAGGTTCGCCGCAGGTTTTTATAGCGTCGGGCACCCCCATATATTACCTAATAAAGGTTTAACCCCCTTGATCGCCCCCCCAGGTAACCCTTTCACCCCCTATCACCACTGTCACTAAGCGATAATTTTTCTGATCGATGTCTTAGCGTCGGCGATGCTGATCGGTAGCCAGTATTTTTTTTTAGGTTCGCCGCAGGTTTTTATAGCGTCGGGTACCCCCATATATTACCTAATAAAGGTGTAACCCCCTTGATCACCCCCCAGGTAACCCTTTCACCCCCTAGCACCGCCGTCACTATGCGATCATTTTTCTGATCGATGTCTTAGCGTCGGTGATGCTGATCGGTAGCCAGTAATTTTTTTTAGGTTCGCCGCAGGTTTTTATAGCGTCAGGTACCCCCATATATTATCTAATAAAGGTTTAACCCCCTGATCGCCCCCCAGGTAACCCTTTCACCCCCTATCACCACTGTCGCTAAGCAATCGTTTTTATGATCGTTGTCTTAGTGTCGGTGATGCCGATAGGTAGCCAGTAATTTTTTTTTAGGTTCGCCGTCAGGTTTTTATATAGCGTCAGGTACCCCCATATATTACCTAATAAAGGTTTTAACCCCCTAATTGCCCCTAGTTAACCCTTTCACCAGTGATCATCATATAAGTGTTACGGGTGACGCTGGTTAGTTAGTTTTGTTTTTATAGTGTCAGGGCACCCGCCGTATATAACCCAATAAAGGTTTAACCCCCTGATCGCCCTGCGGGTGATATCAGTTAGGTTTTAGCGTCAGAGAGGGTCTGCGTCACACCCCAGGCAGCGTCAGGTTAGTGCCAGTAGCGCTAACACCCACACGTGAAGCATACACCCCCCTTAGTGGTATAGTATCTGATCAGCTCAATATCTGATCTGATCAGATCTATACTAGCTTCCCCAGCAGTTTAGGGTTCCCAAAAACGCACTGTTAGTGGGATCAGCCCAGATACCTGCTAGCACCTGCGTTTTGCCCCTCCATCCAGCCCAGGCCACCGAAGTGCAGTATCGATCGATCACTGTCACTTGCAAAACACAACACACATAACTGCAGCGTTCGCAGAGACAGGCCTGATCCCTGCGACTCCAGTGCTGTAGGAGGTAATTTCACCACCACAGTTAAAAAAAAAAAGCATATATGCCGAAGCATTGGGGCAGCAGGGGCGGAGGAGCGATTTTGCTCCTAATGCCGCGTATATACGGTCGAAATTCCGACGGAGGCTTGCCCGTGGAAAAGTCTGACCATGTGTACGCGGCATAACTTTTGCGAGAAGATGCCCCCATGCTTCGGCATATATAAATGGTGCATGTATGCCCATCATTAGAAGTAGGTGGATGAAGGGCGGTATTCTAATGGTGGGCATACCCACCGATCAATCTTTTTTTTTCGTTCAGCCAACAGGCTGCATGAAAAAAAAGATTACAATACATGTCCAACAAGGACCAGCAACGTACTGGTATGTTGCTGGACTTTGAATGTTTATACCAGAATGATGCCTGCGGGTTTAGGTATCATCTTGGTATCATTCTTTTCAGCCAGCAGCCGGCTGTCATGTAAAAGCAATCCTAGTGGCTAATTAGCCTCTGGACTGCTTTTACAAGCAGTGGGAGGGAATGTCCCCCCCCGGATATAAAAAGCGCCATTGGAAAATTGGAAAAGCATTTTATCACACCGATCTTGGTGTGGTCAGATGCTTTGAGGGCAGAGGAAAGATCTAGGGTCCAATAGACCCCAGTTTTTTCAAAAAAGAGTACCTGTCATTACCTATTGCTATCATAGGGGATATTTACATTCCCTGAGATAACAATAAAAGTGATAAAAATAAATAAATATGGAAGCAACAGTTTAAAAATAAAATAAAAAAGCAAAATTAATACTAAAAAAAAAAAAAAAAAAAAAAAAAGCACCCCTGTCCTGCCCTGCTCTTGCCCAATGACGAACGCAAGCGTCGGTCTGGCGTCATATGTAAACAGCAATTGCACCATGCATGTGAGGTATCACCGCGAAGGTCAGATCGAGGGCAGTAATTTTAGCAGTAGACCTCCTCTGTAAATCTAACGGGGTAACCTGTAAATGCTTTTAAAGGCTTTTAAAAATGTATGTAGTTTGTCGCCAATGCGCGTTTGTGCGAAATTTTAAAGCATGTCGTGTTTGGTATCTATGTACTCGGCCTAAGATCATCTTTTTTATTTCATCAAACATTTGGGCAATATAGTGTGTTTTAGTGCATTAAAATTAAAAAAAGTGTATTTTTCCCAAAAAAATGCGTTTGAAAAATCGCTGCGCAAATACTGTGTAGAAAAAAAAATGCAACACCCACCATTTTATTCTGTAGGGCCTTTGCTTTAAAAATATATATAATGTTTGGGGGTTCAACATAATTTTCTTGCAAAAAAAAATATGTTTTCATGTAAACAAAAAGTGTCAAAAAGGGCTTTGTCTTCAAGTGGTTAGAAGAGTGGATGTAAGCTTCCTAATGTTGTGTATAAAATGCCAGAACAGTTCAAAACCCCCCCAAATGACCCCATTTTGGAAAGTAGACACCCCAAGCTATATACTGAGAGGCATGTCGAGTCCATGGAATATTTTATATGTTGACACAAGTTGCGGAAATTTTTTTATTTTTTTTGCACAAAGTTGTCACTAAATGATATATTGCTCAAACATGCCATGGGCATATGTGGAATTACACCCCAAAATACATTCTGTTGCTTCTCCTGAGTACGGGGATACCACATGTGTGAGACTTTTTGGGAGCCTAGCCGCGTACGGGACCCCAAAAACCAAGCATCGCCTTCAGGCTTTCTAAGGGTGTCAATTTTTGATTTCACTTCTCACTGCCTATCACAGTTTCGGAGGCCATGGAATGCCCAGATGGCACAAACCCCCCCAAATGACCCCATTTTGGAATATAGACACCCCAAGCTATTTGCTGAGAGGTATTGTGAGTATTTTGCAGATCTCGCTTTTTGTCACAAAGTTTTGAAAATTGAAAAAAAAAAGAAAAAAAAAAAAAATGTTCTTTCTTCATTTTCAAAAACAAATGAGAGCTGTAAAATACTCACCATGCCTCTCAGCAAACAGCTTGGGGTGTCTACTTTCCAAAATGGGGTCATTTGGGGGGGTTTTGTGCTATTTTGGCATTTTATGGCCTTCAAAACTGTGATAGGTAGTGAGGAGTGAAATCAAAAATTTGCGCCCTTAGAAATCCTGAAGGCGGTGCTTGGTTTCCGGGGTCCCGTACGTGGCTAGGCTCCTAAAAAGTCCAACACATGTCATATCCCCGTACTCAGGAGAAGCAGCAGAATGTATTTTGGGGTGAAATTCCACATATAACCATGGCATGTGTGAGCAATATATCATTTAGTGACAACTTTTTGTAATTTTTATTTTTATTTTTTTTGTCATTTTTAAATCACTTGAAAATATTCAATGGGCTCAACATGCCTCTCAGCAATTTCCTTGGGGTGTCTACTTTCTAAAATGGGGTCATTTGGGGGGGTTTTGTACTGCCCTGTCATTTTAGCACCTCAAGAAATGAGATAGGCAGTCATAAATTAAAAGCTGTGTAAATTCCAGAAAATGTACCCTAGTTTGTAAACGCTATAACTTTTGCGCAAACCGATAAATATACGCTTATTGACATTTTTTTTACTAAAGACATGTGGCTGAATACATTTTGGCCTAAATGTATGACTAAAATTGAGTTTATTCGATTTTTCTTATAACAAAAAGTAGAAAATATCATTTTTTTTCAAAATTTTCGGTCTTTTTCCGTTTATATCGCAAAAAATAAAAATCGCAGAGGCAATAAAATACCATTAAAAGAAAGCTCTATTTGTGGGAAGAAAAGGACGCAAATTTTGTTTGGGTACAACATTGCATGTCCGCACAATTTACAGTTAAAGCAGCGCAGTGCAAAATTCTGAATTTACCTCTGGTCCTTTAGCTACCAAATGGTCCGGGGCTTAAGTGGTTAAGTAGCTTTGGGGGGGGCGGCGGCCCTGTGCCCCCTATTGACGGGCCACCACTGCCTTAGAGTAATTTAATAAATGTGAGGAGTAGTAAGGAAAAGTTGCCATTGAATTTGTCTCTGCATTGGCCACTAGTTAAGGCAATTTGTCCTAAATGTGTAGTGCAGGAGTATGAAAAAAGAAGGTGAAGAAATTAACCACATTAGAGGAAGAGGATTTGTCTGTGATGAAGGTTAACAGAAGGAAAATGGGGTGGAAAAAGGAAGGTAAAAAAAAAGGGATTTTCTCTGTAAATAAAGCAAAATGGCTTTTTAAAGGCCAAGGGGAATAGACCTGCATAGAGAGATTGATCTATCATAGCGATAGAGAAATGCCTACTGAGTGAGAGGAGATTCAATGAAATTTAAAGGTTGCAGGGAGAGATGAAGACAATAGAGAGGTGGCCTCATCTACAGTTATTGGACTGCAAGACCTGAGGATAAAGTTGTCAATAGATGAGATGGGTTGTGTGATGGCAGTTTGGTGCATTGTGATGTCTCATTGGATTGTGTAATTTATTTTCTTAAGAGTAAACCTAAACTTTGGCCAAGTAGGGAAACAGGCAAAACACAGATTCACTTTAAAGTAGTTAAACGTAGTAGTTAGGAGCAGAAAAGTGATATGTGAAAAGGCTGAAGAGTGGTGGGGACATTGTAATTTAACAGGGATGAGCCGAACACCCCCCTGTTCGGTTCGCACCAGAACCTGCGAACAGACAAAATGTTTGTGTAAACTTTAGAACCCTATTAAATACAATGGACTCGAATGTTCGAAATCTAAAGTGTTAATTATAAAGGCTAATATGCAAGTTATTGTCCTAAAAAGTGTTTGGGGACCTGGGTCCTGCCCCAGGGGACATGTATCAATGCAAAAATAAGTTTTAAAAACGGCCGTTTTTTCGGGAGCAGTGATTTTAATAATGCTTAAAATGAAAAAATAAAAGTGAAATATTCCTTTAAATTTCGTACCTGGGGGGTGTGTATGATATACATGTAAAGTGGCGCATGTTTCCCGTGCTTAGAACTGTCCCTGCAAAAAATGTCATTTTTGAAAGAAAAAAATGCATTTAAAACTGACTCGCGGCTATTAATGAATTGCCGGCTCCCGGCAATACATACAAAAGTCATTGATAAAAAAAAAAAAAAAAAAAAAAGCGTGGGGGTTCCCCAGAATTCAATTACCAGGTCCTTCAGGTCTGGAATGGATATTGAGGGGAACCCCGCCGCAAATTTAAAAAAAAATTGACGTGGGGTTCCCCCAAATATCCATTCCAGGCCCTTCAGATCTGGCATGGATTTTAAGGGGAACTCCACCCCAAATTTAAAAAAAATGGCGTGGAGTCCCCCTAAAAATCCATACCAGACCCCCTATCCGAGCACGCAACCTGGCCGGCCGCAGGGGAAAAGGGGGGGACGAGAGAGCGGCCCCCCCTCCCTCCTGAACCGTACCAAGCCACATGCCCTCAACATGGGGAGGATGTCCCCATGTTGATGGGGACAAGGGCCTCACCCCCACAACCCTTGCCCGGTGGTTGTGGGGGTCTGCGGGCGGGGGGCTTATCGGAATCTGGAAGACCCCTTTAACAAAGGGGACCCCCAGATTCCGGCCCCCCCCTATGTGAATTGGTAAGGGGTACATTGTACCCCTACCATTTCACGAAGAAAGCGTAAAAAAATGTTTAAAAAACACACAAACACCTTGAAAAAGTCCTTTATTTAAAAAAAAAAAAAAAAACAAGCGGTGAAATCCAGTGTCCTGCGGCGATCCCGATGTCCAGCGCTGTCCTTCATTGGTTGTGCCTGAGCGGACCTGATGGGGAACCCCCTCTCAGTATTTTAAATGTATAGACCCGCCCCTTCTAAAGTTCCCTATCAGGTCCGCTCAGCGGACCAGATGCGGAACATGAGAAGGGGCGGGTCTATACATGTATTACCAAAGTGAGAGCAGTTCCCCATCAGGTCCGCCCCCTCGGTATGTCGGACCCGCCTACGTCATTGGCTTGAGCGGGAAACTTCCTTCACTATGTAAATTTAAACAAGGAGCGGAAGAAGCCTGCCACAGCAAAATTTTTGGGAAACTTTTTTGTTTATTGAGAATTTTCAAAAGATACATATGCACCTTTTGCTACAGAAGATAATAATGTGTAACAAAATATATAATCTGTAGTAAAAGTCAAATAGCACTTTCACTTGAGAATCAAATATGCATTGTAAAACAGTTGTACATGTCGTCACTTCTAAAAGCGGTA
This sequence comes from Rana muscosa, assembly GCA_029206835.1. Taxonomy (NCBI): domain Eukaryota; kingdom Metazoa; phylum Chordata; class Amphibia; order Anura; family Ranidae; genus Rana; species Rana muscosa. Next base: position 979,957,648 of record CM055117.1, read on the forward strand.
GAAGTAGAGCTAAACAAAAGCATGGTTGTGGACAATTGCCAGCAATGTTTTCTAAGTATTAGCTTAAGAAGTCTTTTATGTGCTAATAATGGATCTTTCAATAAGCAAGTAGTAGTGGTATCTACTGTAACCTGAATCACATGTCTGTAACGCAGATAAAGAATAGAATTGGAAAAAGAAATAGAGGGTCTAAATATGGAGGGAAGGTGAAAGAAAAGTAAAGAATAGGCTAAGTGTGAGATGGGAGGGGGGGTAGCAAAGGGAGAAGGGATGGAAAGAAGAAGGTCTTGTACCCCCTCCCCTGCCAGAGAATCCCAACCCTAAAGGGGAAGTTCAACTTTATGTTCCCCTCCTTCTCTTCTATTTTTGGCACTTATTTAGGGGGACCGGATACTCAGGGGCGTCTTAAGAGCATCATGGGCCCCTGGGCAAAGAAATGCTCTGGGGCCCCTACAATGGAGACAGTGCAGGTAAACAGACATCAAGTAGGTAGGAGGCAGACAAGCGGAGCTTCCCCTATTGGGTGGAGCTCTGCATTAACTACATGAACAATCATTCTGTACAGCAAAGAAACAGTGGGAAAATACTACATACATAAAGTAACAAAGCTGTCCTGTGCATATAATATATCTGCTAGATTGATGCCTCTCCAGCACTATGGCCCCTCTACGCCCCAGATAGCCCCCCAGCACTCTGACCCCTCTGCATCTCAGATGTCCCCCCAGCACTCCGATCCCTCTAAACCCTAGGTATCTCCCCAGCACTCTGACCCCTCTACACCCCAGATTTCCCCCCAGCACTCTAACCCCTCTACAACCCAGATATCCCCCAAGCACTCTGACCCCTCTACACCCCAGATATCCCCCCAGCACTCTGACCCCTCTACACCCTAGATATTCCCTGCAGCACTCTGACTCCTTTACACCCTAGATATTCTCCCCAGCACTGTAACCGTATACCAAGATACCCCTTGTATTGTGACCCCACTACATCCCTGATACCCCCTAGACTGTGGCCTCTCTACATCCCTTATACCTCTAGCACTATAGCCACCCAAGCTACCCCAAGCATTGCTACCCCCTATACACCCCAGATCCCGCCACAGCTTTGTTTTCCCCCATACACCCATGATATCCACCAGCACCATTATTCCATTCATGTAGTACCCCCTTTTCCAGTGGAGATACAGTGCATGTAAACTTTTGGCTCTGTGCCCACCTCCAGCATTTACAATTTGAGTGGCACACCCCTGAGTGAAGAAGAAATCAAAGTACTTGATAAGGGTCTCAAATATGCCCCCACTCGTAATTTAAATAAATTTCAAACGTACTGTATGTTAACTTGCAAAAGTTCATACGAAGTTTGAACATTAAAAAATACTTTTTGAATACCTCTTCCACCAGAACAGTTAGTGCACCGTTAAACCAGACTAGCCATCATTCTACTTAGCGGAACAAATCAGTTTTTAACCCTCCTACCTCAGATACCAAACATCTTGAGGTATTTAGGAATATGGTTGCGAGGGATTTGGAAATGTTAAAAGTTCGTAAGGCTAATGATCCTGTTTACATTGAGAATGGCATCAAATCATTGATGGATAGAAAGGATCTGGTTATACGCCCGGCTGATAAGGGGGCGGGGGGGCTGGTGGTACTTAGGCCTACTACAAGAATGAAATGGAGAATCTCCTTAGTGATATCAACACTTATAGCATCATGACTAAAGATCCTATGCTTGAATTTAAAGGAGAACTCTACTTCCTTGTAGAGAGGGGGAAACATATAGGGGTATTAAGCATAAAGGAGGCACTCTATCTGGACCCTTTGTTTTGCCGTACCCCTATTATTTATTTTCTTCCCAAGGTCCATAAGGACAGCGTTAACCCCCCCCACTCCGGGAGACCCATAGTGAATGGGATCGATTCGGTAACGTCTAGGCTTGGCCAATATATAGATTCCTTCCTTCAGCCACTTGTGATCAAAACTAATGCATTTCTTAAAGACACCAAGCATGTCATTCAAATTCTGGAGTCTTTGACAGTCACGTCCTCCTGCCTTTGCAGTTGGGCATTAGGAACATCTGGTCTTTCTAGAAGACATCAGAACTTTTTGATTGACAGTCTCAATTTCTGTCTATCAAAAAATCACTTCTGGTATGGAAAGCAATTCATCCTTCTAACCAGAGGGGTAGCAATGGGAGCTCGGTTTGCTCCCAGTGTTGCCAATCTATTTATGGTTCACTGGGAGGAAGAGGCCGTCTTTAAGAAAAAAAAAACGCAATTGATATGCTACCAGAGGTATATAGATGACCTGATTATGATCTGGGATGGGGATAGAGCCAGCTTTGATAATTTTGCATCCAAATTGAATGCCTATAGTAGGAATATCATTCTGTCATGGAACATCAGTTCAGATAGATTGATCTTCCTGGACCTTGATCTTACTAAGGATGTGGATAAGATCAGTATGACCACTCATTTTAAGGCCACGAATCGTAATGCTTTTATCCGGATTGAAACCTGCCACCATTTCAAATGGTTGTGTAACATACCGAGAGGGCAATTTATATGCCTGAGGCGCAATTGCACCAATGAAGGTGATTTTGTTTCACAATCACAGGTCCTGACCTCACGATTCTTAGAAAAGGGATACGACAGGAATAGTCTTGGTATAGAAATGGAGAATGTCCACAAAATGGATAGAAAGTGCTGGTGTCAAATGTCCCTAAGGTCAATCAGAACGATCCTATCAGGACAGGTATGATTTTGGATTACAATATCCAGTATAGGAAGTTTGAGAATATCGTGCAGAAACACTGGCCAATCCTCAAACACGACAGGATTCTTGGCCCCTTATTACCTGACCGTCCACAATTTATTTACAAAAAGGCACCTTCCTTGAGGGATAGGTTAGCTCCTGGGGTCATCGACCCCCCTACTCATTCTGAAAATAGGATTTTTGACTTTTTTACCGGTTTTCACAAATGTGGTCGGTGCCCACCGTGTAGACAGGCTAAAAAGAATATCAAAAAGAGTAAGGAATTTGTGGCATCGGCAACAGGAAAAAATTATAAAATCAAAGATCTGTTCACTTGCGACACTACTGGGGTCGTATATATGTTGCAATGTGAGTGTGCCCTTCAATATGTTGGAAGGACCTCTAGACCACTTCATGTGAGAATAGGGGAGCATGTCAACAATATTAAAAAGGGGCTAGTCACACACAATGTTTCCAAACACTTCCGTCTCCACCATAACCGCAACCCCGCTGGGTTGCAGTTTTGGTGGTTTGAGAAGGTGACAAATCATTGGAGAGGGGGTAACTTCATTCGGCAACTCAGCCGACGTGAATCATTTTGGGTGTATGAGTTGAAGGTGGGGGTTCCTTTGGGATTGAACGTTGAGTTCGATCTCAATTGTTTTATTTCTGATTGCGAAACATTTTCATTCTGTTTTTAGCATGTTTTTAGATTTTATTATATATGTGATATGGTTTTGTTTAACAGGTTAGGTGGTTGTGCTGACGTCCATATTTATATTATAGGGGTCTGTATAGGACTCTGTATCTATTCCCTTATTTATCTCTGGCCCTTTATGAGTGCTATCACTGCCACTATTTGAGGACTTTTCTGGTCCCAAGGTAGGGGTTGTTTGGGTGAGTTTGCATATCCATCAGTGATCTGGTCATTGTGCCCTTTACAGTATATGGCCAGTTCGCAGGATGTGTTTTACATGCATTGTGTGCATCTGCTAGGTACTTTTCATAACATGTTCGTTTTTCTCTATTAGTTAGCACTTGTGGCCATTGATATTTAATTTAAAGCGGTAGTAAACCCTCCCACATAAAAACAATTTTCACAATATTAATAAATATATAGTAATTACGATTCAAATGGTCACTTTGATTATAAATAAAATTTTGTTCTTACTGCAAATATTCTTTATCTTGTAAAAGTTTCTCTGCATATTACCTGGCGCCATCTCCACTGTGGTCTTCCGCGTCTGTAAAGATATGTATTTCCGCCCACAGTACATACAGTACATAGTCGTCTCGGTAATCCCGTGCATGCGCACTAATAGCAAAATATCCAAGCCTCTTCTTCGTTTCCGGTTACTACGGAAACGAAGCATAGCGAATCCCAGCTTGCTCCAGAAACGAGGCAATACAGGAGAAAACCCTCTACCCTGTGACGTAGTGAGCCCAGGATCCTCTGGGGTAAGAATTCAGAGCAAGCATCGCGGGATGTCGGAGCTGACGTCTACAAAAGGAAATGACGCAGCCCTGACATAGACAAATAATTTTTCCGGCGGAGGCTCTGCTTGCCGGAATGAATGGGGATCCGGCGCATGCGTGGTACACGTCCCCACTCGTGAATGCAGCTGTAACTTCACAAGTAAACAGGTAAAAAAAAAAAGGCTAATAGCAATCAGTCTAAAACAATGACATGCACAATTACATTGAAAGTGAAATTTTGACTATACAACCGCTTTAACTTAATTTTATTTTATTTCATTGCATTGCATTTGTGAATAGTATATACAGCAGGTATTTGTGGTATTGATTACCATTCTGTGGCGCCTTGTGAATGGCTAGGTGGCACTACCTGTTTGGCATGCTGACAGCATAGCCTGCTATTATTATGTTATGCCCCGTTTTGTGATATATATCTTGCGCCTTGTAGATATCATTACGTACGATGTGTGGGTGGGTCAGACTGTGTAGGCAGTTTGCCATCAGTAGTCTGTCCACAGGGAGATTTTATCTCCACACACTAGTCAAATCATGTCAGGTTACATGTGGGCGGGTCAGACTGTATGGGAAGCTTGTTCTGCTTGCAGTCTACTCGCCGGGACTTTGAAGTCTTTCATCTCCACGCATGGGACATTGAAGTTTTTCCCTCTGTCTCCCCTCCCTCTCCCCTCCCTCTCCCCTCCCTCCCTTCTCGTTATTGCGGAGGTATGGTGGGCAGGACAGATTGTACGTCTCGGCGCGTAAGTGACAACGGGTCATATGACATCTACGTGGAAACACTCAGACTGGGAGCGGATATCCCCCGTGACACTGATGCTGATTGGAGCACAGGCAGGTCATGTGGGGGTTCCCACCCGGAAGTGTTTTATGAAGTTTTTGATGTCTATTCAGCCCTATACCTGGGCTTGTTAGGTGTTTAGGTAGATCCCTAGCCACCAATGAGGGCGCTTGATACATGAGTTTAGTCACATGGGGGCGGGATTTTCAAATTGGATGATGCACAAACCAGGATTATGGCTTATATAAGGAACTGACATGGTGGCCCCAATTCAATTTCGCTGAGGAAGTCCTTATCCACGGACGATACGCGTGTGAGGGGCTATGTGACGTCAGGACAGCCATCTACCTGGTTCCATCTTAATACTACATGACTGTTATCCAAGCACAGGGACTCTGTGCCGCGCTTGTGAGTAACTTTTATTTAATAAATTTTGTGTTTTTTACAAATGGAGAGCACTATGTATTCTTTTTCAATTTTGCATGAACATATGTAAGTCTAAAAGTCCATTTTGGGTCCACTGAGCGAATGAGGATTCTGGTTGGAGGATTATATGAAGACAGCCCTCTCATCTTTACTATTACCCTTATTAAGGGACTGTATGCATGACCTTTCTGGTAAAACAGAGGTCCATGCTTTGAGGTGAGCGGCCTGTATTTCTGGTGGCGGATGAGCATGGAAGTGGTTGCACGAATCTTTATCTTCAAGCACCCTGTATCACGGCCAAATGATCTCTATATCTCTCTGCTGGTGTACTAGTCGACACTTTCTGATTCCTGAACTTTACACCTATGGACTCTTTTTTTTGTTTCGTGCGATTTGATATATGAGCGCTGCACTGCTTTTTATACACCTCCAGCACTGCACTCACCTATACCAATCAAGCAGGCAGAAGGGGGGGGGGGGGGCAGAAGAGGGAGCATCCCTGCAGGCATGCCAAGCCTTTCGGTGCAAACAGTGCTGGACAGCTGGGCTCACCATGACACCATCCACAATGCTACTTCCGCAGATGGACTCTCAGTGCTGCAGACTCAGCAGCTCCCACTCCAGCTCCTACCCCGCAGCCTTTGGATCCTGAGCATTCAAGCTGCATGGGGCAGGGTCAGAGCATCACTGGCACTCTGGCCATGCCCCTCCCTGCTGGCTGTGAAATAATAGGTATTGTTCTTCACAGCACGGCGCACTGCTGCCAGCCTGCCTCCCCTGTGTATCCATCACTCTCAGTGCCATCATGGGGCCCCCAATTTTGGGGCAGCGTGGGCTCAAGGACCAGCTGCTTTTGGGAAAGTGCAGGGGCCCCCATGCAGCTGGGGCCCCTGGGCAGTGCCCAGGTGTGCCCTCTCATTAAGACAGCCTTGCGGATACTTGGTGATGACAGGTACGTGCTCTCACTTCCGGTCTGATTGCTGCTGTGTTTCCACTGGAACTTCTCCTCCTTCCCCACCCACAACCTACTGGGACACATCACAGGTCCCTTATGGCTGCAGGACCATTCACAAAGCGCATCGTGGCTGGCGCCTGCACAGCAGGCAGCCGGCTGTGAAGCCACAAGGAATCTACTCCTTCGCATGTTTCCATTTAACTGATGGAAAGGGTCCACCACACCCTCATGGATACCATGCACGTCTTTGAGCGTAAGTGGGCTAAGTGGTCACCTCATCAAATATAACCTGAGGCCTCGTACACACGGCCGAGATTCTCGTTGAAAAAAACATGTCGTTTTTTTCGACAAGATTCTTGGACAAGAAACTTGTCCCGGCCGAGTGTACACACGCTCGTTTCAAAGAACCCGCGGTTCTTTGAAAGGAGCGTACGCGGTGACATCATCGACTACGTCGAGCATGCGCTCATCACATTCGATGCCGTCGCCGCCATCTTGGTATACCCTACGTATGCCTAGGAAGCTACCGCGCATGCGTCGAATTCATTTCGAACATGCGCGGGCTTCCGGGAGGACAGGTAAGTGTACACACACTCACTTTTCTCGTCGAGAAACATGCCGAGGAGAATCTCGACGAGAAAATAGAGAGCAGGTTCTCTATTTTCTCGTCGAGGTTTCTTGTCGGTTTTCTCGACGAGAAACCCGATGGCAGCGTACACACGACCGATTTACTCGGCAAGACCTCTCTGCCAGCAAGTTTCTTGCTGGTTCTTGCCGAGAAAATCGGTCGTGTGTACGAGGCCTGAGACTTGTCATTTCAAGTATATTGAAAGATTCATGTCTAGAACTTACCTTCTATGTACTCCATCTACTTATATTGCAGAAACAGCCAGGTTACCTTATTCGGTTTCTTTTCCATTCTGGATGTTGTTATTTTATTACTTTTCTTACTCAATGATATAGGGAGAGCTGTTTTCCTGTACAATCCTATGTTGGTTTTTAAACACACGCTCTATTCTCTCCATGCATTTATATTTTTGTTCTTGCTCAAATGAGTTAATAAAAAACTTTGTAAACAAACAAAAAAAAAGGCTCTCAGCCTTTCCAGCCGAGCACACAGCAGTGTTTACATCTGCCAGGCAGGACATGACCTAATAACATCACGTCCGGCCCCCGAAGGTCATCTGGTCCCACTACTGTCAATCACAGCCAGTGAGCCAATGAGGAGAGAGTGGGAGGCAGGGCCAATCCGTGTCTGTGTGGGAATGGTCTGTTTGGGTGCCCCCATAGCAGACAGCTTGCTATGGGGGCACCTAGAGGGAGGGGCTAGGAATGCCAGTGAGGGACCCCAGAAGAGGAGGATTGGGGCTGCTCTGTGCAAAAACAATACCAAGCAGGTAAGTATGACATGTTCGTTGTTTTAAAGAAAAACTTTGAGAACATGGAAAAATCTACTGACAGAACAAATTTTTGGAGAACCTGACTTACTTCTATTACTAACTTAGAGGTGAAGAGGGGGGTGAAGGGATGGAGACAGAAGTGAAAAGGGGGAATGGGGGGAAGGGGAAGAGAGATGGGAAAGTAGGAGAGAGAGGGTGAAAGGGGAGGGGGGAGAGGTGGGGAGAAAGAGGGAGGTGAGAGAGGTGTTGAGGGCAGATGAGAAAGAGAGGGAATGAGAGGGGTGGCGAGAGAGGGGCGTGAGAGAGGCGAGAGGGAGATCAGAGCTGCAGAGCTAGGGCACTGATCCCAGTGGACGGGCTGCACAGGAGGGGCGGGGCTTGCCATGCACAGCTTTCCCGGAAGAGGTGTGTAATGTTCTGTGGCCGGACACTGGGCTCTTAACGCTGTCTGCTCTCAGCTGTCTCCTTTCTGTAGTCAGGTTAGGGGATCTGTGTGTGCGGGGATTATGTCATTTGTCTATGGGAGCTGTATGATCGGTGCTCTGCAACAAGCACTCACCAGCAGGGGGCCGCACTCCTGCACACGCTCCTGGCATACAGGCAGATTGCTTTAGAGCCCTGGAGGCTGCTCCCACACAGCAGGCCTTGTGGGCGGTGTTAGTCGGGAGTCCGGAGCTGATCTGGCACTGGGCTGCACAGGGATACCGTACACAAGCCGCAGAGTGTGGTGTAAGGTATCTAAGGAAGAAAAGGGCTTTTTTACAGAGATGGACACATGGGGACAGCGCTTTACCTGAAGGACCATGCAGTCTGCAAACTGCAAACTGTACAGGTAGCTTATCTACAGAGAAGCATTCAAATGCCATATAGATCAAGAGGATTTTTTTTTTATTATTTAAAACTGGAATTATTGGATATTATAAACATCATGTATGTGTTTGTTTAGACCCTAGCAAAACTGCTCTTTAATGTTCCCCTGGACAAAAATGAGCGTTAAACTGCTCTCTAGTTCCCTTATCACCTCCTCCCATGATCGCCTCCAGGACTTTTTACAAGCCACTCCCATCTTCTGGAACTCTCTATCCCAATCTGTCTGAGTATCTTCTTGTTTTTAGACGATCCCTGAAAACCCTTTTCTTCAGAGAAGCCTATTCTGCCCCTGTCTAACAACTGTACATTTATTTTCAGGTCATCTCCCACAGTTATTACCTTTTGTATCACTTGACCCTCCCTTCTAGATTGTAAGCTCTAATGAGCAGGGCCTCTGATTCCTTCTGTATTGAATATTATTGTAACTGTACTGTCTGCCCTCATGTTGTAAAGCGCTGCAAAAAATGTTGGCGCTATATACATATCTGTATAATAATAAATACATAGAATGGTAAAAACAGTACAATTTACTAATTTCTCTGTAACTGAAAATAAATCTAAATATGGATCACAGCCTCAAACATTCTATAGTTTGCATTGCGTGGGATATTTGTTAAACACAAAATGTATAATTTTCACAAAATTTGTCTAAATCAAAGGAGGATAGTAAATGAACAAATTGTTAGGCTAGAAAGTTGGTATATTAGCAGTTGTTCCATTTATAGCAGGTGCTGCCAGAAATATTTTGATGACTGTGCTCTGTGTATTCCTAAGGTTGTACTTTGTGAAAAGGGATTAATTAGTTGATTTCCACAAATTATCCCCTGTGAACGGAAACGTTTGGCTTTTTCCATAGCTACTGGAAAGAAAAACAAATACTGTTTGACAACAAGCTAGGATGAATGTCAATGGAAATTTTTTGCGCCATCTATCATTTAAAATGCTGACTTTTTTTTAAATAATTACTTTCACAAAAAAGAACAATTTCAGCTTTACCTTAATATCAAACTTGAACCGAACCCAGATTTTTCATTAAGCTTTGAAGGGAGCAGAAAAAAGTCAGAACCTCTGTCAGGGTAATAATACTGTCCATGCCCTCATCGTGAAGATTTCCCACCACTTTCATTTTCAGTGACGCAACTGGAGGTGATAGAAAATCTCTACAACAAAGAAAAAAGACGGCAACATAAAAGTGATAGAGAATCTAACACTTCCTATTCTACCAATAAAAGCGTTGTACCGGTTTCAGAATGCGCAACCAGACGTCAAAGAAAACCTCTCCAAAAGGGTCATGTACAGAAATAAAAACTTTACAAGTTTACAATGACCCTTACTCTATCTCAGTGGTCTCCAAACCGTGGCCCGGTGCTTGCCTTTAGTCTGACCTTTGGGACACTTTTCCTCCAGCTTACACCATTGATGGAGCATTATTCATACCAACAATAATGCCGCGTACACACAACCGAGTTTCTCGGCGTTGAAAACACCGCCGTGAAACCCGACGGGAAAAACGAGGACCGGCTTGGTCCCCTTTTCCCAGTATACACACGGCCGTTTTTCACGACATGTTTTCTCTTGGTCGAGAAAACCGGGTGTGTGTAAGCTCCCTAGCAGTGTTTCCCTATGGGAAAACTGCAGAGGAAAAAAATGCCGCGATTTGCGACGAGAAAAAATAGTGCATGTTCTAATTTTTCTCGTCGTGATTCTCGGCAGGTTTCTCGTCGGGAAAACTACTGGAGAGCCTACACACGCCCGGTTTTCTCATCCAAGTGAAAAAAATACAGTTTTCCCGACGTGAAAAATGGTCGTGTGTACGCGGCATTAGGCTCTATTACTTCCACTAACACCAATGATGGGGCGGTGTTTACTCCCACTGATGCTGTGGCATTTTCTACTCCCTAAAGCTTGAAGGACAGAAAACTGGCCCTTTGCTTGGAAAGTTTAGAGACCCTTGCTACAAAACAAAATCAAATAAATAAAAAAATAATAACTTTAGCTTGAATTCTTCCTTTAAGTGGAATTAAATGTACAAAATAAAAAAGATGCAAACAGGCAGACCTTTTATTGCAGAAAGACATGCACTGTCATCTCTGAAATAAAATGCAGTTACCAGCCTGTTTGTAATCCTCTTAGGAATTTACGCAGAGCTGTGCATGCGCAGCTCTGTTTATATTTCCAGGAAAATGCCAGGATGAATGACTCCCGCACATGCCAAGCAAGACAGCTGAAGACCAGTCCCAGAAGAAGCCATGAAGAGGGTGTGCTTATGTTAGCTCTTAACTGAAGTGCCAAGCCAATGAATGGCAACTGCAGATCAGAGGCTAAGATGGCAGTTTACTTGGTTTTAAAGGATATGAGGGTTTACTTCTGGTTTAAAGTGATACTAAAGTCTCAGTTGTTTTTCATTTAAAAATAACAAACATGTTATACTTACCTGCTCTGTGAAATGGTTTTGCACAGAGCAGCCCAGATCCTCCTATTCTCGGGTTCCTCTCTGATGCTCCTGCTGAGTGCCCCTGTCCTGTTGAACGCTGCCTCCCATTGAATAATACCTCCGATGGGTCTGGGCATGCGCAGTACCAAGTGTCACTCCAGCTGATATGTTGATCAGCTGGCGTGGTGTCAACGCAGCGCATGTGCAGATCATCGGAGGCATTATCCGACACTATGCAAACAGCGGAGGGAGAAGGTACTTGGCAGATTCTGCCTCGCTGTTGCGGGGCAGGCTGTGGGTGTGTTGAAGGGCGGGTTTTGTGTGTGTTGCAACCCGCCCTTAGACACAGACAAAACCAGACATTCAACACACTAAATCCACCCTGCACCACACCCTTCAGCACACGAAAAGGCAGAATCTGCCAAGTGCGTTCTCCCTCCGCTGTTTGCATAGTGTCAGATAATGCCTCCGACGAACTGCGCATGCGCTATGTTGACACCGCGCCAGCTGATCAACATATCAGTTAGAGAGACAATTGGTACTGCGCATGCGCAGACCCATCAGAGGCATTATTCGACGGGAGCCATTTTTCGATAGAGCACCAAGTCTTTTAGACACAGAGTCACGATTCAGCCCCATGACTCACTGACTTTGAGTGACAGCAGTGGGAGCCAATGGCGCCGTGCTGCTATTTCAGCCAAATGAGGAGGGGAGTCCCGGGCAGCTGAGACTCTCCTGCAACATCGCTGGATCTAGATGGGGCTCAAGTAAGTATTAGGGGGGCTGGGGGAGCTGCTGCACACATAAGGTTTTTTATCTTAATGCTTAGAATGCATTAAGATAAAAAAAACTTCTGACTTTAAAGCACTTTAAGCCTCTGCATAAAATATGTTGTGTAAATGTTAGAGATGAGGAAATCTGCTGAGGTTTTGGTAGACGGAGACTCAGCTAATTTATAACAATCTGAAGACTCAAGTAATTGAAATACAACCCATTCATAATTTCTTTATCAGTGAATTATACTTTATATAAATAAGACAAATTAAAATTTACAGAAAATTTGCTGAGCAGGCTCATTAGAGCTTACTGCAAATCAACTGAATCAGTAAATTCTTTCGACAGCTCAGTCTAGAGCCGCATACACACGCTCAGAATTTCTGACAACAAATGTTCGATGGGAGCTTTTGGTCGGAAATTCTGACCGTGTATAGTTCCCATCGGACATTTTCTGTCGGAATTTCCGACAACAAAAATTTGAGAGCTGGTTCTCAAATTTTCCGACAACAAAACTTTTTGGCGGAAATTCGGACCATGTGTACACAATTCCGACGCACAAAATTCCACGCATGCTCGGAATCAAGCAGAAGAGCCGCACTGGCTATTAAACGTCATTTTTCTTGGCTCGTCGTACGTGTTGTACGTCACCGTGTTCTTGACGTTTGGAATTTTCAACAACATTTGTGTGACTGTGTGTATGCAAGACAAGTTTGAGCCAACATCTGTCGGAAATAAATCCAAGGTTTTGTTGTCGGAATGTCCGATCGTCTGTACGCGGCATTAGTAGAATGCATTTTTCATGTATAGTCGCTGCCTGAAAGGTGAGAAAAGTTTGGTATTATAAAAAAAATTCTCACACAGCATCAGGGATAAACACGGGTTGATTTACTAAAGTCAAACAGGCTGTTTATTTTGGAAGAGAAGTAGCACTTTGCAATGAGTATAGATTCTAATGACTTCCATTGTCCAATCATCTGCCAGAATTTATTTATTATTATTATTACTTAAGCCCTGTACACACGATCGGATTTCCTATGGTTTTTTAACCGATGGATTTTTCCATCAGAAAACCGATGAAGCTGACTTCCATCAATCTTGCCTACACACCATCAGTCAAAAAACCGACTGTTCCAAACGCGGTGACGTAACACACTCCGATGAGCCAATAAAAATGAAGTTCAATGCTTCTGAGCATGCGTCGACTTGATTCTGAGCATGCGTGTTTTTTTTATCCGATGAAGTTCCCCACAGACGATAGTAATTTGCTATCGGTTTTTTAACCATCGGATAAATTTACTATCGGTTTTTTAACCATCGGATACATTTATTTTTTATTTTTTTTTAATTATTTTTATTAATGCTTTTTGTACTGTTGAATTACAAAACAAGGCCATAGGGGCATACCCCAGCCAAACATTGCGCATAACCACATGCACAACAAAAGAAAATACCATCACACCCTAACGCTAAATACTTCTAGCTAAACACAACATAAACACCTCTCAGGTTACCCATGATAGGATTTTAGCAGGAGTTATTGTTTCTTGTAGGACCTCATCTCGTTCCTAACTGCCTGTATAGAACTGTACTGGAGCAATTAGGAGTAGGCACAATCATCTTTTAGATTATGCTTACACCTCCGTTTACCTATTCGGATTAGGACCTCAGTGCCAAGCACCCCAGGTGGGTACCCAGGAGATCCATCTAAGTCACTCCCCCTGCGGCTGGTCATCAGTTGTGGATTCAGAGTCTGTCCACAAATGCCAGACTTTTTCATATTTTTTGGGGCATCCTCGAGACAGATATGTCGCTTTATAGAGGGGTATCATTGTGTTAACTAGCTGTTTCCAAGAGGTCAGGGTGGGGGGGGTGTTTGACTTCCACTTTAATGCTAAGGCTTTTCTTGCATAAAAGAGAAGGATACCTATAAGGGTACGTGTTGCTTTGGACAGTGCCAGTTGCTCCACCAGGCCGAGAAGGCAGACACTAATTGTCAGGGGAATAGGAATGGTAGTTAGGTTGTGAATAAATTGAGTTACCTCCCGCCAATAGTCCTGAATCTGTGGGCAGTCCCAGAATATATGTGTGAAGCCCGCAGGAGTAGCAGATCATCTCCAACAGCCAGCCGACAGGGCTGGGTATATGCGATGAAGGCGTTGGGGCGTGTAATAGATCCTGTGGAGGATTTTGAATTGGATCAATTTGTCTCTAGTTGCGACCAGTGGCTGGAATGGATAGTCCCACATGTCCTCCCAGTCTTCACTGTCCAGCTCCTGCATCTCCGCCTGCCACAGGCTGCGCAGATCATCCAGTCCAACCTGGATGGACGGTAGAAGTGCACTATAAATTTTGGATAAAGGTTTTGGAAGCTCGGCATCGTCTAGCAGAATCTCCAGGTCATCAAGCTCCATCCGAAGCTGAACCGACCCGAATTGCGAATTAAAGGCGTGGCGGAGCTGCAGGAACCTGAAGAAGAAAGAGTTCGGAAGCTGGAATTTGTTCTTTAGCCTATCGAATGTAAATAACCCCAACACATTGCAGATATCCCTCAAATACTTGATGCCCTTACCGGCCCACAAACCCGGGTCCTGTAGAGAGTGGAATTCCCGCAACCTTGGATTACACCAAAGTGGTGTATTAGGGGACCATCTGGCCCTTGCCAAATTAGGTTTAATCACTACTATGTACCATGCCTTAATAATCGCTTTCATAGCCGGAGGTAAAGGTACCGGGGAGCCCCCCGACCCCCTATAAAGTGCGTTGCGAAGGGCCTCAAAGGATCCCAAGCATGCTGCCTCTAGGACGACTGATGCATTGGTGTCGTCCGAGATCAGCCAGTTATGTGCATGGGTGAGCATTGCTGCTAAATAGTAGGTGTGAAAGTCTGGGCAGGCAAGTCCCCCCTGTGTCCATGGTCTACGCAAGATCTTTTTACTGAATCTAGCCGGGCGTGATTGCCACAAGAAGGAAGCCACTGAGGAGTCTAGCTGCTGGAAAAGAGACCTGGGGATCCAGACCGGAGAATGCCGCAAGACATACAGCAAGACCGGGAGTAGTTTCATTTTAATTAAGTTAATTCTCCCTATAAGAGATAATGGGAGGTTCGACCAGGCCTTCAGTTTTGATTTACACCACTGCAGCACCGGGGACAAATTAAGTTTGAAAAAATCCTGGGTGTTGGGAGAGATATTAATTCCTAGGTATCTAATGGTATCTGCCCATTGTAGAGGTGAAGTAGGATCACTCAGCCTCCTTGCCCCGGGATCTATGGGCAAAATTAAGGATTTGCTCCAGTTGGTTCGGAGGCCAGAGAGAGTCGAAAAATGATTCAGAAGCCGAAGCGCCCCGGTGAGCGAGGGACCAGGGTCCCGGAGGAAAAGGATTAAATCATCGGCATACAATGCCAGCTTCTCGGTCACCGAGCCGAGCCGCACTCCAGACACCTCGCTCGACCTCCGCAAGGCCTCAGCTAAAGGCTCCATCACCAGGGCAAACAGCGCAGGTGATAGAGGACATCCCTGTCTTGTCCCCCTCCTAATCGGAAAGGAGGGTGAGAGCCTACCATTTAGTTTGATACGGGCAGTGGGGGCCCTATATAGTAAGCCGATCCATTTCCGGAAAGTTGGGCCAAAGCCAAAACCCTCCAGAACCTGCATCATATAAGACCATCTAACTGTATCGAAAGCCTTTTCGATATCGAGAGATACCAGGACCCGGGAGGCAGTCTCCTCGGGTGGGAGCTGGAGATGGGTAAAGACTTGTCTAATGTTAATGTCTGTGGACTTGCCAGGCATGAAGCCTGTCTGATCTATATTGACAAGGGATGGTAAAACTGTCATGATTGTATTGGCTAGTGCTTTGGTGAGTATTTTAAGATCGGAATTCAGCAATGAAATGGGTCTATAGGACGAGCAGCAAGTGGGGTCCTTCCCTGGTTTGGGCAGCAGCACTATATGTGCCTGGTACATGCTATCCGGTATCCTATCGGATTCCAAGCAATCTGTGAACAACTGTGTTAGCTTGGGGGCCAGTAAGGCAGCGTGAGTTTTGTACCAGTCCCCAGGTAAACCATCGGGGGCCCGGGGATTTATTGTTGGACAAGGAGTAGATTGCAGCTTCTATTTCCAGACGTGTCAAGGGCTTATCTAGCGCGACCCTGTCCTCCTCAGAAAGAAGAGGCAAAGTAATTCCCCCTAGTTCCTCTAACCCAGCAGCAGCTGAGCCAGAGAATGGGTCATCATACAATTTGCTATAAAAGAGATGAAATTCCCTCAGTATACCCTCGGGGTCAGTAACTTGGCAACCAGTGGAAGTCTGAATTCTAGGGATTACCGTTTGGAGCGTGGGTTCTGCCACTAGGTTGGCCAGTAGTTTGCCATTCTTGTCCCCTGACTCGAAAAGCTTGGCTACAAACTTCCGCGTATCAGAGTGCACCAGCGAGGTGTAATGGAGCTTCAGATCTCTCCTCGCCTGGGCTAGAGCAGAATAATTTTCAGGTGTCGGATGCCCCGTAAAAAGTTCCAGTGCCGTTCCTTCGTTCTGTTCCAATTGAGTGGTCTGCGACGCAAAGCCGGATCTCACTGCCTTAATAGAGGAGATATATTCCCCTCGGGCATAAGCCTTGCCCGCCTCCCAGACCACATCAAAGGAAGCCGACCCCACATTTGTTAGCCAGTAGTCTACAAGTTTGGGCTCCACCAACTCTTGGATTTGAGGATTGCCTATCCAATGGGACGCTAGCTTCCAACATCCCGGCTCGCGGGAGGTACCCAGAGTCAAGCCCAGCTCCAGCGGTGAGTGGTCCGAAAGACCTGCCGGGAGATAGGAGACCGCTCCGACCTGAGACAGAGCAGGAGCCGACCCAAATATGAAGTCTATGCGAGACCCAGACCTATGCGGTGCCGAGATGTGTGAATACGTCCTATCCTCCGGATGCTTCCACTGCCAGATTTCCTGGAGACCAAAAGTGTCCGCCCAGAGGGCCAAATCAGGGGGGGCAAGTCTAATGGGATTTGTAGTGTCTCTGTTATGATCTAGGATGGCGTTAAAGTCCCCTCCAACTAGAATATTGTGGACCTGGAGAGGGGCTATTTTTGTAAGGATGGTGTACAGGATGGAGGAATCAAACGGAGGAGGGATATATACATTGACCATTGCCCAGCGTTGGGCATACAGTTCAAGAATTAGGATGAGGTATCGTCCCCCTGGATCCATGAAGACCTGTTCCACCAAGTAAGGGAGCGACTTGTTCAGCAGAATAGTCACGCCCCTCGCGTAGGAGGAATATGTGGCATGGAACCCTTGTTAACCCATGCCCGTTTAAGTGTTAGAATTTTACTGCCCGTCAGGTGAGTTTCTTGAAGAAACAGAACGTGAGGTTTGTGAGACTGCAGAAATTTAAACAATAATTACCTTTTCACCTTGTCATTCAGTCCTCTAATATTCCAAGATATCAACTTTAAATCTATACCCATTTAGAATAGGGAAGCTCAATAACAACAGGATCATAGAAGACCCACATCCAGTAGCGTCCTGGCCATAGGCCCGCTGCGGAGGCAGTTCAGAAGATGCAGTAGTCGAGTGAGTCTGTAGAGAAAAGAGGTGAACAGGAGAAAAGAACAAGATGAAGACAACGTAGTCCAGCAAGAAAAATGGTGCGGAACCTGAGCAGGTGTGGTAACTAAACAAGAGT
This sequence comes from Rana muscosa, assembly GCA_029206835.1. Classification (NCBI taxonomy): domain Eukaryota; kingdom Metazoa; phylum Chordata; class Amphibia; order Anura; family Ranidae; genus Rana; species Rana muscosa. The sequence continues at coordinate 979,975,230 of CM055117.1, forward strand.
ACATGTAACGCCCTACCGCCTGGCATAACCCCAACTGTCGCCAAGGCAGTTTCTTACCCTAAACTTTAATAGTAGATGTCGCCTTCTGGAGGCTCAAAGTTCCTGGGATAACCTCAGCGTGAGTTCAACCTATAACAGTAGGCGAGGTTGAGGGAACCTGCATCCCATCGCAGTGTGGGGGACCTGGCAATCTGGAGAAGTAGTATAGTCCCTCCAGGTCGCAGGAGTGCCCCAGGTAGAAGTAGGCTACCAGGTTCTCTGCTCTTCAAGAGAACAAAAAACAAAAAACAAAAAACAAAAAAAAAAAACACCCCAATGGGGGGGGGGGTCAACTGTGGTAAACTTGTAGAGGTACATTTGGGGTAACTCCGGTGCTTACAGGGATAAAATAGGATAAAGCAAACCAGGATGAAGAAGAATCGTGCATCACATGGACTAAGGAGAAGAATCTTTCACCGCAAGGTGGTTAGCCAGCTATCAGCATCCGCAGGGTTCCGTCATGTTGGACTCGCAGACGGCTGGGGTAAAGCATGCTATATTTAATGTTCTTGTCCCTGAGTCGTCTGTGGACATCATTGAAGGTCTTTCTCTTTCTTTGCAAATCTGCTGAAAAGTCAGGGAAAAGAAGAACTGAGGTGTTGCAATATTTGAGTGTGGGATGTTTGCGGGCCTCGGAGAGAATCTTGTCCCTGTCCCGGTAGTTGAGGAAGCGGACCAGGAAAGGCCTGGGAGGGTTCCCCGGGATGGCTCTGCCCGTAGGCATTCGGTGGACCCGTTCAACAACGTAGGTGGGGGGAACATCCGTAAAGCCCAGGAGAGTTTTGAAGAGTTTTGAAGAAATACAGCAGGGCGATCCCCCTCCTCTCCCTCAGGCAGACCAATGACTCTGACATTGTTGCGCCGCAGCCTGTTTTCCGCGTCATCTGACTTTGCGACAAGGGACTGCACTGTGCGTTGTAGCTCAGCAATGGAGGTGGAATGAGTGGCCGTTAGATCCTCAGTGGGCGATACTCTTGATTCAGTTTCGGACATCCTCCCCCGTATCTTGTCCAGGTCATTACGTATGAGAACGCACTCCTCAGCAAGGTGGTCAAAGCGCACTAGCAGCGAAGTCCTACTCTGCTCGATCGCAGCAAGGATTATGGCTGTGCCGTCAGGAGATGGCGGGGCTGGCCCCTCTGCCGCTGGGGCCTCACAGGGATCCATTTCCAGTTCGGCCAGCAAGGCCCGGATTCGCCCGACCAGTATGGGGTCCGTTTGCGGGGAAGGGGGCGATGGCACCTGGAGCGGTGCGGTCACCTTAGCGGCTCTGGAGTTCCCCTTTCCCTTTTTGAAAGAGGAGGGCATCAGGCAGGTCACCCAGAGGGAGGATATGTAACCGTGCCCAGAGGAGCGTCCAGGAGACAAGCTAGCCGCAGTCGTCAACCACTGGGGACCACCAGGCGCCTGTCCCTCAGCAGCAGGCACCCAACTGACAGGTTAGTGGGGATGCAAGGATGGAGGTACAAGGGTGGAGGTGGCCCAGGTTGGTGGGGCAGGGATAGACTGGTGGCAGAGGACCTCTGCAGGATAGGCAGTCTCTACAGGGCTGTACGCCAGGCCAGGGCAGTGGTGTGCAATGATGGGCGGGCGGATGGATGAAAGCAGCCAATCTGAGTCCCCGGAGTTCGGCCGCGCCGGCCGCAGCTCGCCCCCGTGGGGTAGCGGCTCAGGAAACTCCGGTGCTCTGTAGGCCTCACTAGGCCGCACTAAGCCGCGGCCGCCGCGGACACCCCAAACGGCCAGACAGGCCTCCGGATCGCGCTGGATGGGCGGATGGGCAGGCAGGAGGGAGTGGATGACCTTCCTTACCTCCAGGCAGGCCGGGATCCGAGCTCCAGAAAAAATCACAGGCCGGCAAGATGGCGGCGGCCACGGGAGGACAGAGCTGTGCCGGGCAGGCGACCCCCGGGAGCTCCGCTGCGAGATGTTGGCCCAGGACACTTCAGGGGACCAAGAGGAACAGGCTGGCAGGTAAATCGGCGTGGATTAGACAGAGTGATGTACGGATGGCGACGGATTAGGATCAGGATTCCCGGAGCTCCCCACAGACACGTCCGCCGCTCTTCACATCAGGACACGCCCCCAACCATCGGATAAATTTAAAACATGTTCTATTTTTAAACACCGATGGAAAAAAGACCGATGGGGCCCATACACGATCGGTTTGTCCGATGAAAAAAGTCCATCGGACTGTTTTCATTGGTTAAACCTATCGTGTGTACAGGGCTTTACTTACCCATCTTCACAAAGTAAAATTTCACCACATTTACTAAGCTCTTTGGAAAATTCCTTTGCAAAGTGAATAGTCTATTTGCCTAAATCAGCCCCATTGTCTACATGATAATGCTTTTTCATAAAGCTATGGAGACCTGGTCTTATCTACATGACATTTTAAAAATTCAGACCTGAAAGGTAAACATAAACCCCCTCAATGAATATAAACCTTATTCTATATGACCAAATAAGTTATGCTTGAAATTAACAATGCTCAGCTTCTTTGGAGATATAAAAATATTGATGTCCCTGTTGGTGTCATGCTTTTTAAAGAGGTTGTAAACCCTCCTGTTTTTTCACCTTAATGCATCCTAAACATCTGACTATTACCGGCCCCCCAACTCCCCCCCCCCCGTTTTACTTACCTGAGCCCTGGAAAGTCCTGCATCGAGAACGCGATGGATCTTTGCCCGGGGTTCTCAGCTCTTCATTGGATAGATGGATAGCAGGGCAGCCATTGGTTCCCGCTGCTGTCAATCAAATCCAATGACGCGGGCGCTGGGGTGCGGGGCCGAGTCCTGCATTCGGCAGCTATGGACGCCGAATGCAGGACTCGGGAGCGCGCCCGCAAGGTAACCCCCTTCCAGAGGGGGTTATCTGATGCGGGGAGGAGCCGAGAGATCCGCCGGGGGACCCCAGAAAACTGCGTCCGGGGCCACACTGTGCAAAACGAACTGCACAGTGGAGGTAAGTATAACATGTTTGTTATTTAAAAAAAAAAAAACTATAGTGTCACTTTAAAGCGGAGCTCCACCCTAAAGGGGAACCTCCGCTGTCCGGATTCCTACCCCCCTCTGGTGCCACTGCCACCTTTCAGGGGGGAGGGGGGTGCAGATACCTGTCTAAGACAGGTATTTCCACCCACTTCCGGGAATCCACACTGCAGGTAGACTGCGGGTTGCGCGTCACTTCCCGGTCCCCCCCCGTTGTGTTCTGGGAAACACACGGCTCACAGGACACAGCGGGGACCAGTGAAAGACGCACGGCGCTGCTCGCGCATGCACAGTAGGTAACCAGGAAGTGAAGCCGCATTGCTTCACTTCCTGATTCCCTCACCCATGATGGCGGTGGGGCAGCCGAGAGACGAGCGATTGCTAGTCTTCTGCTGCCAACGTCGCTGGACTCCAGGACAGGTAAGTGTCCTAAGATTAAAAGTCAGCAGCTGCAGTATTTGTAGCTGTTGGCTTTTAATATTTTTTTTTACGGCGGAGCTCCGCTTTAAAGAGTCAAACTAGCCTTAAAGCAGCTCCCAAAAACTCATATATTTCATAATCTTTAACTCTTGTTTAGGGCTGATTACTAATAAGTTGGCTGCAGCCGGTAAGCCAGCTCCATTTTACCAGTAGCATACACAAGAGAAGGAAAAGAAAATACTTAATTTGATAAATTCACTAGGTGACATCTAATTGCCCATTTAAATGAAGGGGAAATAATTTCCATCTCAATGTGTAGGTGTTTCAGGGAAGATCATTAATTAATAAATAAGCTGTGTTTATCCAAGCAACAGTCTCTTAGAGAAACCCAGCAAAGTCATTTAATTGCTTTTGCACCACAAAACCCATTTAGATAAGAAACTCAATTTGGACTTTTTAAACCCTGTTACATTAGCTGTCTGTTTTGTTCAGGTTTTCTATTATTAATAAGGAGATTTAAGTGTGAGGAAGAGTAATAATTTTAGTTTTCCATCATTAGTGAGAAATATTAGCTTTTACTAATGCTTCATCAATTGCTTCTAGCATATATTACAGTTTTAGTTTTAAAAGTTCAAAACATGTTGCTTAATATCTTTTTTATTTTTATTTTAAATAGGATAATCATATTATTGTAACAGGGAAAATTGTATTATTACTTAGGCTCCATGTACACAGAAGCTGATAAAATGCAGTTTATTGGCGTTTTGGCGTTTTTTTTAAAAAGCCCATTAACTGCACTCTATGTTAGCCTATGTGTTCATGTACACATAGCGTTTTTTAGCGTTAATGAGCAGTGGAGTTAATGGGCTTTTTTCTAAACGCAAGAAATTTGCGTTCAAAGTGCAGTTTTTCGGCGGGAAAAAACGCAAGACGCTGAAAAACGCTAATAAACACTCAAAAACGTTCAAAAACGCAGGTCGCCAGCGTTTTTAGCGTTTTTTGATCCATTGAAAGAAAAAAAAAAAAGCTAACACTGAAAAACGCTAATAAACACTAGTAAAAAACGCTGATAAAAGCTATATTTTAAAGCAGCTTTTTGTGCCAGAAATCTGGCGTTCAAAACGACCGTTTTTGAGCTTCTGTGTACATGGAGCCTAAAAGTGGTTGTAAAGGCAGAAGCTTTTTTTTTTTATCTTAATGCATTCTATGTTCAGATGTGAACAAGGGCCATTGAAATAAATAAAACACCCAAAAATGCCTAGATGTCAACTGAGCCTTAGTCTTGGCTGTCTGGGACGCTCCCTCCTGATTGGCTGAGACACAACAGCAGCGCCATTGGCTCCCGCTGCTGTCAATCAAAGTCAGTTAGCCAATGAGGAGAGAGAGGGGGCAGGGACGCACCACGGCTCCATGCCTGAAAGGACACACAGAGCTGCAGCTCGGCTCAGGTGCACTCGACAGGAGGGAGGGGTTAGGAGCTCCGGCGAGGGACCCGAGAAGAGGAGGATCCGGGCTGCTCTGTGCAAAACCACTGCACTGAGCAAGTAAGTATAACATGTTTGTTATTTTTAAAGAAAGGAAAATTTGACTTTAGTATCACTTTAAGGTATAACTAAAGGCAATAGGCATATGCAAAACTATAGTTATACAATGTACTTTAACGTGGTTGTAAACCATCACATGAACCTGGTGAAATGAACAGCCTCAGGTGATACACAGGGATGAAACAGATCCTCCTACATAAATTTTACTTGTTTATCTGCAGTCTTCTCTTCACTACACCCCTTCAAAAGGTCATAAAGGTTTAAAATTCTTCTTTATCTGATAGTAACACAGAGGAGGGGGTGGAGAGGCTGCAGTTACAGTGTGCGAGTGCTGATTGGAGGAAAGGTACACCCCTCTCCTCCTCACAGCAGAAGAAATGTGTTGTGAATAGATAAGGTTCATGCTGAGCTCCCTTCCCGACACAAATTTTATCTCATGTGTCGGGAAAACTTCTCAGAACTGACTCATGCTGATAAAAGAGGAACAAAGCAACTCAGAGATACAACACTTAGAGCTTTGGAGAGAGATAAGTAAACACTACAGATATATGTGCTTTATTCCGATTTCATGACTGAGGTTTACAAGCACTTTAATTGGGAAATTAGAACAGTTTCTATTGCCATCAGTGCCCCTGTTAGGGACAATTACCCTCTGCATTGTCCTGTTAACCGGTAAAATCAAGAGTAAGCTTGGGTTCACACTGATGCGAATTTACAGCGGGTTTGATGCGTTTGGGAACACACAGATTTGCAGGTCATGAAAAAAGCATATTCCATGGCTTTGGTTCACATCTATGAATTGTGAATTCGGTGCGAGAAAAAAAGGGTCCTGTGCGTGTTGACTGGGGATATGATGCAAATTTCTATGGTGTAGTGCGAATTTTATCTTCATAGGCTTCAATTGAACTTGCATTAAACTTGCAGCACACAGTTCACATCTCTGCAAATTGTTCACTGTCTGCCTCCTGAAATTTGCGGTAAAATTGCGGTAAATTCGCTCCTGTCCACCTCAAAACGCAAGGCAAATTCGCACCCACAGAGGACAAAAAAATGGATTAAACTTGAAGTACATTGCATCGCAGTAGTGTGAACCTAGGCTAAAAGTGAAAGAAAATAAAAATTTGGGGTTGTTACCAGAACAGGTGACAAACAGGCATTCTCTTCCTTTAGAGGGATTTCCTCTAACTTCCTGTTTTTGCTGTGGGATAGGAAATTATGGGAAATCTCCTCAATGGAACAGATGGCAGAGGTTATGACCCACCTTACTCTATCCAAATTGAAAAAACAAAATGTAATTTATGTTGGCAATTTTTCTAAAAGTAGTTTAGAAACATTTACCAGGAAATTCACTAAAAGCGGTATTAAACTCTGCAAACAAATTATTTTTTAATTGATCCTCCTGCAGGTTGATGACATAATGTGCTAGTATGTACCTCATATTAACACATTATGACAGACCTACACCTCTAAAAACCAGACATGGGAGTACAGTAAGTCCTACATGTGCAAGTCACAAGCAAGTCTCAAGTCTTAACCTTCAAGTCTCAAGCAAGTCCCAAGTTACTGTGACGAAAAGCAAGCAAGTCAAGTCGAGTCCCTGCTAGAAGTCAAGCAAGTCAAGTCAAGTCATTTATTTTGGTCAAGTCACAAATCAAGTCAAAATACTGATCTACCCCATACTGTATAAAAATAATAGGAGGGATAACAATAAATAATATTAGTTATGTGCCCATGCCTCACTGTGCCTCACTGTGCCCATGCCTCACTGTGCCCATGTTTCACTGTGACAATGCTTCACTGTGCCCATGCTTCACTGTGTCCATGCTTACCTGTGTCCATGCTTCACTGTGCCCGTCAGCCGTGTACCTGATCGGCGGCATCCCAGCGGCCATTCCAGTATTCAAAAGCCGCGCCTCCTCCTCGTCTGTGATAGGCGGAACACTTAATTTCCCAGCATTCAGTGTTCCGCCTATCATGGACATCTGCTCATCCTCATAACACAGACGAGGATAAGAGGATATCCGTGATAGGCTGAACACTGCCTGCTGTGAAATTGAGTGTTCCGCCTATCACAGACGAGGAGGCGTGGCTTTTGAACACTGCAATGGCCGCCGCCTGTCTGCATGACACGCTGATCAGGTAGGCAGACGGCGGCTTGCGGTTAGTGTTAGTGGTGCCAAGTCATTGCAAGTCATATAGCCCAAGTCAAAGTCAAGTCGCAAGTCATTAGTGAAAAGTCAAAGTCAAGTCGAGTCATTTATTGAATTCTGTCAAGCAAGTCGCAAGTCCCCAAACAGGTGACTTAAGTCTGACTTAAGTCAAGTCATGTGACTCAAGTCCCCCACCTCTGCTAAAAACACTCCCTGAAGTGCAGAGATGTCACCTCTCCTGGCACTTCTATCCTCACCCTTTCTCCTTATGGGTTTGCACTCTCTGGCCACTTGAATGGCTGGGCTGTGTATTGGAGTCACTTCACAGAACACAGCGGGTGCCGTAAATGTAATCTGAGCTGCACATGCACAGTTCAGATTACATTACTGCTGACAGCCTGGAAGAGGCATTTATGACAAGAGAGATCACTAGGATCTCTTCTGTAGTACAAACCCTGACTGTGAGCATTTTGTAAAATATGAGAGCCTAATTCCTCTTTAAGCCCATCTGTCTCTCCCTAACTATCGAAGTCACATAGTTAAAGTGGAAGTCCAGAATTGATCTAACTAATTGTAAAACTACTCCCAACCCCAACTAAACCAATTAATCCCAACTAAATCCTATTCTGACTACAGTATCCAACAGAAGGAAGATGCTTACACTTACCTATCGTCAGAGCGCTCAGGTCCGGTCACGTGTTCTCCTAGTGTCTGGCTTCAGGGGATAGAAGAGATTGTTAACGATGGCTGCAATGTCTGGGGGGGGGTGACATCCCCCATTCACTTACTATGGGACATCCGTTGATGGCTGTCCCTCCTCTCCCCTGAAGCTGCCACTGGGAGCCGATCACATAACTGGACCAGAACATCCTCAGACTAGGTAAGTATAAGCAGCTTCCTTTTACAGGGTAGCTAGAATAGGATTTAGAAAGGGCATTGGAGTAGGTTTTAGGTTAGTTAGTACAATCCTAGACTTCCACTTTAACTGGGTTTAAAAAGAACATACAGTATACTGTACATCAAGTGTATTCTCTTGGAAATTCTGGTCCATAAACTGGCAAAACAAATCCACCATGGCAACTCTGCCAGATTTTGTCTCAGTAAAGTCAGTATGTAAAAAAACATTATCCACTGCCAACAGGAAGGCAGTTGGATTTGTCTCCTGGATCAATATTCACATAATTTTCTTTTGTGATTGTACCTGTGGATGCACTAGTTGTAATAAATAAAATCAAAAAGAAAGCCTGCACCAGCTTTTATATATATTCAGAGTTGTGAAGGCTAGAAGATAATTGCATAAATGTGCAATGCTAGAACCCAGAGCTCCCTTTCACACGTGTGGATCCCGTGATGATCCGTGTTTAACCACCTGCCTACCGGGCACGAAAACCCCCTTCCTGCCCAAGCCATTTTTCAGCTTTCAGCGCTGTCACAATTTGAATGACAATTGCGCGGTCGTGCGACGTGACTCCCAAATTAAATGTGCGTCCTTTTTTTCCCACAAATAGAGCTTTCTTTTATTTTTTTGCGCTATAAACAAAAGAAGAGCGTCAAGTTTGAAAAAAAACACAATATTTTTTACTTTTTGCTATAATAAATATCCATTTTTAAAAAAAAAAAATTAAATTTTCCTCAGTTTAGGCCGATACGTATTCTTCTACATATTTTTGGTAAAAAAAAAAAATCGCAATAAGCGTATATTGATTGGTTTGCACAAAAGTTATAGCAGATACAAAATAGGGGATAGATTTATAGCATTTTTTTTTTTTTTTTTTTTTTTTACTAGTAATGGCGGCAATCTGCGATTTTTGAGGCGGACACATGGGACACTTTTGAGACATTTTTGTGACCATTCACATTTATAAAGCGATCCCTGCTATAAAAATGCATTGATTACTGTATAAATGTGACTGTCAGGGAAGGGGTTAACACTAGGGGGCGAGGAAGGGGTTAAATGTGTTTCCTAGATGTGTTCTAACTGTGGGGGGAGGGGACTGACTGGGGGAGGTGACCGATGGTTGTCCCTATGTACAAGGAACACACCATCGGTCTCCGCTCCCTGACAGGATGTGGATCTGTGTGTTTACACACACAGATCCATGGTCCTGCTCAGTTACTGGGCAATCGCGGGTGCCCGGCGGCCATCGCGGCCGCCGTGCACGCGTATCGGGGTCCCCAGCCACGCCGCGGGCGCGCGCGGCCCCCCTAGCTGCTTTTAAAGCCGCAACGTCATATGACGTCCGGTCAGAACAAGAGACTCTTCCGCGTGCCGTCATTTGAAACATCCGCTTTCTCAGCGGGGATCGCTTCGTTGATCCCTGCTGAGCCGGCGGATGACTAGCCCATCTCTGCACAATGTGTAGAGACGGACCAGTCAGATCTCCGCTCTCCTCTATGGGAGCTCAGATGAACATGGACCGTCTGTCCGTGTTCATCCGATCCGATGCACAGACGGATGGAAAAATTGTATTTTCCTCCGTCATCAGAAACAGAGCATAGCGGAGTCTGATGAGATCGGATGTCAGCGGATGTTCGTCCGCTGACATCCGCTATCCCATAGGGATACACGTATGTCCGTTTTTCATCCGAAGACGGATGGATGAAAAACTGACATACTGTACGGTCCACACGTGTGAAAGGGCCCTTAAAAGCATAGCAATACTGGAACAAAAATGTCATAGAAAAAAAGTTTTAACCATTTCAGCCCTGGAAGGTTTTACCCCCTTCATGACCAGGCCATTTTTTGCTATATGGCAATGCGTTACTTTAATTGACAATTGCACGGTCGTGCAACGCAGTACCCAAATAAAATGTATGTCTTTTTTTTTCCCACAAACGGATCTTTATTTTGGTAGTATTTAATCACTTCTGAGGTGTTTTTTCTAATGCTATAAACAATTTAGAAAAAAAAATACATATATTTTTTATTTTCTGCTATAAAACATATCCAATAAAAAAAATTCTTCATCAATTTAGGCCAATATGTATTCTGCTACATATTTTTGGTAAAAAAACAAAAAAAAAAAAACAATAAGTGTATATTAATTGGTTTGTGCAAAAGTTATAGCTTCTACAAACTATGAGATATTTTTATGAAATTTTTTATTTATTTTTTCTTACTCGTAAAGGCGGTGATCAGTGACTTATAGTGGGACTGCGACATTGCGGCGGACAAATCGGACACTAAGGGACACTTTTTGGGGACCAGTGACACTAATACAGTGATCAGTGCTTAAAATATGCCCTGTCATTGTACTAATGACACTGGCAGGGAAGAGGTTAACATCAGGGGCAAGCGAAGGGTTAAATGTGTCCCTAGGGAGTGCTTTCTAACTGTGTGGGGGATGCTTGTATTGTAAGAAGACAGAGATCCATGTTCCTGCTTAGCAGAAACACAAGAAACACAAGATCTCTGTCTTCTCCTGTCACAGAACGGTGATCTACCTCGTTCACATAGGCAGACCGCCGTTCTGTCTGCCTCTGAAGCGATCGGCGGGTCCCGGCAGACATTGGGTCCATGCCCCAGACCCGTAAGAAAAAATCACGTATAGATAAGTAATTTCGCGCTAAAGGGCCGCCCGACTGCAGTATATGTACATAGGGCAGTCCTTATGCTTTTTACAAATATTTTTACAAATATTATGCAACAATATATTGACAGTAATGAAGTCCTGACTAAGTTAAAGGAAAGTGCACTTTGATTTACACTTATCTTTTAACTTAGTAAGGGCTTCATTACTGTCAAATTACTGAGTATGAGAAGTTGGACTGGTTAATTGATTCTGAATTGAATGCTTCATACTGTATGCCCTACAGGAAACAGAGGAGAAGAAAACAGCAAGTTTGTTCTGTACTTTTATTCAGCAAGGCAGGAAACTAACACAGTTTTAATGTAGGAGGGTTTTGCACAGCAAGCCCACAGCATTAAACTCACAAAACATTTGCTCGTCCAAAGCACTAATTAAACTTAGGCCATTTCCTGCCTAACAGAGTGCTCCTTAATGGGTTCCCCGACACAAACAGGCAGCACTTGTACCTTTTCAGTAGTCTTTCAGCACTCAGCCTTTTCAACCAGCTCACAGACAATAAAGCCAATGTGAAGCTGAAGGTAAAATACATACATCCTGTTTTATTATTATTACTGGTTTTTGTGCCTTGGTACATTTCACGGTTTCCCCTCGCCTGTTATGCACAAGTAAGACCAGTCCTCTAATAGACACTCCCTTCTTCTCCATGCTTTGTCAGTAAGGATTTCTTAGGATTAGGAGTTGGAAAGATTATAGTCCTGGTGTATCTTTTTTTTTTGGGGGGGGGGATTATGACAAATGGCCCTCCCCAAATAGGATATTGTCCTACACATGTGGGGCAATAGTAAACCAGAACCTTCACTAAGTGAAAGAGTGGGTTTGATAATGAGGTTGGCAGTGCCTCCACCCAGGACAAGGCCTCTGAACAGAGGGGATTTACATATTGGAAAATGAACCTGTAATCTAATCAAAGTAATTAGGTGCAGAGGAACTGCTGCAGCCAGCATATAACAGTACCCATAAGTATATAGATATACACCAGTATGGAAATAAAACAAGCTTTATATAAGAATAATAATAGTACACCCGCTTCCTATATGTAATGCAAACAATCTCCATACGTTTGCCTATACCATTTTTTGCATCCTTTCTTTGAGCGTGCTCAACCTTTATCTGGAGAAGCAAACCTCCTAGAATCAAATTCTCCCATCTTACTCTAACAAAAATTAAAGGAGGAATTGCATTCCCTGACTTACGTAGATATTATTACGCTTCAAATCTAGCTAGAATTGTCAATTGGAATATCCACCAATCGGCCAAGGATTGGGTTACACTAGAGCACATAATACGTCCCCATTGCCTGAGATCTTTGCAGTGGATACACCCAAAACACCTTTCAAATATGACTAAATCTTATCCCCTAATTGGCTCTACATTGGAAGTCTTTTGTAGTATAACACAGTTGTCCAATCCAATGCCCTGGCTTAGCCCACTGACCCCTTTATGTGCCAACCCAGATTTTGTTCCAGGCATTGAAGAAAATTTCCTATAAAAAATTTGGCCCACAAGGATGTCTTAGCCTCCCATATTTTGCAATATCTTTGGAAGTTCTCAACAACGAACTTGCACCCTACTCCATTTCGCAATTGACATACATGCAAATCAAATACTTTCTAACTAGACGAAACAAGGCCCCCCACAGCCCTAGAAACCCCATGCTCCAAAAAAATCCTCAGAGACATCTCATATTATTTTATACTCAGCCTTCTCCAGTGTGTCATGCCTAGCTTGGGAACATGTCCTAAACATTCAACTAACAACCCCAGAATGGGAATTTATCTACATGTACCCTCATAAAGGCTCCCTGAATTGTGCAACACAAGAATGTGGATTCAAAATACTTACAAGATGGTACAGAACTCCTAACCTATTAAAAAAAAAATCTTCTCAGATCTCTAGTGGGTGTTGGAGATACGATGAGGCAGAAGGTTCCATAATCCACATTTGGTGGTCATGTTCCAAAGTTCAAAAGTTCTGAAAATCAGTACATGAGACCATTTTTGCAGTTACATCAGAAAACATAGATTTCACACCAGCTCAATACCTTCCGCAATCCCATTCCAAAGAGACGCTACATAAAATTCTTAACCATGTTCATGATAAATGCTGCAAAACATTGTATACCCTTCCACTGGTGCTCAAACACTCGCCCGACGAGAAAAGAATGGTTTCATAGACTCAACAAAATAGAAAAAATAGAAGAACTCATTAACATCTCACAGGAGAAAATCTCAAAACTCACCTCAACCCGGTACAACTGGTTACACTCCAAGACTACCCCATCCTATGAAGCAGACAGTAAAATCTTCCTTAAAATTATACCTTAGAACCAGTTTTACCAAAATGATGCTTTAGAACCTGTTTCACCTATAGAGAGGGAAATGGAATAATCAGCCCCCCATATCCTTCCCCCACCTCCCCCCTTGCCCTATAATTTTTTTTTCTTTCCTCTTACATTTTAAAGCAGTTATAGAATGTATTTGTTTACATCTTTATATAGATGATGTTCTGAACAATTACGGTATTCATATCAAACGTTCATGGTTCTAAAACCTGACACAGCTCTCTCTCTCTCTCTCCACTACCTCCTTCGGGGAACAGTAAAGGGGAGCAGACTTACACTGGGATGCACTTTCACAAAACATCATTGTAATCTTTAAAAAAAAAAAACATCATTGTAACCTGCAAAGTCTGCAATAAACTACAATGGTTTTCACTCTGAGACTTTTTGGTGCGTTGATACTGTCCATAGATTCTACCATCTCAGCAAGTTGCCATTCTGTCTGTTCAAATAAAACAGTAGTTGAAACAGAACACTCTACAAAGCCTCCAGCATACTATAGTTTAACCTAAAGCTAAATGTTTTTGTTCATTTTGGATAGCGTAAGGAAGGGTTAAAACCCCTGTCAGTGTTTTTTTTGTCTGCTATCTATGTCCCATTGGGGAGATTTCCCTTTACTTCCCTCCAAAGCGAGGGAATCCTGATGTGTCGTCCGGGTCACCAAAACTAGTGCCCCCATTGGAAGTTTCCCCCTTTATTAGTATTCTGATGTCAATCCAACAGGAAAAATAGAGAGAGAGTAAATCTCCCTAATGGTGGGGAAGGCAGCAATAAAAACTGAAAGGTGTTCTAATCCCTCTTCAATCTATCCAAAACTAAACGAAAATAAAAGGAACAAGTGCGCTAATGTGAATTAACCAATGTATGAATGTTAGTACTAACACATAGAAATATATACATATGAAGTTCAATAGTGATGACAGTAGGTAAGTCTGGAATATATCCAAATAAAAGTCCATTCAAAAATCAAAAAAATGAAGAATGAAGGGAAGCCGTGAAGAGGTGACCCGCATCAGATTGGAATTCGGTGCATGCACACCCGTGTCCACCACCAACAATACAAACTGCTTACCAGAGGTAAGAAACAAAAAAGCCCATCCGCAATCCCAGGGGAAAATCCAGAGAGATCCAAATGTCACTTGATGTGCAGTGGTTACGTCAAAGATTTCCCAAAAAGAGAGAGGAGGCTCGATAGTGCATTACCCAATGTTAAATTTATTTATAAAAAGGGGTATAAAAACACTTACACAATATAACATTAAAAGAGCATAACAACCGGCCGTATCTGTCCCGTGATGATGGCGTCAGCACGCTCACCTTCCCGACGTACGTTTCGTGTTCCTACACGTCGTCATGGGGATCAGGTGACGTGCTGACGAATCACGAGATATAGAAGAAGAAAAGCCAAGCCTCACTCTGAGCGGCCAATGGAGTTGCGGCAATTAAACCAAGCCTCCATACCACCAGAAAGGCCCGGCCATGAACCAACACATAGCCAAGCCTCATTTTGATCACAGGCAGCACTATGGAAGAAAAAAGAGTCAAGCCTCATTCTAAGCGGCCAATGGAGTCACGGCAATTAAACCAAGCCTCCATACCACCAGAAAGGCCCGGCCCTGAACCAACACATAACCAAGCCTCCCTCTGAGTGGCCAATGGAGTCGCAGCAATTAAACCAAGCCTCCATACCACCAGAAAGGCCCGGCCATGAACCAAAACTAAAACAAAAAAGTTATGCCTTTAGTTACACTTTAAGATTCTGGGAAAACCTTTTGTAGCCTCCAGCTTTAAATCAATCATAAACCCAAGAACCACTCATGTGTATATAAAAAACCTAGGTGACACATACTTACCATCCTCAATCCTGCCAGCCAGTACCTCACAATATATATATATATATATATATATATATATATATATATTAGGGCTGTTACTGATTAAAATTTTCGTGTTCGATTAATCGATTTTTTTTTAATCGATTAATTATAACGCACATACAGATCCAACTACTTTTAGCTGATCTCCTTGCAGGCTGATTTCCAGTGCAGCTACCAACCACTGGAAAAATGGATAGCAGGATACAAAAGACACACAAAGGCAGCGCTCGATGGGAATAGCATTAAACATTTTATAGTCTTCAAGTAGGTAACAAAATAAATATTGCACTAGAGATAAAATCGATATAGCTACATAAACTGTAAAAATGGTGCGAGTAATACCAAACGGTAGCAAAAGCAGTCATAAAAACATGTAGCTAAGTATGATACTGGTATAAAAATGTGTACAACGATACCACTTCTGAATCCAGATGAGGAGGGGTTAACATCAGTCCGTCGGCATGTAGATGTTCCCTGAAGGGAACTATCACAACTCCCAGTGGATGGCTGTAGAATCCCAGGTTGATAGAGGGAAGTGTAACAGCCCTTGCGTGTGGCAGATAGTAAGGTCCTCCTGGCATGCAGATATGAAGGCACAGCAAAGGAGCCCTTCAGATGGACACGGCAAGCCCCGCCGGTGTCCGTGACATCACCGGATCTCCGACAGAACTCCCTGAAGACCCGGAAGCCGGTGGAGAGGTGAGTACCGTTCAAAAGATTTTTGATCGATCAAAAAAATTTATCGATTAATCGAGGAATTAGTAGTTAATTTACACAGCCCTAATATATATATATATATATATATATATATATATATATATTGTGACAGCATGCAGGTAAAATCACCAGGTTGCATCCAGGATGGAAGGTATATATGTCCTAGATTCAGGCTTTATGCCGATTTATACCACTAGGGGGAGTGCGGGGAGTCTTGCAGGGGAACAGGTAATGAGCCCAGCTGAAGTAAGTGGGCTCGTTAGGGCCTCTACAAGAACTCCCAGCTTGCTAAGGGAGATGCTCTAACCTGGAACCAGATCTGTGTGGATAGTCTGGGGAGTGTGATCTCTGTGCGGTGAGCCAAAGCCTGTGTGGTTATTGCTAAGAACTTCAAAAAAGCAGGGAGCTAGGGACTGGGACAGCACAAGGCTGTACCCAGTTGTTAGTTAGGGACACCAACGTGTGTAGTGAGCGGTCAAGTTGATCAGGATTTCTTTTCATGTTTCTTTTGTTTTTGCTGTATTTTTTTGTCTGTATATAGTTAAAATAAAACCACACCCTTTTGTTTTCTCCTACCACTGTCTGCTGTGCCTGTTTTTGTGTGGTGAACCCATCCAGGGGGTCACACACACCCGCTGCTGAGCTAACCCCCTCACAGTTGGTGGAGAACCAGTGGCAGTTTTTTTAAGTCCAGCATGGAGGAGATACTGAAACAGCTGGCTCTAGCAAATGCCAATCAGCAGCAGACAAATGCAGCTTTGCAAAAGAGCCTTGTAGCCCAGCAGCAAGCTCATCAACAGCGCCTTGCAGCCCAGCAGCAAGCTCATCAACAGCGCCTTGCAGCCCAGCAGCAAGCTCATCAACAGAGCCTTACAGCCCAGCAGCAGACAAATGCAACTTTGCAACAGAGTCTGGAAGCTCAGCAACAAGCCCAGCAGCAATCTGAGGCCCGCTTCATAGACCTGTTACAGAAGCAAGAACAGAGACTACAGCAACAAATGGAAACGTTAATGCAGCAACGTCCGCAGACCAGTGAGGCAAGTAGTTCCACTAATACTGCGTCCTTTGGGGGTGAGTCGTTTATTGACAAAAATGACTGGAGAGGATGATCCAGAGGTGTTTTTGACCACATTTGAAAGGACTGCTGAAAGAGAAAAGTGGCCTAAGGAGCAGTGGGCTGGACTGGTGGCTCCTCTGTTAACTGGTGAATCGCAGAAAGCTTACCATGACCTAGAGCCTGACCAAGCAAAAGACTATGTGATGCTAAAAACTGAAATATTGGCACGGCTGGGTGTCACCCTGGCTGTCCGGGCTCAGCGTGTGCATAACTGGACTTTCCGGCTTGGAAAACCCCCCAGGTCTCAAATGTATGATCTCATTCACCTGAGCAGGAAGTGGCTACAGCCAGAGACTTTGTCCGCACCAAAGATTGTGGAACGTGTTGTGATGGATCGTTTCTTGAGAGCTCTTCCTACTGCCATCCAAAAGTGGGTAAGCCATGGAGACCCAGAAACGGCCGATAATCTTGTGGATCGTGTAGAGAAGTACTTGGCTACAGAGAACCTGACTGCCTCTTCCAGAGACTCACGGACTTTCCACCCTAAGACCAGACCATCCCCAGTGGTGGGTAAGATGATTCCAAGGGGTGAGGGTGGAAAGAGTGAGAGGGTGGGAGTTCTACCCAAGGTTTGGCGAGAACAGCCTGGGAAGTCAGGGGTTCAAGAGGCAGCAAGAAGGATTGTTTGTTACCGCTGCTGACTAGAGGGATATATTGCAGCAAATTGCCCGGTTGTGGATGAACCCATGCAATGTGACTTTCTAACGGACAGACGTCCGTCGCTGTTTGCGACAGTCGCATGCACTGCCATGCGGGGAACTGAGAAACATTTATGCAAAATGTGTGTTAATGGTAGAAATGTTGTTGTATTGCTGGATTCAGGTAGCCTCGTGACACTGATAAAGGCTGAATTAGTTACTACAGAGGTCTCTGGGAATAACAAGGTAGCTGTTATTTGTGTGCATGGGGACACCCGAGAGTATCCGGTGACTACAGTGTGTTTTGAGACCCCCAAAGGTACCCTCTCTCATCGGGTGGGATTAGTGTCTCACTTGCCTCATGATGCCATTGTGGGAAGGGATTTTCCAAAGTTCTGGGAACTATGGGATTGTCCTGAGCCCCCAACTGGTGTCCCTATATACCAGGAATGTGATAGCCAGAATTCCTCGGAGAGTGGTGAGGACTCTCCAGAATTTCCATTGTCGGTATTGGCAGGGGAGACTCGAGAAACTGGGGAGGAGCCAACATCCTCAGACGAAAACATGCCGTCTGTGGAGTTTTCTGATCTCGAGGTTCACAAGGAAAATTTTGCCACAGAACAGTTAAAAGACCCCACCCTAATAAAGGCACGGGAAAACGTAATGGAAATAGATGGCGAGTTAGTGAACCCAGATGAGACCGGCACTTACCCATACTTCATCGTGGAAAAGGACCTACTGTATCAGGTGGCTAGAAGAAACCATTGAGCAGCTTGTGGTGCCCAAACCTTACAGGAAGTTGGTGTTAGAGTTGGCCCATGGGCACATTCTTGGAGGCCATCTGGGGACAGAGAAAACCAGAGAGAGAGTATTGCAGAGATTCTATTGGCCTGGGGTCATGAAGGAAACAGAAAATTATTGTTCCTCCTGCCCTGTGTGTCAGAGGTCGGCACCGATGCCACATTTCCGTAACCCGCTGGTACCCCTTCCATTTATTGAGGTTCCCTTTGAGAGGATTGCAGTGGATTTGGTAAGTCCGATAATGAAGTCTGCTAGGGGGCACCAGTACATCTTGGTTATAATGGACTATGCCACCCGTTATCCGAAATCGATTCCTCTCCGAAATACCTCGGCCAAAACCATAGCCAAAGAGCTATCTCTTGTTTTTAGCCATGTGGGTATTTGTAAGGAAATGCTTACGGACCAAGGTACACCCTTTATGTCCCGGGTTATGAAAGAGCTGTGCAAGTTGTTCAAAGTGACACAATTGCGTACATCTGTGTATCACCCCCAAACAGATGGGTTGGTTGAAAGATTCAACAAAACTCTAAAACAAATGTTAAAGAAGGTGGTGGATAAAGATGGAAAGGATTGGGACTGTCTAATTCCCTATTTAATGTTTGCTATTAGGGAGGTACCCCAATCCTCTATGGGTTCCTCACCCTTTGAGTTACTCTATGGGAGACACCCAAGAGGGATGTTGGATATCGCCAAGGAAACTTGGGAAAGTGAGAGTTCTCCCCACAGGAGTGTGATTGAGCATGTCACCCTGATGCAAGATAGAATTGCACAGGTAATGCCAATCGTAAAGGAACATTTGGCCCAAACGCAGTTGGCACAGCAGAGAATGTACAACCGTGGAGCCAAGACCCGGACCTTTTCCCCGGGGGATAAGATATTGGTACTTGTCCCTACGGTTGAAAGCAAGTGGCAAGGCCCCTACGAGATAATGAAAAAAGTGAGCGAAGTGAATTACAAGGTCAGACAACTAGGAAGGCGAAAGCCCGAACAGATCTATCACATTAATCTGTTGAAAGCCTGGAGGGATAGGGAATCCCTAGTCGCAAAAACGTTGTCACCAGCTCAGTCTGATTGCGTGATTCCTGAGGTTGGAATAGCAGTCACCTTGTCAAACCCCCAACAACAGGAGGTTAAGGAGTTTGTGCTTCGCAACAAGGAAGTTTTCTCTGAGCTGCCGGGACAAAAGTATGGGGTAGAGCATGATATTATTACCCCGCCCGGTGAAAGGGTGAAGCTAAAACCCTATCGGATCCCAGAGGCCCGACGGGAGGCAATACGCGAGGAAGTACAGAAAATGCTTAAGTTAGGGGTGATAGAGGAATCCCAAAGTGATTGGTCAAGTCCCATAGTGTTAGTGCCTAAACCGGATGGGAGCTGGCGATTTTGTAACGATTTCCGACAACTGAACAAAGTTACAAAATTTGACACCTACCCCATGCCACGTATAGATGAGTTGGTCGACCGGTTGGGAACAGCCCGATACATGACAACTCTTGATCTCACCAAAGGGTATTGGCAAATTCCCCTGGCCAAGTCGGCCAAGGAGAAAACCGCATTTGTAACCCCAGACGGGGCGTTCCAATATAAAAGAATGCCGTTTGGTTTACAGAATGCGCCGGCAACATTCCAGCAGAAAAAGGACCAGATACTGAGGCCCCATCAGAAGTATGCTGCGGCTTACCTAGATGATGTAATTATCTATAGCGCAGATTGGGCCTCGCATCTGCCAAAAGTGCAAGCAGTCCTAGACTCTATCTGGGAAGCTGGGTTTACGGCCAACCCCAAGAAGTGTACCATTGGACAGGAGGAGGCCAAGTATCTTGGGTACACCATTGGAAGGGGAGTAATAAAACCCCAAGTCAATAAAGTCGAGGCCATACAGAATTGGCCGCGTCCCAACAGCAAGAAGCAGGTACGAGCCTTTCTGGGAATCGCTGGTTATTATCGGCGATTCATTCCCCACTTTGCTTCTCAGGCTGTGCCCCTAACCAACCTGACAAAAGGGAAGGAGTCTGTCATGATTAAATGGACCCCAGAGGCTGAGGCAGCATTTAAATTCTTAAGAAAAGCCTTATGTAGCCAGCCAGTGTTGTACTCACCAGACTTCTCTAGGGACTTTGTCGTACAAAGTGATGCATCCGACGTTGGGTTAGGATCAGTATTGTCCCAGGTCTGGAACGGGGAAGAGCACCCAGTCATTTACCTCAGCAGGAAATTGAAGTCCCATGAGGTAAATTACGCCACGATTGAGAAGGAGTGTTTAGCGGTGAAGTGGGCTCTAGATTCCCTTCGGTACTATCTGCTAGGTAGGCACTTTGACATGATTACTGATCACGCTCCTTTAAAGTGGATGGCTCAAAACAAAGAGACAAATAGAAGAGTAAATAGGTGGTTCCTGGCCCTACAGGAATTCAACTTTACGGTAAAGCATCACCCTGGCATTCAAATGAGGAATGTGGATGCTTTGTCTCGAGTACATGCATGCCTGATTGCTTGTGTTCCAACCCCAAGGTTAAAACAAGAGGGGGGGGGGTATGTCACAGCATGCAGGTAAAATCACCAGGTTGCTTCCAGGATGGAAGGTATATATGTCCTAGATTCAGGCTTTATTCAGATTTATACCACTAGGGGGAGTGCGGGGAGTCTTGCGGGGGAAGAGTTAAAGAGCCCAGTTGAAGTAAGTGGGCTCGTTAGGGCCTCTACAAGAACTCCCAGCATGCTAAGGGAGATGCTCCAACCTGGAACCAGATCTGTATGGATAGTCTGGGGAGTGTGATCTCTGTGCGGTGAGCCAAAGCCTATGTGGTTATTGCTAAGAACTTCAAAAAAGCAGGGAGCTAGGGACTGGGACAGCACAAGGCTGTACCCAGTTGTTAGTTAGGGACACCAACGTGTATAGTGAGTAGTGATGAGCCGAACACCCCCGGGTTCGGTTCGCACCAGAACCCGCGAACGGACCGAAAGTTCGCACGAACTTTAGAACCCTATTAAATACAATGGATGCGAACGTTCGAAATCTAAAGTGCTATTTATAACGACTAATATGCATGTTATTGTCCTAAAAACGGTTTGGGAACCCGGGTTCTGCACCAGGGGACATGTATCAAACCCAAAAAAAGTTTTAAAAACGACCGTTTTTCGGGAGCAGTCATTTTAATGATGCATAAAGTGAAAAAAAAAAGTCAAATATTCCTTTAACCACTTCCCACCCGGCCACTGTATATATACGGCCGGGTGGGTGCTCTCTCCTTCTGAGTGGACGTTCCTGAACGTCCTTCAGAAGGAGCGTGATCGCACGCGCGCGCACCCGCGCGATCCCGATGCGCGCGTGTCCCGCGGACACGCCGCATCTCGGAACAGCAGGAGGGCACTGTGATTCGCCCTCCTGATCGGCACGATGGCTGTGTGTAATCACAGCCATCGTGATGTAAACACAGAGAGGGGGAGCTGGCACTTGTGAGGGGATCGCGCCGCCACGTGCACGCGCAGCGGCGCGATCCCGATCTGCCTGTACCCCCCAGAGATAGAAGGTGTGTGCAAACAGGAGGGCCATGTGATTGGCCCTCCTGATGACATGACGGCTGTCCAATGACAGCCGTCATGTAATGTAAACACAGAGCAGTTGTAACTGCTCTGATCTCTTCCTCCCCTCACACAGAGCCTGTCAGTGAGGAGAGGAAGAGACAATCTGTGCTGCAGCCGGGAGATCAGTGAGTTTTTAGCTGTTTGTCTGCTGTTTACCCACTGATCACCCAGCTAGTGTCCCCAAAACACAGTGTCCCCAAAACACAGTGTCCATAAAACACAGTGTCCATAAAACAGTGAAAACATCTGCCCGCCAACATCTTGCGCATCTGCCCGCCAACATCTGGCACAGCTGCCCGCCAACATTTGGCACAGCTGCCCGCCAACAGCTGCCCACCAACAGCTGCCCACCAACATCTGGCGCATCTGCCCGCCAACATCTTGCGCATCTGCCCGCCAACATCTTGCGCATCTGCCCGCCAACATCTTGCGCAGCTGCCCGCCAACATCTGGCACAGCTGCCCGCCAACATCTGGCCGCCAACAGCTGCCCACCAACATCTGGCACATCTGCCCGCCAACATCTGATCGCCAGCATCTGACCGCCAACAGCTGCCCGCCAACAGCTGGCACATCTGCCCGCCAACATCTGCCCTGCCAACATCTGGCACATCTGACTCCCAACATCTGGCAGTAAACATCTGCCCGCCAACAGCTGCCACATCTGCCCGCCAACAGCTGCCACATCTGCCCGCCATCTGCCCACCAACAGCTGCCCGCCAACATCTGGCACAGCTGCCCGCCAACATCTGATCGCCAGCATCTGACCACCAACAGCTGCCCGCCAACAGCTGGCACATCTGCCCGCCAACATCTACCCTGCCAACATCTGGCACATCTGACTCCCAACATCTGGCAGTAAACATCTGCCCGCCAACAGCTGCCACATCTGCCCGCCAACATCTGGCCGCCAACATCTGACATCTGCCCGCCAACATCTGACCGCCAACAGCTGCCCTGCCAACATCTGGCACATCTGCCCGCCAACATCTGACACATCTGGCCGCCAACATCTGACCGCCAACAGCTGCCCGCCAACATCTGCCCTGCCAACATCTGGCACATCTGACCGCCAACATCTGGCACATCTGACCGCCAACATCTGGCACATCTGCCCACATGGCTAAACGATTCTACAGCAGCGAGGAGGCTCTCCAGATACTCCAGGGTATGTCGGACGAGAGTAGCGAGGAACTCTCTCTGTCAGAATCGGATAGTGAATATTATCCAGAGGAAAGTAGTGGCTCTGAAATAGAAACTGAGGATAGAATCGTAACAAGTGAGATCAGGAGTTATGAGCAGGCGCCGCAGACATCCACCAGCAGCGCAGCACTCCAGGACATCCACCAGCAGGCATCCACCAGCAGTGCATGACTCCATGATGATATGCAGGCATCCACCAGCAGCGCATCACGCCAGGATAGGCAGGCATCCTCCAGCAGCGCATCACGCCAGAATAGGCAGGCATCCGCCAGCAGCGCATCACGCCAGGATAGGCAGGCATCCGCCAGCAGCGCATCACGCCAGGATAGGCAGGCATCCGCCAGCAGCGCATCACACCAGGATAGGCAGGCATCCGCCAGCAGCGCATCATGCCAGGATAGGCAGGCATCCGCCAGCAGTTCTGCAACTTTTCTAGAGGATAGGCCAAATGCTAGCAATGGGGCGTCCCATCAACAACGAGGCAGGGCCCATACTAGCCTCCCCGATCTTCTACTGTATCCAACATGGCTGCCCGATACGTCAGTAGAACCTATCATTCCCCCTTTTACAGCCCAGCCAGGCCCTCAGATACAGTCGGAAAATGCTACCCCGATTTATTATTTTAAATTATTTTTTACTGATGATATCCTAACCTACATTGTGGAGCAGTGTAATCTATACGCCAGTCAATATATAGCCAACAATCCAAATTCTTCCTATGCCCGTCCTTTTGTTTGGAAACCCCTCACCGTGGAAGAATTTAAAATTTTCCTTGGCCTAACCCTCAACATGAGGCTGACAAAAAAAAATGAACTCCATTCCTACTGGTCTACCCGACCTATCTACCACATGCCAATCTATTCATCTTTTATGAAAAGAACCCGTTACGAGATGATAATGAGGTTTCTACACTTCAACGACAATGCCCAATGCCTCCCTCGAAATCATCCCAATTATGATAAATTATTTAAAATTCGGCCCCTAATCATTTTTTTTTGCGCCAGCTTCAAGCAGATGTTTACCCCTGATGTAAATATATGTGTAGATGAATCATTAGTACACTTCACAGGAAGACTTGGAATAAAGCAATACCTCCCCAGTAAAAGAGCCAGACGTGGGGTAAAATTTTATAAGGCATGTGACAGGGCCACGGGTTACACATATGATTTTATAATTTATGAGGGAAAAGACAGACAGCTAAACCCCCCTGGATGCCCTACCTACATGGGAACAAGTGGCAAAATTGTCTGGCAGCTGATTGAACCATTGCTTGGGAAAGGTTACCACCTATACGTAGACAATTTCTATACAAGTCTCCCACTTTTTCGCCATCTGTACCAAAAGAAAACTGTGGCCTGTGGGACAGCACAGACCAACCGTAAAGGCTTCCCACAGAGATTGGTTGCCAAGAAACTGAAACAGGGGGAAATGGCCAGTATGCGGACTGAAGAGGTCCTAGCATTGAAGTGGAGAGATAAAAAAAGAGATGTCTACATCCTTTCCACAATGCATGATGACACCTTGGTGGAACTGCAGAGAAGAAGAGGCCCCGTCCAGAAGCCAAAATGTGTGCATGACTATAATCTTTACATGGGGGGGGGTGGATATGAATGACCAGATGATGCAGCCCTACTTGGCCACCAGGAAATCACTGTTTTGGTACAAAAAAGTTGCCATTTATTTGATGCAACTAGCCCTTTTCAATTCTTATATCATTTTTTCTAAGTGCACCCAAAGTTCCCTAACCTATCTAAAATTCCAAGAAGACTTGATCGGAGCCCTTCTCTATCCCCATGGCCAAGCCCCTCAACTAATTCGCTACGATGCAGTAGCCAGACTCCACGAAAGGCACTTCTCCGAAATCCTCCCTCTTACCGAAACAGGTCGCAAACCCCCAAAAAAATGTCGTGTGTGTTCAAGTAGAGGAATTCGTTGTGACACCCGATACTACTGTCCCCAATGTCCCTCCCAGCCAGGCCTTTGTATTGGAAAGTGCTTTCAGAGCTATCATACTTTACTAAACTATTAGTAAAGTGAAGATGATTTTTTTTCCAGTTTCCACCATCTGCCATTTCTGTGAATGACCCGGACTGTTTTCGACTATGCCTCTGCCAACCATGTTTCTGCCTTCAACGTGAATTGACCTCGGCCTGTTAAATGACCATGCTTTTTGCCTGCCTCCTAAACTGATCATTTGAGTACAGCACAGGGGTCTCACATATTTGAGGGGCTCCAGAAAAGAGTTTCCGAGTGGAGAAAATGTTTTTCTCCAAGTGTTGTTTTTCTCGGATTAGGGTCTGGAGACTCGGAGGCTTCGTAGAGATTTGGGTGGGAAGAAGCCTCTACCCCTGTTCTTAGGTCTTTCCTGACCAAGGCCTAAATGTTATAGTGCTGCCACCTGAACTGGCCGTGCCTCTGCCTGCCACCTGAACTGGCCGTGCCTCTGCCTGCCACCTGAACTGGCCATTCCTCTGCCTGCCACCTGAACTGGCCATTCCTCTGCCTGCCACCTGAACTGGCCATGCCTCTGCCTGCCACCTGAACTGGCCATGCCTCTGCCTGCCACCTGAACTGGCCATGCCTCTGCCTGCCACCTGAACTGCCTGCTAAACCATGGACCATGTTCATAGGTTTCCATATCTCTGTTTCCCTGCTGGACAATTCCTGGACATTTCCTATGGCTGTCTGGACCAATGCTTTGACTGCTCTGGAACGGTATTCCTGCCTGCTAAAACCATAGGTGAGCCTTTTTTTTATTACCTTTTGCTCAGCAGAATGTATTTTGGGGTGTAATTCTTGGTGTGTACATGCTATGTGTTAGAAGCCTGAAGGTGCTACTTGCATGTTGGGCCTCTGTATGTGGCCAGGCTGTGGAAAAGTCTCACACATGGGGTATCACTATACTCAGGACGAGTAGCAGAATGTATTTTGGGGTGTTATTTTTGCTGTGTACATACTATGTGTTAGAAAGATCTTCTGAATTGACAACTTTGTGAAAAAAAAATATGTTTTAATTTTTTTTCCACACTTTCCAAAAACTTTTGGAAAGAAATTACATGTTCAAAAGACTTATTATGCCTCATAGAAAATACATTGGGTTGTTTTCTTTCCAAAATGGGGTCATTTTGTGGGTAATTCCATTGTCCTTGTTCTCCAGGGCCTTCAGAAATGTGATAGGTACTCAGGAAATGAAATGTGTAATTTATGCCTTTAGAGCGCCTGATGGTGCTACTTGGATGTTTGGCCTCCGTATGTGGCCAGGATGTGGAAAAGTCTCACACATGTGGTATCGCCATACTCAGGACGAGTAGCAGAATGTATTTCGGGGTGTTATTTTTGCTATGTACATACTATGTGTTAGAAAGATCTTCTAAATTGACAACTTTGTGAAAAAAAATATGTTTTAATTTTTTTCCCACATTTTCCCAAAACTTTTGGAAAGAAATGACATGTTCAAAAGACTTATTATGCCTCATAGAAGATACATTGGGTTGTTTTCTTTCCAAAATGGGGTCATTTTGTGGGTAATTCCATTGTCCTTGTTCTCCAGGGCCTTCAAAAATGTGATAGGTACTCAGGAAATGAAATGTGTAATTTATGCCTTTAGAGCGCCTGATGGTGCTACTTGGATGTTTGGCCTCCGTATGTGGCCAGGATGTGGAAAAGTCTCACACATGTGGTATCGCCATACTCAGGACGAGTAGCAGAATGTATTTCGGGGTGTTATTTTTGCTATGTACATACTATGTGTTAGAAAGATCTTCTAAATTGACAACTTTGTGAAAAAAAAATATGTTTTAATTTTTTTCCCACATTTTCCCAAAACTTTTGGAAAGAAATGACATGTTCAAAAGACTTATTATGCCTCATAGAAGATACATTGGGTTGTTTTCTTTCCAAAATGGGGTCATTTTGTGGGTAATTCCATTGTCCTTGTTCTCCAGGGCCTTCAAAAATGTGATAGGTACTCAGGAAATGAAATGTGTAATTTATGCCTTTAGAGCGCCTGATGGTGCTACTTGGATGTTTGGCCTCCGTATGTGGCCAGGATGTGGAAAAGTCTCACACACTGGGTATCGCCATACTCAGGATGAGTAGCAGAATGTATTTTGGGGTGTTATTTTTGCTATGTACATACTATGTGTTAGAAAGATCTTCTAAATTGACAACTTTGTCATTCAAAGTGCGAGAGCACTGAAAGCTGAAAATTGGTCTGGGAAGGAAGGGGGTTTAAGTGCCCAGTATTGATGTGGTTAAATATCGTACCTGGGGGGTGTCTAAAGTATGCCTGTGAAGTGCCACGTGTTTCCCATGTTTAGAACTGTCCCTGCACAAAATTACATTTCTAAAGGAAAAAAAGCCATTTAAAACTGCTTGCGGCTTTAATGTAATGTCTGGTCCCGGTAATATGGATGAAAATCTTTAAGAAAAATGGCATAGCTACCCCATCACAGCCCCCCCCCCACCCCAGCCCATTACCAGCCCCTTTGGGTCTTGTATGGATATTAAGGGGAACCCTGCACACAAAATAAAAAAGGCCCTATATACTCTGAACAGCCGTATACAGGCGGTGTATACAAGACAGGGACTGTAGGTTTGTTGTTATGTAGAATCTGTTTGTAATTTTGAACAGGTACATTGTTTAAGTGTAGCTCCAGCCAAAAAATCTATTTTTAAGCTTTTTGGAAAACATAGGGAAGGGTTATCACCCCTGTAACATTTGTTTTGCTGTCTGTGCAGTGTGCACCTGTTCAGAACAGTTCACCTCACTTTCCGTCCTAATGACAAATGTGTTTTGAAAATTTGGGTTTTTTATTGAAACAAGAATTGGTGATAAAGCATCAGTGGAGAGGAGACACTTTTTTTCCCATATTAACTCTTACAGGAGAGAATTTCCCTTCCTAGGGGTAGATTTCCTCTCACTTCCTGTTGTATCCTTCCGTTTGCAAGGAGGAGTCGTTTCTAAGTTGGATGTTTGAAAGTAGGGGCCTGCCGTATATACTCAGCTGAAATTTGCCCCTTACATGTTTTTGTTGCCACAACACTGTGAGCCCTCATAGTTACTCTTGGTGGGCGCATGAATGGGCCCTGCTGTGAATTATTAGATCAAGAATTGTAATTGCATGCCCCTGTTGAACAGGGGCTGAAAAATTGGGCCTTTGGTGGTGGTGGTGGTGGTGGTGTTGACACAACACTGTAAGGGCTCACAGTTAGTCTTGGTGGGTGCAGGAATGGGCCCTGCTGTGAATTATTAGATCAATAATTGTAATTACATTCTGTTAAACAGGGGCAGAAAAATTGGGCCTTAGGCACTGGTGCCACAACACTGCAACCCCTCACAGATACTGTACTTGGAGCACAGCAATGAGCCCTGTTGCAAAGTATTGCATCAAAAATTGTAATTACACGCCCCTGTTAAACAGGGGCTGAAAAATTGGGCCTTAGGCACTGGTGCTGGTGCCACGACACTGCAGCCTCTCCCAGATACTCTAGTTGAAGTGCAGGAATGAGCCCTGCTGCAAAGCATTGCATAAAAAATTGTAAAAACACGCCCCTGTTAAACAGGGGCTGAAAAATTGGGCCATAGCCACTGGTGGCGGCACCCAGAAACAAAAATGTTCTTCCAAGCTATCATCATCAATCGGATCATTGAGGAGGAGGAGGAGGAGGAGGAGGATAGTCAGTCAACATAACAGGACAGTCTCTCAGCATCAGCATCAAGGGATGTGACATTTGAAAATAAATTAGTTTGTTATATCAGCTTCAGGTGCTTGGTAGCTGGTGGTGATCCAAGACTGGTTTATCTTTATGAAGGTCAGTCGATCAACAGAGTCGGTGGACAGGCGCACCCTGTGATCCGTGACAAATCCTCCAGCAGCACTGAATGTGCGTTCTGAAAGAACGCTGGATGCAGGACAGGCCAGTAGCTCAATTGCATACTGTGCAAGCTCTAGCCAGTGATCCATCCTCAAGACCCAGTAAGCCAGAGGATTTTCGGTGGGGAAGGTGTCCAAGTCTGACCTTGCCCCTAGGTATTCCTGCACCATGTATATCAGACGCTGGCGATGGTTGCTGGAACCGATCATACCTTGGGGCTGCGGACTAAAGAATTGTCTGAACGCATCGGTCAGACGGCCACCTTCCCCACCGCTCCTTCTTTGACTGACCGAAGCCTCAGCAACTCGTTGTCCAGGACCAGGAGTTTGTAACCTCCCAGTCTCTGGGAACGCGTTGCACAGACCTTTCTGCAAGGCCTCCCAGAGTTGTCTCATCCTCTGCTCCCTCTGCAACGGTAAGATAAGGTCCGCAACCTTACCCTTGTACCGTGGATCAAGGAGAGTGGCCAGCCAGTAATGGTCCCTCTCCTTGATCCGAAGAATACGAGGATCCTTCCGCAGACTTTACAGGATCAGGGAGGCCATGCAGCGTAGGTTAGCTGAGGCATTCGGTCCGGAGTCCTCTGGGTCACTAAGGACGACATGATCCGCAGCCACCTCCTCCCAGCCACGTACAAGTCCACTGGTTTCTTGGGACTGTAAATCATCCCTAAAAGACCGCTGCTGATGATGCTGAGTGCCAGGCTCCACCTCCATGCTGACACAATCCTCCTCCTCCTCTTCTTCCTGTGCGATGGGTGGGACAGAAAGAACACTGTCTGGGTAAAGGGGGCCTTGAGAGGCAAGGAAGTCCTCCTCTTCCTGCCTCTGTTCTGCCTCAAGTGCCCTGTCCATTATTCCACGCAGCGTATGTTCCAACAGGTGGACAAGAGGTACAGTGTCACTGATGCATGCACTGTCACTGCTCACCATCCTCGTGGCCTCCTCAAATGGTGCCAGGACAGTGCATGCATCCCTAATCATGCCCCACTAGCGTGGTGAAAAAAACCCGAGCTCCCCTGACCCTGTCCTGGTGCCGTAGTCGCACAGGTACTCATTGATGGCCCTCTGCTGCGTGTGCAGCCGCTGCAGCATGGCCAACGTTGAGTTCCACTTGGTGGGCATGTCACATATAAGGCGGTTCTTGGGCAGGTTCAACTCCTTTTGCAGCTCAGCCAGGCGAGCACTGGCATTATAAGATCTGCGGAAATGCACACAGACTTTCCTGGCCTGCCTCAGGACATCCTGTCAGCCCGGGTACCTGCCCAAGAACCGCTGCACCACCAGGTTAAGGACGTGAGCCACACAGGGCACATGGGTCAGTTGTCCCCATTGGAGGGCGGAGAGGAGGTTGGTGCCATTGTCGCAAACTACCATTCCTGGCTTAAGCTGGCGTGGCGTCAACCACCTAATGGCCTGCCCCTGCAGAGCAGACAGAACCTCTGCCCCAGTGTGGCTCCTGTCCCCCAAACACACCAGCGCAAGCACGGCATGGCATCTTTTTGCCTGCATACTTGCGTAGCCCCTTAACGCCTATGGAGCACCGCTGGTTCCGAGGACAAAGCACAGGAAGAGACCATGGAGGAAGAAGAAGAGGAGGGGGTGGAGGACAGAGGTGTGTCACAACCAGTAGTAGCATTTTGGAGGTGTGGCGTGGAACAACCTCCAACACTACTGCACCTTGTCCTGCATCCTTCCCAGCTGCCAAAAGAGTGACCCAATGGGCCGTGAAAGAAAGGTAACGCCCCTGTCCATGCCTGCTGGACCATGAGTCAGCGGTAATATGCACCTTACCGCTGACCGCCCTGTCCAGCGAGGCCAAGACATTGCCTTCCACATGCCGGTAGAGAGCCGGAATCGCCTTCCATGAGAAAAAGTGGCATTTGGGAACCTGCCACTGAGGAACCGCACATTGCACAAACTCACGGAAGGGGGCCGAGTCTACCAGCTGAAAAGGCAGCAGTTGAAGCGCTAGCAATTTAGCCAAGCTAGCATTCAACCGCTGGGCATGTGGATGGTAGGGAGTGAACTTCTTTCGACGGTCCAGCAGCTGGGGCAGGGAAATTTGCCTGCTAGAATCAGACGTCGGGGTACTGCTAGCAGAGTGCCCGCATGTACTTGGCTGTGACACAACTAATTCTACACCTTCATTCCTCTCAGAGCAGGTTTCAGAGAGGACTGAAGGTATAGTGGGGTTGGAGATCCCAGCTGATGCGGTGCAAGAAGAGGTCCGCTTTGTTCTTTGGTGTGGGTCTTTGTCAGGGAAATTCCCCGTCTGTTGTCACCAATCTGCGCTCAGTGCGCATGCGCGGCAAAACGGCGCATCGGCGCATGCGCGTGCGTGGCGGGACGGCGCTTCGGCGTGCTCGGGTGCGCGCTCCGGCGCAACGACGAATGCGCGTGCGCAATAGCTCGCCAATGGGACTACAGGCGGGCCTATTTAAACAGACGCAGTAACACTATCTGGTTGCTGGTTTGTCAGCTTTACTGTGTTTCTTGTGCCTGAAAGAAGTTAAAGTTCTCCTGCTGTGACCCGGACCGGATTTGACTACGCTTCTGCTTCTCCTGAACCTGACCCCTTGGCTTGCTAAACGGACTTCTACCTCTCTCCTTGTGCTTGACCCTCGGCCTGTGACCCGGATCTGCTGCCTGTCTCCAGCCCTCTACCTTCTGCCTGTACCCTGGACTTCTTGCCTAACCTGACTATACTGGTGCTTCCTGCTAAACTCCTAAACGGACTTGTGCCTTGCTACTGGTTGCTGTTTGACCCTGTCTACCCTTGGTGTTTGACTCCTGGCCTGTTCTTCAGACTCATCCCTGCTAGATTCTTCAGCAAGACACCTCTACCTGCTGGTGGCCAGTGCTCCCTCGTGCCGTCCTCTCCCTGTCTCACCTCCAGGGGGCGGAGTGCGCTTGGGTGCAAGGGTGAACCACTCTCGGCATCTCGGCCTCGGTAAGTACGTAGCCTGATAGTACAAACCAGCCAGATGTCTGAGGCCGACAGAGTGCGTTCCCCATTTGACATCCTCTGCTAGCAGGTCTCCACCCTAACGGACATTGTCCAAAGACTCCAAGAGGGATATACCCAGATTGATGGCCGTCTTCAACAGCTCACCGGTCTCCTAGGGCCAGGCCCCACAGCTGCCACCTCTGCCAACACCGCCACCAACTCCCAAGTACCTACGAGTTCTACAGTAGTGATGGCCACCCCTGAACCCAGGGTCCCTATTCCGGAACGTTTTTCGGGTATCCGCAAAAAGTACCGGGCCTTTAAAAACGCCTGCTCCCTCTACCTTGCCCTCCAACCAAGGACCTTCTCTTCGGAAGCAGTAAAGGTGGGGTTTATCATCTCCCTCTTAACGGATGACCCTCAAGCCTGGGCCCATGGCCTGATGGAGCAACAAAGCCCCATATTGGACTCAGTAGAGACATTTTTTGAACATATGGCTCAATTATACGATGATCCCCAGCGATCAGCCACGGCCGAGTCCGTCCTCCATAACCTAACTCAGGGGAGAAGGCCGGTGGAAGACTATACGTCGGAATTTAGGAAATGGTCCGCCGACACCAAATGGAATGAGGCGGCCCTCAGATACCAATACCGCCAGGGACTATCTGAGACTCTCAAGGACGAGCTGGCCAGGATCGAAACCCCCACTACCTTGGAGAACCTGATCCAATCCGCCATACAACTCGATAGGCGTCTGCGTGAACGACGGGCGGAGCGATTTCAATCTCCTCGTCCCAACTGGCCTCCATCCAGGACGGTACCTCACTACCCACCAACCTCTGCGCCTGCAGTCACACCTCTTCCTGAGCCAGAACCCATGCAGCTCGGGTTGGTTCGGGCTCCCCTGACTCCTGAGGAAAAACAGCGAAGGCGCCAGGCCAATCTGTGCCTATATTGCGGGGGTGCCGGCCACTTCCTCCTCAACTGCCCCGTAAGACCTAGTAAGTCTATCTCTAAAGACACTTTAAACTATCAACTCTTTGACAACCCTCAGTCTTATGTCATTCTCTTTGTGTCTCTACAGCTGCCAGAAGGGGCAATCCGCCTCCCGGCAATTATTGATTCTGGAGCCTGCAGCTGCTTCCTGGACTCTGCCTTAGCCTCAAGATTCCATGTCCCCACTCAACCTAAGGACCACTGCCTTCAGATCCACCTGGCGGATGGGTCCTTGCCCCGTTCAGGGCTGATCATGCAGGAAACCAAACCTATCCTTGCCATCTCTGACTCGGGTCATCAAGAACTTCTCCGGTTAGACCTCATACCTTCCCCGATGTTCCCCATCATCCTGGGTCTTCCCTGGCTACAGGCACACGAGCCCCTCATAAATTGGGTGAAGAAAGAGGTTAGCTTCACCTCCTCCTATTGTTCCCAGAACTGTCTTGCCTCTGCCTCTACGGTCTGCGCTTCCATGATTGCCAAGCCGGACAACCTACAGCATGTTCCTTCCATCTATCTAGAATTCCGGGACGTGTTCGATAAGCAGCAAGCCGACCATCTACCACCTCATCGGCCCTATGATTGCCCTATCGATCTCTTGCCGGGCTCCAAAATTCCGTTCGGACGTATCTTTCCATTGTCCGAAACCGAGTTGAAAGCCCTCAAGGCTTATATTGATGAAAACCTCCAGAAGAGATTCATTCGCCCTTCCTCCTCTCCAGCCGGTGCAGGAATCTTCTTTGTGGAAAAGAAAGACGTGTCCTTAAGACCCTGTATCGATTACCGGGACCTAAACAAGATAACCATTAAGAACAGGTACCCACTACCCCTTATTCCGGAGCTATTTCAGCGCTTCCGATCTGCTCGGGTCTTTTCCAAACTGGATCTACGGGGGGCCTACAATCTTATCAGAATCAGGGCCGGAGACGAGTGGAAAACCGCCTTCAGATCTCGTTTCGGACACTTTGAGTATTCGGTCATGCCGTTCGGTCTTTGTAATGCTCCAGCCACCTTCCAACACCTAGTCAACGACATTTTCAGACAGCACCTTGATGACTTCTTAGTAGTGTACCTGGACGATATCCTCATCTTTTCCACCAACATCGAACTCCACTGGGCTCATGTCATGAAGGTCCTCACCATCCTTCGGAAGCACAAACTCTACCTCAAAGCTGAGAAATGCGAGTTCGAAAAGACCACCGTACAGTTCCTCGGCTTTATCATTTCCATCGATGGGGTCGCAATGGACCCGCAGAAGGTGAAGGCCATTCAGGACTGGCCAGCCCCAACCGACAAGAAGGGGGTACAGCGGTTTATAGGCTTCGCCAACTTCTATAGGAGATTCATCGTGGGCTTTTCCTCCATTGTGGCCCCAATAACCCAACTTACCCGGCAAAATAACCGTTTTCACTGGTCTCCAGAAGCTCAGGAGGCCTTCTCTCGCCTCAAGGACGTCTTCACTTCAGCACCAGTACTTCAGCACCCGGATCCTCTACTGCCGTTCACCCTGGAAGTGGACGCCTCTGAGACAGCCATCGGAGCCATCCTCTCTCAAAGACGAGGCCCCAAGGCTCTCCTGTATCCAGTAGCCTTTGCCTCTAAAAAGTTGACTCCCCCGGAGCGAAACTATGATGTAGGGGACCGGGAATTACTGGCCATAAAATTTGCACTGGAGGAATGGCGATACCTTCTGGAGGGGGCAGTGCACCCCATCATGATCTTCACAGATCATAAAAATCTAGAGTACTTAAGAACAGCTCAACGTCTACGCCCCAGGCAGGCCCGTTGGGCCCTTTTCTTCACCCGGTTCAACTTTCACATTTCCTATAGACCCGGCTCCAAGAATGGGAAGGCGGATGCGCTATCCAGGATGTTTCCGGAAACCCCTCATTCGGCCCAACCGGGCACCATTCTGTCAGCTCAGAACTTTCTGTTGATTCCCCGGGCCGATCTACTCACCTCTATTAAAATCGCTTCCGGGCTCTGCTCTGATCCGGTTACTACCTCCCTGGAGAAGCGGGACGGCCTATTCTGGTCCCAGGACAAGACTTTCGTCCCTCTGGAAACAAGACCGCTGGTCTTGAGGACCTTCCACGATCTCAAACTGGCAGGTCACTTCGGAGCACGTAAATCGTCGGAACTTGTCTCCCGCTCCTTCTGGTGGCCAGGCTGGAGGCAAGATTGTAAGTCTTATGTCGCTTCCTGCACTCAGTGTCAGCGTAACAAGGGGCCAAACACCAAGAGTTGGGGCCTGCTCAAACCCTTACCCATTCCTGAGCGCCCTTGGGCGGACGTGTCCATGGACTTTATCGTGGACCTGCCTTCCTCCGGAGGGTTTACCACGATTCTGGTCGTTGTGGACCGCCTCTCAAAAATGGCTCACTTTTTACCGATGATTGGGACACCTTCAGCCATGGATACCGCTCAAATCTTTTTTAAGGAGATAACCAGGCTTCATGGAATACCAAAGAGTATCACCTCCGACAGAGGGGTCCAGTTCACTTCAAAATTCTGGAAGGAACTCTGCAAGTCACTAGAAGTCAAAACCTGCCTCTCGTCAGCGTACCACCCCCAAAGCAATGGCCAGACGGAAAGAACCAATCAGACCCTGGAGCAATACCTCCGTTGTTTCTGCTCTGCTTCCCAGGATGACTGGGCATCTCTACTTCCTTACGCAGAGTTTGCCTATAACAATTCAATGCATTCTGCTACCAATCAAACCCCCTTTTGGGCCAATTACGGTTTTCATCCCTCCTTTCTCCCTGAAAACATCCCCGAGAGCCCTGTTCCCGCGGTCCAGGACCGAGTGGCTTCTGTCCAGGCGAATTTCCAAAGACTCCAGGAGATGATGCGGAATGCCCAAGGATCCTACAAGAAATTTTATGACCGGGGAAGGAAGGAAAACCCGGCGTTCAGAGTCGGGGAAAAAGTTTGGCTTTCCGCCGCCAACCTCAGATTGCCTATTCCCTCTCGAAAGCTCGGCCCTAGATTTATCGGGCCCTTCAAGATCAAACGAGCTATTAATCCTGTGGCTTTTGAACTAGCATTACCTGATTCCTATAGGATTCACCCAGTGTTCCACTCATCTTTATTAAAACCCGTCATTCCCAACGCCTTTCCTGGAAGAGATGAACCTCCTCCACCACCAGTTGAAGTAGATGGGGAAAAAGAATTTGAGATGGAATCCATCCTGGGCTGTAGGAAAAAAGGCAGACAGTTACAAGACTTGGTTAAATGGAAGGGGTACCCCCCGGAGGACAACTCCTGGGAACCATCCAGGAACTTGCATGCTCCTCGCCTAATACGAGCCTTTCACCAAGAACATCCGGAATTAATGGCCAGTCTGGGCGTCCGGAGTCCGCCCCTCGGGGGGGCACTGTCAGGGAAATTCCCCGTCTGTTGTCACCAATCTGCGCTCAGTGCGCATGCGCGGCAAAACGGCGCATCGGCGCATGCGCGTGCGTGGCGGGACGGCGCTTCGGCGTGCTCGGGTGCGCGCTCCGGCGCAACGACGAATGCGCGTGCGCAATAGCTCGCCAATGGGACTACAGGCGGGCCTATTTAAACAGACGCAGTAACACTATCTGGTTGCTGGTTTGTCAGCTTTACTGTGTTTCTTGTGCCTGAAAGAAGTTAAAGTTCTCCTGCTGTGACCCGGACCGGATTTGACTACGCTTCTGCTTCTCCTGAACCTGACCCCTTGGCTTGCTAAACGGACTTCTACCTCTCTCCTTGTGCTTGACCCTCGGCCTGTGACCCGGATCTGCTGCCTGTCTCCAGCCCTCTACCTTCTGCCTGTACCCTGGACTTCTTGCCTAACCTGACTATACTGGTGCTTCCTGCTAAACTCATAAACGGACTTGTGCCTTGCTACTGGTTGCTGTTTGACCCTGTCTACCCTTGGTGTTTGACTCCTGGCCTGTTCTTCAGACTCATCCCTGCTAGATTCTTCAGCAAGACACCTCTACCTGCTGGTGGCCAGTGCTCCCTCGTGCCGTCCTCTCCCTGTCTCACCTCCAGGGGGCGGAGTGCGCTTGGGTGCAAGGGTGAACCACTCTCGGCATCTCGGCCTCGGTAAGTACGTAGCCTGATAGTCTTTAAGGTAGGCTTGCCAACGAGCTGCATGGCAGGTCAACATATGTCTGGTCAAGCATGTGGTGCCCAAGCGGGTGATGTTTTGGCCACGCGATTTATGCTTGAGACATATGTTGCAAACAGCAGCTGTGTGATCAGATGCACTCGACTCAAAAAAGGCCCACACCAAAGAACTTTTTGAATAACGGGCAGAGGCAGCGCCCTGCACAGGCGGAGCTCTGCGGTGTGATTCCGTCGGTGTGCTGCCCTTACGCTGGCCCCCCGAGGGCATCCTGCCTCGTTGGAGATGTGCCTCCTCCTCATCCTCCTCATCCTCCTCCTCTTCCTCTTCCTCCTCCTCCTCTCTCCTATTAGGCACTCACGCTACTGCCTTCCTCTAGCTGGGTATCATCATCAGACCCTTCGAAACGCTGGGAATCCTCCTGGAGCATGAACCCAACACTGTGCTCAAACAGTTCGGGGGACTCCTCAGGAGGACATGGTTGGTCTAGGGAAGGAGTGACTGATGATGACATTGATACCAGGGAAGAGGACGCTTTGGCAGCTGCTTTGCCAGTACCCTGAGCCTGGGTGAGAGAGGATGAGGAGGATGAGGAGGGCTTGGTCATCCACTCTACCAAGTCTTCGGCATGATGCGGCTCAACACGTCCAGCTGCCGAAAAGAAGGACAAGCGTGTCCCATGGCCACGTGCTGATGGCGATGCACCGCGTCCACGACCAGCACTGTTGTCTCTAGACACAGAGCCTGCTTGCCCTCTTTTATTGGCTCCTGACTGTCTGCCTCTCCTTGTTTGCCTTCCAGACATTCTAATGGCCTTCAGGGAAATGGGAAAACCAGCATTAAGGCCTAGCTTCAGGAGTATATTTTGCAGGAATCACACTACGCCTGCTGTAGGTGCTGCAAATGCCTGTTGGTGTAACACACCAGGAAAAAGCAGCAATACAGGCTAAGTTCAGGTGTAATATGGTCAGGAGGCACACTCCACCCGCTGTAAGTGCCGCAAAATCCTGTTGGTGTAACACACCAGGAAAAAGCAGCAATACAGGCTAAGTTCAGGTGTAATATGGTCAGGAGGCACACTCCGCCCACTGTAAGTGCCGCAAAATCCTGTTGGTGTAACACACCAGGAAAAAGCAGCAATACAGGCTAAGTTCAGGTGTAATATGGTCAGGAGGCACACTCCGCCCGCTGTAAGTGCCGCAAAATCCTGTTGGTGTAACACACAAGGAAAAAGCAGCAATACAGGCTAAGTTCAGGTGTAATATGGTCAGGAGGCACACTCCGCCCGCTGTAAGTGCCGCAAAATCCTGTTGGTGTAACACACCAGGAAAAAGCAGCAATACAGGCTAAGTTCAGGTGTAATATGATCAGGAGGCACACTCCGCCCGCTGTAAGTGCCGCAAAATCCTGTTGGTGTAACACACCAGGAAAAAGCAGCAATACAGGCTAAGTTCAGGTGTAATATGGTCAGGAGGCACACTCCGCCCGCTGTAAGTGCCGCAAAATCCTGTTGGTGTAACACACCAGGAAAAAGCAGCAATACAGGCTAAGTTCAGGTGTAATATGGTCAGGAGGCACACTCCGCCCGCTGTAAGTGCCGCAAAATCCTGTTGGTGTAACACACCAGGAAAAAACAGCAATACAGGCTAAGTTCAGGTGTAATATGGTCAGGAGGCTCACTCCGCCCGTTGTAAGTGCCGCAAAATCCTGTTGGTGTAACACACCAGGAAAAAGCAGCAATACAGGCTAAGTTCAGGTGTAATATGGTCAGGAGGCACACTCCGCCCGCTGTAAGTGCCGCAAAATCCTGTTGGTGTAACACACCAGGAAAAAGCAGCAATACGGGCTAACTTCAGGTGTATAATGTGCAGGAGGCTTAGCAACAATGACACTGACACTGTCCCCTGCCTATCCTTCTCTCTCCCTGCACACAAGGTTTATCAAAGTATATGACACTGACACTCTCCCTGCCTATCCTTCTCTCTCCCTGCACACAAGGTTTAGCAAAGAATATGACACTGACACTGTCCCCTGCCTATCCTTCTCTCTCCCTGCACACAAGGTTTATCAAAGTATATGACACTGACACTCTCCCTGCCTATCCTTCTCTCTCCCTACACACAAGGTTTAGCAAAGAATATGACACTGACACTCTCCCTGCCTATCCTTCTCTGTCCCTACACACAAGGTTTAGCAAAGAATAGAGTTGACACTGTCCCTGCCTATCCTTCACTTTTCCTGCTCCGGAACACACTACACGAGGCCGCCGCGCTGGCGGCCTTTTATAGTGTGGGGCGTGTACTAAACCCCCTCAGCTATAATTGGCCACAGGCATCCTGCCTGTGGCCAATCATTGCTCTCCTCGCTGCCGGCGCTGTGATTGGCCAAGCATACAGGGTCACAGTGCATGCTTGGCCAATCACAGCGCCGGGATTACACTGCGATGGCGCAGTGTATTGTGGGCCGTTCGCGTCACTCGAATTTGGCGCGAACGGCCCAAATCGTTCGTTGTTCGCCGAACGCGCGAACAGCCGATGTTCGAGTCGAACCTATGTTCGACTCGAACACCGAGCTCATCCCTAATAGTGAGTGGTCAAGTTGACCAGCATTTCTTTTCATGTTTCTTTTGTTTTTGCTGTATTTTTTTGTCTGTATATAGTTCAAACAAAACCACACCCTTTTGTTTTCTCCTACCA
Organism: Rana muscosa; assembly: GCA_029206835.1. Taxonomy (NCBI): domain Eukaryota; kingdom Metazoa; phylum Chordata; class Amphibia; order Anura; family Ranidae; genus Rana; species Rana muscosa. The sequence goes on from CM055117.1 coordinate 980,014,852, forward strand.
CTGTCTGCTGTGCCTGTTTTTGTGTGGTGAACCCATCCAGGGGGTCACACACACCCGCTGCTGAACTAACCCCCTCACAATATATATATATATATATATATATATATATATATGTATATATATATATAAAAAACCGTTGGCACGATATAAACTCCTGCATGTATCATGAGGACCATACCATAAGAACAATTAACTTTGAAAAAGTTTTAATCTGAATTAGTGTTGCATTCATCAGGAATAGAAAAGAAAAACGTTTTCAAGCACTTCCTATACAGAATGAAGAATAAATACTGTATGTTCTCACTTTATGGTCAAATGATATCTCACGGTCAGTGCATTCACGTATTGTTGAAAAGCCATTCCATCTCTTTGTTCATGTATAAACCTTGTTACAGGAACATTTACCAACTTGTATGCCAGCAAATGAAAATAAATAGCTTTTCCAAGTTTATAACAACATATCAAAAGACGTTCTAAAAGTACATTTTATGGTCTTACTCAAAAAAGAGTTCTTATTTTAAGTGCTAATTCTTAAAGTGGACCTTACATGAAATTGCAAGGTCCACAATTGCTCCTCAAAGTGACTAAATCTCCTCTTTCTGCCATGCCTGACAGGTGTGGATCTGTTAATGGAAGAGTAATATTCGCCAATATTAACACCTAGGCCCTGCTGGTTGGCCCAAACTGGTCCCAACATCAATGCCATCCATGGATTAATTTAGTTCTAATGCCACCTATTTCCCTTCCATCCTTGTTTCTCTTTTCCTCATTAGTTTATAAGGATAACTCTATTTATACCCTAGCACGTCAAATATTTGTATTGGTTTACCTAATTCACATCATATTGATTTGATTTGTGAGTATATAGAATATCTATTTATTCATTCAATATACTAATGATGTTAAACCTCTACTATGTACAGTGCCTTAAAAAGTATTTATACCCATTTTGTCATATTACAACCAAAAACGTAAATATATTTTATTGGGATTTTATGTGAATAGACCAACACAAAGTGGCACATAATTGTGACGTGGAAGAAAAATGATAAATGGTTTTAATTTTTTTTTTACAAATAAATATGTGAAAAGTGTGGTGTACGTTTGTATTCAACCCCCTAGTTGAATACTTTGTAGAAACCACCTTTCGCTGCAATTACAACTGCAAGTCTTTTTGGAGATGTCTCTACCAGCTTTGCACATCTAGATAGTGAACTATTTGCCCATTCTTCTTTGCAAAATAGCTCAGGCTCTGTCAGATTGGATGGAGCTTGCCTGTGAAAAGCAATTTTCAAGTATTGCCTCAGATTCTCTATTGGATTTAGGTCTGGACTTTGACTCGGCCATTCTAACACATGAATATGCTTTGATCTAAACCATTCTATTGTAGCTCTGGCTGTATGTTTAGGGTCGTTCTCCTGCTGGAAGTCCGCCCCAGTCTCAAGTCTTTTGCAGACTAACAGGTTTTCCTCTAAGATTGCCTTGTATTTGGCTCCATCCTTCTTCCCATCAACACTGACCAGCTTCCCTGTTACTGCTGAAGAAAAGCTTTCCCACAACATGATGCTGCCACCACCATGTTTCACAGTGGGGATGGTGTGTTCAGGGTGATGTGCAGTGTTAGTTTTTTGCCATACATAGCTTTGCTTTTAGGCCAAAAAGTAAAATTTTGGTCTCATCTGACCAGAGCACCTTCTTCCACATGTTTTGAAATAGTCACACCAATTTAGGAGATAAAAGGCAGGGTGCCCTAAATTAAAATGTATCGGAAGAACTGGAAAAGGGGATTTTTATGGTGCCACAAATATGACAACAATTTAAAAAAAAAAATGAAATATTTTATTAACAGGAAAATATAAAAAAAGAGTGAACATATGTTGACTTGCATAAACAGACAAACATGTATACAATTATCACAGCATGATAAAAAACATAATACTGCATATAAAGCCAATGAAGCTACTGTATATAAATGCCTGTTGGCTCAACATGTTTTTCTAAATGCTTCTTCAGGAGCTGTAAGGCATATATTGGCTACAAGAAAATACAAAAAAAATATAGATATTGACACTAACAATAATTTATTACACATCATAATAAACAGAAACATTTTAATAAGAAATTAGACATTTACACGCTGCATAATACATAGGGCATATAGCAGATTAGGATGCTGTATGTATTTTGCAGTCTTTAAATGTCTAATGTCTTATTAAAATGTATTTGTTTATTATGACATGTAATAAATTATTGTTGGTGTTGATATATTTTATTTAGTTTTAGTATTTTCTTGTAGCCGATATATGCCTTACAGCTCCTGAAGAAGCATTTAGCAAAACATGTTTAGCCAACAGGCATTTATATAGCTTCATTAGCTTTATATGCAGTATATTGTTTGTTATCATGCTGTGATCATTTTATACATGTTTGTCTGTTTATGAGAGTCAAAATATGTTCACTCTTTTTTATATTTTCCTAGTAATACAAATTTTTATATATTTTTTTAAATTGTTGTTGTATTTGTGGCACCATAAAAATCCCCTTTTCCAGTTCTTCCAATACAGTCGTCCACATGTTTGCTATGTCCCCCATGTGGCTTCTCACAAACTGCAAACAGGACTTCTTATGGATTTCTGTTAACAAAATCTTTTTTCTTGCTACTCTTCCATAAAGGCCAGATTTGTGGAGAGCACGACTAATAGTTGCCCTGTGGACAGATTCTCTCACCTAAGCTGTGGATCTCTGCAGCTCCTCCAGAGTTACCATGGGACTCTTGGCTGCTTCTAGGATTAATGCTTTCCTTGCCCGGCCTGTCAGTTTAGGTGGACAGCCATGTCTTGGTAGGTTTGCAGTTGTGCCATACTCTTTCCATTTTCAGATGATGGATTGAACAGTGCTCCGTGAGATGTTCAAAGCTTGGGATTTTTTATTACAACGTAATCCTGCTTTAAACTTCTCCACAACTTTTTCCCTGACATGTCTGTTGTGTTCCTTGACTTTCATGATGCAGTTTGTTCACTAACTAACCTCTGAGGGTTTCACAGAACAGCTGTATTTATACTGAAATTAAATTACACACAGATGGACTCTATTTACAAATTAAGTGCTTTCTGAAGGCAATTGGCCCCACTAGATTTTAGTTAGGGGTATCAGAGTAAAGGGGGCTTAAAACAAATGCACACCACACTTTTCACATATTTATTTGTAAAAATTTTGAAAACCATTTGTCATTTTCCTTCCACTTCACAATTATGTGCCACTCTGTGTTGGTTCATCACATAAAATCCCAAAAAAAGACATTTACGGTACGTTTTTGGCTGTAACATGACAAAATGTTGAATGATCATCTAATAATCGGTAAGCTGCAATATATTTCATTCTTGGTTTTGGGTTTAATACCGATTTAAGTCCCTGAAGTTTCTCCTGATATTGGAGCCCAACTGTTATGTTGGAATCCTCAGGATAATATCCTTTTAAAGTGTAATTCCAGTCAAAACTGAGCTAAAATCTACTCCCACCGCCATACTAAGCCCATTCTATCTACCCTGCAAAAGGAATGAAGTCTATATTTACCTATTCTGAGGTTTTCTTGATCCGGTCATGTGATCGGGTCCCAGCTCTGGCTTCAGTGTAGAGGAGGAACAGCCAACAATGAATTCCCCATAGTAAGCCTATGGGTGACATCATCACTTAGGCTCTGGCTCTGCAGCCATTTTCGCTGCTTTCTTCTCCACACTGCATCATGCTAATTTTTTTTTTTGTTGCCTTCCTCTGGATCAGCTGTGGGTGTAGGATCGTGTATGTAGCACACAGACAATTCTGCTTCACCCATTTGCAGAAAAGCCTCGTACACACGGTCGGACTTCAATCGGACTTTTCCGTGGATTTTTGTCCAAACGGAGTTGGTTGGGAACACCCATAGCATACACACACTCAGACTTTTCTGCAAACTTTCTTAAAACTTCTTACAACATCACGTGTTTTTTCTGCTCTTTTCTGATCTTTACTGCCACCCTTTGGTCAACTTCTGCTATTGTTGGTTGATTGTAACATTAGTTTTTTAGTCCATCGGACTAAAGTCCGATGGTTATCTGTACACACGGTCGGACTTTGCTCCATCGGACTTTTGTTGGGCAAAAGTTTGTCAGTTTGCAGACCCAACTTTTGTCCGATGAAATCCAAAACCAAACGAAAAAAGTTTGTCCGATGGAGCTTACACACGGTCGGATTGTTGGTCCAACTTGCTTAAAACGAAGTTTATTGGGCAAAAGTCCGACCGTGTGTACGGGGCTTTAGGCACACCTGCTACTTGCCCGGTATCCAACTCCATGTATAGAGAGGTGAGCGGTGTTAGATTTTGGGCCTTGCGGCGCGTTACCTCTCCAGAGTGGATCCCCAGTCTCCATTGTCTAGGTGGAAGTCCCTTTTGTAATAAAGCCAATGTCCACACAGGTATAAAACCTAAGCAGCAAGGTTTTATTCTTTTATCTTGAGGTAAAACTTTGAGAGAGAGAGAGAGAGAATAGACGAAGTGGGGAAAAGGTTCAGGCATGTAACACTTAAGACTCAGTACCGTCGCCACTCAAGCCTGAGTGGGTTTTGCTCACCCGGATAGTCCCTTTTGAGAGAGGTCCTAGCATCCGGAGTAGAGCACGAATTAATCTGTCCTTTATGAAACGGGGATGCGATTGAGAATCCTCTGCCACAGGATTATCCAGTCCCAAACCTCCCAGCCAAGCAACAATGAGAGAAACCTTTAGAATATTGCAGGGCTTGTATCAACGATGATGGATCCCTCTTTAGGTAGGCCTCCAGACCTCTCCCTGAGACAGCAGTACCGTCGCTATCTCCGACAGGACTGATCTTCCTCTGGAACTCCTTTCCTAAAGTTGGGCCCCCTTTCAATGGGCAGCCTGAGATCCTTCTGTTAGGTGTAGGCCCTAGCCAGCCGAGCTGGGCCTATCAAGCAGCGATGCAGCCTCGGGCTAAAGGTGCCCGGGACTGAAACAAACGTCCTCCAGGACCAAGGGGTCCCCTGGAATGCCTCACGCCTAATCGCGTCTGCCCCTTATGTACCCTCTCCCAGCATGCACAGCGGGTTGACCACTCCCACTGTACGGCTGCCGAGAAAGGACACCCAATGGTGCTGTGATACCCCCTGTGGTTCATCCTGAGCCAGTGGTGACAGTGCCACCTACAGGCAACAGGGAACTGTACTGCCAGGCAGCATCACACCCAGAGCAGAAGAAAATAATTGAAAAATGTAATTGGTCTGAGCCCAACTACTGGCTCAGACTACCCCCAAATTTGTACATAGCGACCCCAAATATTGGGAGGGGTGCTACATGTATATGGAGGTTTTCTATTTGTGTGTGTGTGTGTGTTTTCTTTGGGTTGAGCGGGATGGACTTATTTCAACCGGACTAACTGGGTAACTATGTAACAGAAGCCAACGCTGGAGAGATCATGTGACAAGACCGGAGCAACTTCAGAATAGATAAGTATACAGATCTTTCCTTTCACGGAGAAGATAGAAGAGGCTTAGATTGGGGGTGGGAGGAGATTTAAGATTAGTAAGGTTTTGACTGGAATTACACTTTAAGCACTAATGTTTGGAACTAAACTATGTTCCCTTTAAACAATGATAATTTCCCTGGCTCTGTGATGCCTGCAGCCAACACTGTCCCTCTTTTGTCAAAGTGCAATGTGGATTTGGCCAGCGGCCTCTCACCAACTTCTTTTTTTAGCGGGTGGTCTCCCTCTGTAAACTGTGAGAAACACAGTTGGTCTATATCTGTCATGTCCTACCCCCTTGATGAGGCAGCGGGCTCCACCAACATCTGTAGTCCTCAGATGTTTGTCACTGTGCCTCTATCCCTCTTAGGTGCAGTGGATAGCCGCCTTCCAGCAGCCAACTGTGCACATGGCCCTCTCAAAAACAGCCTCCACACTTCTTTTCCTCAGCCTGAGAAAACAGAACCTCTCGTCTTTTCCCTAGTGCCCTGTGGGATTTAAAGTATACTACTTCTGGTTCACTAAGCCAGCTCATTCTGTCAGAACGCCACCTCCCACAATCCTAGCAGTCCACAGCCTATGTGTCTTCCTATCAGGTAGAGGGCAGGCTCAACACTGTCTGTACACAATAGCTTCAACTCTTCTGGGAAGGCTGTCCACAAGCTTTAGGAGTGTGTCTATGGGAATGTTTGACCATTCTTCCAGAAGCGCATTTGTGAGGTCAGACACTGATGTTGGATGAGAAGGCCTGACTCGCAGTCTTCACTCTTATTTTATCCCAAAGGTGTTCTATCGGGTTGAGGCTAGCACTCTTTGCAGGCCAGTCAAGTTACCTCAAATTCGCTTATCCATGTCTTTAACCCCCTTAGCGGTATTCCCGAGTCTGGCTCGGGGTGAGTTTTTCATACCAAGAGCATTAACCCCGAGCCAGACTCGGGCTGCATCACAGTATCCAGGGGAAGTTACTTACCTTGTTCCCTGGATCCTGCGATGTCTCCCCGCAGTGTGTGCGAGCCGTGTCTCGTTCGATTCACACTGCCGAGTGCCGAGCTCCGTTCTCTGCAACGTTGCGATGCACGGGGACGGAGTTGGGCGCCAAATTCAAAAAGTGAAAAACACAGTACAGTACTGTATCAAATAATTACACATCCCCTTTGTCCCTAGTGGTCTGTCCAGTGTCCTGCATGCAGTTATAATATAAAAACTTTCTGCCTGGAAACTGGAGATTGTCCATAGCAACCAAATAGTGTCCCTTTATGTCAAAAGTGGTTTTAGACCAGCTAGAAAACAGCGGTAATAAATTAGAATCACTCGCAGAATTGAGCGATAGCGATTTGTGGGGAAATTCGTCATAAAACACTAAATCTAATGACAGCGACAATTCTGCAACTGGGCAAATTTCAGTGTTTTTGATTTGATTACATTAGTGAATAATTTTTATTAGAATTACATTATTATTTGTTATAATTATTTATAGTTATTTATTATATTATAATTTATGATTTTGTGTTTCAAACTTTATCATACCCGGGATGTCTACTAGACTCTTGTTTGGTCAGGTTTAAGTAAGGAATTACTAAGAATTGCAGGCCTACAATACATAACACCAAAGTTCCATGCAAAATAATTGTACCGCTTTTGGTACAAAATTCCAGACAGAATCATACCACCAGGGAGGTTAAGGCCCTAGCTTTGCGTACTGATGTGCAGGTATGTTGGAACAGAAAGGGGCCATCCCTAAACTGTTCTCACAAAGTTGGGATCATGAAATTGTTCAAAATGTCTTGGTATGCTGATGCCTTAAAGAGGAAGTAAACACATTTTTGTTTTTCCTGCAAAAAAGAACCCTGCAAGAGAAAGGCATAATGAGCTAGTATGCATAGCATACTAGCTCATTATGTGGCACTTACCTGAGATCGAAGCCCCCGAAGCGCTCCTCATTCCCCTCCGCCGCCGCCGCCATGTCCCCTCCGAGCGTCTTCCGTGTATCGCCGCTCCGGCGCTGTGACTGGCCGGAGCGGCGATGACGTCACTCCCGCACATGCACGCGGTTCCGGCATTATCCCATTCAGGAAACCGGCATGCTCAGTGCGCCTGCGCCATTGTCTACGGCGCGCATGCGCCTTAGACATCGATGCAGTGTTTTCTGCAAATATCTCCTTAACCGTGTAGGTTAAGGAGATATTTCTTGCACCTACAGGTAAGCCTTAATCTAGGCTTACCTGTAGGTGCAAGTTGTCAGAGTGGGTTTAGAACCACTTTAAAGTGATTGTAAAGTCTATTTTTTTCTCCTTTAAAAATAACAAACATATTATACTTACCTGCTCTTTTGCAGTGGATTTGCAGAGAGCAACCCAGAGCCTCCTCTTCTTGGGTCCCACTTCTGTGATCCTGGCCCCTCCCTCCTGTTCAGTGCCCCCACAGCAAGCAGCTTGCTATGGGGGCACCCCAGCTGAGTCACAGCTCTGTGTGTCTATTCAGACACGGAGTCCTGAGCCGGCCCCACCCCCTCTCTTTCTGGATTGGCTAGCTGACTTTGATTGACAGCAGAGGGAGCCAATGGTGCCGTTGCTGTGTCTCAGCCAATCAGGAAGGAGAATCTCGGACGGCTGAGACACTCTTGGACATTGCTGGACAGAGAGGGACCTCAAGTAAGTGTTATGGGGGCTGAGGGCGGCTGCTGCACATAGAAGGCTTTTTATCTTAATGCATACAATGCATTAAGATAAAAAATCTTCTACCTCTACAACCCCTTTAAGAGTTCCCTTCACTGAAACTAAGCCCAACCCCTGAAAAACAACCCCACACCATTATCCCCCCTCCACCAAATTATTTGGACCAGTGCACACAGCAGGGTCCTGACCTCAACCCAATAGAACACCTTTTTGGAATGAATTTGAGCGTAGACTACAAGCCAGGCCTACTTGTCCAACATCAGTGCCTGCCCTCACAAATGCGCTTCTGGAAGAATAGTCAAACATTCCCATAGACCCCTATGGTCTAAGACTGGGGTGCCATTAAAGTTCATGTGCGTGTAAAGGCAAGTGTCCAAATACTTTTGACATATAGTGTATCTTCTAGATCCCCCTTCCATGTAAAGAGTTTTTGTTGCAGCAAAGAATTTCTGAGTGGGTTAAGACAGAATTTTTTTCTTAATTGTGCATGGAGTGGGTAATGGTTAACCCCCTCTCAGGGCTGTAATAGAGAGCTTTCCCTTTGTTTTCTGTCCTGCTGACAACATATTATCCAGCAAGAAATCAGGGGAACTCTACAATCCCAACATAACAGAAATAAAATAGATTTTTTTTGGTAGAGAAGGGGAAGTGAGATTTTTATTTCTGTCTGTATTTCTGTTAAGAACACTTTTTCATAGAAAACATGTTTCCTCCATGAAGTTCCTAATTATCAGACCTCAGATTTTGATAGGCTGTAATACAATTGGTGTTTTGGTTAAATACACAATTCATCTGTCCACACTTATTATAGAAAACTAGTACACTTTCCTAAAATGTCAGACAGGTTAAGAACAATAAGTTTCTTTTTTTTAGTGGAGTTTCAACTGAATCGGAACATCAAAAGAATGATACAGTAAATTTGTTTCAATGGACCCTTGTGGGTTCAGGAGAAGCATCTGCCGAAATTTAATGAGGGCATGGGTCTTTCTGTGAAGCTGAGTTCTTTATATCACTTACTGTGTGCTGATTTTCTTGAGAAGTTCTAAGACAGGGATGTTGGAATAAAAATAAACATCACGAAACGGTGCCACTTATTGGTAATAAAACATACATTTTTACATTGGAAATAATCAAGAAACATTTTAAATGTGTTCTATGGTCACAGAATGCACTTTCATTTTGTAACATCAGCATTGTAATAACAATGCAAATAATAGTTACACAGTATTTGACAATATAATATACCATAGCTCCCAACTGTCCCTGATTTTAAGGGGCTGTCCCTGATTTTGAACAAAGGGTTCACTAAGAGTTAAATAACGGAAATTAAATACGGTAAAATAACGCATGCGGTAAATCAGTTGTGAAAGTTAAATTCATGAATTTAGCGTTAAGTAACGATTGTTCGGTAACTACCACATTTTCTCATGCGGTCATTTATCCCATGTGTAGCTGGGTGTCACTTTAAGGAGCCCAAAAGACTACCATACCCAGTGTACAGCGGGGCACCCAGAGTGCATTGCCCGGCGCAAGGTCTGCTGGGGAAGGACTATATAAGGAGGAGCAAAGCTACACGCGGGTCTCTTTGGACACCGCCCCCCTAGCAAGTGGAACCAACGCCGAGTCTGCCGCTGGACTGGGCCTAAGAGTTTGGGCCTTGAGATCCAGAGAGCCCTCCGACCTTCACGGGAGAAACCAGGAGTCATTTAGTCCATCATCCTTCCAAGGACTGTCGGGAGGATTAGAGACTATGGGTGTCGTGAGACGGTGTGCTGGAGCCCCAGCTACGGAAGTTGGTTGTACGAACTGGTCCGGTCAGGTGAGAGAGCACTTGCTCAGAGATTAACTGACTAATCTTAGGCCCAGTGTCCTTTGTTCAGGGACCACCGTTACCAGAGTGTTATTGCACACCAGAGGGACCGTGTGCTGTGCAGCGTTAGTTTAACTCTTTAGTAAATGCCAAGTTAACTGTTTTGATGCCTGTGGATTACAAATAACCTACAAAGTGCACCACCATTGCTAGCGAAGATTCTTCCCAATGGAAGCACCATATCTGTAATAGTCAGGCCTGACTGTGGAACTGTTAGAAATTGTTTGGGCGCCATCTTGCCCACGAGGGGGAAGCTCGCAAGCATAGCTGAATGACATTTAGCGTGTGTAATTACTATTGGAACTTAGCGCTGGTTATATGCTGAATGGTTAACATTGTAGGGCTCTGCATATGCATACGTATTACTGTTTAACTTGATGCTTTATATTCAGTAAAAAGTACTTGTGGTTAAGCCAATCTACTGTGTGGTTATATGTTTGTTGCGGTATTGTGATCCCCATAGCTAACAGGTTTCACAATCCCATTTTTACTGCTATCTGTGCCAAGGGAGGTTAGAGACAGTTACTGGGGGTTGACAGCAGTGTGTACAGGCCCAAAAATCTATATCAGCGGCCCTCTTAACTGGGGGTATTGCTACACATGTGTCAGTGGTTAAGGGTTGTTGAAGGTTATTTCCTTATAATATTTTACTTTTATATCTTGTTTGTTATTTTTCTTTTTCAAAAAACAATTTTTTATTCTAACATTTTCTACAGTACTCTGTATTAGAAGGCATTGACAATTGAACTACCTTCTTAAAGATATGTCTCCTGATGCTTGGTAATCCAAGCCCCTTTAATAAATTTATCATGCCATACATTGATAAAAATGTGTTTTGTTTTGAAAATGTATGGCCTAGAGCTGTTTAACTACTTGCTTACTGGGCACTTAAACCCCCTTCCTGCCCAGGCCAATTTTCAGCTTTTAGCGCTGTCACAATTTGAATGACAATTGCGCGGTCGTGCGACGTGACTCCCAAACAAAATTGTCGTCCTTTTTTTCCCACAAATAGAGCTTTCTTTTGGTGGTATTTGATCACCTCTGCGGTTTTTATTTTTTGCGCTATAAACAAAAAAAGAACGACGATTTTGAAAAAAACACAATATTTTTTATTTTTTGCTATAATAAATATCCCATTTAAAAAAAAAAAATAATAATATTTTTTTCCTTAGTTTAGTCCGATACATATTCTTCTACATATTTTTGGTTAAAAAAAAATCGGAATAAGCGTTTTATTGATTGGTTTGTGCAAAAGTTATAGCGTCTACAAAATAGGGCATAGTTTTATTGCATTTTTATTAATAATTTTTTTTTTACTAGTAATGGCGGCGATCAGCGATTTTTATTGTGACTGCGACATTATGGCGGACACATCGGACACTTTTGACACCATTTTGGGACCATTGTCATTTTTACAGCGACCAGTGCTATAAAAATGCACTGGTTACTGTAAAAATGACACTGGCAGGGAAGGGGTTAACACTAGGGGGCGAGGAAGGGGTTAAATGTGTGCCCTGGGAGTGATTACTACTGTGTGGGGGAGGGGACTGACTGGGGGAGGTGACCGGTCTGTGTCCCTATGTACAAGGGACACAGCATCGGTCTCCTCTCCCTGACAGGACGTGGATCTCTGTGTTTACACACAGAGATCCACGTCCCTGCTCTGTGTACACGCCGATCGTGGGCACCTGGCGGACATCGCGGCCGCCAGGCACGCGCATCGGCATCTCAGTGATGCGCCGGGCGGCGCGCGTGCCGTTGGCGGCGCTCGCGCGCCCCCTAGTGGCCGAAATAGCCGAGGACGTCTATTGACGTCCTCCCGGAATTATAGATCCACATTGAGGCCGTCATTTGTCAATGGCCCGGATCTGAAGAGGTTAAAGAACTATTTGCTATGTTTTTGGCCCAATTCTGTGCTGCTGCCTATGTTTATATTGTGGAAACTAAAGAAAATTGGACTATATTTTTTTTATATTTTTTTGTAAACATTTTTATTTATTTTTCATGTTCCTATCCAAGTTTAACTTGTTGTAATGGTGTATATAACCAAAAGTATTACAGCGGCCCCTACCAGTGGGTCCTCTGTGGGTAGCATTTCACCCCCTTCTGTGGGTGGAATTAGACCCATCTTTGAGGGTAGCATTTCACCCCCTTCCCTCGTGAATTTGACACGATTTCTTGCGATATTTACCGACAATTCATTTTTTTTGTTGTTTACTGCAATATATATATATATATATATATATATATTGTGAGGGGGTTAGCTCAGCAGCGGGTATGTGTGACCCCCTGGATGGGTTCACCACACAAAAACAGGCACAGCAGACAGAGTTTGTAGTTGCAAAAACAAAAGGTGCGGTTTATTTAACCACCTCGCGCCCGCCGTACGAGTATATATCTGGCCGCAAGGTGGTTGTCAAATGCCGGGAGGCCGTTATTATACGGCCTCCTCTATTTGGCCACTGGGGGGCGTGCGAGCGCCGCCGACAGCACGCGCACGTGCCCGGCGCTTCACTGCAATGCCGATGCGTGTGCCTGGCGGCCGCGATGTCCGCCAGGCACCCGCGATCGGCGGTTACAGAGACAAGGACATGTATCTCTGTGTGTAAACACAGAGATCCATGTCCTGTCAGGGAGAGGGGACCGATGCTGTGTCCCTTGTACATAGGGACACAGATCGGTCTCCTCCCCCAGTCAGTCCCCTCCCCCCACAGTAAAAATCACTAATAGGGAACACATTTAACCCCTTCCTCGCCCCCTAGTGTTAACCCCTTCCCTGCCAGTCACATTTATACAGTAATCAGTGCATATTTATAGCACTGTTCGCTGTATAAATGTGAATGGTCCAAAATTAGTGTCAAAAGTGTCCGATGTGTCCGCCATAATGTCGCAGTCACAAAAAAAATCACTGATCGCCGCCATTACTAATAAAAAAAAAAAAAAATTATAAAAATACCATAAAACTACCCCCTATTTTGTAAACGCTATAACTTTTGCGCAAACCAATCAATAAATGCTGATTGCGATTTTTTTTTTCCAAAAATATGTAGAAGAATACGTATCGGCCTAAACTGAGGAAAAAAATATAAAAAAAAAAATGGGATATGTATTATAGCAAAGTATAAGAAATATTGCTTTTTTTTTCAAAATTGTCGCTCTATTTTTGTTTATAGCGCAAAAAATAAAAACCGCCGAGGTGATCAAATACCACCAAAAGAAAGCTCTATTTGTGCGAAAAAAAGGACGTCAATTTTGTTTGGGAGCCACGTCACACGACCGCGCAATTGTCATTCAAAGCGTGACAGTGCTGAAAGCTGAAATTTCGCCTGGGCAGGAAGGGGGTATATGTGCCCAGTAAGGAAGTGGTTAAACTATTTACAGTGGAAAAACAGCAAAACAAAAGAAACATAAAAAAATAAATCCTGGTCAGCTTAAACGCTTACTACACACGTAGGTTCCCTGTCTGACAACTAGGTGCAGCCTTGTGCTGCCCCAGCCCCTATATCCCTGTTTTTGAAGGTTTTAGCCACACAGGCTTTGTCTCACCGCACAGGACAGAAACACACTCCCCAGTCTTGCACAACACAGAACTGGTTCCAGGATGGAACATCTCCCTTAGCATGCTGGGAGTTCTTGTAGAGGCCTCAATGAGCCACTTGATTCAGCTGGGCTCATTAACTCTTCCCCCGCAAGACTCCCAGCACTCCCCCTAGTGGTATAAATCGGCATAAAGCCTGAATCTAGGACATATATACCTTCCATCCTGGATGCAACCTGGTGATTTTACCTGCTTGCTGTCACATACCAGCCCCCTCTTGTTTTAACCTTGGGGTTGGAACACAAGCAATTAGGCATGCATCTACTCGAGACAAAGCATCCACATTCCCCATTTGAACGCCAGGGCGATGCTTTACCGTAAAGTTGAATTCCTGTAGGGCCACGAACCACCTATTCACTCTTCTATTTGTCTCTTTGTTTTGAGCCATCCACTTTAAAGGACCGTGATCAGTAATCATGTCAAAGTGCCTACCTAGCAGATAGTACTGAAGGGAATCTAGAGCCCACTTCACCGCTAAACACTCCTTCTCAATCGTGGCGTAATTTACCTCATGGGACTTTAATTTCCTGCTGAGGTAAATGACTGGGTGCTCTTCTCCGTTCCAGACTTGGGACAATACTGCTCCTAACCCAACGTCTGATGCATCACTTTGTACGACAAAGTCCCTAGAGAAGTCTGGTGAGTACAACACTGGCTGGCTACATAAGGCTTTTTTTAAGAATTGGAATGCTGCCTCAGCCTCTGGGGTCCATTTAACCATGACCGACTCCTTCCCTTTTGTCAGGTTGGTTAGGGGCACAGCCTGAGAAGCAAAGTGGGGAATAAATCGCTGATAATAACCAGCGATTCCCAGAAAGGCTCATACCTGCTTCTTGCTGTTGGGACGTGGGCCAATTCTGTATGGCCTCAACTTTGTTGACTTGGGGTTTTATTACTCCCCTCCCAATGGTGTACCCAAGATATTTGGCCTCCTCCTGCCCAATGGTACACTTCTTGGGGTTGGCCGTAAACCCAGCTTCCCGGATCAAGTCTAGGACTGCTTGCACTTTTGGCAGATGTGAGGCCCAATCTGTGCTGTAGATAATTACATCATCCAGGTAAGCCGCAGCATACTTCTGATGGGGCCTCAGTATCTGGTCCATTTTCCGCTGGAATGTGGCCGGCGCATTCTGTAACCCAAACGGCATTCTTTTATATTGGAACGCCCCGTCTGGGGTTACAAATGCGTTTTTCTCCTTTGCCGACTTGGCCAGGGGAATTTGCCAATACCCTTTTGTGAGATTAAGAGTTGTCATGTATCGGGCTGTTCCCAGCCGGTCGATCAACTCATCTATACGTGGCATGGGGTAGGTGTAAAATTTTGTAACTTTGTTCAGTTGTCGAAAATCGTTACAAAATCGCCAGCTCCCATCCGGTTTAGGCACTAACACAATGGGACTTGACCAATCACTTTGGGACTCCTCTATCACCCCTAACTTAAGCATTTTCTGTACTTCCTCATGTATTGCCTCCCATAGAGTAACTCAAAGGGTGAGAAACCCGTAGAGGATTGGGGTACCTCCCTAATAGCAAACATTAAATAGGGAATTAGACAGTCCCAATCCTTTCCATCTTTATCCACCACCTTCTTTAACATTTGTTTTAGGGTTTTGTTGAATCTTTCAACCAACCCATCTGTTTGGGGGTGATACACAGATGTACGCAATTGTGTCACTTTGAACAACTTACACAGCTCTTTCATAGCCCGGGACATAAAGGGTGTACCTTGGTCCGTAAGCAGTTCTTTACAAATACCCACACGGCTAAAAACAAGAGATAGCTCTTTGGCTATGGTTTTGGCCGAGGTATTTCAGAGCGGAATTGCTTCCGGATACCGGGTGGCATAGTCCAATATAACCAAAATGTACTGATGCCCCCTAGCGGACTTCATTTTCGGACCTACCAAATCCATTGCGATCCTCTCAAAGGGGACCTCAATGATGGGAAGAGGTACCAGCGGGTTACGGAAATGTGGCATCGGTGCTGACCTCTGACACACAGGGCAGGAGGAACAATAATTTTCTGTTTCCTTCATGACCCCAGGCCAAAAGAATCTCTGCAATACTCTCTCTCTGGTTTTCTCTGTCCCCAGATGACCTCCGAGAATGTGCCCATGGGCCAACTCTAACACCAACTTCCTGTAAGGTTTGGGCACCACAAGCTGCTCAACGGTTTCTTCTGCCCTTTTGGCCACCCGATACAGTAGGTCATTTTCCACGATGAAGTATGGGTAAGTGCAGGTCTCATCTGGGTTCACTAACTCGCCATCTATTTCCACTACGTTTTCCCGTGCCTTTATTAGGGTGGGGTCTTTTAACTGTTCTGTGGCAAAATTTTCCTTGTGAACCTCAAGATCAGAAAACTCCACAGATGGCATGTTTTAATCTGAGGATGTTGGCTCCTCCCCAGTTTCTCGAGTCTCCCCTGCCAATACCGACAAGGGAAATTCTGGAGAGTCCTCACCACTCTCCGAGGAATTCTGGCTATCACATTCCTGGTATATAGGGGCACCAGTGGGGGGCTCAGGACAATCCCATAGTTCCCAGAACTTTGGAAAATCCTATCCCACAATGGCATCATGAGGCAAGTGAGACACTAATCTAACCTGATGAGAGAGGGTACCTTTGGGGGTCTCAAAACACACTGTAGTCACCGGATACTCTCGGGTTTCCCCATGCACACAAATAACCTCTACCTTGCTATTCCCAGAAACCTCTGTAGTAACTAATTCAGCCTTTATCAGTGTCACGAGGCTACCTGAATCCAGCAATACAACAACATTTCTACCATTAACACACATTTTGCATAAATGTTTCTTAGTTCTCCGAATGGCAGTGCATGCGACTGTCGCAAACAGCGACTGACGTCTGTCCGTTAGAAAGTCACATTGCATGGGTTCATCCACAACCGGGCAATTTGCTGCAATATGTCCCTCTTGTCGGCAGCGGTAACAAACAATCCTTCTTGCTGCCTCTTGAGCCCCTGACTTCCCAGGCTGTTCTCGCCAAACCTTGGGTAGAACTCCCACCCTCTCACTCTTTCCACCCTCACCCCTTGGAATCATCTTACCCGCCACTGGGGATGGTCTGGTCTTAGGGTGGAAAGTCCGTGAGTCTCTGGAAGAGGCAGTTAGGTTCTCTGTAGCCAAGTACTTCTCTACACGATCCACAAGATTATCGGCCATTTCTGGGTCTCCATGGCTTACCCACTTTTGGATGGCAGTAGGAAGAGCTTTAAGAAACGATCCATCACAACACGTTCCACAATCTTTGGTGCGGACAAAGTCTCTGGCTGTAGCCACTTCCTGCTCAGGTGAATGAGATCATACATTTGAGACCTGGGGGGTTTTCCAGGCCGGAAAGTCCAGTTATGCACACACTGAGCCCGGACAGCCAGGGTGACACCCAGCCGTGCCAATATTTCAGTTTTTAGCATCACATAGTCTTTTGCTTGGTCAGGCTCTAGGTCATAGTAAGCTTTCTGCGATTCACCAGTTAACAGAGGGGCCACCAGTCCAGCCCACTGCTCCTTAGGCCACTTTTCTCTTTCAGCAGTCCTTTTAAATGTGGTCAAAAACACCTCTGGATCATCCTCTCCAGTCATTTTTGTCAATAAACGACTCACCCCAAAGGATGCGGTATTAGTGGAACGACTTTCCTCACTGGTCTGCGGACGTTGCTGCATTACTGTTTCCATTTGTTGTAGTCTCTGCTCTTGCTTCTGCAACAGGTCTATGAAACGGGCCTCCGATTGCTGCAGGGCTTGTTGCTGGGCTTCCAGACTCTGTTGGTAAGCTTGCTGCTGGGCTTCAAGGCTCTGTTGATAAGCTTGCTGGTAGGATGCAAAGCTCTGTTGTTGAGCTACAAGGCTCTTTTGCAAACCTGCATTTGTCTGCTGCTGATTGCCATTTGCTAGAGCCAGCTGTTTCAATATCTCCTCCATGCTGGCCTTAAAAAAACTGCCCGCATTCTCCACCAACTGTGAGGGGGTTAGCTCGGCAGCGGGTGTGTGTGACCCCCTGGCTGGGTTCATCACACAAAAACAGGCACAGCAGACAGAGTTTGTAGTTGCAAAAACAAAAGGTGCGGTTTATTTAAACTATTTACAGTGGAAAAACAGCAAAACAAAAGAAACATAAAAAAAAAATCCTGGTCAGCTTGACCGCTTACTACACACGTAGGTTCCCTGTCTGACAACTAGGTGCAGCCTTGTGCTGCCCCAGCCCCTATATCGCTGTTTTTGAAGGTTTTAGCCACACAGGCTTTGTCTCACCGCACAGGACAGAAACACACTCCCCAGTCTTGCACAACACAGAACTGGTTCCAGGATGGAGCATCTCCCTTAGCATGCTGGGAGTTCTTGTAGAGGCTTCAATGAGCCACTTGATTCAGCTGGGCTCATTAACTCTTCCCCGCAAGACTCCCAGCACTCCCCCTAGTGGTATAAATCGGCATAAAGCCTGAATCTAGGACATATATACCTTCCATCCTGGATGCAACCTGGTGATTTTACCTGCCTGCTGTCACAATATATATATTTATATATATATATATATATTGTGACAGCAGGAAGGTAAAGTCACCTGGTTGCATCCAGGGGGGTAGATATATTTCGCCCAGATTCAGGCTTTACGCCGACTTATACAACTAGGTGGAGAGTTGTATAAGGCTAGTGGGCTCATGGATGACTCATACCTCTAGGGAGAGGGCTGGGCGTCGTACAGACAGGGAGTTGATGAAGCCAGCTGAAGCTTGTCAGCTCATTTAGGCCTCTATAAGAACTCCCAGCTTCATTAGATGTTAGCTCATGCCTGGAACCAGACCTGTGTGGACTGTCTAGGGAGAGTGAACCCCTGTGCGGTGAGGCAAAGCCTGTGTGGCTATTTGTTTGGACTTTTACTAAACCAGGGACTTAGGGACTAGGACAGCACCAGGCTGATCCCAGTTGTTAGTTTAGGAAACCTGCATGTTTAGTCAGAGGTCAAACTGACCAGGATTTATTTTGTTTGTTTCTTTTTGGCTTTGCTGTGTTTTTGTCACTGTACATAGAGAAATAAACCGCACCTTTTGATTTTGAAAACCACAACCTCCGTCTGCTGGCCCTGTTTTTGTGTGGGGAGCCCAACCAGGGGGTCACACACACCCGCTACCGAGTTAACCCCCTCACAGTTGGTGGAGAACCAGTGGCAGTTTTTTTTAAGCCAGCATGGAGGAGATACTGAAACAGCTGGCTCTAGCAAATGCCAATCAACAGCAGACAAATGCAGGTTTGCAAAGGAGCCTTGCAGCCCAGCAGCAAGCTCATCAACAAGCCCAGCAGCAATCTGAGGCCCGCTTCATAGACCTGTTACAGAAGCAAGAGCAGAGACTACAACAAATGGAAGCAGTAATGCAGCAACGTCCGCAGACCAGTGAGGAAAGCCGTCCCACTAATACCGCGTCCTTTGGGGTGAGTCGTTTATTGACAAAAATGACTGGAGAGGATGATCCAGAGGTATTTTTGACCACATTTGAAAGGACTGCTGAAAGAGAAAAGTGGCCTGAGGAGCAGTGGGCTGGACTGGTGGCTCCTCTGTTAACTGGTGAATCGCAGAAGGCTTACTATGACCTAGAGCCTGACCAAGCAAAAGACTATGTGATGCTAAAAGCTGAAATATTGGCAAGGCTGGGTGTCACCCTGGCTGTCCGGGCTCAGCGTGTGCATAACTGGACTTTCCAGCTTGGAAAACCCCCCAGGTCTCAAATGTATGATCTCATTCACCTGAGCAGGAAGTGGCTACAGCCAGAGACTTTGTCCGCACCGGAGATTGTGGAACGTGTTGTGATGGATCGTTTCTTGAGAGCTCTTCCTACCGCCATTCAAAAGTGGGTAAGCCATGGAGACCCAGAAACGGCCGGTAAACTTGTGGATCGTGTAGAGAGATACTTGGCTACAGAGAACCTGACGGCCTCTTCCAGAGACTCTCGGACTTTCCACCCTAAGACCAGACCATCCCCAGGGGCGGATAAGAGGATTCCAAGGGGTGAGGGTGGAGAGAGTGAGAGGGTGGGAGCTCTACCCCAAGTTTGGCGAGAACAGCCTGGGAAATCAGCGGCTCAAGAGGCCGCAAGAAGGATCGTTTGCTACCGCTGCCGGCAAGCGGGACATATTGCAGCAAATTGCCCGGTTGTGGAGGAACCCATGCAATGTGACTTTCTGATGGACAGACGTCAGTCGCTGTGTGCGACAGTCGCATGCACTGCCATTCGGGGAACTGAGAAACATTTATGCAAAATGTGTATTAATGGTAGAAATGTTGTGGTATTACTGGATTCAGGTAGCCTTGTGACCCTGATAAAGGCTGAATTAGTTAAAACAGAGGTCTCTGGGAATAGCAAGGTAGCTGTTATTTGTGTGCATGGGGACACCCGAGAGTATCCAGTGACTACAGTGTGTTTCGAGACCCCCAAAGGTACCCTCTCTCATCCAGTGGGGTTAGTATCTCAATTACCGCATGATGCCATTGTGGGAAGGGATTTTCCGAAGTTCTGGGAACTGTGGGATGATCCTGAGCCCCCCACTGGTGCCCCTATGTACCAGGAATGTGATAGCCAGAACTCCTCTGAGAGTGGTGAGGACTCTCCAGAATTTCCCTTGTCAGTATTGGCAGGGGAGACTCAAGAAACTGGAGAGGAGCCCACCTCCTCAGACGAAAACCTACCGTCTGTGGAGTTTTCTGATCTGGAGGTTCACAGGGAAAATTTTGCCACAGAACAGTTAAAAGACCCCGCCCTAATAAAGGCACGGGAAAACGTAGTGGAAATAGATGGCGAGTTAGTGAACCCAGATAATACGTGCACTTACCCATACTTCAGCGTAGAGAAGGACCTACTGTATCGGGTGGCAAAAAGGGCAGAAGAAACCGTTGAGCAGCTGGTGGTGCCCAAACCTTACAGGAAGTTGGTGTTGGAGTTGGCCCATGGGCACATTCTTGGAGGTCATCTGGGGACAGAGAAAACCCGAGAGAGGGTATTACAGAGATTCTATTGGCCTGGGGTGATGAAGGACATAGAAAATTATTGTTCCTCCTGCCCTGTGTGTCAGAGGTCGGCCCCGATGCCACATTTCCGTAGCCCGCTGGTCCCTCTACCCATCATTGAGGTCCCGTTTGAGAGAATCGCAATGGATTTGGTAGGTCCTATAATCAAGTCCGCTAGGGGGCACCAGTACATATTGGTTATAATGGACTATGCCACCCGTTATCCAGAAGCGATCCCTCTCAGAAATACCTCGGCCAAAACCATAGCCAAAGAGCTATCTCTTGTTTTTAGCCGGGTGGGTATTTGTAAAGAACTGCTTACGGACCAAGGTACACCCTTTATGTCCCGGGTTATGAAAGAGCTGTGTAAATTGTTCAAAGTGACGCAATTGCGTACATCTGTGTATCACCCCCAAACCGATGGGCTGGTTGAAAGATTCAACAAAACCCTAAAACAAATGTTGAAGAAAGTGGTGGATAGAGATGGAAAGGATTGGGACTGTCTACTTCCTTATTTGATGTTTGCTATTAGGGAGGTGCCCCAATCCTCTACGGGATTCTCCCCCTTTGAGTTACTGTATGGGAGACACCCAAGAGGGCTGTTGGATATTGCCAAGGAAACTTGGGAAAGTGAGAGTTCTCCCCACAGGAGTGTGATTGAGCATGTCGCCCTGATGCAAGATCGAATTGCACAGGTAATGCCCATCGTGAAGGAACATTTGGCCCAAGCGCAGTTGGCACAGCAGAGAGTGTACAACCGTGGAGCAAAGACCCGTACCTTTTCCCCGGGGGATAGGATATTGGTACTTGTCCCTACGGTTGAAAGTAAATTCCTTGCCAAATGGCAAGGCCCCTACGAGATAATGGAACAAGTGAGCGAAGTGAATTACAAGGTCAGACAACCAGGAAGGCGAAAGCCCGAACAGATATATCACGTTAATCTGTTGAAAGCCTGGAGGGATAGAGAGTCCCTAGTCGCAGAAACTTGGTCACCAGCTCAAACTGGTTGCGTGATTCCGGAGGTTGGAATAGCAGCCACCTTGTCACAACCCCAACAACAGGAGGTTAAGGAGTTTGTGCTTCGCAACAAGGAGGTGTTCTCTGAGCTGCCGGGACAAACATCTGGGGTAGAGCATGATATTATTACCCCGCCCGGTGAAAGGGTGAAGTTAAAACCCTATCGGATCCCAGAGGCCCGACGGGAGGCAATACGGGAGGAAGTACAGAAAATGCTGAACTTGGGGTGATAGAGGAGTCCCAAAGTGATTGGTCTAGTCCCATTGTGTTGGTGCCTAAACCGGATGGGAGCTGGCGATTTTGTAACGATTTTCGTCAGTTGAACAAAGTTACAAAATTTGACACCTACCCCATGCCACGTATAGATGAGTTGATCGACCGGCTGGGAACAGCCCGATACATGACGACTCTTGACCTCACAAAAGGGTATTGGCAAATTCCCCTGGCCAAGTCGGCCAAAGAGAAAACCGCATTTGTAACCCCAGACGGGGCGTTCCAATATAAGAGAATGCCGTTCGGGTTACAGAATGCGCCGGCCACATTCCAGCGGAAAATGGACCAGATGCTGAGGCCCCATCGGAAGTATGCTGCGGCTTACCTGGATGACGTAATTGTCCATAGCACAGATTGGGCCTCACATCTGCCAAAAGTGCAAGCAGTCCTGGACTCTGTTCGGGAAGCGGGGTTTACGGCTAACCCCAAGAAGTGTACCATTGGGCAGGAGGAGGCCAAATATCTTGGGTACACCATTGGCAGGGGAGTAATAAAACCCCAACTCAACAAAGTCGAGGCCATCCAGAGTTGGCCACGTCCCAACAGCAAGAAGCAGGTACGAGCCTTTCTGGGAATCGCGGGTTATTATCGGCGCTTCATTCCCCACTTTGCTTCTAAGGCTGTGCCCCTAACCAACCTGACGAAAGGGAAAGGGTCGGTCATGATTAAATGGACCCCCGAGGCTGAGGCAGCATTCCAATTCTTGAAACAAGCCTTATGTAGCCAGCCCGTGTTGTACTCACCCGACTTCTCTAAAGACTTTGTCGTACAAAGTGATGCGTCAGATGTGGGGTTAGGAGCAGTATTGTCCCAGGTCTGGAACGGGGAAGAGCACCCAGTCATTTACCTCAGCAGGAAGTCCCATGAGGTAAATTACGCCACGGTTGAAAAGGAGTGTTTAGCGGTGAAGTGGGCTCTAGATTCCCTTCGGTACTATCTGCTAGGTAGGCACTTTGACATGGTTACGGATCACGCTCCGTTAAAGTGGATGGCTCAAAACAAGGAGACAAATAGAAGAGTGAATAGGTGGTTCCTGGCCCTACAGGAATTCAACTTCACAGTAAAGCATCGCCCTGGCGTTCAAATGGGGAATGTGGATGCTTTGTCTCGAGTACATGAATGCCTGATTGCTGGTGTTCCAACCCCGAGGTTAAAACAAGAGGGGGGGTATGTGACAGCAGGAAGGTAAAGTCACCTGGTTGCATCCAGGGGGGTAGATATATTTTGCCCAGATTCAGGCTTTACGCCGACTTATACAACTAGGTGGAGAGTTGTATAAGGCTAGTGGGCTCATGGATGACTCATACCTCTAGGGAGAGGGCTGGGCGTCGTACAGACAGGGAGTTGATGAAGCCAGCTGAAGCTTGTCAGCTCATTTAGGCCTCTATAAGAACTCCCAGCTTCATTAGATGTTAGCTCATGCCTGGAACCAGACCTGTGTGGACTGTCTAGGGAGAGTGAACCCCTGTGCGGTGAGGCAAAGCCTGTGTGGCTATTTGTTTGGACTTTTACTAAACCAGGGACTTAGGGACTAGGACAGCACCAGGCTGATCCCAGTTGTTAGTTTAGGAAACCTGCATGTTTAGTCAGAGGTCAAACTGACCAGGATTTATTTTGTTTGTTTCTTTTTGGCTTTGCTGTGTTTTTGTCACTGTACATAGAGAAATAAACCGCACCTTTTGATTTTGAAAACCACAACCTCCGTCTGCTGGCCCTGTTTTTGTGTGGGGAGCCCAACCAGGGGGTCACACACACCCGCTACCGAGTTAACCCCCTCACAATATATATATATATATATATATATATATTTTGTGAACTGTACTTAACCACTTAAGGACCACCTCACGCCAATATACGTTGGCAGAATGGCACGGCTGGGCACAAGCACGTACAGGTACGTTGCCTTTAAGAAGCCCAGCCATGGGTCGCGCGCGCACCGCCGGCGGCGCGCTCGCGACCCAGTTCTGAGCTCCGTGACTGCGCGACCCACGGACCCGATCGCCGCCGGTGTCACTCGATCGGTTCACAGAGCTGAGGAGCGGGGAGAGGTAAGTGTAAACAAACCTCTCCCCGTGCTTCCTAGTGTGAGTGTCACTGATCGTCTGTTCCCTGTCATAGGGAACGACGATCAGTGACATCACACGCCAAGCCACGCCCCACACAGTAGTAATCACTCCCTAGGAAACACTTAACCCCTTCAGCGCCCCCTACAGGTTAACCCCTTCACTGCCAGTGTAATTTTCACAGTAATCAGTGCATTTTTATAGCACTGATCGCTGTAAAATTACTGGTCCCAAAATGGTGTCAAAAGTGTCCGATGTGTCCGCCATAATGTCGCAGTCACGATAAAAATCGCTGATCGCAGCCATTACTAGTAAAAAAAAATATTATTAATAAAAAATGCCATAAAACTATCCCCTATTTTGTAGACGCTATAACATTTGCGTAAACCAATCAATAAACGCTTATTGCGATTTTTTTTACCAAAAATATGTAGAAGAATACGTATCGGCCTAAACGGAGGGAAAAAAAAGTTTTTTTATACATTTTTGGGGGATATTTATCATAGCAAAAAGTAAAAAATATTGAATTTTTTTAAATTGTCGCTCTATTTTTGTTTATAGTGCAGAGGTGATCAAATACCACCAAAAGAAAGCTCTATTTGTGGAAAAAAATGACGTCAATTTTGTTTGGGAGCCACGTCGCACGACCGTGCAATTGTCAGTTAAATCGACGCAATGCCGAACCGCAAAAAGGGGCCTGGTCCTTTAGCTACAAAATGGTCCGGGGTTTAAGTGGTTAACATACCATATGCAATAATTCATGCAAAGGAGTAACACAGTGGCGGCTGGTGCTCAAAATTTTTTGAGGGGCGCAAACAAACATCAATTGCAGCCTCACTATGCCCATCAAACACAGCCACTGTGCCCATCAATTGCAGCCACTGTGCCCATCAAATGTAGCCATGTGTTCCGCGATGTCCATCCATCTTCAATCAAACCGCCCGACAGACCCGAAAAATAGAAAAAATTTAAAAAGCTCCGCCTCGATGGGAGGCCTCCCAGCGACTGCTGTCTCTTGGCTTTAACAGCTGTTATATAGGCAAGGGTGGGGTAACCCGGTGATGTAACAGAGTGACCCCGCCCCTTCTGACATTATGTGACATCAGAGGGGGGCAGGGTCATCTGGTAACATCAGCGGGTGGCCCCCTTGCCTATATAAGAGCTGTCAAAGCGAGAAGACAGCTGTCGCCGTGAGGCCTCCCACAGAGGTGGAGTTTTTTTTTTATATATATTTTTCTGGTCCATCGGGCAGCGTGATTCAAGATTGATGGACATCATGGGATACTTTTTTTTTCTTTTTTAATAAAGGAATCGTCAGAAACTGACGGTTGTGATTTTTACTTTTTGACACTTTTTTTGGTTAATGGGTAGGGGTAAAATGTACCCGATGCCCATTCACATAGGAGGGGGGGGCGGGATCTGGGGGCTTCCAGATTCCAATAATCCCCCCGCCCGCAGACCCCGACAACCAGTGGCCAGGGTTGGGGACCCCAAAGTACCCTCCCCTTGTTGAGGGCATGTGGTCTGGTATGGTTCAGGAGGTGGGGCACTCACTCGTCCCCTCCCTATCCTGTCCTCCAGGCTGAATGCTCGAATAATGCTCTGGTATGGATTTTGTGGGGATCCCCATGACAATTTTTTTACAATTTTGGCGTGGAGTTTCCCTTAATATCTATACCAGACCCAGACCCTACGCCGTTTTTTCCTTGATATTTCATCTATATTTCTGGGAGACAGCAATACATTACAACCACGAGCAAGTTTAAATTACATTTTTTCCTTTAGAAATTTCATTATTGCTGCGGCACTGTTCTACAATTTACAGGCAGACTAAGTGGACCCCCCATGCACGATATTGAAAGGAATATTTCATTTTTATTGTTTCACTTTAAGCATTATTAAAATTATTGTTTTAAAACCTTTTTTTTTTGCATTAATACATGACCCTTTGGGCAGTACCCGGGTCCCCATACACTTTTTATGTCAATAACTTGCATACAAGCCTTTAAAATTAGCACTTTTGATTTTTCATGTTCGTGTCCCATAGACTTTAATAGGGTTCGCATGTTCGCTAGGACTTTTTGCCTGTTCGCTGTGTTCTGATGCAAACCGAGCCGGAGGGTGTTCGGCCCATCCCTACTCGTAAACTTATTGCACAAATATGGACTGCCTCATTTCCACATATCCATGTAGTTGAGATCAAAGCAGTCAATGATATCTTGACAAGAGAAAAATGTACCTATACCAGATGAGGCTGCCTAACCAAGTTTGGTAAATTATGGAGCAACTTAATATGGGCATAGCCCTATTTATGCATAGTATCATGCTTTCTTAGCTTTTAAAAAACACTTGAATGCAATGCTGATCCTCTTCCTCATGAGGATGGTACCCAATTTCTCAGATATGTATCCCCTTTCTTCCTTTTATCTCTATATTAGGGCACTCTGAAGTAAAAACATGATCTTTCTCCAGATTTCCACATAAATATTACACCATCAATAACCGGTGCCTATTAGGTTTTGCATTCTTCTTTCATATACAACTTCTTCCTGTTCTACTATTTGTAACTGACATGTATTTGCACTGCTCCAACTCCTTATGCCAAACCCTACCAGCATATGTATGGATGCTTTTTGTACACCCATTGCTGGGGAAAATGTTGAGTGGGTGGGGGGGAGGGGGTTCCTTTATTTGAGGTTTATTTTTGGAAAAAAATAAATAATGTTTTTACATGTTAAACTTTCAATAAAAAATGATTTAATAAAATAAAAATAAAAAACTGTTGCAACTGCTACAGCCCCCTTGGTTTTATTATAGTTTGTCCCACTTTTCATAGCACACTGAACTTTTCATGATCCCATCATCGTGTAGTAATGAAGATAAATAAATAATAATTCAAGACATCTGCTCATTAGATCATAGGAAGTACCTTAGGATTTCATTTGCAAAGGAAAGACATGAGAAATAGGACCAGAAATTGCTGCTGGGTGCCATAGTGAAAGTTCTTTGGTAAGAGAGTTGAAGAGAAACTATCAAGATAGAAATACAGAAGGTTATATTATCAGCTTGCTATTGAAGGTTCAAGCAAGGTTATCATCCTCATCCTTGCTCCATTTCCCCCTGCTTCTCCTCCTCTCCCTCCCGCAGGCATTCAGCGGCTGCAGGAGGAAAATGGAGAGATCGGTTCCACTATGCCAGTGTTTCTCAATCTTTTTTCAGTCAGGGGACCCTTGAAGTATACCCCTAGGTGAATGGGGCTGCACTGCAATCGCTCTGCAACTGTGTGCATTGAATGCAGTTGCAGCATAGTGATGATGCATTTAAGGGATTAAAACATGCGGTCAGGAAGCAACATATTGCCTCTTTACCAGCTGCCAAATGCCTCTGAAAAGCGATGTGAGCATGAATCGCTTTTCAGAGGAACAGCATTTTTTTGCTGGTACTATGAACAAGCAAGAAAAATAAACAGTTCTGATTGTACACATATAGGAGGTCAGGATTAAACGTGCATACATAAAATGTGCATACATACATGTTAACACACCCACACATACGCATTGACCATAGGGTGAGTACATGGATTGAAAACTGGCTACAAGTTCAGAGGGTAGTGATAAATGGGGAGTGCCCGGAATGGTCAGGGGTGGGTATTGGGGTCCCCCAGGGATCTGTGCTGGGACCAATCTAATTTATTTTGTTCAAAACGACCTGAAGGATGGGGTAAACAGTTCAATCTCTGTATTTGCATATGATACTAAGCTAAGCAGGGCAATAACTTCTCCGCAGGATGTGGAAACCTTGCAAGAATATCTGAACAAATTAATGGGGTGGATAACTACAAGGCAAATAAGGTTTAAAGTAGAAAATTTAAAATAATGCATTTGGGTGGCAAAAATATGAATGCAATCTATACACTGGGGGGAGAACCTCTGGGGGAATCTAGGATGGAAAAGGACCTGGGGGTCCTAGTAGATGATAGGCTCAGTAATGGCATGCAATGCCAAGTTGCTGCAAGCAAAGCCAATAGAATATTTGCATGCATTAAAAAGGGTATCAACTCCAGAGATAAAACAATAATTCTCCCACTCTACAAGACTCTGGTCCGGCCGCACCTGGAGTATGCTGTCCAGTTCTGGGCACCAGTCCTCCAGGAGGATGTAATGGAAATGGAGCGAGTACAAAGAACGGCAATAAAGCTAATAGAGGAGGTTAGTTATGAGGAAAGGTTGCGAGCGCTGAACTTATTCTCTCTGGAGAAGAGACGCTTGAGAGGGGATATGATTTCAATTTACAAATACCGTACTGGTGACCCCACAATAGGGATACAAAAATTTCGAGGAAGGGAGTTTAACAAGACACATGGCCACTACGTACAGGGTTCTTTACTGTAAGAGCGGCAAGGGTGTGAAATTCCCTTCCACAGGCAGTGGTATCAGCGGGGAGCATCGATAGTTTAAAAAAACTGTTCGATAAGCACCTGAACGACCACAACATACAGGGATATACAATGTAATACTGACATATAATCACACACATAGGTTAAACTTGATAGACGTGTGTCTTTTTTTAACCTCACCTACTATGTAACTATGTAACATACATACAGTGGGGCAAAAAAGTATTTAGTCAGTCACCAATTGTGCATGTTCTCCCACTTAAAAAGATGAGAGAGGCCTGTAATTGTCATCATAGGTATACCTCAACTATGAGAGACAAAATGTGGAAACAAATCCAGACAATCACATTGTCTGATTTGGAAATAATTTATTTGAAAATTATGGTGGAAAATAAGTATTTGGTCACCTACAAACAAGCAAGATTTCTGGCTCTCACAGACCTGTATCTTCTTCTTTAAGAGGCTCATCTGTCCTCCAATCATTACCTGTATTAATGGCACCTGTTTGAACTTGTTATCAGTATAAAAGACACCTGTCCACAACCTCAAACAGTCACACTCCAAACTCCACTATGTTGAAGACCAAAGAGCTGTCGAAGGACACCAGAAACCAAATTGTAGACCTGCACCAGGCTGGGAAGACTGAATCTGCAATAGGCAAGCAGCTTGGTGTGAAGAAATCAACTGTGGGAGCAATAATTAGAAAATGGAAGACATACAAGACCACAGATAATCTCCCTCGATCTGGGGCTCCACGCAAGATCTCACCCCGTGGGGTCAAAATGATCACAAGAACGGTGAGTAAAAATCCCAGAACCACACGGAGGGACCTAGTGAATGACCTGCAGAGAGCTGGGACCAACGTAACAAAGGCTACCATCAGTAACACACTACGCCGCCAGGGACTCAGATCCTGCAGTGCCAGACGTGTCCCCCTGCTTAAGCCACTACATGTCCGAGCCCATCTGAGGTTTGCTAGAGAGCATTTGGATGATCCAGAAGAGGATTGGGAGAATCTCATATGGTCAGATGAAATCAAAGTAGAACTGTTTGGTAGAAACACAACTCATCATGTTTGGAGGAGAGAGAATGCTGAGTTGGAACCAAAGAACACCATACCTACTGTGAAGCATGGGGGTGGCAACATCATGCTTTGGGACTGTTTCTCTGCAAAGGGAACAGGATGACTGATCCGGGTACATGAAAGAATGAATGGGGCCATGTATCGTGATATTTTGAGTGCAAACCTCCTCCCATCAGCAAGGGCATTAAAGATGAAACGTGGCTGGGTCTTTCAGCATGCCAATGATCCCAAACACACCGCCCGGGCAACGAAGGAGTGGCTTCGTAAGAAGCATTTCAAGGTCCTGGAATGGCCTAGCCAGTCTCCAGATCTCAACTCCATAGAAAAACTTTGGAGGGAGTTGAAAGTCGGTGTTGCCCAGCGACAGCCCCAAAACATCACTGCTCTAGAGGAGATCTGCATGGAGGAATGGGCCAACATACCAGCAACAGTGTGTGACAACCTTGTGAAGACTTACAGAAAACGTTTGACCTCTGTCATTGTCAACAAAGGATATATAACAAAGTATTGAGATTAACTTTTGATATTGACCAAATACTTATTTTCCACCATAATTTGCAAATAAATTCTTTCCAAATCAGACAATGTGATTGTCTGGATTTATTTTCACATTTTGTTTCTCATAGTTGAGGTATACCTATGATGACAATTACAGGCCTCTCTCATCTTTTTAAGTGGGAGAACTTGCACAATTGGTGGCTGACTAAATACTTTTTTGCCCCACTGTATATACACATATATAAACACACACACACATATACTGTATATATACACACACACACATAATACACACACTTATACTGTATATACACACACACACACATATATATAAACACACACACACATATATATATATATATATATATATATATATATATATAAACACATACACACACATACAAACATACATACATGCACACACACATACATGCACATGCACACACATACATACATCTGCATACACACATGCACATTCTCACACACATACACACACACCTACATACATACATGCACACACACACACATACATACATGCACACACACCTACATACATACATACATACTGTGACAGCAGGCAGGTAAAATCACCAGGTTGCATCCAGGATGGAAGATATATTTGTCCTAGATTCAGGCTTTATGCCGAATTATACCACTAGGGGGAGTGCTGGGAGTCTTGCAGGGGAAGAGTTAATGAGCCCAGCTGAAGAAAGTGGGCTCATTAGGGCTTCTACAAGAACTCCCAGCATGCTAAGGGAGATGCTCCAACCTAGAACCAGATCTGTGTGGATAGTCTGGGGAGTGTGATCTCTGTGCGGTGAGCCAAAGCCTGTGTGGTTAGTGCTAAGAACTTCTAAAAGCAGGGAGCTAGGGACTGGGACAGCACAAGGCTGTACCCAGTTGTTAGTTAGGGACACCAACGTGTGTAGTGAGCGGTCAAGTTGACCAGGATTTATTTTCCTGTTTCTTTTGTTTTTGCTGTATTTTTTTTGTCTGTATATAGTTCAAATAAAACCACACCCTTTTGTTTTCTCCTACCACTGTCTGCTGTGCCTGTTTTTGTGTGGTGAACCCATCCAGGGGGTCACACACACCCGCTGCTGAGTTAACCCCCTCACAATACATACATGCACACACACACATACATGCACATGCACACACATACATGCATACATGCATACATGCACACACACACATACTGTATAAACACACATACATACATACAGGTAGCTAAACCCTGACCTAGATTCAGCCCAGGCCTGGCTCTCAACCAAGCCAATTCACCTACACTAGTAACTAAACTATGTACTGTAGCTAGAAGGTGCTACAAGAGTAAATGCAGAGTTCTGCATAGCAGGGATTGATAGGGTTAGCTCAGCGTACTGTACAGTGTCCCTAACATGAACTGTCTTGAACAGCAACACACTTGCAACAAGAGTAGGTTAGGAACCCTCTCACCCAGTCCTTTTGTAAGGCAAAACATAGCGAAAATCATCCTGCTTGGAGGGCCCCCTTTGTTCTTTGAAGAAGTAGCTGCAATGATCTTATGATCCAGCAGTGAGTAGGTCTCCACCAGTCTTCCTCTTTAGGTTACCCAGCTTTCCTTTGGCACTCATAGCTTTCTGACCCAAGCCGGTCCGGGCCCATGTGGCTCCACACAGTTCTCCCACACACGTTCTTACAGCAGCAAAGCCTCTCTCTCTCCCCCCTGGTATTTGCTCTTGGGCTGTGTAGTTTTATCTCAGCTAAACTGTAGGATAAGTTCTGCTTCCAGCATACAAGTTCCAGTGGCCTCTGCACTCCTGTATTGGAACTTGTGATGAACAGAGTTGTTGAACACTGCCATCTTGTGGTCAAAATAAAGATTTGCATTACAGTATGGCCCCATTCACACTGGGGCGGGAGTGGCGGTGGCGTTAAAGCGCCGCTAATTTTAGCGGCGCTTTACCGCTAATTCTGCTGCGCTATTCGGCCGCTAGCGGTGCGGTTTTACCCCCCCCGCTGGCGGCCGAAAAAGGGTTAAAAATCGCTGCAAAGCTCCTCTGATTTCAATGGGCAGGATTGGTGGAGGAGCGGTATACACACCGCTCTTTCACCGCTCCAAAGATGCGGCTAGCAGGACTTTTTTTCCCGTCCTGCTAGTGCACCGCTCCAGTGTGAAAGCCCTCGGCCTTTCACACTGGAGACACAGCAGGGGCTGTTTAGGGTCAGTTTGCAGGCGCTATTTTTAGCGCAATAGCACCTGCAAACTGCTCCAGTGTGAAAGGGGTCTAACAATGCACAGTGCTACACTACAATGCTCTGACAAAATCTGCATGTAAAGCTAAACTCTGGGCCGATATAAACAGTGCCTTGAAAAAGTATTCATACCGCTTGGAATTTTCCAAATTTTTTCATGTTATAACCAAAAACATAAATGTATTTTATTGGGATTTTATGTGTTAGACCAACACAAAGTGGCACAGAATTGTGAAGTGGAAGGAAAATTATAAATTGTTTTCAACATTTTTTTATAAATAAATATGTGAAAAGTGTGGCGTGCATTTGTATTCAGCCCCCCTGAGTCAATACTTTGTAGAACCACCTTTCGCTGAAATTATAGCTGCAAGTTTTTTTTGCTATGCCTCTACCAGCTTTGCACATCTAGAGAGTGACATTTTTGCCTGTTCTTCTTTGCAAAATCGCTCAAGTTCTGTCAGATTGGATGGAGAGTGTCTGTGAACAGCAATTTTCAAGTCTTGTCACAGATTCTCAATTGGATTTAGGTCTGGACTTTGACTGGGCCATTCTAGCACATGATTATGCTTTGATCTAAACCATTTCATTGTACCTCTGGCTGTATGTTTAGGGCCGTTGTCCTGCTGGAAGGTGAACCTCTGCCACAGTCTCAAGTTATTTTCAGGTTTTCTTCTAAGATTGCCTGCATTTGGCTCCATCCATCTTCCCATTAACTCTGACCAGCTTCCCTGTCCCTGCTGAAGAAAAGCATACCCACAACATGATGTTGCCAACACCATGTTTCATTGTGGGGATGGTGTGTTCAGGGTGATGTGCAGTGTTATTTTTCCCCCACACATTTGATTTTAGGCCAAAAAGTTAAATTTTGGTCTCATCTGACCAGAGCACCTTCTTTCACATGTTTGCTGTGTCCCCCACATGGTTTCTCCCAAACTGCAAACAGGACTTCTTATGGCTTTCTTTCAACAATGGCTTTCTTCTTGCCACTCTTCCATAAAGGACAACTAATAGTTGTCCTGTGGACAGATTCTCCCACCTGAGCTGTGGATCTCTGCAGCTCCTCCAGAGTTACCATGGGCCTCTTGGCTGTTTCTCTGATTAATGCTCTCCTTGCCCGGCCTGTCAGTTTAGGTGGTCGGCCATGTCTTGGTAGGTTTGCAGTTGTGCCAATTGATTCCACTAGATTTTAGTTAGGGGTGTCAGAGTAAAGGGTACTGAATACAAATGCACGTCACACTTTTAACTTTTACTTGAAAAAAATGTTGAAGACCATTTATCATTTTCCCTCCACTTCACAATTATGTGCCACTTTGTGTTGTTTTTTTGCATAAAATCCCCCAAAAACATTTACGTTTTTGGTTGTAACATGGTTTGTCTCTATCCAGTCCTGCGATTTACACAGCACTACCAGGCAGTCCAGCAAGCCTTGATGACCTGACTCTACTGCAGTTAAATGAGAAGTACAGCCAAAGCTCATTTGGCTGTACTTTTCCTGTGGATCACAGAAGTGCAGTTTGCTCTGCTGTTGACTGATGTCACAGAGGTGGTCCAGGCAGGGGAAATATCGAAACCATATGGTCAGGATCCACCCAGATGCCTGGACCAGAACCTGGCTCAGCCTTTCAGCGAGCCATTGAGATCCTGAGCCAGCTGTTCCCGCCCCCCCCCGGTGACTGACAGTCACATACTTTCTGCTCACAGAGCACTGAGAACTGAGCAATCAGCGGTCTTTGATCACTCAGTTCTCAGTTTTAGAGACGGACCGATGCTGCATCCACTTAGGTAAGTATGATTTCTAAAAAAAAGGAACCCTTACTTCTCTTTTAAGCAACACAGCTATGTCAACCTCTGTTATTGGCTTGAGGTAATCTCTCTGCTATCTAGCAGCCCCATGTAATATGTCACCAGTCTATCACTGTCTCCTGAAGCATGTCTGCAGTCTCAAACAACTCCTATAGCATGTTCACAGTCCCCAGCAACTCCTATAGCATGTTCACAGTCTCTGAAAGTCTCCTACAGCATGTCTGCAGTGTCAAATAACTCCTATAGCATGATAACAGTCTCCAACAACTCCTATAGCATGTTCACTGTCACTGAAAGTTTCCTGCAGCATGTCCACAGTTTCTAAATATCTCCTAAACCATTTTCACAGTCTCTGACCATCTCTTGTATCACATCTGCAGTCTCTGACCATCTTCTGCACCATGTCTTCAGTTTCTGACCTTCTCCTGTACCATATCTGCAATCTCTGACCATCTCTTCTATTACATCCATAGTCTTTGACCATCTATTTTATAGTGTTCTCAGTCTCTAATCATCTCCTGTATTATGTCCACGGTCTCTGATAATCTCTTGTATCATGCCCAGTCTTTTAATAAATCCTGTTGTGTCTGCTGTCTCTGATAAGAAACATTCTCTGAATTTTATGTGTAGCCTTTTGATGTTGTGGGGGGGGGGCACACTTAAGGCTCCCCATATCAATACATTTGACCACTACTGCTTTAGACACTAGGCAAGGTGCTTATGCCTTACATAAAATTCTGGGATGAATAATGAGGGCAATAAGTACAGAAATAGTACAGAAATAAATTAGGGCTGTTACTGATTAAAATTTTCCTGTTCGATTAATCGATTTTTTTTTAAATAGATTAATCGACTAATTTCGATTAATTATAACGCACATAGATCCAACTACTTTTAGCTGATCTCCTTGCAGGCCGATTCCCAGTGCAGCTACCAACCACTGAAAAAATCGATAGCAGGATACAAAAAACACACAAAGGCAGCGCTCGATGGGAATAGCATTAAAACTTTTATAGTCTTCAAGTAGGTAACAAAATAAATATTGCACTGGAGATAAAATCGATGTAGCTACATAAACTGTAAAAATGGTGCGAGTAATACCAAACGGTAGCAAAAGCAGTCATAAAAACATGTAGCTAAGTATGATACTGGTATAAAAATGTGTACAACGATACCACTGCTGAATCAAGATGAGGAGGGGCTAACATCAGTCCGTTGGCATGTAGATGTCCCATGAAGGGAACTATCACAACTCCCAGTGGATGGCTGTAGAATCCCAGGTTGATAGAGGGAAGTGATAGAGGGAAGTGTAACAGCCCTTGCGTGTGGCAGATAGTAAGGTCCCGCCGGCATGCAGATATGAAGGCACAGCAAAGGAGCCCTTCAGATGGACACGGCAAGCCCCGACGGTGTCCGTGACGTCACCGCATCTCCCTGAAGACTTTTGATCGATCAAAACAATTAATCGATTAATCGAGGAATTAAAAGTTAATTTTCACAGCCCTAAAATAAATGCAAGGTCAGAATATGACGTGTCATTCTTCAGGATTTACAGCTGTACAGCATGTGGTGATAGTGTGAGAACCAAGAAGTGGCAACAGAGGAAAATAGGCTATTCTTCCACCGACACCCTACTTCATTACTTTTTTCTGAAAGGGTCATCAGGAAGAACCATTGTTTGCAGTGGAAAACACACTGTCACATCTGGAGTTGTCAGATAGCACCGGTGGTCAAAGCTCTTGAACCTAGTGAACATTTTTGTCACTGCACCCGGGACAGGTTAGTATTTAGCCTATATCACAGGGTACTACGCATATTGAGTTCCATGACGAGAACAATCGGGCATCTCTGAGCAAAAACTAAAAAACAAAAATCATTTCATTTATTTTATTCCAAGGAGGAGGAAGCGGGTGAGTGGGGGGGGGGGATCCAAGAGACAAGATTTAGCTGCAGTGATTCACTTCAGTAAAGTTTAATGAAGTGAATCACTCTGGGGCACACCATTAGAGAAAACCTAAGAGGCTCTTTACAAATTGCCTATGCTATAATGTGATTTTTGACACCTTCTTGCGGGATTTGGCTGGAATCTTTGGATTATTTATTTGTCTATGGTAGTCTAAAACCCCAGGATGAACTAGCATGCTTTAACCTACATCTCTGGGCCTAGATGTGTATTCTCTACAAAATACAATGATATTTGCCGGAATAAAAACAGCCTGCTGTTTCAAGCGTGAGACGTAATTGGGTTGGTCAGCAGAAATTCACTTCAATTTAAGAAGTCATTGTCACGGTGACCTGAGGTGAAAAGGTTTTAGTCAACATCTTAATGCAGAATAAAAGCAGCTGCCCCAATGGAAAATAAAAGGGACTGGTTTCCCTGGCAACATGCACCATGTGCATCTTCTTATAACAACTCCGCTTACACTACGGGTTTCCATAGCAACAGGTTGATTATGATTATCTGCAAAAAAATCAGACTGAAATATTGTTTAGCTACAGCAATTACAGTGGGGTTAAGGTTTTTTTCTGCTTATCAAGCTCTGCCCGTGTATGACTATGAATGATGCTGCATGTTGGTATAACATAAGGCTTCATTATTAGGCAGTCTGCTTTATCATTTTCTTTCTGCTATTAGGATTATACACACAGAAAATGATTCAAATGGCAACGGTATATAATGTGCCGTAATACCCAAAGTTAAAGTTGATTAATTAGAATCATTTGATTTTTTATGACCATCTATGCATGTACTTTTTTATATTTAATGTAATATAAATTTGTACTCCAGGAAAACAGCTAAATACACAGTAAAATACATATATGTGTACTTATGCAAAAAGAAAATAGCTGTCCCGAAAGTAATGCAAAAGTGGGCATCATTTTTTCAAATTAACTTATATAGTGTGAGGGGGTTAACTCGGTAGCGGGTGTGTGTGACCCCCTAGTTGGGCTCCCCACACAAAAACAGGGCCAGCAGACGGAGGTTGTGGTTTTCAAAATCAAAAGGTGCGGTTTATTTCTCTATGTACAGTGACAAAAACACAGAAAAGCCAAAAAGAAACATAAACAAAATAAATCCTGGTCAGCTTGACCTCTGACTAAACATGCAGGTTTCCTAACTAACAACTGGGATCAGCCTGGTGCTGTCCTAGTCCCTAAGTCCCTGGTTTAGTCAATGTCCAAACAAATAGCCACACAGGCTTTGTCTCACCGCACAGGGGTTCACTCTCCCTAGACAGTCCACACAGGTCTGGTTCCAGGCATGAGCAAACACCTAATGAAGCTGGGAGTTTTTATAGAGGCCTTAAACGAGCTGACAAGCTTCAGCTGGTCTCATCAATTCTCTCCCTAGTTGTATAAGTCGGCATAAAGCCTGAATCTGGGAGAAATATATCTACCCCCCTGGATGCAACCAGGTGACTTTACCTTCCTGCTGTCACATACCCCCCCTCTTGTTTTAACCTTGGGGTTGGAACACCAGCAATCAGGCATTCATGTACTCGAGACAAAGCATCCACATTCCCCATTTGAACGCCAGGGCGATGCTTTACTGTGAAGTTGAATTCCTGTAGGGCCAGGAACCACCTATTCACTCTTCTATTTGTCTCCTTGTTTTGAGCCATCCACTTTAACGGAGCGTGATCCGTAACCATGTCAAAGTGCCTACCTAGCAGATAGTACCGAAGGGAATCTAGAGCCCACTTCACCGCTAAACACTCCTTTTCAACCGTGGCGTAATTTACCTCATGGGACTTCAACTTCCTGCTGAGGTAAATGACTGGGTGCTCTTCCCCGTTCCAGACCTGGGACAATACTGCTCCTAACCCCACATCTGACGCATCACTTTGTACGACAAAGTCTTTAGAGAAGTCGGGTGAGTACAACACTGGCTGGCTACATAAGGCTTGTTTCAAGAATTGGAATGCTGCCTCAGCCTCGGGGGTCCATTTAATCATGACCGACCCTTTCCCTTTCGTCAGGTTGGTTAGGGGCACAGCCTTAGAAGCAAAGTGGGGAATGAAGCGCCGATAATAACCCGCGATTCCCAGAAAGGCCCGTACCTGCTTTTTGCTGTTGGGACGTGGCCAACTCTGGATGGCCTCGACTTTGTTGAGTTGGGGTTTTATCACTCCCCTGCCAATGGTGTAGATATTTGGCCTCCTCCTGCCCAATGGTACACTTCTTGGGGTTAGCCGTAAACCCCGCTTCCCGGATAGAGTCTAGGACTGCTTGCACTTTTGGCAGATGTGAGGCCCAATCTGTGCTATGGACAATTACGTCATCCAGGTAAGCCGCAGCATACTTCCGATGGGGCCTCAGTATCTGGTCCATTTTCCGCTGGAATGTGGCCGGCGCATTCTGTAACCCGAACGGCATTCTCTTATATTGGAACGCCCCGTCTGGGGTTACAAATGCGGTTTTCTCTTTGGCCGACTTGGCCAGGGGAATTTGCCAATACCCTTTTGTGAGGTCAAGAGTCGTCATGTATCGGGCTGTTCCCAGCCGGTCGATCAACTCATCTATACGTGGCATGGGGTAGGTGTCAAATTTTGTAACTTTGTTCAACTGACGAAAATCGTTACAAAATCGCCAGCTCCCATCCGGTTTAGGCAC
Organism: Rana muscosa; assembly: GCA_029206835.1. Taxonomy (NCBI): domain Eukaryota; kingdom Metazoa; phylum Chordata; class Amphibia; order Anura; family Ranidae; genus Rana; species Rana muscosa. Next base: position 980,053,513 of record CM055117.1, read on the forward strand.
CAACACAATGGGACTAGACCAATCACTTTGGGACTCCTCTATCACCCCTAAGTTCAGCATTTTCTGTACTTCCTCCCGTATTGCCTCCCGTCGGGCCTCTGGGATTCGATAGGGTTTTAACTTCACCCTTTCACCGGGCGGGGTAATAATATCATGCTCTACCCCAGATGTTTGTCCCGGCAGCTCAGAGAACACCTCCTTGTTGCGAAGCACAAACTCCTTAACCTCCTGTTGTTGGGGTTGTGACAAGGTGGCTGCTATTCCAACCTCCGGAATCACGCAACCAGTTTGAGCTGGTGACCAAGTTTCTGCGACTAGGGACTCTCTATCCCTCCAGGCTTTCAACAGATTAACATGATATATCTGTTCGGGCTTTCGCCTTCCTGGTTGTCTGACCTTGTAATTCACTTCGCTCACTTTTTCCATTATCTCGTAGGGGCCTTGCCATTTGGCAAGGAATTTACTTTCAACCGTAGGGACAAGTACCAATATCCTATCCCCCGGGGAAAAGGTACGGGTCTTGGCTCCACGGTTGTACACTCTCTGCTGTGCCAACTGCGCTTGGGCCAAATGTTCCTTCACGATGGGCATTACCTGTGCAATTCGATCTTGCATCAGGGCGACATGCTCAATCACACTCCTGTGGGGAGAACTCTCACTTTCCCAAGTTTCCTTGGCAATATCCAACAGCCCTCTTGGGTGTCTCCCATACAGTAACTCAAAGGGGGAGAATCCCGTAGAGGATTGGGGCACCTCCCTAATAGCAAACATCAAATAAGGAAGTAGACAGTCCCAATCCTTTCCATCTCTATCCACCACTTTCTTCAACATTTGTTTTAGGGTTTTGTTGAATCTTTCAACCAGCCCATCGGTTTGGGGGTGATACACAGATGTACGCAATTGCGTCACTTTGAACAATTTACACAGCTCTTTCATAACCCGGGACATAAAGGGTGTACCTTGGTCCGTAAGCAGTTCTTTACAAATACCCACCCGGCTAAAAACAAGAGATAGCTCTTTGGCTATGGTTTTGGCCGAGGTATTTCTGAGAGGGATCGCTTCTGGATAACGGGTGGCATAGTCCATTATAACCAATATGTACTGGTGCCCCCTAGCGGACTTGATTATAGGACCTACCAAATCCATTGCGATTCTCTCAAACGGGACCTCAATGATGGGTAGAGGGACCAGCGGGCTACGGAAATGTGGCATCGGGGCCGACCTCTGACACACAGGGCAGGAGGAACAATAATTTTCTATGTCCTTCATCACCCCAGGCCAATAGAATCTCTGTAATACCCTCTCTCGGGTTTTCTCTGTCCCCAGATGACCTCCAAGAATGTGCCCATGGGCCAACTCCAACACCAACTTCCTGTAAGGTTTGGGCACCACAAGCTGCTCAACGGTTTCTTCTGCCCTTTTTGCCACCCGATACAGTAGGTCCTTCTCTACGCTGAAGTATGGGTAAGTGCAGGTATTATCTGGGTTCACTAACTCGCCATCTATTTCCACTACGTTTTCCCGTGCCTTTATTAGGGCGGGGTCTTTTAACTGTTCTGTGGCAAAATTTTCCCTGTGAACCTCCAGATCAGAAAACTCCACAGATGGTAGGTTTTCGTCTGAGGAGGTGGGCTCCTCTCCAGTTTCTTGAGTCTCCCCTGCCAATACTGACAAGGGAAATTCTGGAGAGTCCTCACCACTCTCAGAGGAGTTCTGGCAATCACATTCCTGGTACATAGGGGCACCAGTGGGGGGCTCAGGATCATCCCACAGTTCCCAGAACTTCGGAAAATCCCTTCCCACAATGGCATCATGCGGTAATTGAGATACTAACCCCACTGGATGAGAGAGGGTACCTTTGGGGGTCTCGAAACACACTGTAGTCACTGGATACTCTCGGGTGTCCCCATGCACACAAATAACAGCTACCTTGCTATTCCCAGAGACCTCTGTTTTAACTAATTCAGCCTTTATCAGGGTCACAAGGCTACCTGAATCCAGTAATACCACAACATTTCTACCATTAATACACATTTTGCATAAATGTTTCTCAGTTCCCCGAATGGCAGTGCATGCGACTGTCGCACACAGCGACTGACGTCTGTCCGTCAGAAAGTCACATTGCATGGGTTCCTCCACAACCGGGCAATTTGCTGCAATATGTCCCGCTTGCCGGCAGCGGTAGAAAACAATCCATTTGGCTGCCTCTTGAGCCCCTGACTTCCCAGGCTGTTCTCGCCAAACTTTGGGTAGAGCTCCCACCCTCTCACTCTCTCCACCCTCACCCCTTGGAATCCTCTTATCCGCCCCTGGGGATGGTCTGGTCTTAGGGTGGAAAGTCCGAGAGTCTCTGGAAGAGGCCGTCAGGTTCTCTGTAGCCAAGTATTTCTCTACACGATCCACAAGACCACGGCCGTCTCTGGGTCTCCATGGCGTACCCACTTTTGGATGGCAGTAGGAAGAGCTCTCAAAAACCGATCCATTACAACACGTTCCACAATCTCTGGTGCGGACAAAGTCTCTGGCTGTAGCCACTTCCTGCTCAGGTGAATGAGATCATACATTTGAGACCTGGGGGGTTTTCCAAGCTGGAAAGTCCAGTTATGCACACGCTGAGCCCGGACAGCCAGGGTGACACCCAGCCTTGCCAATATTTCAGCTTTTAGCATCACATAGTCTTTTGCTTGGTCAGGCTCTAGGTCATAGTAAGCCTTCTGCGATTCACCAGTTAACAGAGGAGCCACCAGTCCAGCCCACTGCTCCTCAGGCCACTTTTCTCTTTCAGCAGTCCTTTCAAATGTGGTCAAAAATACCTCTGGATCATCCTCTCCAGTCATTTTTGTCAATAAACGACTCACCCCAAAGGACGCGGTATTAGTGGGACGGCTTTCCTCACTGGTCTGCGGACGTTGCTGCATTACTGCTTCCATTTGTTGTAGTCTCTGCTCTTGCTTCTGTAACAGGTCTATGAAGCGGGCCTCAGATTGCTGCTGGGCTTGTTGCTAAGCTTCCAGACTCTGTTGGTGAGCTTGCTGCTGGGCTGCAAGGCTCCTTTGCAAACCTGCATTTGTCTGCTGTTGATTGGCATTTGCTAGAGCCAGCTGTTTCAGTATCTCCTCCATGCTGGCTTAAAAAAAACTGCCACTGGTTCTCCACCAACTGTGAGGGGGTTAACTCGGTAGCGGGTGTGTGTGACCCCCTAGTTGGGCTCCCCACACAAAAACAGGGCCAGCAGACGGAGGTTGTGGTTTTCAAAATCAAAAGGTGCGGTTTATTTCTCTATGTACAGTGACAAAAACACAGAAAAGCCAAAAAGAAACATAAACAAAATAAATCCTGGTCAGCTTGACCTCTGACTAAACATGCAGGTTTCCTAACTAACAACTGGGATCAGCCTGGTGCTGTCCTAGTCCCTAAGTCCCTGGTTTAGTCAATGTCCAAACAAATAGCCACACAGGCTTTGTCTCACCGCACAGGGGTTCACTCTCCCTAGACAGTCCACACAGGTCTGGTTCCAGGCATGAGCAAACACCTAATGAAGCTGGGAGTTTTTATAGAGGCCTTAAACGAGCTGACAAGCTTCAGCTGGTCTCATCAATTCTCTCCCTAGTTGTATAAGTCGGCATAAAGCCTGAATCTGGGAGAAATATATCTACCCCCCTGGATGCAACCAGGTGACTTTACCTTCCTGCTGTCACAATAGGTTGTGTAAATTTCACACGTAGCACCCTCGGAATTAGGCTGCTAGGTTAGGGTGACCAGACATCCCCAGTTTCCGGGGACAGTCCCCTGATTGAGGACACTGTCCCCAGACCAAGTCTGTCCCCAGTTTTGTCCCCAGATTGGATTTGAACAGGGGCTGGGGCAATTTCAAAGACAGTCAGTGCAGAATGAAAAAAAAAACAAATTCTGAATTACACCCCCCCCCCCACTCCACCGCTCCTACTAGCTTAGGGGGTGTATTTTTTCCCCATTATCTGTGCCACTTTCTGATGATCATGTGCTGGTCGGATCTAGGGTTGTCACCTCATCCCTTTAAACCCGAACACATATGTATTACACATGTTCTGAGGCTAATTTAATGCAGATAAGGTACCAAAGGTACCAAGTGAGTTGAATTACCACCTTAATCAGCCACAGAACATGTGTAATTAATATGTGTTCGGTTTTAAAGGGATGAGGTGGTAACCCTAGTCGGATCGGAGGGAATATTTCTTCAGTTTCGGGTGCATGCCCATTCAGCTCCGCTTGCATGTTCTTCTGCCTTGGCTCAAGTCCCAGCCAGCCGCCTGCCTGCTTATCTCCTTGCCTTCCCTGGTGGAGTAATCTTCCTCCGTTTCCCACCCAGTAGTATCCGGGACCCGGAGAGTAAGACTTGACAGGCTGTGAAGTGGGCGGCGGAGGCGATGGGCAGAGAGTCGCTGATTGCCGCCATTACTATTAAAAAATAAATAAATAATGTCATCGGATTTAATTTTAAAAATATGGTCACCTTATGCTAGGTACATTTTATTTTTTGTCTCTTTCTGTAGTTAGGGTAGCAGTGTTTAAGCAGGTGTGTTCAGGGCTCCACAGGCTGGGATTATGATTTCTCTCCCCCCCCCCCCCCTGCTTCTAGAGGACATTTCTGGAGCTTGGGGAAAGAGAATTCAAATGATCAGCCTGAATATTGAGCAGGACCTAGCCAATGCCTGGGAAGGTGTGCCAAGATGGTGGCTGGGCTGCAGTTAAATAGTCTGGAGCCCTAGGGTGATTGCCTTTTCCTCCCTGCTGGGGAAATGGAGCAGTGAGCTGAATGGACGGAGAGGCTTCTTGCCTCCGAAGCCTGTTTTGCTGGATGCACCTATGAACTGATCCTGTACCAGGATTCTTTGAGTAGAGCCTACTACTACTTGTGCTCAAACTTATCTATATGGCAGAGGAGGAAGAGAGGAGAATGAAGTGCGGAACTTCGCCTTTTGGGTGAAGTTTCACTTTATCTTATGTTTTTGCTACTGTTATTTATGAAAAAAATAATAATAAAAATATTGAAATATAAATAAAGTGAAAATTCACATTGCAAAAAATACCCAGTCATGTGCAAGGAAAAAGGTAGTTTATTTCTAGCAAAATATTCAATGATTCTGAGTCTGCAGGTGAAGTGAACATGCTCTACTACTTTAGCAGGAATGTACAGTTAGGGCAGGCAGGTGAGGCAGGGCCTCACCTACCTACCACTGGTAAAAATTTGGGTCACCTACGACCTATGATTCCAGGAATATGAAGTACCATTGGCCCCAGCTGTCCAATAAAAATGCTGCAGTGGAGGCACGCCTCTCACTGCAGTGTCATACAAGGGGAATGTGTCCAAAATACAAGCCCACCCCTCTTAACTAGAAGGAAATGCATGTGTTTATGGGTGTAAGATTTACCCACAATCCCATGTTTTTCTCACACAGTTAAGAGGATTAATGAGAATCTGCTGCCTGCTGAAAAGGTACTGTTATATTCAAGCTAAATCATATATTTATATGCTATATGTTATAACATAATGATTTATTATTTATCTATTTACTGTGAAATTACTGGTTTTGCTAGAAAATTACTCAGAACCCCCAAGCATTATATATATATATATATATATATATATTGTGAGGGGGTTAACTCGGTAGCGGGTGTGTGTGACCCCCTGGTTGGGCTCCCCACACAAAAACAGGGCCAGCAGACGGAGGTTGTGGTTTTCAAAATCAAAAGGTGCGGTTTATTTCTCTATGTACAGTGACAAAAACACAGCAAAGCCAAAAAGAAACAAACAAAATAAATCCTGGTCAGTTTGACCTCTGACTAAACATGCAGGTTTCCTAAACTAACAACTGGGATCAGCCTGGTGCTGTCCTAGTCCCTAAGTCCCTGGTTTAGTAAAAGTCCAAACAAATAGCCACACAGGCTTTGCCTCACCGCACAGGGGTTCACTCTCCCTAGACAGTCCACACAGGTCTGGTTCCAGGCATGAGCTAACATCTAATGAAGCTGGGAGTTCTTATAGAGGCCTAAATGAGCTGACAAGCTTCAGCTGGCCTCATCAACTCCCTGTCTGTACGACGCCCAGCCCTCTCCCTAGAGGTATGAGTCATCCATGAGCCCACTAGCCTTATACAACTCTCCACCTAGTTGTATAAGTCGGCGTAAAGCCTGAATCTGGGCGAAATATATCTACCCCCCTGGATGCAACCAGGTGATTTTACCTTCCTGCTGTCACATACCCCCCCCTCTTGTTTTAACCTCGGGGTTGGAACACCAGCAATCAGGCATTCATGTACTCGAGACAAAGCATCCACATTCCCCATTTGAACGCCAGGGCGATGCTTTACTGTGAAGTTGAATTCCTGGAGGGCCAGGAACCACCTATTCACTCTTCTATTTGTTTCCTTGTTTTGAGCCATCCACTTTAACGGAGCGTGATCCGTAACCAAGTCAAAGTGCCTACCTAGCAGGTAGTACCGAAGGGAATCTAGAGCCCACTTCACCGCTAAACACTCCTTTTCAACCGTGGCGTAATTTACCTCATGGGACTTCAACTTCCTGCTGAGGTAAATGACTGGGTGCTCTTCCCCGTTCCAGACCTGGGACAATACTGCTCCTAACCCCACATCTGACGCATCACTTTGTACGACAAAGTCTTTAGAGAAGTCGGGTGAGTACAACACTGGCTGGCTACATAAGGCTTGTTTCAAGAATTGGAATGCTGCCTCAGCCTCGGGGGTCCATTTAATCATGACCGACCCTTTCCCTTTCGTCAGGTTGGTTAGGGGCACAGCCTTAGAAGCAAAGTGGGGAATGAAGCGCCGATAATAACCCGCGATTCCCAGAAAGGCTCGTACCTGCTTCTTGCTGTTGGGACGTGGCCAACTCTGGATGGCCTCGACTTTGTTGAGTTGGGGTTTTATTACTCCCCTGCCAATGGTGTACCCAAGATATTTGGCCTCCTCCTGCCCAATGGTACACTTCTTGGGGTTAGCCGTAAACCCCGCTTCCCGAACAGAGTCCAGGACTGCTTGCACTTTTGGCAGATGTGAGGCCCAATCTGTGCTATGGACAATTACGTCATCCAGGTAAGCCGCAGCATACTTCCGATGGGGCCTCAGTATCTGGTCCATTTTCCGCTGGAATGTGGCCGGCGCATTCTGTAACCCGAACGGCATTCTCTTATATTGGAACGCCCCGTCTGGGGTTACAAATGCGGTTTTCTCTTTGGCCGACTTGGCCAGGGGAATTTGCCAATACCCTTTTGTGAGGTCAAGAGTCGTCATGTATCGGGCTGTTCCCAGCCGGTCGATCAACTCATCTATACGTGGCATGGGGTAGGTGTCAAATTTTGTAACTTTGTTCAACTGACGAAAATCGTTACAAAATCGCCAGCTCCCATCCGGTTTAGGCACCAACACAATGGGACTAGACCAATCACTTTGGGACTCCTCTATCACCCCTAAGTTCAGCATTTTCTGTACTTCCTCCCGTATTGCCTCCCGTCGGGCCTCTGGGATCCGATAGGGTTTTAACTTCACCCTTTCACCGGGCGGGGTAATAATATCATGCTCTACCCCAGATGTTTGTCCCGGCAGCTCAGAGAACACCTCCTTGTTGCGAAGCACAAACTCCTTAACCTCCTGTTGTTGGGGTTGTGACAAGGTGGCTGCTATTCCAACCTCCGGAATCACGCAACCAGTTTGAGCTGGTGACCAAGTTTCTGCGACTAGGGACTCTCTATCCCTCCAGGCTTTCAACAGATTAACGTGATAGATCTGTTCGGGCTTTCGCCTTCCTGGTTGTCTGACCTTGTAATTCACTTCGCTCACTTTTTCCATTATCTCGTAGGGGCCTTGCCATTTGGCAAGGAATTTACTTTCAACCGTAGGGACAAGTACCAATATCCTATCCCCCGGGGAAAAGGTACGGGTCTTTGCTCCACGGTTGTACACTCTCTGCTGTGCCAACTGCGCTTGGGCCAAATGTTCCTTCACGATGGGCATTACCTGTGCAATTCGATCTTGCATCAGGGCGACATGCTCAATCACACTCCTGTGGGGAGAACTCTCACTTTCCCAAGTTTCCTTGGCAATATCCAACAGCCCTCTTGGGTGTCTCCCATACAGTAACTCAAAGGGGGAGAATCCCATAGAGGATTGGGGCACCTCCCTAATAGCAAACATCAAATAAGGAAGTAGACAGTCCCAATCCTTTCCATCTCTATCCACCACTTTCTTCAACATTTGTTTTAGGGTTTTGTTGAATCTTTCAACCAGCCCATCGGTTTGGGGGTGATACACAGATGTACGCAATTGTGTCACTTTGAGCAATTTACACAGCTCTTTCATAACCCGGGACATAAAGGGTGTACCTTGGTCCGTAAGCAGTTCTTTACAAATACCCACCCGGCTAAAAACAAGAGATAGCTCTTTGGCTATGGTTTTGGCCGAGGTATTTCTGAGAGGGATCGCTTCTGGATAACGGGTGGCATAGTCCATTATAACCAATATGTACTGGTGCCCCCTAGCGGACTTGATTATAGGACCTACCAAATCCATTGCGATTCTCTCAAACGGGACCTCAATGATGGGTAGAGGGACCAGCGGGCTACGGAAATGTGGCATCGGGGCCGACCTCTGACACACAGGGCAGGAGGAACAATAATTTTCTATGTCCTTCATCACCCCAGGCCAATAGAATCTCTGTAATACCACAACATTTCTACCATTAATACACATTTTGCATAAATGTTTCTCAGTTCCTCGAATGGCAGTGCATGCGACTGTCGCACACAGCGACTGACGTCTGCCCGTCAGAAAGTCACACTGCATGGGTTCCTCCACAACCGGGCAATTGGCTGCAATATGTCCCGCTTGCCGGCAGCGGTAGCAAACGATCCTTCTTGCGGCCTCTTGAGCCGCTGATTTCCCAGGCTGTTCTCGCCAAACTTGGGGTAGAGCTCCCACCCTCTCACTCTCTCCACCCTCACCCCTTGGAATCCTCTTATCCGCCCCTGGGGATGGTCTGGTCTTAGGGTGGAAAGTCCGAGTGTCTCTGGAAGAGGCCGTCAGGTTCTCTGTAGCCAAGTATTTCTCTACACGATCCACAAGACCACCGGCCGTCTCTGGGTCTCCATGGCTTACCCACTTTTGGATGGCAGTAGGAAGAGCTCTCAAAAACCGATCCATTACAACACGTTCCACAATCTCTGGTGCGGACAAAGTCTCTGGCTGTAGCCACTTCCTGCTCAGGTGAATGAGATCATACATTTGAGACCTGGGGGGTTTTCCAAGCTGGAAAGTCCAGTTATGCACACGCTGAGCCCGGACAGCCAGGGTGACACCCAGCCTTGCCAATATTTCATCTTTTAGCATCACATAGTCTTTTGCTTGGTCAGGCTCTAGGTCATAGTAAGCCTTCTGCGATTCACCAGTTAACAGAGGAGCCACCAGTCCAGCCCACTGCTCCTCAGGCCACTTTTCTCTTTCAGCAGTCCTTTCAAATGTGGTCAAAAATACCTCTGGATCATCCTCTCCAGTCATTTTTGTCAATAAACGACTCACCCCAAAGGACGCGGTATTAGTGGGACGGCTTTCCTCACTGGTCTGCGGACGTTGCTGCATTACTGCTTCCATTTGTTGTAGTCTCTGCTCTTGCTTCTGTAACAGGTCTATGAAGCGGGCCTCAGATTGCTGCTGGGCTTGTTGATGAGCTTGCTGCTGGGCTGCAAGGCTCCTTTGCAAACCTGCATTTGTCTGCTGTTGATTGGCATTTGCTAGAGCCAGCTGTTTCGGTATCTCCTCCATGCTGGCTTAAAAAAAACTGCCCGCATTCTCCACCAACTGTGAGGGGGTTAACTCGGTAGCGGGTGTGTGTGACCCCCTGGTTGGGCTCCCCACACAAAAACAGGGCCAGCAGACGGAGGTTGTGGTTTTCAAAATCAAAAGGTGCGGTTTATTTCTCTATGTACAGTGACAAAAACACAGCAAAGCCAAAAAGAAACAAACAAAATAAATCCTGGTCAGTTTGACCTCTGACTAAACATGCAGGTTTCCTAAACTAACAACTGGGATCAGCCTGGTGCTGTCCTAGTCCCTAAGTCCCTGGTTTAGTAAAAGTCCAAACAAATAGCCACACAGGCTTTGCCTCACCGCACAGGGGTTCACTCTCCCTAGACAGTCCACACAGGTCTGGTTCCAGGCATGAGCTAACATCTAATGAAGCTGGGAGTTCTTATAGAGGCCTAAATGAGCTGACAAGCTTCAGCTGGCCTCATCAACTCCCTGTCTGTACGACGCCCAGCCCTCTCCCTAGAGGTATGAGTCATCCATGAGCCCACTAGCCTTATACAACTCTCCACCTAGTTGTATAAGTCGGCGTAAAGCCTGAATCTGGGCGAAATATATCTACCCCCCTGGATGCAACCAGGTGACTTTACCTTCCTGCTGTCACAATATATATATATATAGGTGAAACTCGAAAAATTTGAATATTGTGCAAAAGTTCATTTATTTCACTAATGCAACTTAAAAGGTGAAACTAATATATGAGATAGACTCATTACAAAGTCGTGATTTGTCATAACTGTGATGATTATGGCTTACAGCTCATGAAAACCCCAAATCCACAATCTCAGAGAATTAGAATATTGTGAAAATGTGCAATATTCTAGGCCCAAAGTGTCCCACTCTAATCAGCTAATTAAGCCATAACACCTGCAAAGGGTTTCTGAGCCTTTAAATGGTCTCTCATTCTGGTTCAGTAGGAATCACAATCATGGAAAAGACTGCTGACCTGACAGTTGTGCAGAAAACCATCAGTGACACCCTCCATAAGGAGGAAAAGCCTCAAAAGGTAATTGCAAAAGAAGTTGGATGTTCCCAAAGTGCTGTATCAAAGCACATTAATAGAAAGTTATGTGGAAGGGAAAAGTGTGGAAGAAAAAGGTGCACAAGCAGCAGGGATGACCGCAGCCTGGAGAGGATTGTCAGGAAAAAGCCATTCAAAAGTGTTGGGGACTTTCACAAGGAGTGGACTGAGGCTGGAGTCAGTGCATCAAGAGCCACCACACACAGACAGATCCTGGACATGGGCTTCATATGTCGTATTCCTCTTGTCAATCCACTCCTGAACAACAAACAATGTCAGAAGCATCTTACCTGGGCTAAAGAAAAACAGACCTGGTCTGTTGCTCAGTGGTCCAAAGTCCTCTTTTCTGATGAGAGCAAATTTTGCATCTCATTTGGAAACCAAGGAGCCAGAGTATGGAGGAAGAATGGAGAGGCACACACTGCAAGATGCTTGAAGTCCAGTGTGAAGTTTCCAGTCTGTGTTGATTTGGGGAGCCATGTCATCTGCTGGTGTTGGTCCACTGTGCTTCATTAAGTCCAGGGTCAACGCAGCCGTCTACCAGGAGATTTTGGAGTGCTTCATGCTTCCTTCCGTAGACGAGCTCTATGGGGATGCTGACTTCATTTTCCAGCAGGACTTGGCACCTGCCCACACTGCCAAAAGCACCAAAACCCGGTTCAATGACCGTGGGATTACTGTGCTTGATTGGCCGGCAAACTCGCCTCACCTGAACCCCATAGAGAATCTATGGGGCATTGCCAAGAGAAAGATGAGAGACATGAGACCCAACAATGCAGAAGAGCTGAAGGCCGCTATTGAAGCATCCTGGTCTTCCATAACACCTCAGCAGTGCCACAGGCTGATAGCTTCCATGTCACGCCACATTGAGGCAGTAATTGCTGCAAAAGGGGCCCAAACCAAGTACTGAGTACATATGCATGCTTATACTTTTCAGAGGTCCGATATTGTTCTATGTACAATCCTTGTTTTATTGATTGCATGTAGTGATGAGCCGAACACCCCCGGGTTCGGTTCGCACCAGAACCCGCGAACGGACCGAAAGTTCGTACGAACATTAGAACCCTATTAAATACAATGGATGCGAACGTTCGAATTCTAAAGTGCTAATTATAACAACTATTATGCATGTTATTGTCCTAAAAAGGGTTTGGGAACACGGGTTCTGCACCAGGGGACATGTATCAATGCAAAAAGAAGTTTTAAAAACGGTCGTTTTTCGGGAGCAGTCATTTTAATGATGCATAAAGTGAAAAAAAAAAGTCAAATATTCCTTTAAATATCGTACCTGGGGGGTGTCTAAAGTATGCCTGTGAAGTGCCACGTGTTTCCCGTGTTTAGAACTGTCCCTGCACAAAATGACACTTCTAAAGGAAAAAAAAGCCATTTAAAACTGCTTGCGGCTTTAATGTAATGTCTGGTCCCGGTAATATGGATGAAAATCTTTAAGAAAAATGGCATAGCTACCCCATGACCCCCCCCCCCCTACCCCAGCCCATTACCAGCCCCTTTGGGTCTTGTATGGATATTAAGGGGAACCCCGCACATAAAATAAAAAAGGCCCTATATACTCTGAACAGCCGTATACAGGCGGTGCATACAAGACAGGGACTGTAGGTTTGTTCTTATGTAGAATCTGTTTGTAATTTTGAACAGGTACATTGTTTAAGTGTAGCTCCAGCCCAAAAATCTATTTTTAAACTTTTTGGAAAACATAGGTAAGGGTTATCACCCCTGTAACATTTGTTTTGCTGTCTGTGCCCCTGTTCAGAACATTTCACCTCACTTTCCGTCCCAATGACAACTGTTTTTGAAATGTGGTGTTTTTCTTGAAACAAGGATTGCTGATAAAGCATCAGTACAGAGGAGACACCTTTCTCCCATATTAATTCTTACAGGAGAGAATTTTCCTTCCTAGGGGTAGATTTCCTCTCACTTCCTGTTGTCTTCTTGCGTTTGCAAGTAGGAGTCGTTTGTAAGTTGGATGTTTGAAAGTAGGGACCTGCCGTAGATACTCTGCAGAAATAGGCCCCTTAGTTGTTGGTGTTGGCACAACACTGTAAGCACTCACAGTTACTCTTGGTTGGTGCTGGAACGCCCTGCTGTCAACTATTATATCAGGAATTGTAATTACATATAATTGTTGAACAGTGGTAGTAAAAATTGGGCCTTTGATGGTGGTGCTGGTGCCACAACACTGTAAGCCCTGACAGTTACTCTTGGTGGGTGCAGCAATGGGCCCTGCTGTGAATTATTAGATCAAGAATTGTAATTGCATGCCCCTGTTGAACAGGGGCTGAAAAATTGGGCCTTTGGTGGTGGTGGTGGTGTTGACACAACACTGTAAGCCCTCAGAGTTACTCTTGGTGGGTGCAGGAATGGGCCCTGCTGTGAATTATTAGATCAAGAATTGTAATTACATGCCCCTGTTGAACAGGGGCTGAAAAATTGGGCCTTAGGCACTGGTGGCACAACACTACAACCCCTCACAGATACTGTACTTGGAGCACAGCAATGAGCCCTGTTGCAAAGTATTGCTTCAAAAATTGTAATGACACGCCCCTGTTAAACAGGGGCTGAAAAATTGGGCCTTAGGCACTGGTGCCACAACACTCCAACCCCTCACAGATACTGTACTTGGAGCACAGCAATGAGCCCTATGGCAAATTATTGCTAAAAAAATTGTAATTACACGCCCCTGTAAAACAGGGGCTGAAAAATTGGGCCTTAGCCACTGGTGGCGGCACCCATAAACAAAAATGATCTTCCAAGCTATCATCATCAATCGTATCATTGAGGACTCGGAGGAGGAGGATAGCCAGTCAACATAACAGCACAGACACTCAGCATCAGCATCAGTCTTGAAGGGATGTGACATGTTAAAATCAATTAGTCTGTTATATCAGCATCAGGTGTGTGGTAGCTGGTGGTGATCCAAGACTGGTTCATCTTGATGAAAGTCAGTCGATCAACCGAGTCGGTGGACAGGCGCACCCTGTGATCCGTGACAAATCCTCCAGCAGCACTGAATGTGCGTTCCGAAAGAACGCTGGATGCAGGACAGGCCAGTAGCTCAATTGCATACTGTGCAAGCTCTGGCCAGTGATCCATCCTCAAGACCCAGTAAGCCAGAGGATTTTCGGTGGGGAAGGTGTCCAAGTCTGACCTTGCCCCTAGATATTCCTGCACCATGTTTATCAGACGCTGGCGATGGTTGCTGGAACCAATCATACTTTGGGGCTGCGGACTAAAGAATTGTCTGAACGCATCGGTCAGACGGCCACCTTCCCCACCGCTCCTTCTTTGACTGGCCGAAGCCTCAGCAACTCGTTGTCCTGGACCAGGAGTTTGTAACCTCCCAGTCTCTGGGAACGCGTTGCACAGACCTTTCTGCAAGGCCTCCCGGAGTTGTCTCATCCTCTGCTCCCTCTGCGACGGTAACATAAGGTCCGCAACCTTACCCTTGTACCGTGGATCAAGGAGAGTGGCCAGCCAGTAATGGTCCCTCTCCTTGATCCGAAGAATACGAGGATCCTTCCGCAGACTTTGCAGGATCAGGGAGGCCATGCAGCGTAGGTTTGCTGAGGCATTCGCTTCGGAGTCCTCTGGGTCACTAAGGACGACATGATCCGCAGTCACCTCCTCCCAGCCACGTACAAGTCCACTGGTTTCTTGGGACTGTAAATCATCCCTAAAAGACTGCTGCTGATGATGCTGAGTGCCAGCCTCCACCTCCATGCTGACACAATCCTCCTCCTCCTCCTCCTCCTCCTCCTCCTCTTCCTCTTCCTGTGCGATGGGTGGGACAGAAGGAACACTGTCTGGGTAAAGGGGGCCTTGAGAGGCAAGGAAGTCCTCCTCTTCCTGCCTCTGTTCTGCCTCAAGTGCCCTGTCCATTATTCCACGCAGCGTGTGCTCCAACAGGTGGACAAGAGGTACAGTGTCACTGATGCATGCACTGTCACTGCTCACCATCCTCGTGGCCTCCTCAAATGGTGCCAGGACAGTGCATGCATCCCTGATCATGCCCCACTGGCGTGGAGAAAAAAAACCAAGCTCCCCTGACCCTGTCCTGGTGCCGTAGTCGCACAGGTACTCATTGATGGCCCTCTGCTGCGTGTGCAGCCGCTGCAGCATGGCCAACGTTGAGTTCCACCTGGTGGGCATGTCACATATAAGGCGGTTCTTGGGCAGGTTCAACTCCTTTTGCAGCTCAGCCAGGCGAGCACTGGCATTATAAGATCTGCGGAAATGCACACAGACTTTCCTGGCCTGCCTCAGGACATCCTGTAAGCCCGGGTACCTGCCCAAGAACCGCTGCACCACCAGGTTAAGGACGTGAGCCACACAGGGCACATGGGTCAGTTGTCCCTGTCGGAGGGCGGAGAGGAGGTTGGTGCCATTGTCGCAAACCACCATTCCTGGCTTAAGCTGGCGTGGCGTCAACCATCTCTCGGCCTGGCCCTGCAGAGCAGACAGGACCTCTGCCCCAGTGTGGCTTCTGTCCCCCAAACACACCAGCGCAAGCACGGCATGGCATCTTTTTGCCTGCGTACTTGCGTAGCCCCGTGAACGGCTACGGAGCACCGCTGGTTCATAGGACAAACCACAGGAAGAGGCCATGGAGGAAGAAGAAGAGGAGGGGGTGGAGGAGAGAGGTGTGTCACAACCAGTAGTAGCATTTTGGAGGCATGGCGGTGGGACAACCTCCAACACTACTGCACCTTGTCCTGCATCCTTCCCAGCTGCCAAAAGAGTGACCCAATGGGCCGTGAAAGAAAGGTAACGTCCCTGTCCATGCCTGCTGGACCATGAGTCAGCGGTAATATGCACCTTACCGCTGACCGCCCTGTCCAGCGAGGCCAAGACATTGCCTTCCACATGCCGGTAGAGAGCCGGAATAGCCTTCCGTGAGAAAAAGTGGCGTTTGGGAACCTGCCACTGAGGAACCGCACATTGCACAAACTCACGGAAGGGGGCCGAGTCTACCAACTGAAAAGGCAGCAGTTGAAGAGCTAGCAATTTAGCCAAGCTAGCATTCAACCGCTGGGCATGTGGATGGCTGGGAGTGAACTTCTTTCGACGGTCCAGCAGCTGGGGCAGGGAAATTTGCCTGCTAGAATCGGACGTCGGTGTACTGCTAGCAGAGTGGCCGCAAGTACTTGGCTGTGACACACCTAATTCTACACCTTCATTCCTCTCAGTGCATGTTTCAGAGAGGACTGAAGTTATAGTGGGGTTGGAAATCCCAGCTGATGCGGTGCAAGGAGAGGTCCGCTTTGTTCTTTGGTGTGGGTCTTTGAGGTAGGTTTGCCAACGAGCTGCATGGCAGGTCAACATATGTCTGGTCAGGCATGTGGTACCCAAGCGGCTGATGTTTTGGCCACGCGATATACGCTTGAGACATATGTTGCAAACAGCAGCTGTGCGATCTGATGCACTAGCCTCAAAAAAGGCCCACACCAAGGAACTTTTTGAATGACGGGCAGAGGCAGCGCCCTGCACAGGCGGAGCTCTGCGGTGTGATTCCGTCGGTGTACTGCCCTTACGCTGGCCACCAAAGGGCATCCTGTCTCGTTGGAGATGTGCCTCCTCCTCATCCTCCTCCTCCTCACTCCTATTAGGCACCCACGTGGAGTCAGTGACCTCATCATCCCCTCCCTCCTCATCACTGGAGCCAATCTGGCAGTATGCTGCAGCTGCTGGAACATGACTGCCAGATTGGTGTCCTTCTTGAGCATCCCCTCTGTCTGCTCTCACCCTACTGCCTTCCTGTAGCTGGGTTTCATCATCAGACCCTTCGAAACGCTGGGCATCCTCCTGGAGCATGTACCCAACACTGTGCTCAAACAGTTCGGGGGACTCCTCAGGAGGAGGACATGGTGGGTCTAGGGAAGGAGTGACTGATGATGAGTCTGACATTGATACCAGGGAAGAGGACGCTTTGGCAGCTGCTTTGCCAGTACCCTGAGCCTGGGTGAGAGAGGATGAGGAGGAGGAGGAGGGCTTGGTCATCCACTCTACCAAGTCTTCGGCATGATGTGGCTCAACATGTCCAGCTGAGGAAAAGAAGGACAAGCGTGTCCCATGGCCATGTGCTGATGACAATGCACCGCGTCCACGACCAGCACTGTTGCCCCCAGACACAGAGCCTGCTTGCCCTCTTTTATTGCCTCCTGACTGTCTGCCTCTCCTTGTTTGCCTTCCAGACATTCTAATAGATGGCCTGCAGGGAGATGGGAAAAAAGCAATAAGGGCTACCTTCAGGTGTCCTTCTCTGTCCCTTGAAACAAGGACTTGCACAGTGAAAGAAACTGACACTCTCCCTACCTACAGTTTTCTGTCCCTAGAAAAAATGTTTTTTTTTAAGCACAATATAGCACAAGGAGAATTCACTCACTGTCCTTCCAGGTCCCTAGAAACAAGGACTTACACAGTGAAAGAAACTGACACTCTCCCTACCTACAGTTTTCTGTCCCTAGAAAAAATGTTTTTTTTAAGCACAATATAGCACAAGGAGAATTCACTCACTGTCCTTCCAGGTCCCTAGAAACAAGGACTTGCACAGTGAAAGAAACTGACACTCTCCCTACCTACAGTTTTCTGTCCCTAGAAAAAATGTTTTTTTTAAGCACAATAAAGCACAAGGAGAATTCACTCACTGTCCTTCCAGGTCCCTAGAAACAAGGACTTACACAGTGAAAGAAACTGACACTCTCCCTACCTACAGTTTTCTGTCCCTAGAAAAAATGTTTTTTTTAAGCACAATATAGCACAAGGAGAATTCACTCACTGTCCTTCCAGGTCCCTGGAAACAAGGACTTGCACAGTGAAAGAAACTGACACTCTCCCTACCTACAGTTTTCTGTCCCTAGAAAAAATGTTTTTTTTAAGCACAATATAGCACAAGGAGAATTCACTCACTGTCCTTCCAGGTCCCTAGAAACAAGGACTTACACAGTGAAAGAAACTGACACTCTCCCTACCTACAGTTTTCTGTCCCTAGAAAAAATGTTTTTTTTAAGCACAATATAGCACAAGGAGAATTCACTCACTGTCCTTCCAGGTCCCTAGAAACAAGGACTTGCACAGTGAAAGAAACTGACACTCTCCCTACCTACAGTTTTCTGTCCCTAGGAAAAATGTTTTTTTAAGCACAATATAGCACAAGGAGAATTCACTCACTGTCCTTCCAGGTCCCTAGAAACAAGGACTTACACAGTGAAAGAAACTGACACTCTCCCTACCTACAGTTTTCTGTCCCTAGAAAAAATGTTTTTTTTAAGCACAATATAGCACAAGGAGAATTCACTCACTGTCCTTCCAGGTCCCTGGAAACAAGGACTTGCACAGTGAAAGAAACTGACACTCTCCCTACCTACAGTTTTCTGTCCCTAGAAAAAATGTTTTTTTTAAGCACAATATAGCACAAGGAGAATTCACTCACTGTCCTTCCAGGTCCCTGGAAACAAGGACTTGCACAGTGAAAGAAACTGACACTCTCCCTACCTACAGTTTTCTGTCCCTAGAAAAAATGTTTGTTTTAAGCACAATATAGCACAAGGAGAATTCACTCACTGTCCTTCCAGGTCCCTAGAAACAAGGACTTACACAGTGAAAGAAACTGACACTCTCCCTACCTACAGTTTTCTGTCCCTAGAAAAAATGTTTTTTTTAAGCACAATATAGCACAAGGAGAATTCACTCACTGTCCTTCCAGGTCCCTAGAAACAAGGACTTGCACAGTGAAAGAAACTGACACTCTCCCTACCTACAGTTTTCTGTCCCTAGAAAAAATGTTTTTTTTAAGCACAATATAGCACAAGGAGAATTCACTCACTGCCCTTCCAGGTCCCTAGAAACAAGGACTTGCACAGTGAAAGAAACTGACACTCTCCCTACCTACAGTTTTCTGTCCCTAGAAAAAATGTTTGTTTTAAGCACAATATAGCACAAGGAGAATTCACTCACTGTCCTTCCAGGTCCCTAGAAACAAGGACTTGCACAGTGAAAGAAACTGACACTCTCCCTACCTACAGTTTTCTGTCCCTAGAAAAAATGTTTTTTTTAAGCACAATATAGCACAAGGAGAATTCACTCACTGTCCTTCCAGGTCCCTAGAAACAAGGACTTGCACAGTGAAAGAAACTGACACTCTCCCTACCTACAGTTTTCTGTCCCTAGAAAAAATGTTTTTTTTAAGCACAATATAGCACAAGGAGAATTCACTCACTGTCCTTCCAGGTCCCTAGAAACAAGGACTTGCACAGTGAAAGAAACTGACACTCTCCCTACCTACAGTTTTCTGTCCCTAGAAAAAATGTTTTTTTTAAACACAATATAGCACAAGGAGAATTCACTCACTGTCCTTCCAGGTCCCTAGAAACAAGGACTTGCACAGTGAAAGAAACTGACACTCTCCCTACCTACAGTTTTCTGTCCCTAGAAAAAATGTTTTTTTAAGCACAATATAGCACAAGGAGAATTCACTCACTGTCCTTCCAGGTCCCTAGAAACAAGGACTTGCACAGTGAAAGAAACTGACACTCTCCCTACCTACAGTTTTCTGTCCCTAGAAAAAATGTTTTTTTTAAGCACAATATAGCACAAGGAGAATTCACTCACTGTCCTTCCAGGTCCCTAGAAACAAGGACTTGCACAGTGAAAGAAACTGACACTCTCCCTACCTACAGTTTTCTGTCCCTAGAAAAAATGTTTTTTTTAAGCACAATATAGCACAAGGAGAATTCACTCACTGTCCTTCCAGGTCCCTAGAAACAAGGACTTGCACAGTGAAAGAAACTGACACTCTCCCTACCTACAGTTTTCTGTCCCTAGAAAAAATGTTTTTTTTAAGCACAATATAGCACAAGGAGAATTCACTCACTGTCCTTCCAGGTCCCTGGAAACAAGGAATTGCACAGTGAAAGAAACTGACACTCTCCCTACCTACAGTTTTCTGTCCCTAGAAAAAATGTTTTTTTTAAGCACAATATAGCACAAGGAGAATTCACTCACTGTCCTTCCAGGTCCCTAGAAACAAGGACTTACACAGTGAAAGAAACTGACACTCTCCCTACCTACAGTTTTCTGTCCCTAGAAAAAATGTTTTTTTTAAGCACAATATAGCACAAGGAGAATTCACTCACTGTCCTTCCAGGTCCCTAGAAACAAGGACTTGCACAGTGAAAGAAACTGACACTCTCCCTACCTACAGTTTTCTGTCCCTAGAAAAAATGTTTTTTTTAAGCACAATATAGCACAAGGAGAATTCACTCACTGTCCTTCCAGGTCCCTAGAAACAAGGACTTACACAGTGAAAGAAACTGACACTCTCCCTACCTACAGTTTTCTGTCCCTAGAAAAAATGTTTTTTTTAAGCACACTATAGCACAAGCACAAAACACACTGACACTCTCCCTACCTATCCTTCTCTTTCCCTAAACTAAAGGAATCCAGGTTAAGCAAGAAAGAAATAAAAGTCACTGTCCCTGCCTATGCTGCTCTATCCCTGCTCCGGAACACACTACACTAGGCCGCCGTGCTGGCGGCCTTTTATAGTGTGGGGCGTGTACTAAACACCCTCAGCAATAATTGGCCACAGGCATCCTGCCTGTGGCCAATCATTGCTCTCCTCGCTGCCGGCGCTGTGATTGGCCAAGCATGCGGGGTCACAGTGCATGCTTGGCCAATCACAGCGCCTGGATGACACTGCGATGGCGTAGTGCATTGTGGGCCGTTCGCGTCACTCGAATTTGGCGCGAACGGCCCAAATCGTTCGATCTTCGTCGAACGATCGAACAGCCGATGTTCGAGTCGAACGTATGTTCGATTCGAACACGAAGCTCATCCCTAATTGCATGTAATATTTTAATTTTCTGAGATTGTGGATTTGGGGTTTTCATGAGCTGTAAGCCATAATCATCACAATTATGACAAATCACGGCTTGAACTATCTTGCTTTGTATGTAATGAGTCTATCTCATATATTAGTTTCACCTTTTAAGTTGCATTAGTGAAATAATTGAACTTTTGCACGATATTCGAATTTTTCGAGTTTCACCTGTGTATATATATATATATATATATATATATATATATATATTTAAACGTGTTTTTTTTGGGGGAAAAAACTGTTTCATGAATAAAAAAAAAACACTAACGTTAGCCCTATTTTTTTGTATAATGTGACAGATGATGTTATGCAGAGTAAATAGATACCTAACATGTCACACTTTAAAATTGCGCACACTTGTGGAAATGCGCCAAACTTCAGTACTTATAAGTCTCCACAGGAGACACTTTAAAACATTTTTACAGGTACGTGTTTAGAGTTACAGAGGAGGTCTAGTGCTAGAACTATTGCTCTCACTCTAATGATCGCGGCGTATGTAACCTGTGTGTATCTGGCACTGATACTAGCCAGTGCCTCAACAACCACTGACCTCACTGCACGTCCCTATACTTTAGTCTACCTTTACTTGTTCTCAAACCTACTTTATGGTCCCCAGTAGGGATGAGCCGAACACCCCCCTGTTCGATTCACACCAGAATCTGTGAACAGACCTAAAGTTCATGCGAACTTTAGAACCCTATTAAATACAATGGACTCGAATGTTCAAAATCAAAAGTGCTAATTATCAAGGCTAATATGCAAGTTATTGTTTGGGGACCCGGGTCCTGCCCCAGGGGACATGTATCAATGCAAAAAAAAGTTTTAAAAACGCCTGTTTTTTCGTGAGCAGTGATTTTAATAATGCTTAAAGTGAAACAATAAAAGTGATATATTCCTTTAAATTTCGTACCTGGGGGGTGTATAGTATGCCTGTAAAGCAGCACTTGTTTCCCGTGCTTAGAACTGCCCCTGCACAAAATGTAATTTCTGAAGGAAAAAAAGTAATTTAAAAGCACTCACGGCTTTAATGAATTTTCGGCTCCCGGCAATACAGAGAAAAGTCATTGATAAAAACTAAATAAAAAATGGCGCGGAGTTCCCCCCAAAAATCCATACCAGACCCTTTATCCGAGCATGCAACCTGGCAGGCTGCTGGAAAAGAGGGGGGGGGTTGAGAGAGCTGGCCCCCCTCATGAACCGTACTAGGCCACATGCCCTCAACATGGGGAGGATGCTTTGGGGGTCTGTGACCCCTCAAAGCACCATGTCCCCATGTTGATGGGGACAAGGGCCTCATCCCCACAACCCTTGCCCGGTGGTTGTGGGGGTCTGCGGGCAGGGGGCTTATCGGAATCTGGAAGACCCCGGCCCCCCCTATGTGAATTGATAAGGTACCCCTACCATTTCACAAAGAAAGTATAAAAAAAAAAAAAAAAACACAGACAGTTGGGAAAGTCCTTTATTAAAGATAAAAAAAAAAACATTCCAGCGATGTAATCCAGTGTCCCGCGGTGATCCGATGTCCAGCGCTGCAGTTTTCACTCCACACGAAACATCATTGGCTGAGCGGACCTGATGGGGAACTTCCTCCGCAGTGTAATAAATGAATAGACCCCGCCCTTTCTCACGTTCCCCATCAGGTCATGGGGAACGTGAGAAGGGGCGGGTCTATTCATTTATTACACTGCGGAGGAAGTTCCCCATCAGGTCCGCTCAGCCAATGACGTAGGCGGGGTCTGAGATACGAGGGCGCCCCCTTGTAACTTTTTTTGCATTGATACATGTCCCCTGGGGCAGGATCCGGGTCCCCAAACACTTTTTATGACAATAACTTGCATTTAAGCCTTTTAAAATTAGCACTTTAGATTTCTCCCATAGACTTTTACAGGGTGTTCCGTGAACACCCCAAATAGTTCGCTGTTCGGCGAACGTGCGAACAGGCAATGTTCGAGTCGAACTCGAAGCTCATTCCTGGTCCCCAGCCGTGAATCTTTAGACCAGGGGTCTCTAAACTTTCTAACCAGGGGGCCAGTTTACTGTCCTTCAGACTTTAGTGGGGCCAGACTGTTGGAAATATAAAAAGTCCTGACATCAGTGGCCCATCATTTGTGTTAGTGGGAGAAATTGTGCCCCACCATTGGTGTCATTGAGAGGAATTGTGCGGCATCATTGGTGTCATTGAGCCCAATTGTTGGTGTCATTGGTATCATTGAGCCCCATCGTTGGTGTCAGTGGGAAGAGTTGTGCCCCATCATTGGTGTCAGTGGGAGGAGTTGTGACCCATCATTGGTGTCAGTGGGAGGAGTTGTGCCCCTTTACTGGACTTAGTGGGGGGGATTATTTCCCTATCAGTTGATACAAGATTGCCCCAAGGGCTGGATAAAAGCAATCAATGGGCTGCATCTGGCCCCGGGCCACAGTTTGGAGACCACTGCTATAGACTGTCCCAGTCTACCTTTGCTTATGCTCAAGCCTACTTTAGGGTCCCCAGCTGAGGATGTATAGACTGTTTCAGTCTACCTCTACTGAAACCTATCTCATGGTCCCCAGCTGAGAACCTATATAATGTTTCAGTCTACCTTTACTTGTGCTCAAACCTACTTCATGGTTCCCAGCTGTGAATCTATAGACTGTTCCAGTCTGCCTGTTACTTGTACTGCTATCACTGAGTGAGA
Organism: Rana muscosa; assembly: GCA_029206835.1. NCBI lineage: Eukaryota > Metazoa > Chordata > Amphibia > Anura > Ranidae > Rana > Rana muscosa. The sequence goes on from CM055117.1 coordinate 980,076,958, forward strand.
CATGCCTCTGCTAACAATGCCTAAAGTTGTGGGGTATCCCATATCCCAAACCCCCTTCCTGTTACCAGTTCTACAAGAAAATACAATTAAAAAAGACATCCCCTAGACCAGTGATGGTGAACCTTGGCACCCCAGATGTTTTGGAACTACATTTCCCATGATGCTCAACTACACTGCAGAGTGCATGAGCATCATGGGAAATGTAGTTCCAAAACATCTGGAGTGCCAAGGTTCGCCATCACTGCCCTAGACTGACAATGACCTGGAGTGTATGGACTGTTGCTGTGTGCCTGGCTACCTCTGCATTTTGGGGAACGAACCTGTAAATTCACAGCAGCCCCTTTGGGGGTAGCGCCACACACATGTTGGTAGAGTAACACTTCTTCTATAGCAACTCTTCTTCTTTTTCATTGCAGGTAAATAATGGATTCCAAGCACAAGCAATGTGCCATCACATGCCTTGATGAAGGAGGGGTATCTGATATCCTGTCCTTACAATGGGTAAGATAGATGAAAGTAGCCTCAAGTGATTAGGGCCAGTTACTTGGTGATAAGTTTAGAGAGTTTTTTTTTAAAGTGGACCTGAACTCAAAAAGTGAGGATTTGCATAGAGAACATCTGGAAATGTCAACTGTACCTAAGCAGTACCCTGAAAATTTTACCCTTTCTCCTAAATCCTTCATAAAAAAAAAAGTGCACTTCCTGTACCTAGGAATTCCTATACATTGAGCCTCATAGCTGTGTCACAGAAATAATGCAGCCTCTGTGAATCCAGGTGAATGTTGGCCTCAAAGTGGACTGAGGCTCAAAATCCATTTAGCTGCCTGGTGTTCAGCATGGCATCCATCAAGGAATAATGGGCTTTACTGCAGATGGCTAGATTCAGAAATTTAGGAAAACAAGCATGAGGTCACAGCTGGGGGGAAAACAGGGATTACTGAGAACAGGCAGAGGCTGTAAACAGGTATCAGCCATTAAAGCAAAGGTCACAGGAATAGCAGCATAGAAACAGAATGTCAAAGAGGTTTTTGCTAATGTAGTTTACTATAGCACTAAAGTCTAAATAACTTTACTGGCCATGGTATTAGAGGAAGTAATGGAAAGGGAACTATCAGGGGAAGTGGAAGAGCTCCTAAACACATGGGCTAAATAAGCTTTGATATAGGTTTCCAAGGAGGAAGAATTATTGTTGCATGGGTAAAGATGAACAGAAAACAAGCATGTAACCCAGGTAAGAGACAGCAGACTAACTCTGTATCGACACAGTTTCAACAATCTGATCTGTGGAATAGGACTATACAATGCATAACTGTTGCTGCTGAATGTAGTTATGCCAAAAAACTAAGCAGTGCACTTCCAATGCTAAAAAGAGCTTATGAATAGAGTTGAGCGGACACCTGGATGTTGGGGTTCGACGGGTTCGGCCGAACTTCAGAAAAAAGTTTGGGTTCGGGACCGAACTTTACCCCGAACCCGAACCCCATTGAAGTCAATGGGGACCAGAACTTCTGAGGACTATTAGCGCTGTTTCCCGTGCTTAGAACTATCCCTGCCCAATGTGTCATTTCTGAAGGAAAAAAAAATTCACTCGCGGCTATTAATGAATTGTCGGCTCCCGGCAATACATAGAAAAGTCATTTATAAAAAAAAAAAAAAAAGCGTGGGGGTTCCCCCAAATTCAATTACCAGGCCCTTCTGGTCTGGAATGGATATTAAGGGGAACTCTGCCACAAATTGAAAAAAAAAATGCGTGCGGTTCCCCCAAATATCCATACCAGGCCCTTCAGAACTGGAAAGGATTTTAAGGGGAACTCCACCCCAAATAAAAAAAAATGGCGTGGAGTACCCCCAAAAATCCAGACCAGACCCTTTATCCGAGCACGCAACCTGGCAGGCCCCAGGAAAAAAGGGGGGGACGAGAGAGCGCCCCCCCCTCCTGAACCGTACCAAGCCACATGCCCTCAACATGGGGAGGATGTTCCCATGTTGATGGGGACAAGGGCCTCATCCCCACAACCCTTGCTGGTGGTTGTGGGGGTCTGAGGGCGGGGGGCTTATCGGAATCTGGAAGACCCCTTTAACAAAGGGGACCCCCAGATCCCGCCCCCCCTATGTGAAATGGTAATGGGGTACAAATGTACCCCTACAATTTCACAAAGAAAGTGTCAAAAATGTTAAAAATGACAATAGCCGGTTTTTGAAAATACCTTTATTAATGTCTTCTCCTTTCTTTCATCTTCTTCCATCTTCTTCTTTTCTCCATTCGGGTTTCTTCCTCTTCATCTTCATCTTCATCTTCATCTTCTTCTTCCTTCTTCTTTCGGTGTTCTCGTCCGCATCTTGCTCCGGCTTCTTCTTCCCCATCTTCTTTCTTCGGCCGCTCCGTTTGAATTGGAGGTTCCCGCTGTGTGACGCTTCAGTTCTTCAGTTCTCCTCTTGGTCCGCTGGCACCCGGTGACCCCGCCCCCCTCTGACGCACATGGATTTCACGGGGACTTTCCCCTGGTGTCAGAGGGGGGGGCACCGGGTGCCAGCGGACCCAGAGGAGAACTGAAGAACTGAAGCGTCACACAGCGGGAACCTCCAATTAAAACGGAGCGGCCGAAGAAAGAAGAAGGGGAACAAGAAGCCGGAGCAAGATGCGGACGAGAACACCGAAGGAAGAAGGAAGAAGAAGATGAAGATGAAGATTTCCTATGGCCTGCCAGGTTGCATGCTCGGATAAAGGGTCTGGTCTGGATTTTTGGGGGTACCCCACGCCATTTTTTTTTTAAATTTGGGGTGGAGTTCCCATTAAAATCCATACCAGATCTGAAGGGCCTGGTATGGATATTTGGGGGAACCGCACGCATTTTTTTTTAAATTTGCGGCAGGGTTCCCCTTAATATCCATTCCAGACCTGAAGGGCCTGGTAATGGAATTTGGGGGGACCCCACGCTATTTTTTATTTTTATCAATGACTTTTCTATGAGTGTTTAGAACTGTCCCTGCACAAAGTGTGATTTCTGAAGGAAAAAAAGTCATTTAAAACCACTCGCGGCTATAATGAATTGTCGGCTCCCGGCAATACATAGAAAAGTCATTGATAAAAAAAAAAAAAAGCGTGGGGGTCCCCCCAAATTCAATTATTAGGCCCTTCAGGTCTGGAATGGATATTAAGGGGAACTCTGCCACAAATTTTAAAAAAAAATGTGTGCGGTTCCCCCAAATATCCATACCAGACCCTTTAGATCTGGTATGGATTTTAAGGGGAACTCCACCCCAAATTAAAAAAAATGGTGTGGAGTACCCCCAAAAATCCAGACCAGACCCTTTATCCGAGCACGCAACCTGGCAGGCCACAGGAAAAGAGGGGGGGACAAGAGAGCGCCCCCCCTCCCCTCCTGAACTGTACCAGGCCACATGCCCTCAACATGGGGAGGATGTCCCCATGTTGATGGGGACAAGGGCCTCATCCCCACAACCCTTGCCCGGTGGTTGTGGGGGTCTGCAGGCGGGGGGCTTAACGGAATCTGGAAGACCCCTTTAACAAAGGGGTCCCCCAGATCCCGGCCCCCCCTATGTGAATTGGTAATGGGGTACAAATGTACCCCTACCATTTCACAAAGAAAGTGTAAAAAATGTTAAAAATGACAATAGCCGGTTTTTGAAAATTCCTTTATTAATGTCTTCTCTTTTCTTCCATCTTCTTCGTTCTTCTTCTTCCATCTTCTTTTCTCCATTCGGGTTTCTTCCTCCATCTTGTTCTTCTTCATCTTCATCTTCCTTCTTCCTTCTGTGTTCTCGTCCGCATCTTGCTCCGGCTTCTTGTTCCCCATCTTCTTTCTTCGGCCACTCCGTTTGAATTGGAGGTTCCCGCTGTGTGACGCTTCAGTTCTTCAGTTCTCCTCTGGGTCCTCTCCCACCCGGTGACCCCGCCCCCCTCTGACACCACAGGAAAGTCCCCGTGAAATCCATGTGCGTCAGAGGGGGGCGGGGTCACCGGGTGCCAGCAGACCAAGAGGAGAACTGAAGAACTGAAGCGTCACACAGCGGGAACCTCCAATTCAAATGGAGCGGCCGAAGAAAGAAGATGGGGAAGAAGAAGCCGGAGCAAGATGCGGACGAGAACACCGAAGGAAGATGAAGAGGAAGATGAAGAAACCCGAATGGAGAAAAGAAGAAGATGGAAGAAGATGGAAGAAAGGAGAAGACATTAATAAAGGAATTTCCAAAAACTGGCTATTGTAATTTTTAACATTTTTTACACTTTCTTTGTGAAATGGTAGGGGTACAATGTACCCCATTACCATTTCACATAGGGGGGCCGGGATCTGGGGGTCCCCTTTGTTAAAGGGGTCTTCCAGATTCTGATAAGCCCCCCGCCCGCAGACCCCCACAACCACCGGGCAAGGGTTGTGGGGATGAGGCCCTTGTCCCCATCAACATGGGAACATCCTCCCCATGTTGAGGGCATGTGGCCTGGTACGGTTCAGGAGGGGGGGCACTCTCTCGTCCCCCCCTCTTTTCCTGCGGCCTGCCAGGTTGCATGCTCGGATAAAGTGTCTGGTCTGGATTTTTGGGGGTACTCCACGCCATTTTTTTTAAATTTGGGGTGGAGTTCCCCTTAAAATCCATTCCAGACCCAAAGGGCCTGGTAATTGAATTTGGGGGAACCCCCACGCTTTTTTTATTTTTTTATCAATGACTTTTCTATGTATTGCCGGGAGCCAACAATTCATTATAGCCGCGAGTGAATTTTAAATGACTTTTTTTCCTTCAGAAATGACACTTTGTGCAGGGACAGTTCTAAGCACGGGAAACAAGCGCTGCTTTACATGCATATTGCCGAACACCGGACCCGAACCCGAACATACAGTCAATTGTTCGGGTTCGGGTCCGGGACCCCAAAACCCAAAAGTTTGGTACGGACCCGAACTTTACAGTTCGGGTCCGCTCAACCCTACTTATGAAAACTATATGAGTCTGCCTAAAAAATAGCCTTCTATTTGCCAAATATTAATACAGAGGAGATCATATGGTAGATTTACTTGGGAGTTAGAGCAAGTTTACTTTCAAAATAATTTTTCTTATCTTAATCAGTTCCTACAGAGCATTGCGCCCCGAACCCACCCACTTGTGGGCTAGGCCAATCAGGAAGCAGTTCCTAATACCCGATTGGCCAGGGAGTGTTGGGCCTTCTGGCCAATTGGGTCTCAGTCAGGACTCACTTCCTGTTCGGCCTGGAGGAGAAGCAATGGCCCGACCGAGGAGCTGCAGCCCGGATTCATGTGTGCCTGACCTGCCTCCTTCCTAAGGTATGGAGGCCTCCCGCGCGGGGGGAGATCGCCGCATTCCCATCCGTCTCCCGCGGGGGGGGGGGAATCACTGCATTCCTATCCTATTGTGCGGGGGGGGGCTTGGTTTGCCCCCCCAAAATATTGAGCACCAGCCACCACTGATCTTAGTAAATTAAGTTAAAGAGGATCTTCAGCAAGGGTTCCAAAAATCAAAAGTCAGCAGCTACAAAGTCTGTACACTTATGTGTCCTGGGAGCCAGTGCTGTCCTTACCTGGGCCGGTTCTTCACCACTCTTCAGGTCCCTGGTGTTGGCATATTACTGTGGGAAGCCTTCTTGTGGCTTCACAGCTGGCTCCCAACTGCGAATGCGCAAGCCGTGCTGTGCCCCGTGAATGGTCCCTGGGACCTGTGAAGTATCCCAGAAGGTTGCGTGCAGGTTTTATGCAACTTCCGTTCAAATCGCCTAGTCCAGGATTGCCCAACCCCTTGAAGAGCGAGGGCCACTTAAGCAACTTGGTAACTGGTCGTGGGCCACAATGAGTGGAGCGGGCAGAGGGCAGGTCCATGTCCACTCCGCATATGCAGAGTGGACACAGCCTACTCTACTCTACGGGCTCTCTGATGCATGGATAGGGGAAGGATCCCCTTCTGTTTTTCTTTAGCGGATCGGATTAGAGGTAGGAGGGTGTAAACGGACACAAGTCTGTTTACATCTGCCGCTCCTTAGAGGTAAATGGAGGGTTCGATTGGGTCGGACCAATCATGTGAAAGGGGTCTAAGGCTGCTTCCACACTGATGCATTGCGGTTTACCCACACTGCGGGTGCAACACAGTGCACCTGTGGCTTTCCTGCAGGTTAGCTGCACTTTTCCATAGACTTCTATTATATCCTGCAGGTGTGATGCATGTTCAGAAAGCGCAGCAAACCCACGGGTGTTAACAGAAGTCTCAATGCAGGTAACCCACAGGTGCACTGCTCTGCACCTTCGGATCAGTTTAAAGCAGCCCAGTAACCCCTGCAGAACAGATATGCCTATATATACACAGATTTTTAGTAATAAACGTACCTTTAGTAACAGTCTTCCATTCGGGTATCCCCGGCTGTTGCGGTCCCAGGCAGAGTGCATTTGGTATCACTCTGCCTGTGACAGCAGCCGGCGGTATACAGGAAGCATTCGCATATGCAGCTCTGCTCCACAGCCACTTACTTCCTCTACCGCCGGCCTCATTCACAACACTGATGCTCTGGGATGGTGTGTCGGCAACCCGCGTTCTTAGGCTTGCCGACCCCCCATCCCAGAGCAGGAGTTGGCGGGCCACATCAGAGGGCTCCATGAGTCACATGTGGGGCCACTGGTTAGGCACCCTTGGCCTAGGCGTTCGAAGCGGACTAGGTACCCACTCTTCCCCCTCCCAAAGAAAAAAAAAAAGGAATATGGGTGTCCTCTTGTTAAAGAGGGCTTCCAGATTCAGATAAGCCCCCTGCCCGCAGACCCCCACAACCACAGCCCAGGGTTGTCAGGAAGAGGCCCTTGTCCCCATCAACATGGGGCAGAGCCCCCCGCCCCAAAACACCCCCATGTTGAGTGCTTGTGGCCTGGTATGGTTCAAGAGGGGGGAGCGCTCGCTCGTCCCCCCTTTCCTGACCTGCTGGGCTGTCTGCTTAGATAAGGGTTTGTTATGGATTTAAGGAGGGACCCCACGCCATTTTTAAGAAAAATTTTGGTGTGGGGTTCCCCTTTAAAAATCCATGCCAGACCTGAAGGGCCTGGTATGGATTGGGGGGGGGACCCCCACGCTGTTTCTTTATAAATGCTTCAGCAGGTTTTATACACAGTACACCACTTTACAGGCAGACTAAGGGGACCCCCTAGGCACTATATTTAAAGGAATTTTTAATTTTTTTATTGTATCATTTTAAGCATCATTAAAATCACTGCTCCTGTAAAAACGATCTTTTAAAAAAAAATGTTTTACATTTATACATGTCCCCAGGGAAGTACCCAGGCCCCCATACCCTTGTTATGGCTATAAATTTGCAAATAAGCCTTCAAAATGGGCACTTTTGATTTTTCAAGTTTGATAGGGTTTGTGGTTCGGGTCCAAACTTTTGCAATGTTCGAGAGTTCTGGCACAAACCGAATGGGGGGGGGGGATGTTCGGCCCAACTCTACTCAGGATTTTGAGATATTGTCTCAGAATTTTTATTGATAAGAGACTGTTTGCTTAGTTAAATATATATTTTTTAATAGTATAGAACAGTAGAGAACAGGTAGAAGGCCTAATCACATGCAGGGGAAATTAGAAAAAAATAAATAAAAAAAATGAATTTTTACTTGCACATAATCAAATGACTATATATTAAATACATTATCCACTTGCCGACTGCAATATGTAAATATACGTTGTGGCTTTGAAGTGGTTTATTGGGGTTATGGCTGAAGCTATCAGCCATACCTTCGGTATTTTTTTTCAGTCGGTGATTCTGTTTCTCATAACAGTAATCCAAGCGGCTGCTTAGCCTCTGGGCCGCTTTTAGAAGCAGCGGGAGGGGACGTTGGAAACAATCTGAAGATTTGCACAGCTGGCCATAGAGGTGAACAGAGACCAGATCGTTTCTGATCACCTCTATGATCTAGGACAGTGATGGTGAATTTTGGCACCCCAGATGTTTTGGTACTACAGTGCCTTGAAAAAGTATTCATACCCTTTGAAATTTTCCACATTTTGTCATGTTACAACCAAAAACATAAAAAAAAATTGGGGGATTTTATGTGATAGACTGACACAAACTGGCACATAATTCTGAAGTAGAAGGAAAATGATAAATGGTTTTCCAAATTTTTTACAAATAAATATGTGAAAAGTGTGGCATGCATTTGTATTTAGCCTCCCTTAGTCAATACTTTGTAGAACCTCCTTTCGCTGCAATTACAGCTGCAAGTTTTTTTGGGGATGTCTCTACCAGTTTTACATATTTAGAGAGTGACATTTTTGCCCATTCTTCTTTGTAAAATAGCTTGTGGCTGTAAACCCTCCATACACCCAGTGAAGTGAACAGCCTCAGATGATACACAGAGATGAACCAAATCTCCCTACATAGGTTTTACATGTATATCAGCTGTCTTCACATTTATATAATGTTTATAAAATTCAGATCGTGTTAGAAAATGTTCTCATCCTGTTTAAAACAGAGTGTGATGTCTGGGCATTCAGCCAAGATAGCTAAAATTGCTGATTGGTGGAAAGGCACACACCCCCTCTCATCATAGGCAGAGACTCTCAGAGGTGTTTTGTAACAGGGCCAGCTCCCGAATTATTATTTTTTAATCAAGGCTTGCACCTTGTATAGTGAAGGATTTTCATGTCATCTGTGCCCAGTCTTGCCACAAAGAGTTAATACAGCTCTCAGCAGTCCTCTTATCTTTTTTCAGTGAGATAAAAACTTACACACAGAGAAATAGGAGTCAATTTCTCCCCCTTGCTGTAAATGACAGGTGATTTACATATCTCATGCAGGAGCCTGAGACAGGCATTCTGTGTACTTCAGATCCCCTCCTCCTTTCTTCTTCAGCTCTCCCAGGATTGGCTGCTCCACACCTCAGCATAACTGGGTATGCTGAAGTCATGTGGTGACTTTTCTGGGTTTTGATTGGATGTAAGTGATCATAGCAGCAGTTCAGTGTAAGAAATACACAGGAGAAAATGCATGTTGACAAGGGAAGTGTGGAGATGGGCGGAGAAGTTTACTGACATCACGACTCCACCCACCAAGCTCCGGAAAACAGACCCACCTAAAGAATCTGCACTTTTTCGGGTCTCATAACAGACAGAGGGGAGACATTTGACAGGTAAGGATACATGCAGGAGGCATGTATATCCTATGGCAGTAGTTATCTGGCTGATAACAGAGGAACGAGTCACTAGAGAGCTATGGGACTTAGCTCTTTGAAGAGAGATAACAAAGAGATAACAAAATACTGCAGATATATGTGCCCAGCTCAAATTTCATGAATTGGGTTTACATCCACTTTAAGCTCTCTTTGATTGGATGGAGAGCATCTGTGAAGAGCAATTTTCAAGTCTTGCCATAGATTCTCAATTGGATTTAGGTCTGGACTTTGACTGGACCATTCTAACACATGATCATGCTTTGATCTAAACCACAAAAACAGAACATTCCATAGCTCAACTCACCAACCAGTCAGCCAACCGACCAAATTAACCTGTCCACCAGTCTGTCAATTTTGGTCTCATCTGACCAGAGCATCTTCTTCCACATGTTTGCTGTGCCTCCCACATGGCTTCTCACAAACTTCAAATGGGACTTCTTATGGCTTTCTTTCAACAATGGCTTTCTTCTTGCCACTCTTACATAAAGGCCAGATTTGTGGAGTGCACAACTAATAGTTGCCCTGTGGACAGATTATCCCACCTGAGCTGTGGATCTCTGCAACTCCTCCAGAGTTACCATGGGCCTTTTGGCTGCTTCTCTGATTAATGTTCTCCTTGCCCAGCCTGTCAGTTTAGGTGGATGGCCATGTCTTGGTAGGTTTGCAGTTGTGCCATACTCTTTCCATTTTTCGATGATGGATTGAACAGTGCTCCGTGAGATGTTCAGAGCTTGGGATATTTTTTTATAACCTAACCCTGCTTTAAATCCTGCTTTTACTTCTCTACAACTTTATCCCTGACCTGTCTGGTGTGTTCCTTGGCTAGTGCTGTTTGTTCACTAAGGTTCTCTAACAAACCTCTGAGGGCTTCACAGAACAGCTATATTTATACTGAGATTAAATTACACACAGGTGGACTCTAGTTACTAATTAGGTGACTTTTGAAGGCAATTGGTTCCACTAGATTTTAGTTGGAGGTATCAGAGTAAAGGGGGCTGAATACAAATGCACGCCACAGTTTTCACATTTTTATTTGTAAAACATTTTGAAAACCATTTATCATTTTCCTTCTACTTCACAATTATGTGCCACTTTGTGTTGGTCTATCACAATAAAATACATTTGCGTGTTTGGTTGTAACATGACAAAATGTGGAAAAATTCAAGGGGTATGAATACTTTTTCAAGGCACTGTACATTTCCCATGATGCTCATGCACGCTGTAGTGTAGTTGAGCATCATGGAATATGTAGTTTCAAAACATCCGGGGTGCTAAGGTTGGCCATTACTGATCTAAGAGGACCGGAGCGACATCATGACATCACTCCTGGTCTAAGGCAGAAGTAAACAATTTTCTTTTTTTCCTAAAGCAAAAGATCAATTTTTTATCTTTTGCTTTCAAAGGTAGAGGAGAAATGTGGGGTCTTATTGACCCCAGATCTCTCCATAAAGAGGACCTGTCATCCTTTATTTTTATGTCTTCTATTCTATTTCTTTACATTCCTTGTTATAGGAATAAAAGTGATAAAAAATTAAAGGAACAGTGTGAAAATAATAAAAAAAAAATAATAAAAAAAATGTAAGCCCCCCTATCCCTCCATGCTCACAAGCAAACACATACGTATGTTGCACATGCATATGTAAACCGTGTTTGCACCACACATGTAAGGTATTGCTGTGAATGTTACAGTGAGAGCAATAATTCTAGCGCTAGACCTCCTCTGTAACTTTAAACAGGTAACCTGTAAAAAAAATTAATGGATATTTTTAAGTATCTTAGTTTGTCACCATTCCACAAGCATGCGCAATTTTAAATTGTGACATGTTGAGTATCTATTTACTCACTGTAACATTATCTTTTATATTTTACCAAAAAAATTCAATTACTGTAATATTATTAAAGTGTATTTTTTCCAAAAGAATTGAAAAAACGCTTTGGAAATAACATGTGACATAAAAAATTGCAACGATTGCCATTTTATTTTCTAGGATCTCTGCTAAAAAAACATATATATATATATATATATATATATATATATATATATATATATATATAATGTTTGGGGGTTTTAAGTAATTTTCAAGCAAAAAATACTGATTTTGCTTTTAAACAAAAAAGATCCAGGAAAAGCTGGGTCCCTAAGTTGATTTAAATATTATATTTAAAATGCTTATTACTATAATTATCTGTTACTAAATAAAATCCAAGTGCTGCTGTGATGATGAAAATGTTCATTAAATCAACAAGCAGCTAGGGTTCTTGTACCTTCGTATAGAAAATTATGGCACAGTTCATAATGTCATGTTCCGGATCATAATAGTATGTTGTGGTATTACGTAAAATGCTTTTCCCTTTACACTGCTGCTAATCACAGTGTGGTGCTGCACAGTTGGGAATCATGGATTAAAGTACAGAAACTGCAAATTAAAATATCAAATTTTGCTATTTTAGAATGAGTATTGTATTCATTCTAAAATCTACCACATTGGCAGGACAGCACTGGCTATCAGCAGAATCATCTGATCCATACCTAACTTTCTTTTTTAATGAACAGTAAAACTCACAAGGAAAAAAATTGGTACTCTACAATCAGTGATTGTTTCGACTGCTGTTATCCTATAAAAAAAAAAAAAAGATTAGTTATGAAGCACCCACGCCACCCTCCTTCTCCACTCTTTGGCTCGTTCACTGGAGAGGAAAGCACGCATGGTTTCTTCCATACCCGTACCCCCTTGGTTGCAGAGGTTAAGCACACTTAGTTTCCTTACGGGTCTTTGCAGCGAGTCCCCTCAGTGTTGGTTTCTGTCCCTAGTGTGTAAGGACGAAAGTCTCTATGCCCCAAGTAACTCCAAGGTCCACACCAGTATATCACTCCAACGTAGAGCTTTATTTTCTTATGCATGAAAGGAGAAAGGTGTTAGGAAGACAGATAGAATTCAGGCACTCCTGGCTTCGTCGCCACTCGATCCCGAGTGGGTTCAGCTCACCGGGATAGTCACCCAATGGCACTAGCAGCCGGCATGTAGCTCGAACAGTCAATTTAGTTCCCTAATGGATGCGTTCAGGAGATCCTCTGCCACAGGATCTATGGTGTCCCAAACCTCCTGATGGTTCAGATGTTAGGCCCCTGGTTTCCGGATGGATGACATCCCTCCGGAGAGTTACTGGGCCCCTTCCTTCACTGTGATCACCAGTCCTTCGGAACGGTCCTCCCCTAGCCTCCTCTTCCAGAAACGGGTCCCCTCGCAAGGCGGCACCCTGGGATTCTTTCTCCCGAAGTGGGCTCCAGCTAAAGGTACTAGGCCCAGGGCTGGAGTTGCAGTCCCAGGACTAAAGGTGCCTGGGACTGAGGCACACGTGGCCCCATGGCCTGGAGGGCCATGCACTCGAAACTGGACTCCACACAATACCTTCCCCCGGGTACAGGTCCACGGGGTGGCAACTCCACTCCAACACCAACAACCTCCAACCACCCTATCTCTATGGCGTCTGCCCCTTTTATATCCCCTCCTGGCATGCACAGCAGGTACACTAAACCCACTGTACGGCTGCCGAGAGGAGATACCAAATCGCTGCCCTATCACCTGTGGTTCAACCCCGAGTATAGGTGACAGCGCCACCCATACTTCTAAGGGGAACTGCACACCAGGTGAAATAGCAACAAGACAGAGTCCAGCAATTGAAAGATTTGAGCCAACTACCACTCAAATCACCCCTAAATTTGGTATAGCAGTCCCTAAATTTGGAACCCCCGCTACATTTAGTAATGTAGCATCATCATTATTTTCAATTTCTCTTTAAAGTGGAGTTCCACACAAAAATGGAACTTCCACTTTTTGAAATCCTCCCACCTCTGGTGTCACATTTGGCACCTTTCAGGGGGAGGAGGGAGCATATACCTGTGTAATACAGGTATTTGCTTCCACTTCCTGGCATAGACCACTGTGGTGATCGCGGTGACCTACGCCACTTCCTGCGCCTACTCTGTCCTCCCCCGCTGTCTTCTGTGAGACACACAGGTCCCAGAAGACAGCAGGGACCAGTGAGGATGCGCAGCATGACTTGCGCATGCACAGTACGGAACCAGGAAGTGAAGCCGCAAGGCTTCACTTCCTGATTCCCCTACCGAGGATGGTGGCGGCAGCAGCCGAGAGCAGACAGATTGGTTTCGGCTGCCGACATCGTGGGCGCCCTGGACAGGTAAGTGTCCTAATATTAAAATACTGCAGCAACTGACTTTTAATATTTATTTTTTCGGCGGACCTCCGCTTTAAAGAGGCCTTGTCATCATCCAATGCACAGTATAGCAGGCAAATGTACTCACAAACTAATAAGTAAATCAATAAGTAATAAGTAACCCCTGAAAATAGTACTTCTATTTTAAATCACCCTGACATTGACAGCCTTTGCAGATAACTCAAGGTTTTACTGGTCCTTTATAGGGATGAGCCGAACACCCCCCGGTTTGGTTTGCACCAGAACCTGCGAACGGACCGAAAGTTTGCGTGAACTTTGGAACCCTATTAAATACAATGGGACTCGAACGTTCAAAATCAAAAGTGCTAATTATCAAGGCTAATATGTAAGTTATTGCCCTAAAAAGGGTTTGGGGACCCGGGTCCTGCCCCAGGGGACATGTATCAATGCAAAAAAAAGTTTTAAAAACGTCATTTTTTTCGGGAGCGAAAAAAAAGTGAAATATTCCTTTAACCACTTCCTTACCCAGCCATAGTCAAATGACGTCCACAGATGGGATCTCCCATCCTGGGTGGAACGTCATATGACGTCCTCGGCTTTCCGCCGCTACTGTGGGCCCGCAGAGCGGCGATCGGGGTACCGTTGTATCCCTTAGGACACCGCCGTTCCCCTATGGGGGTAATGGAGTGGCGGCGGAGCGGCGGCGGCGGGCAGTGGAGCTTCCCGTGCGGCTTACCGGCTCCTATATGCAGAGCTGCAGCAGCGGCGTGCACGGCGCAGCGCGGCGATCCAGTGTGTCCCTCTGGACACAGCCGATCCCTGATGGGAAGAATGTGGCGGCGGAGATTCCGGTATTACTTACCGGATTCGATGATGCAGAGCTGCACAGCGGCGTGCACGGCGCCCGTGCGCCCCCGGGGACGCGCAGCGCGGTGATCGGGGCTGAGGCTTTTCCCTTGGATACAGCCCAGCCCAGATCAGAGTAAAGAGCCAATGAAATTGGCTCTTTACCACGTGACCGGCTGTGTCCAATCACAGCCGGTCACTAAATGTAAACAAAACACACTGATGTGTGTAACTTACTGTTGCTGGGTTCTCCTCTTCACACACCGATCCAGTGAGTTACACATGTTATACACTACATATGTACCACTGTGCCCAGATTGCCCCCCCTAAATAAAGAGTACCTGTCATCTAGTACCTGCCATCAGGAGTACCCGTCCATCAGGAGTACCCGCCCATCAGGAGTACCTGTCCATCAGGAGTACCCGAAGGAGAACAAAAGTGGGAGTCCTATCAAATGGGACAGTAGCACTCAGCGAGAATTTACAGGGGTGTGGTCAATTAAACATGTATAAAAAAGGAAAAACAAAAAACAGAATAGACCTCCACACGCCTAAATGAGTAAACTACAAATATTTATTAGCCTATATATAGGCAAATGAATGAATAAAACACACATTGCTATAATACCCCAGTTTATAAAATATACAGATCAAAACCCATTATATCCAGCCGCCAAATCATTGCCAATTCAAACCACACGGAAGAAAGGCAACGATCCCGTGGTTGGCAGACCCGTTCCCTCCTCCTGTGTGAAACAACACCCCCTATATCAGTGGTTCTCAACTCCTGTCCTCAGGACCCACTAACAGGCCAGATTTTAAGTATTACCTTGGGGAGATGCAGACTAGAATACCGCAATCACTGAGCAGCAAATTATATCACCTGTGATGCATTTCAGTTATCTTGCAAACCTGGCCTGTTGGTGGGCCCTGAGGACTGGAGTTGAGAACCACTGCCCTATATGCACCTGATATACCCCAAGAACTACCCTAACAGAGAAAAGTTCCCATATGTATATTTCCTAAACTGCAGCAACGTGCACCTGTAACAGGTAATTCTCGCTGCTGCAGATTGGAAAAGCACAACCCGAAGGGATCAAGGGATTGAATCCCGTCAATCAGTCATGTGTCAGTCAGTCTCAAGGGAAGTATCCTACAAATACTTGAAAATATATTATATATATATAGTAACCAAATGAAAGTCCAGAAAAAGGGATCAAAATTGAAGAAAAAATTGGTGGTGATAAATATGAAAAATATATAGTATTCCAGACTAAGGTGCAAAAAGTCGGCTCCAATCATTGGTAAGAAGTTACAGATGTAATGCTAGACTGCCCTGGTGATTAGTACAAGAAACGTCCGTTGTAGCCGCACTTGGTATTCCTGCAAACTGCAGGTAAAACCCGTGATTATATGAAACAACATACAAGCGGTAGAATTATACTTTTTACTCACGGATCCTGTAAGAGTCACAAATGGGTGATGTTCAGGGATAGTGTTCTGAGTTCAGAAAACCAGTTTTTGGTTTTCTGTGTTCCCAGAACAGGGTCTGGTTGTCCGGAGGCTTCAAAGCGATTTGGGTGGGAGAAGCCTCTACCCCTGTCCCCATTCTTTCCTGACCAATGCCCTAAGCTTGATGGTCCTACCTGCTCCCTGGACAAATACTCTGGCTGTGCTGACCATACCTCTGCCTGCTGCATGTACTAACTATGGACAGTTGCTGCCTGTTTTGCTGTCGCTGTCCACGTTCCTGCCTGCTGCCTGGACCGATGCTCTCCTCTTTGGACCACTGCACTACTAAAACCGCAGGTAATCTTTTCTTTGCCCTTTTCTCAGAAGAATGTATTTTGGTTTATAATTGGTATGTACAGTACATGCTATGTGTTAGAAATATGAAGGGCCTTTAACAATGTGATAGGTTGTCAGGAATTTATGTGTGTAATTTATGCTCCTAGAACACGTGACGGTGCTACTTAGATGTTAGGCCTCTGTATGTGGCCAGGCTCTGTAAAAGTCTCACACATGTGGTATTGCCATACTCAGGAGGAGTAGCAGAATGTATTTTGGGGTGTTATTTTTGCTATGTACATGCTATGTGTTGGTAATATCTTATAAATGGACAACTTTGTATAAAAAAAATGTGTTTTCATTTTTTTCCCACATATTCCAAAAACTTTGGGAAAAAAATGAACCATTCAAAAGACTCATTATGCCTCATAGATTATACGTTGGGGTGTTAGCTTTCCAAAATGGGGTCATTTTATGGGCGTTTCCATTGTCCTGGTGCTCCAGGATCTTCAAAACTGTAATAGGTGGTTGAGAAATGAGATGTGTAATTTATGCTCCTAGAATACCTGAAGGTGCTATTTCAATGTTGGGCCTCTGTATTTGGCCAGGCTGTGTAAAAGTCTCACATATTTGGTATCACCATACTCAGGAGGAGTAGCAGAATGTATTTTGGGGTGTCATTTTTGCTAAGTACATGCTATGTGTTGCTAATATCTTATAAATGGACAACTTTGTATAAAAAAAATGCGTTTTCATTTTTTTCCCACATATTCCAAAAACTTCTGGAAAAAAATGAACCGTTCAAAAGACTAATTATCCCTCATAGATTATACGTTGGGGTGTTAGCTTTCCAAAATGGGGTCATTTTGTGGGCGTTTCCATTGTCCTGGTGCTCCAGGGCCTTCAAAAGTGTGATAGGTTGTCATCAAATGAGATGTGCAATTTATGCTCGTAGAACGCCTGACGGTGCTACTTGGATGTTAGACCTCTATATGTGGTCAGGCTGTGTAAAAGTCTCACACATGTGGTATCACTATACTCAGGAGGAGTAGCATAATGTATTTTGGGGTGTCATTGCAAGTATGCATGTGCTGTGTGAGAGAAATAACTTGTTATTATGACAATTTTGTGCAAAAAAATTTAAAATTCAAAAATTTCCCAAGAATTGTGGGAAAAAATTACAACTTCAAAAAACTCACCATGCCTCTTACTAAATACATTGGAATGTCTGTGTAGTGGGGTGTTCCCCTTTAATGCAGAGAGACTACATTACCCAGAACCCCATTCGGCAATGTTCCGCCGCAGAGACTCATGGGAGGGGTTATAAAAGGAGGAGGCGAGGCTGGGCTCGGCCTCTTTGGGACATGAGACTTCACAGACTGATCCTCCAGTGCGGATGTGTCGGAGTGCAGGGCCTGAAGCCTGAGACCTTGCGCAGCACCAAAGAGCCTTCCACCCCTCTGCGAGCCTGGGTGGCATCTGACTTCGCTCGACTACAGCCTTGTTGGATCGGGACCCGATCGCTGAAGAGACGGAGTGTGTGTGTGAGGACACAACAGGTGGAAGTTCCCGGACTGGGACCGTAGTCCGGGCGGGTGAGAGGGCATATGCCCAACCGATATACTGTTACTGCATATAGGCCTATAGACTGCCGTGGCCTATGAGTTGTTCTTAGTGCTCTTATTGAAGACCCCTTGTTAGAACTGAACCTACCGTTCGCATAGTCAAGTTTCTACTCCATCTTTACCTACCCCATTGGATTACAAAGTTTGTACTCTGTTAATGTGCACCACCGTTAAACATCTGCCGGTGAAGAAAAAAATAACTAAGTTGTAGATACCAGAACCAGGCCTGGTGGGGTTTCTAGGGTGGTTTGGTTACTGCGCCACAGGGAACTTAGCTAACGGTCGCCCGCGTGGCGCACTTGTTATGTGTTAACCCTATAGTGTGTTAGTGTGGCTGGGCTTTACATTACAAATGATTATTCTGTAAACTGTTATTGATGTTACCCTTTTTCTTTACCAAGAGCTACAGTAAAATCTTACATTTATTTAAATTCAGTATTGTTTCAATGCTCAGTTATTCATACAGTATAAGACATACAATTTACTGTCAGTACTAGCTGTGCCAGTAGGGGGTAGAGCATATTGCCGAGGGTTGGCGGAGCTGTCTTCAGGGCCCAAACTAAATCAGCGGCCTTCTTAGTTGGAGGTATCGCTACACATGGGGGTTCTTGTCCGGGATCCTGATGCAGCAAGTGAACGCCAGAGGTGCCGGAATGGACCCCATGGATCCACGAGCGGTAGAAGAATGGTGCAAAGCCTCTAACGCAGAGCCAAACCAGTCGATAGTCGTCAGCCTCCCTGGGGAAGCATGGTCGACTGAAACGGTAGAGGAGTTGATGAAGTCAGTGTCCCCAAATCACACACCGTGGGTGACAGAGATAAAGTCAGACCCAGACACCTCATATCAGTATGCATTAGTGGAGTACTGGAACGGGATGCCAGAGGCCTGTAAGCGCAAGTGTGTGCGGACGCCAGACAACAGAACTTATAGGTTGCCGCACGCAGTAACTGAAAGAAAGGAACCATCACCAACGGGATCACCGCAGGCTGCGGCCCGTACCCCACCAGAAGAAAGGGACAGGGCGACGCCCCCGGTGGCGCCTGCACCTGCCACTGTTATATCACCAGAACTGATAGGTGCGATAGGGGATCTGCTAACCAAGTGTCAGAAGGCAAACACGGTGCATGTAGAGACTAGCTACCGGAGACTAAAGACATTCTCAGGGAAGCTCCCTGTCTCCGCAGGGGAAGAAGACTTTGACACCTGGGTGGAGCAGGCATTGCAGGCAGTAGAGGCATGGGAGGTGCCTGAAGCGCAGAAGAGGCAACGAGTGATGGAAAGCCTTAAAGGTGCAGCAGCAGAAGCAGTGAAAAGTTTTTGGTTTGGGAACGCAGATTGCACGGCTCAAGACTGTCTAGCCATGCTGCAAGAAGAGTTTGGTCAATTGGAAAAGGTGACTGAGATGGTCTACCAGTTTGAACACACTTTCCAACAACCGGAGGAGAAACTTTCCGAGTATGTTAGAAGACTGAACAGTTTGTTGTGCAAGATTGTGTTGAAGAAGGGGATGAGGCCCCAAGACACAGATGCGGCAAGAATGAAGCAAGTCTTAAAGGGAGCGCTGCGCTCGGATCCAGTCTGGTTGCACCTGAAAACCTCAGGAGGAGGAACGTTGCTGACTTATGCTGACTTGATAAAAATCATCAGAGATGAGGAGGCACTGCAACAGGACCAGCAGTTGATTAGGACAAGTGTTGTACCCGCACAGGTGCTAGTCAATCCAGTAATGACCCCTGAAAGAGATTCAGAGATAGACACCCTGAAAGCTCAAATGTCCAAGGTGTTAGAGATATTGACCTCTCTGATGGAAAAAAACACAGAGGGTCCCAAGAGAGAAGTACCAAGGAAGGAATTATTCCCAGTTGCCTCAGCACCCGCATCTTCACAAGAATGGGGAGATATCGTCTGCTTTAACTGTGGAGGAATTGGACATATTGCGGCTACATGCTCCAGTCCCAAAAAGAAGAAAATAGACAACCGCAAGCCGGCGGGAAACTTCAGAGGGCCCCGGTGAAGAAGTCAACCGGGTGCCCATCACCTTCAGTGAGCTCCAAGCTGAAAGCAAAGCAGAAAATAACAGGAGATAAAACGCCTCGGGGGAAACACAACATTCCTCAACAGAGGTATACCCCAGAGAAAGGGGGTAAGACCCCTCAGAAGAGGCACAGCACTCCCCAGAGGGGGTGCACACCTAAGGAAAACAATAGTATCCCTCAGCGGGTCCCTACACCCAGTAAAAGGAGGGAAGTCAATGCATACCAGACTCAAGAAAGACTGAAGTCCAAAAGGGATTGGACGAGAGGAGGTTCAAAGAAAAAAATTCTGAAGAAAGCGACCCCTGCCGGGCCTTACCCGGAGAAGCTGGTAGGCCCATCTCCTATAGTGTCCATTCAAGTGGAGGGAGTCTACACCAGAGCAATCTTGGATACTGGGGCGCAAGTAACCCTGCTATACAGAGACTTTTACGATAACTACTTGAGTCACCTACCCATCCGGAAAATCGAGGGACTAGAGATATGTGGGATTGGAACCCAGAACTTCCCCTACGATGGCTATCTGCCTGTCAGGATGACCTTTGACCCATCTGTGGCTGGAAAAGCCAAAGTGTTTGACACCCTGGCAGTTGTGTGCCCTCGGCCATCAGGAGCCAACAAGAGTTCCCTGATAATAGGGACAAACACAGACCTGGTCCGAAGACTTCTGACCCCTCTAGTGAAAGAGAAAGGGGCAGGGGTCACCAAGATCCACCCCATGCTGAAGACAGCTTACCAAAGGCTGGTCTTAGAGCAGAAGACCCCAGGAGAGGGGATAGGGAAGGTGTGGAGACTTGGAAGAGGAGGGATAGTGCTGCAGCCCGGTGAAGTAACCTGTCTCAGAGGCACTGTGAAGCTTACTTGGGAGCAGCCTGGACCCTTCGTCATGTTGGAATCTGATCCAAGAGAAGGGTCCCACGGTCTGGAAGTGATACCAGAAGTGATTCCGCTGAAGGCCCTAAAGAAGGCCCATTGTAGAGTCCCAGTGAGTGTTAGGAAGAATACGGATGGCCCCATGGAGGTCCCAGCCAGGATGCTGCTAGGCCAGGTGAGCCCTGCTGCCCCTGTCAACCTGTCAGAGGTGGGCGAAGAAGGAGATGCTTGGGAGAAGATATCCATGGAAAACCCGAATCTGCCCAGGGCTTGGAAAGAGAGAGCCAAGGCCCAGCTGGACAGATGGGAGAAGATCTTCTCTAAAGATGAGTTCGATGTGGGGTGTGCAAGGAGTGCCAACCATCGGATCCGCCTCCAGGAAGATAAGCCCTTCAGAGAGAGAGTCAGGCGGGTCCCCCTAGCAGATGTGGAGGATCTAAGGGAACAACTCTCAGAACTCAAAAGGACTGGAGTGATACGGGAATCTAGAAGCCCCTATGCATCCCCGATAGTGGTGGTCAGGAAGAAGAATGGGTCATTGAGGCTCTGTATCGACTACAGGACTCTCAACAGGAGAACCATACCCGACCAGTATACCACTCCAAGGATAGAGGATGCCCTACAGAGCTTGTCTGGGGCCAAGTGGTTCAGCGTTATGGATCTCAAAAGTGGGTACTATCAGATCCCTATGCACCCAGAAGACAAGGAGAAGACAGCCTTCATAACCCCAGTAGGGTTCTTTGAATTCGACCGGATGCCCCAAGGTCTGTCTGGAGCCCCAGCTACCTTCCAGCGTCTCATGGAGAAGACTGTAGGAGACATGAACCTTATTGAAGTCCTTGTACACCTGGACGATGTCATAGTCTTTGGAAGAACCCTGGAGGAACATGAGTAGAGGCTGGAAAAAGTCTTGAGGAGACTCAGTGAGGAGGGACTCAAACTTTCGCCTGAAAAGTGTCGGTTCTACCAGTCTTCTGTGAACTATCTGGGGCACATAGTGTCCGAAGAAGGGGTGGCCACAGACCCCGAGAAATTGGAGGCAGTTACCTCCTGGCCACGGCCCAACACAGTAACAGAACTCAGATCCTTCTTGGGTTTCTGCTCCTACTATAGGAGGTTTGTGGAGGGATTCGCCCGAATTCCTAGACCATTGAATGAACTGCTCAAGACTGAGGGGGAAGAGGACGACTCAGGGCCCAGGAAGCCGGGAGAGTCAGTCAGAAATCAGTGGAACCAGAAGTGTGAAGAGGCCTTCCAGGCATTAAAGGAGAGCCTAACCACTGCCCCAGTCTTGGCCTACGCAGACCCAACCAAGCCCTATGAACTACACGTAGATGCTAGTCATGACGGTCTGGGAGGAGTACTTTATCAAGAACACGAAGGGCAACAACGGCCTGTTGCCTATGTGAGCAGGAGCCTGACACCCTCTGAGAAGAACTACCCCACTCACAAGCTGGAGTTCCTGGCCCTCAAGTGGGCGGTAGTAGACAAGCTCAAAGACTACCTGTATGGGGCGGAGTTCACTGTGAAGACCGACAACAACCCCCTTACCTACCTTTTCACCACGGCCAAGCTGGACGCCACTGGACACAGGTGGCTGGCCGCACTGTCTGGATTCAACTTCAGCCTAAAAAATAGGCCAGGGGCTGGGAATAGAGACGCATACGCTCTGTCCAGGAGATCTCATGCCCCCACCAGTGATATAGAAGATTGGACCCAGGTGGCACCGGACGGGGTGCGGGCCCTTTGTCAAGGAGCTGAATTCCAGGCCAGAGGAGGCTCCAGAGCAGAAGAAATAGGAGTTACCATGGTGGGAGTCCCAAAACACTACTGTGGAGTGACTCAATTGGACGAAGACAACCTGCCGAGATTGTCCAAGAAGGATTTGAGGAGTGACCAATTGGAAGACCCCATGGGAAGATTGGTCCTGGAGGCCCTGGAGAATCAGGATCCAAACAAACTCCTGTGTCATCCCTCAAAGGAAGGTCACCTGTTGAGGAAAGAATGGGACAGGTTGCAGGTACATCAGGGAGTGGTCTACCGAAGGGGCCCCTCTGATGACTCAGAAGATAAGTGGCAACTGTTCCTCCCAGAGAAACATCGAGAGACTGTTCTGATTGCCCTGCATGACAATCATGGCCATCTAGGGGCTGAAAGGACCTTTCAACTTGTCAGAAGTCGGTTCTATTGGCCCTGCATGAGGGCAGAGGTAGAAGAGTACTGCCACTCATGTGCACGATGCATCCAGAGGAAGACTTTACCCCATCAAGCTGCCCCAATGGGCCATCTACAAAGTCAAGGCCCAATGGATCTGGTATGCATTGACTTTCTCTGCCTTCAACCCGACCTGAGTGGACTAGGAAATGTTCTGGTGATAACCGACCATTTCACCCGGTATGCCCAAGCTTTCCCAACCAAAGATCAGAAGGCCTCCACCGTAGCCAAGGTACTTATGGAGAAGTACTTTGTCCATTATGGGCTGCCACAGCGACTTCATTCAGATCAAGGAAGGGACTTTGAGAGTAAACTGATCTGGAAACTCCTGGATTCGTTGGGAATCAAGAAGACTCGAACTACACCTTACCACCCACAAGGAGATGCTCAGCCGGAAAGGTTTAACCGAACCTTGCTCAACATGTTGGGGACTCTGGAAAGTGAGAAAAAGCAACATTGGAGCAAACATATAGCAGCTCTAGTACATGCTTACAACTGCACCATCAGTGATGCTACAGGCTACTCCCCATATCGACTCATGTTTGGGAGAGAAACGAGACTACCTGTGGACTTGGCCTTTGGCACCTCTCTGGACCATTCCTCAGCCACATCCCACAAAGGATATGTGGACAGGCTCAGACACAGCCTGAAAGTAGCCTATGAACAAGCTCAAGCGGCCTCAGATCAAAGGGGAGCTCGAAACAAAAGAAACTTCGACTTGAAGGTCCGGGTACAAGACCTACAGCCCAGGGATCGAGTACTGTTACACAATCTGGGGGTCCCTGGGAAGCACAAACTTGCAGATAGATGGAGATCTGAACCTTATGTCATCTGTAGGAAGTTGCCGGGCCTGCCTGTCTACAAGTTGAAGCCGGAAGGAAAGGTGGGCCCTCTGAAGACGTGGCATCGAAACCACCTGCTCCCTCTTGCTGAGGCAGTTAGAATACCTCCCGTGGGAGACTCCCCTGAACCGGCCTCTATCCTGGATACTCCTAGGCCGAACACTCGGTCGCAGGCTTCCCGAGATGAAGACTGAGAGGCCTCTCAACTTAGTGAAAATGAGGATGGAGAACTTAATTGGCTGTGGCCTTCCCCAACTCCAGGAACTTCTACCATAGACCTTCCAACCACTGAGGACACCACAGATGAAACACTGAACCCAGAAGCCACAGAGTTCATCCCCTCTAGTCCTTCAGCCGATTACTGGGAAGATGCCCATGATGGTTACTCAGAGGAAGAGGAGCCTGTGGCACCAGAGCCAGAGATCCCAAGAGAGCAAAGGGCTCGAAGAGTCATCCGGCCTCCTAAGAAGCTGACCTACCCACAAATGGGGAATAGCTCAGAGGATTCTGTAGTTACCGCTAGGAGGAATGCTGAAAATCCGGATCCCTCCACTGTCCATTTAGTGGAGGGCAACCCTAGCTCACTCTCTGGCACAGCTAGGCAGGCCACCCATGATAATGTGACCTGTGGGCAAGGGAATTCTACTCCTCAGTTTTTGTGGGAATTCCCTATGCCAACATCGTTTGTAGAATTGTCTAGAGTTGTACATAGTCTTTGTTAAGGTTTATCCTTGGGGACCAAAGAGTTCAAGTGGGGGGAGTGTGTAGCAGGGTGTTCCCCTTTAATGCAGAGAGACTACATTACCCAGAACCCCATTCGGCAATGTTCCGCCGCAGAGACTCATGGGAGGGGTTATAAAAGGAGGAGGCGAGGCTGGGCTCGGCCTCTTTGGGACACGAGACTTCACAGACTGATCCTCCTGTGCGGATGTGTCGGAGTGCAGGGCCTGAAGCCTGAGACCTTGCGCAGCACCAAAGAGCCTTCCACCCCTCTGCGAGCCTGGGTGGCATCTGACTTCGCTCGACTACAGCCTTGTTGGATCGGGGACCCGATCGCTGAAGAGACGGAGTGTGTGTGTGAGGACACAACAGGTGGAAGTTCCCGGACTGGGACCGTAGTCCGGGCGGGTGAGAGGGCATATGCCCAACCGATATACTGTTACTGCATATAGGCCTATAGACTGCCGTGGCCTATGAGTTGTTCTTAGTGCTCTTATTGAAGACCCCTTGTTAGAACTGAACCTACCGTTCGCATAGTCAAGTTTCTACTCCATCTTTACCTACCCCATTGGATTACAAAGTTTGTACCCTGTTAATGTGCACCACCGTTAAACATCTGCCGGTGAAGAAAAAAAGAACTAAGTTGTAGATACCAGAACCAGGCCTGGTGGGGTTTCTAGGGTGGTTTGGTTACTGCGCCACAGGGCACTTAGCTAACGGTCGCCCGCGTGGCACACTTGTTATGTGTTAACCCTATAGTGTGTTAGTGTGGCTGGGCTTTACATTACAAATGATTATTCTGTAAACTGTTATTGATGTTACCCTTTTTCTTTACCAAGAGCTACAGTAAAATCTTACATTTATTTAAATTCAGTATTGTTTCAATGCTCAGTTATTCATACAGTATAAGACATACAATTTACTGTCAGTACGAGCTGTGCCAGTAGGGGGTAGAGCATATTGCCGGGGGTTGGCGGAGCTGTCTTCAGGGCCCAAACTAAATCAGCGGCCTTCTTAGTTGGAGGTATCGCTACATCTGCTTTCCAAAAAGGGGTAATTTGGGGGGTATTTGTACTTTCCTGGCTTGTTAGGGTCTCAAGAAATGAGATAGGCCTTCAGTACATCAGGTGTGATCAGATGTGATCATTTTTCAATGACTTGCACCATAGCTTGTAGACTCTAGAACTTTCACAGAGACCAAATAATATACACTTTTTTTGGTTATTTTTACTAAAGATATGTAATGTAGCAGTATACATTTTGGCCCAATTTTATGAAGAAAAATTACTTATTTGCAAAATTTTACAATAGAAACGAAAAAAACGTTTTATTTTTTTTTTTAAATCTCAATTTTTTCGCTTATATTGCAAAAAATAAAAAACCCAGCGGTGATTAAATAACACCAAAAAAAAGCTGTGAGAAAAAAATGATAAAAATTTGGTTTGGGTACAGTGTAGCATGACTGAGCATTTGTCATTCAAAGTGTGAGAGCGCTGAAAGCTACAAATTGGTCTGGTAAGGAAGGGTGTATAAAAGCCCTGTATTGAAGTGGTTAAATATCGTACCTGGGGGGTGTCTATAGTATGCCTGTGAAGTGGCATGCATTTCCCGTGTTTAGAACTGTCCCTGCACAAAATGACATTTCTAAAGGAAAAAAAGTCATTTAAAACTGCTTGCGGCTTTAATGTAATGTCTGGTCCCGGCAATATGGATGAAAATCATTGAGAAAAATAGCATGGATACCCCCCCAACCCCCCCCAGCCCATTACCAGCCCCTTTGGGTCTTGTATGGATATTAAGGGGAACCCGCACCAAATTAAAAAAAGGCCCTATATACTCTGAACAGCAGTATACAGGCGGTGCAAACAAGACATCGATTGTAGGTTTGTTCTTAAGTAGAATCTGTTTGTAATTTGGAACAGGTAAATTTTTTAAGAGTAGCTCCAGCCAAAAAATCTATTTTTAAGCTTTTTGGAAAACATAGGGAAGGGTTATCACCCCTGTAACATTTGTTTTGCTGTCTGTGCACCTGTTCAGAACATTTCACCTCACTTTCAGTCCCAATGACAAATGTTTTTTGAAAATTAGTTTTTTTTATTGAAACAAGGATTGGTAATAAAGCATCAGTGGACAGGAGACACCTTTTCCCATATTAACTCTTACAGGAGAGAATTTCCCTTCCTAGGGGTAGATTTCCTCTCACTTCCTGTTGTCTCCTTCCGTTTGCAAGTAGGAGTCGTTTGTAAGTTGGATGTTTGAAAGTAGGGGCCTGACGTATATACTCTGCAGAAATTTGGCCCTTAGGTGTTGGTGTTGCCACAACACTAGAAAAAGAAGAAATGGGCTATGGGACTTTAAATGAGGCATGGATGGGCGTATAGATTTGTATAGGATATCAAAGGTGGCTGTATCTGTCACAGTCCCGTCAGGGAAGTCTCTGTGGCCATGAGGAATTGCTAAGTAATCCATCCAAAAATGGTAATGAAAATCAAAGAGTCAATTGTAAAATTCATAGTGTAATAATGTATCATAATATATAATACACAGATCATGCAGACAAAGGCATAATACATATAATAATAATCACATTGGCATATTTAATGATTCAATATCTAGGACATGACTAGTAAAAGCAATCAAAATAAATGGGCATACAGATACAATAGACATGATTATCCAATTAAATTAAAATAAAGAATACAGTTATATGAAATAACATAGTTGAGCAGGCTTAGCTTGGCATCCCTGGGCATGGACTCGACGCGTTTCTTGGCGTTTAAAGCCAGTCATCAGGAGTGGGATGCGTATATTGTAGCTAAAAAATATATAGAAGGAAGAAGAGGGGGGGTTGGGGGGTTGGGGTGCGGGGGGAGGGAAAGAGTAAAAAGGGGGGCAAGGTGAGTACCTGTAGTCAGGTGAATAAGGGAGTTGGGCCAGGGGGGCAATGGGGCTTAGTGCATGAGTGGATAGAGACCACAAATATTGCCACAGAAATGGTGGAAGCGTGAGTGGGAAAAATAGGGTGTATGGGAAGGATGTGTGTGCTGAAGGGAAAGGAAGCATGTGGGCAGAGATGTGATGCCCCCCAACCCCCAACCCTCCAACCCCCCCCCTCCTCTTCCTTCTATATATTTTTTGTTGGGTTCACATTCATTGACCATTTTTCACTCACCTTTTTTCTTTCATCAACACCTGAATTTGTGTCTCATGTGTGCCTACCTCACCTTTTGGTATTGTACTGTGACTGTCTGGGTTTTCTCCCTGGCTGATGTCCCATGCCATCCTCTCCTTGGCTCTCCTCATGGTTGGGGAGTCTTTGGAGTGTGGGGGACCCATTCCCGCCTCAACCCCGGGGGAGACAGTTCATCCAGGACCACCATCCCATTTTTTGGAATGCTTGGGCTACCTTTTTGGGCTTCGCCATGGGTAATGTATCAAACCATCTGACTTAGCTTTTTTGTAACCATGACCTAACCATTGAGACCTCATTGACTTACCTATTTATTCTTTTACCCCCCCCCCTTTTTTTAGCTACAATATACGCACCCCACTCTTGATGACTGGCTTCAAACGCCAAGAAACGCGTCAAGTCCGTGCCCAAGGATGCCAAGCTAAGCTTGCCCAACTATGTTATTTCATCTAACTGTATTCTTTATTTTAATTTAATTGGATAATCATGTCTATTGTATCTGTATGCCCATTTATTTTGATTGCTTTTACTAGTCATGTCCTAGATATTGAATCATTAAATATGCCAATGTGATTATTATTATATGTATTATGCCTTTGTCTGCATGATTTGTGTATTATATATTATGATGCATTATTACACTATGAATTTTACAATTGACTCTTTGATTTTCATTATCATTTTTGGATGGATTACTTAGCAATTCCTCATTGCCACAACACTGTAAGCCCTCACAGTTACTCTTGGTGGGCGCTGGAATGCCCTGCTGTGAACTATTATATCAAGAATTGTAATTACATGCCATTGTTGAACAGTGGTAGGAAAAATTGGGCCTTTAGGTGGTGGTGCTGGTGCCACAACACTGTAAGTCCTCACAGTTCCTCTTGGTGGGTGCAGGAATGGGCCCAGCTGTGAAATATTAGATCAAGAATTTTAATTACATGCCCCTGTTTAACAGGGCCAGAAAAATTGGGCCTTTGGTGGTGGTGGTATTGCCACAACACTGTAAGCCCTCACAGTTACTCTTGGTGGGTGGAGGAATGGGTCTTGCTGTGAATTATTAGATCACAAATTGTAATTACATGCCCCTGTTGAACAGGGGCATAAAAATTGGGCCTTAGGCACTGGTGCTGGTGCCACAACACTGCAACCCCTCACAGATACTCTAGTTGGAGCGCAGGAATGAGCCCTGCTGCAAAGTACTGCATTAAAAATGTTAATTACACGCCCCTCTTAAACAGGGGCAGAACATTTTGGCCTTAGGCACTGGTGCTGGTGCCACAACACTGCAACCCCTCACAGATACTGTAGTTGGATCGCAACAATGAGCCCTGCTGCAAAGTATTGCATCAAAAATTGTAATTACACGCCCCTGTTAAACAGGGGCATAAAAATTGGGCCTTAGGCACTGGTGCTGGTGCCACAACACTGCAACCCCTCACAGATACTCTAGTTGGAGCGCAGGAATGAGCCCTGCTGCAAAGTATTGCATTAAAAACTGTAATTGCACGCCCCTGTTAAACAGGGGCTGGAAAATTGGGCCCAGAAACAAAAATGTTCTTACATGCTATCAGCATGATCATTGAGGAGGAAGAGGATAGTCACTCAGCATAACAGGATAGTCACTCTGCATCAACATAGGCAGTCTTGAAGGGATCTGACATTTCAAAGAAAATTATTCTGTTACATCAGCATCAGGTGCTTGATAGCTGGTGTTGATCTAAAACTGATTCATTTTTATGAAGGTCAATCGATAGACCCAGTCGGTGGACAGGCGCACCCTGTGATTGGTTACAAAGCCTCCAGCAGCACT
The DNA here is from genome assembly GCA_029206835.1 of Rana muscosa. Classification (NCBI taxonomy): domain Eukaryota; kingdom Metazoa; phylum Chordata; class Amphibia; order Anura; family Ranidae; genus Rana; species Rana muscosa. Next base: position 980,106,272 of record CM055117.1, read on the forward strand.
GAATGTGCGTTCCGAAGGAATGCTGGATGCAGGACAGGCCAGTATCTCAATTGCATACTGTGCAAGCTCTGGCCAGTGATCCATCCTCAAGACCCAGACAAATCCCAGAGGATTTTCGGTAGGAAAGGTGTCCAAGTCTGATCTTGCCCTTAGGTATTCCTGCACCATGTAAACCAGACGCTGGCAATTGTTGCTGGAACCGATCATACCTTGGGGCTGCGGACTAAAAAATTGTCTGAACGCATCGGTCAGACAGCCACCTTCTCCACCGCTCCTTCTTTGACTGATTGAAGCCTCAGCAACATGTTGTCCAGGACCAGGAATTTGTAACCTCCCAGTCTCCGGGAACGCGTTGCACAGACCTTTCTGCAAGACCTCCCGAAGATGCTTCATCCTCTGCTCCCTCTGCGACGGCAAGATAAGGTCCGCAACCTTACCCTTGTAACGTGGATCAAGGAGGGTTGCCAGCCAGTAATGATCCCTCTCCTTGATCGCATGAATACGAGTATCCTTCACAGGCTTTGCAGGATCAGGGAGGCCATGCAGCGTAGGTTTGCTGAGGCATTTGGTCCGGAGTCCTCTGGGTGACTCAGGACGACATGATCCGCAGCCACCTCCTCCCAGCCACGTACAAGTCCATCGGTGTCTTGGGACTGTAATTGATCCCTTGAAGACTGCTGCTGATGCTGAGTGCTAGGCTCCACCTCCATGCTGACATAATCCTCCTCCTCCTCCTCCTCGTCCTCTTCCTGTGTGATAGCCGGGCCAGCAGGAACACTGTCTGGATAAAGGGGGCCTTGAGAGGTAAGGAAGTCCTCCTCTTCCTCCCTCTGTTCTGCCTCAAGTGCCCTGTCCATTATTCCACGCAGCGTGTGCTCCAACAGGTGGACAAGAGGGACAGTGTCACTCATGCATGCACTGTCACTGCTCACCATCCTCGTGGCCTCCTCAAATGGAGCCAGGACAGTGCATGCATCCCTGCTCATGGCCCACTGGCGTGGGGAAAAAAATCAAAGCTCCCCTGACCCTGTCCTGATGCCATATTGCAACAGTTACTCATTGATGGCCCTCTGCTGCGTGTGCAACCGCTGCAGCATGGCCAACATAGAGTTCCACCTGGTGGGCATGTCACAGATTAGGCGGTTCTTGGGCAGGTTGTATTCCTTTTGCAGGTCAGCCAGCCGAGCACTGGCATTATATGACCGGCAGAAATGCCCACAGAGTTTCCTGGCCTGCTTCAGGACCTCCTGTAAGCCCGGGTACCTGCCTAAGAACTGCTGCACCACCAATTTAAGGACGTGAGCCAAACAGGGGACAAGGGTCAGGTGTCCCTGTCAGAGGGCGGAGAGGAGGTTAGTGCCATTGTTGGAAACCACCATTCCTGGCTTAAGCTGGTGTGGTGTCAACCACCTCTGAGCCTGCCCCTGCAGAGCTGACAGAATCTCTGCCCCAGTGTGCCCCCTGTCCCCCAAGCACACCAGCTCAAGCACCGCATGGCATATTTTTGCCTGCGTACTTGCGTAGCCCCTTGAACACCTACGGAGCACCACTGGTTCCGAGGACAAAGCACAGGAAGAGGCCATGGAGGAAGAAGAAGAGGAGGGGCTGGAGGAGAGAGGTGTGTCAGAAACACCAGTAGTAGCATTTTGGAGGCGTGGTGGCAGAGCAACCTCAAACACTACTGCACCTTGTCCTGCATCCTCCCAGCTGCCAGCAGAGTCACCCAATGTGCCGTGAAAGATAGGTAACGTCCCTGTCCGTGCCTGCTGGACCATGAGTCAGCGGTAATATGCACCTTACCACTGACCGCCCTGTCCAGCGAGGCCAAGACATTGCCTTCCACATGCCGGTAGAGAGCCTGAATCGTGTTCCGTGAGAAAAAGTGGCGAACCTGCCACTGAGGAACCGCACATTCCACAAACTCACGGAAGGGGGCAGAGTCTACCAACTGAAAAGGCAGCAGTTGAAGTGCTAGCAATTCAGCCAAGCTAGCATTCAACCGCTGGGCATGTGGATGGCTGGGAATGAACAGCTGGGGCAGGGAAATTTGCCTTGTAGAATCTGACGTCGGTGTACCGATAGCAGATTGCCCACAAGTACTTGGCTGTGACACACTTAATTCTACACCTTCACCTTCTACACCTTCATTCCTCTCAGTGCAGGTTTCAGAGAGGACTGAAGGTATAGTGGGGTTGGAGATCCCAGCTGGGAGCAAGGAAAGGTCCGCTTTGTTCTTTGGTGTGGGTCTTTTTTGTATGCTTGCCAACGGACTGCATGGCAGGTCAACATATGTCTGGTCAAGCACGTGGTGCCCAAGCGGCTCATGTTTTGGCCACGCGAGATACGCTTCAGACATATGTTGCAAATAGCAACGGTGCGATCTGCTGCACATGTCTCAAAAAAGGCCCACCCCAAAGAACTTTTGGAATAATGCGCAGAGACAGCAGTGCCCTGAACATGCGGAACACTGCAGTGTGAAGCAGGGGGTTGGCTGCCCTTAGGCTGGCCCCCTTAGGGCATCCTTCCTCATTGGAGATGTGCATCCTCCTCCTCCTCCTCCTCCTCTCTCCTATCAGGCACCCACGTGGAGTCAGTGACCTCGTCATCCCCTCCCTCCTCATCACTGGAGCAAATCTGGCAGTATGCTGCAGCTGGGGGAACATGACTGCCAGATTGCTGTCCTTGTTGGGCACCCCCTCTCTCTGGGCTCACGTTACTACCTTCCTCTAGCTGGGTACCATCATTGGAGCCTTCAAAACGCTGGGCATCCTCCTGGAGCATGTACCCAACACTGTGGTCAAACAGTTCAGGGGACTCCTCAGGAGGACATGGTGGGGCTAGGGAAGGAGTAACTGATGCCATTGAGCCGAGGGAAGAGGCCACTTTGGCAGCTGCTTTGCCAAAGTACCCTGAGCCTGGGTGAGAGAGGATGAGGAGGATGAGGACGGCTTGGTCATCCACTCTACCAAGTCTTCGGCATGTTGCGGCTCAACATGGCCAGCTGCCAAAGCATTGCGCTCGCAATTCACCCAGGTGTGTTAGCAAAGTGAATGAATATTCGCTTTCCTAACACTAAACCGCCTCTCAGCCAATCAGGTGCGTGGGTCTGTTTCCTGTCACCTGATTGGCTGAAATGACAGGCGCTATGATTGGACTCCTATCGGGAGGAGGGGAAGAGACGCATGGAGGACCCCGCTGCCTGACTGAGACAGGGTAAGTGCCAGGCAGATGGCGAGCAGGCGGGGTGTCACAGTGGCACTATTTGATAGTTACAGTGGCAACATTTGATGGCACAGTGGCAGTGTTTGATGGGCACAGTGGCAGCATATGATGGGCACAGTCTGATGGGCACAGTGGCAGTGTTTGATAGCAACAATGGCAGCATTTGATGGGCACAGTTTGATGGGCACAGTGGCAGTGTTTGATGGGCACAGTGGCTGTATTTTGATGGCACAGTGGCTGCGTTTGATGGGCACAGTTTTATGGGCACATTGGCAGCGTTTGATGGGCAAAGTTTGATGGGCACAGTGGCAGTGTTTAATGGGCACATTGGTTGCGTTTGATGGCACAGTGGCTGCGTTTGATAGGCACAGTGGCTGCGTTTGATGGCACAGTGGCTGCCTTTAATGGGCACAATTTGATGAGCACAGTGGCAGTGTTTGATGGGCACAGTGGCTGCATTTGATGGCACAATGGCAGAGTTTGATGGGCAAAGTGGCTGCATTTGATGGCACAGTGGCTGTGTTTGATGGGCACAGTGGCTGTGTTTGATGGCACAGTGGCAGCGTTTGATGAGCACAGTTTGATGGGCACAGTGGCAGTGTTTGATGGGCACAGTGGCTGCGCTTGATGGCACAGTGGCAGTGTTTGATGGGCGCAGTGGCTGCATTTGATGGCACAGTGGCTGCGTTTGATGAGCACAGTAAGTGCGTTTGATGGGCACAGTGGCTGTGTTTGATGGCACAGTGGCTGCGTTTGATGGGCACTGTGAGGCTGCAATTGATATTTTTTTTCTTCACATTTTTCAGTTTGTTTGCGCCCCCCAAAAATTTTGAGCACCAGTCAATTTGATGGGCACAGTGGCAGTGTTTGATGGGCACAGTGGCAGTGTTTGATGGGCACAGTGGCTGTGTTTGATGGGCACAGTGGCAGAGTTTGATGGGCACAGTGGCAGAGTTTGATGGGCACAGTGGCTGTGTTTGATGGCACAGTGGCAGCATTTGATGAGCACAGTTTGATGGGCACAGTGGCAGTGTTTGATGGGCACAGTGGCTGCGTTTGATGGCACAGTGGCAGTGTTTGATGGGCGCAGTGGCTGCGTTTGACGGCACAGTGGCTGCGTTTGATGGGCACAGTAAGTGCGTTTGATGGGCACAGTGGCTGCGTTTGATGGCACAGTGGCTGCGTTTGATGGGCACTGTGAGGCTGCAATTGATATTTTTTTTCTTCAAATTTTTTCAGTTTGTTTGCGCCCCCCCAAAAATTTTGAGCACCAGCCAGTGGTCAACTCAATCTGGTAAGAGGCTGTGTGTGCTTCTGTAGAAAGTGGTGGATCGCTTTCTGGGTCACATCTTGATTTAATCTTATTAATTATCGCATGTGGACAAAGAATGCACTTTATATTCATTTTGGTGTGACATTATTAAGCAGTGCTACACTTCTTGGTTTTATTATGTATGTTTGCAGCCAGCAAATTATGTTAACAGCTATTTAATACGGTAAATTGAGTTCCAGTGCAGGTTTTGTTTACTTTTTACTTATCGTTCAATCAAGATGCCAGCACACCTAACAATTTTTGTAAGGTCGAATTGCAGAAGCCATACATGAAAAGCACAGTCAATAATAAATACCGCTGACATTTTGGGGTCACGAAGGACCCTTTCTCGAGGTGACAAAGACAGACAGCTGTCTGTCTCCATCACCTTGAGAAAGGGATCCTTTGTTGCCCTGAAACCTCAATGTTATTTGTTATTGACCTTGCCTTTTGTATATGACTTCTGCAATTTGAACTTACTAAATTGTGAGGTGTACTGGCTAAGTGTTGGCATCTTTATCAAATAGCTAAAAAAAACGAATTGACATGGTATCAACCATGCCCTACTCCAGTGATGGCAAACCTTAGCACCCCAGATGTTTTGGAACTACATTTTCCATGATGCTCAACTACACTGCAGAGTGATTGAGCATCATGGGAAATGTAGTTCCAAAACATCTGGGGTGCCAAGGTTCACCATCACTGCCCTACTCTAATCGAAATGTGCTCAAATGGCAGCTTTAAATATACATAAACGAATCCTTAACTTAACTTTAAGCACCTATGCCATACACTAACCCTAATGCCCCGTACACACGACCAGGTTTTGGGAAAACTGCGAGGAGAGCTTTTGGCCGGGAATCCCGGCCGTGTGTATGCTCCCTCGCAGTTTTTCCGACGGGAAAACTGCCAAACCCGCCAGCAAAAAAAAAGAAAACCAGCTCTCTTTTTTCCCGTCGGGATTCCCGACTGACTTTTTCCCAGCGGAAATCCCGAGCCTGTGTACGGGGCATAACTTGTTCTCTTACTTAATGCCTAACGCTTCATTAACTCATACAGGACACTTGTCAGACACCTGAAGCATCAGCATAGCAAGCTATCAGTCCTTCGCCAAGATCCAACAGTGCCAAGATCTTGGTTCTGGAAAGCAAAGATATAAAGTCACAGCTTTCTTTATGAGCTGAACCAGCCATATTATGCAGCAGACTTAAAACATTTTCTCTGCTGCCAGCAAAAATATGGGAAGCCTTGAGAGCTATGGATTTATACCTTCTGGTGTTATGTACAGTTTAATGACAGTTGGCAGCCATCATAGTGACAGTCTGTCAAAAAACATTGTTCCATGCTGGGCTAGTTGCATTTAAATAGGGATATTTGTTCATGTTTTGCTTTTAAGTCTTATAATTCCCCTGTGCTATGTAATATAATTGTTAAACTCTAACCTATACCTACCCACTAAATACCTAAAAACTCATGCAATGGCAAATCTACCCCCTATTAGCATAGGAGTTTATTGCACCTTTGCTTCCATCATTGTTATTTTAGTTCCGACAGAGTGACACATATGGAAATGGAGGAATGACTACAGTGTCAAACTCCCTCTTAAATGTATTCTGTACACCTCTGACATGTTGCTATAATTAGAGTGTCAGTATTGCGTTCCTTTGCACCGTGAGAAGTGAGGAACAAAACAGGATTATAAACACCGTCACAACTGAAGAGTGAAAACACTGTTCTTTCTTGCCAAGCAAAACACAACAAAGTACTTGCTATGTGCGCATTTTGCTGCTGTGAAACAATTTATGGTATGAAATGCTTCCTCATCAAATCACCATACCCTGATAAAACATGCTCAGATGAAAGTATATTGCAGATAATTTTAATAACAATGACAGCAATAATAATAAGGACAATAATAGTAAAGACACTGATTTTACTGTATTTTTTTAATTTTATTGACTTTGCTCCTATACATTATTATTATTATTCTCATACCTCCCAAGTTTTTGAGATGGGAATGAGGGACACCTATCAGCAAAAGTATGCAGGCATAAGACACACCCCTGGCCACGCCCCCTTAAAGGAGAATTGTACAAAAAAAATACAAGATTGGTTAAACCCACAAGTGCTTTTTTTTTTACCACTACTATTCCTTTATATTGGATTTGGAATTTACAACTGCAGCAATTTAGAAATCAGGTGAAAGGTTTAGCGTTGGAAAACACTTTTTGATAGATCAAAAGTGCAATTTATATACATCTATATAGATCAGACCAAAATGAGATACAAATGAGGAGGAATGAGGGACAGAGGGACATTGCTCCAAATCAGGGACAGTCCCTCGAAATCAGGGACAGTTGGTAGCTTTGTTATTCTTGATCAGCCTTTCATAACCTTTTTTACCTTAAAATGAATTTCAGGTCCCAGGGAACCCCTGTTGAAATGAATTCATTAGAAAGAATGGGAAGAGTAGGGAGAATACCCACTTACAATGGTGCCAATGGTGTTGCCAAGGGGCTTTAGACCTAGAATCATGCAGACACTATAAAATGAGAGGTCAATCAGTAACAGCTCAAGAAACCCCTAGCAACCCCTGCAGAAACCCTAGGCTCCCATGGAACCCTGGCTGAGAATGGCTGTTCTGAATCATTGGTGCCAACAAGTAAGCTTATATGAAAGTTTATCTGTGTTTTGAACTACATAACACACTGCATATGAGGTAGGTAGGTAGGGAGGCACTGATATTTCCCATGAATGATGGATTAATCAATTTTAACCCCCCCGCCCTCCTTAATTGAAATACAATAAACACGCAGACGGCTCGACATGGATTTACTGTAACTGGCACAGTAGATTTGGGGAGATTCACCCTCTCTATTTGTCCTGTTTACCATTACCATTAAAAGTGAAAGTAAGAGAAAATCCCAAATTGGGTTGTTCCCAGAAAAGTAATAAAGGGGAAACCTTCCAATGGAGACACCAGTTCTGGTGACCTGGGGGGGGGGGGCAAAGAATTTCCTTAATTTTCAGGGATTTCCTCCCACTTCTTGTTTGGCTATAGGACAGGAAGTGATGGAAAATCTATGCAAGTTGGCGAAAAAAAATCTGAAAGTGTTAGAACCCTCCCTTATTCTATCCAAAATGAAAAAAAGGTTTGCCTATTGTTCTACTTTATTTTTTTCTTATATAAAGCGTGTAATATTTCTATACTGGTGTGCGTTTAATACATATGGTTAATTTTATAAGCTGAATTTGAACTTGAGGTAGGCCTACCCTCATAAAACAAAAACAAGCGCTCCTGGGAATGGGTAAAACAGACAAAATAAAAAAATTGTATATATATATAAATTATATATATATTGTAAAGGACTAGCATCAAATGTAGAGCTTGAAGGACACCGCCACTCGCTGGTTCTTCTTTTTAAGGGCTTTGTTTGCCCATTTTTATTAAAAGAAGTTCAAAACAAAATCAAAGGTTTCCCTCGCAGGGGTTTCAGCACTCCTATTCATCAACAAAATTACATTCAGCCTCCTGGCTTATACATACTGCAGTGCTGCTCAGGCCTTCCACTTCAGGCTCTCATCTGTCTCCTACAGACTATTCCCTTGGCAACACCGTCCATTTAGATAGCAGCCCCTCACTGCTCTGACCCTCAGACTTGGGTCTCTGGCTTCCACTGTGCACACATGCACTCTATGGCTTCCCTAGTGCACACCTGCACTCGTCGGGAGGGTGGAGCCCAGAATGCTGGTCCTGACTCTACTATCAGGCCCACACACACCTGAACAATCAGTGTGCAGTTGAGTCTCAAAACCCAGATCCAGGACTGGGGATTTCATCCCACCCGGATCTCTAAGAAATCCCCAAGCTCCAGGTCCCAAAGTGGACTTTAGTAAATCATGAGGAAACTGAAAAGCCAGTTTCCTCCAAAACAAGTAAATACCCTGGAGCCTCTCAACCTGCCTGGTTGAGAATCCTGTATTTATACACTGGTGAGGTACCACACTACCACATACCCTCCCCCTTTGTTTCGATCCGGAGGGAGGAACACCAGCACTCGTCATTATGGTTGGGACACCTCTGTGCTGGCTGTCAGCCACGTAGGCCCAACCTTTTTTCCGGGTGCGGTTCCAGGTACGTCCCACCCTGGATCTTAACAAGGTCCTATATTTCCCTATACTCAGCCTTCTCCCTCTTCTTTTGGGGTTCCATAAGCACTGCTTCTCTTGAAATTTTAACAGGGCACCCCTGGTCTTTCTACCAACCCTTCTGCCTCCACGCTTCCGGTTCCCAGGTTTCCCAATACCTTTGGACACCACACTGTCATGTACCTTTAACAAACTATTTGGTTCATCTTTAACAGACATATTCAAACCAACATTACACCTCTCAACGTTGCACAGATCACCAATGCCTTTATTTTTTGTATTTGCTAGGGCAGAGTCTGCAGAGGGCACACATAATGGAGGGCCGCCATCACCCACGGGAACCTCACAGGACGTCACCTCCCCTGGGTTCACCCACTCTGCAGGCAGCTGTCCTACCACTTGACCTGTTCTGATGCCATCTGTATTGTTATCCACCTGAACAGACAAGCTCTTGTCTGATCCACATACAATTTTTACCGCACTTCTTATCCGTTTCCCTGTCTCTGGGACCTTATTAGGTTTGTCACCTAAACCAAACATTGGACTGGGGACCCCAGTCTTTTTAACCACCTTCGGTTGAGCCCCGGTCAGGATTTCTGCTGCTTTCTGGTCCACACTTGGCCCTTCCATCTCATGTGATTCTTCCACTGGTACAGCATACACGCCCTTCACCGACAGCTGATCAGTACTACCTTGGACCATAGCAGCAGAAATGCCTTCTACCTGGCTGTTAGGTGGTGAAACCTCAGACACTTTCTTTTCGCCAAAGCCTCTCCCATATACCTCTTGTACAGGAAGTAACCCATCAGCATAACTAGAGGCGATTTTTAACACTAGTAATACAGTCATAAATAAACCATTTCTGTCTTGTCTTCCTTTGTGCTGTACCACCTGCCACTCAGGGGTCCACCTAATGGTACTCCGCAGTACCAGACTGTCTGACTGTGGTGGAGACACCCCAGTATAGACTGGCTGTACATCCCAAAGTTTAAGCATCTCCTTTAATACTTTTGTTAGAAACCATACCCTTGGCTCCAGACCCAAGTCCTTCCTGGGGACTTTCCTGACACTGGGGATGCAGACAGACTCATTTGCTGAGACATGAGAGGTTGCAAGGTTTAATGGAACCTTCTCCCAGCTGGAGACAACCACAGCCTGGTGCTCTACCAGAGCGCTGCCAGGTGCTTGACTCATACCCAACTTCTCAGGTTCAGCACCAATGAACTGCTTCACATTACCAGTGACAACGTCCCTTTGACACGCCATGTCAGCATCATTTCTGTAGGTTACGGACAAAGTGTCTGCTGTGTGCTCGCCTATATATGGTCCATATTTCTCACGAGGGTTAATCCCTGCAGCAGCCACCGTGCCCTCAGGTATAAGCTGTTCTGCCGTCCCTCCTGCTGGCACAGCAGAAACTTTGTCCACCTTATTTTTGTGCATGAAAGCCTCATCTATCAGGGACATTAGATTTTTACCCCAACTATCCCAATCCGTTGTAGCTGTGCTCCATTCATCGGCGCTCCTCAGCCCTGATCCATCCGCCCAAGGAGACACATTAGAACAGACAGGTTTAGTTGCAGATTCATCACCCAAATTACGAATCATGGCAGACTTCGGTAACCCATGTTTTAGCACCACAGGTTGCAATACACCACAACCACCACCTTGCTCGGGCGGCGCTTCATAAGCCTCACACACCTTTGCATTTTTCACAGGTTGTGTTAACCCACCATTTACCGGCACATTTTTAGTACTAGCAGCTTGCACTAACATATTACTATTACACGGTACGGTTCCACTCTGTCCCACCAGAGTGACATCGCAGTTGTCCATGGCAACCTCCGACTCCAATACATTAAGTTCCCTGGAGATTTCTGGGGACAACTGTGCTGTCTTACCACCAATTGTTACAGGCAACGACCCATTTGTGACAACAGCTTTTGCTCTGGAAGAACCTGGGGTTTTCCCAACAGCAGCAAACTTTTCATTAACAGTAACACTTATAGCATTTTTAGTTTTTGAAGGCTGTCCTAGCCCACTGCCAACTTGAGGCTGGCAGACATTAGACACAACACTTTTAGCCATCAACACAGGTTCTGTTTGGACTTTAACCCCTGCATTCCCACTGGGTATGAAAAAGTCATTCTCAAGCGCACATTCTGTGGCCCCACTAACTGGGGTCACTCTCACATCATCATGGACAGTCTCGTAGCCAGTTCTTTTATACCTGAAATCAGCAGTTCCAGGCATCATTTCATTAAAGATTGTCTTACCCACCACAGTAGTTGGGGTCACCATCTTCATTTGAGTACGTTGTCTTAAGAACCAGTCCTCAGCCGCATATTTACTGGCCAACTCCCCCTGGTGGCCATGGGATGAAATCACAGCAGGCATCCCCCACTGTTTAGCACCCCCTGCAGACACCACAGAAAATTCCTCCTTGTTGCCAGGGGTAACTGCAAACATATTTGCAAAGGGATCTTGGCCCACAGGTAAAGAGTTCTGCTCAGCAACATTACCTCCAGGTGCACCCCAGAATCTAGGGCAAGACAATATTTCGTGCCCCAGCTGACCACATTCCAGGCATGGTATTGGACGACTTTTCCCCAGTGCGTTTCTCTCCTGATGATTCCTTCCAGGCACAACTTCCACTCTCGTTGCCATGGGAGATCGCAGTCTCCCAGCAGAGCTTTGCTGGCTCTCTCCAACATGCTGTATTGGCTCCTCCGGAAGCCACTTGTCACGACCCATGGGAGGCACACCCCATGGTCCACAGACAGCCTGACTGGCCTCCTCTGTGTTGCTATGGGCAACCACTCCCTGTCCTGGCCTTTGATCAGCCTCTCTTCTAGCATATAACACAGGCTTCTCAGACCTTTGTTTTGCTAGGTAGCTTTGCACTGGAGCCAGGGACAAACGGCACTTGGAGACTGCATGCCCCCACTCACTGCACCGCAAACAGTGCACTTGGTTCTATGTCTTGTCAGGGTTTCCCACACTGCATCTGCTGGACCCTGTCTCAAGCTGTATCACTTTCACACTTTTCACAACAGCTGCTGGTTTAACTGCAGCAGCGTTGCCAGGGACAACAACACCCCTCTCCCAGGCATGGACATCCGGCGGCTCTATTTTTGTATCGAAGGTTGGCTTGCCTTCCACTTTAGCTTGGTCCAATCCTGCCAGGTGTCGCTTGCACCAATCCACTGCAGATTCAAACGCTGGTGGATTCTCCACACTAGCCATCATCGGTGCATTCATTGCACCAGGGTTGCTAGGGACAACAGCAGCCCTCTTTTCCCTTGGAAAACTCTGTTTAGGCATGTATGGGGTTCATTCAGGCGGTAACAACCCCTCCAGCCACAGAGCTCTATCTATCATCTCAGCCATCCTTGCTTCTTTTAGGCGTTTTGATCGCCCCATACTCACAATCACTCCATAAAAAATGTTTTTCACAGTTCAGCAACAAATTAGAGCACTGTCTCTTTAAGGCTAGTTAGCTTTCGCTTGCAGGTTCTCCTCACCTGCACACACACAGATTATGCAGTCTCTGGCAAGCAAAACACAGTTCATATAACAGATGAACTTACTTGATTGTAGGGATCTCAGCTTGTGCCCGCATTCTCCACCACGTGTAAAGGACTAGCATCAAATGTAGAGCTTGAAGGACACCGCCACTCGCTGGTTCTTCTTTTTAAGGGCTTTGTTTGCCCATTTTTATTAACAGAAGTTCAAAACAAAATCAAAGGGGTTTCAGCACTCCTATTCATCAGAAAAATTACATTCAGCCTCCTGGCTTATACATACTGCAGTGCTGCTCAGGCCTTCCACTTCAGGCTCTCATCTGTCTCCTACAGACTATTCCCTTGGCAACACCGTCCATTTAGATAGCAGCCCCTCACTGCTCTGACCCTCAGACTTGGGTCTCTGGCTTCCACTGTGCACACATGCACTCTATGGCTTCCCTAGTGCACACCTGCACTCGTCGGGAGGGTGGAGCCCAGAATGCTGGTCCTGACTCTACTATCAGGCCCACACACACCTGAACAATCAGTGTTCAGTTGAGTCTCAAAACCCGGATCCAGGACTGGGGATTTCATCCCACCCAGATCTCTAAGAAATCCCCAAAGTGGACTTTAGTAAATCATGAGGAAACTGAAAAGCCAGTTTCCTCCAAAACAAGTAAATACCCTGGAGCCCCTCAACCTGCCTGGTTGAGAATCCTGTATTTATACACTGGTGGGGTACCACACTACCACAATATACATATATACATATATATATGAAAAGATAGTGGATAAAAGCTGCTATCTTAAAAAAGTTATAAATACTAAAAAATAGAAGAACTACTGCAACCAGCTTATAAAATTGTAAAAAGAGGTGGATCTAAACAATATAATAAAATATGAGTAAAATTAACCCTGATAGCGCTAGTGCGTATGTTCCATCCATGCACCAACAATTATTATTGAAGTCCACATAAGAGTTCAAAATAATAGAATAATAAAGGAAACACAATAAAACGTCCAGTAATCCTGTTAGGTGGAGAGATGCTGCTGTCACCAGAAGAGATAGAGGGAAAAACACATTCACTCGTGTGCTGCAATCAAATAGAGGGGGATGTGTATGAAGGGCCCCTCCTAGATGGACTCTTACCACAAAGCAATCAGATAACAGCCCGTATACAATCATGAAAAGGTGCTCCCAGCAGAGGATCTCACACTCCTGGTCCGTGGTTACAGCTCTCATCAGTCACCATAGGGAAAAACATAGGAAGCGGACATAGTATAACTCCGTTTTAGATCCTTTATTTAAACTATAAAAAACTCCCATACAAATTTGCACTCACATGTACAAAATAATAATAGGCTTTTGTTCTCATTTAAACAGCGCCAGAACCAGGCTCTAATAGGTGCACTTCTTAGTCCTTCCACACTCGCCGCTGTCCGTGCTGCGGGGATAGAAGTAACCTACTTCAATGCTGGCTGGCGTCACCTCCTGCGTGTCTTGTTCTCACCCTGACTAGTTTCGTCTGTATGACTTCACCCTCAGATGAAGTCATACAGACTAAGAAGTGCACCTATTAGAGCCTGGTTCTGGCGCTGTTTAAATGAGAACAAAAGCCTAATATTATTATGTACATGTGAGTGCAAATTTGTATGGGAGTTTTTTATAGTTTAAATAAAGGATCTAAAACGGAGTTATACTATGTCCGCTTCCTATGTTTTTCCCTATGGTGACTGATGAGAGCTGTAACCACGGACCAGGAGTGTGAGATCCTCTGCTGGGAGCACCTTTTCATGATTGTATACAGGCTGTTATCTGATTGCTTTGTGGTAAGAGTCCATCTAGGAGGGGGTCCTTCATACACACCCCCCTCTATTTGATTGCAGCACACGAGTGAAGGTGTTTTTCCCTCTATCTCTTCTGGTGACAGCAGCATCTCTCCACCTAACAGGATTACTGGACGTTTTATTGTGTTTCCTTTATTATTCTATTATTTTGAACTCTTATGTGGACTTCAATAATAATTGTTGGTGCATGGATGGAACATACGCACTAGCGCTATCAGGGTTGATTTTACTCATATTTTATTATATCGTTTAGATCCACCTCTTTTTACAATTTTATAAGCTGGTTGCAGTAGTTCTTCTGCTTCCAAATAGTTTGATTAGATAACTGGTTAATTTCCTAGGAAGAGAATTCCCTCTTTTCACAGAGGCCCTGTCATGGGTGGAGGTGCTGTCAACTTTTATGTCAATCCCACTCTTTGACTTAGCAAAGGTCCTGGTTCTCTTATTTACCTACAGATTTAATGTAATATCCTGTTTGGGGAGGGCCATTTCTCATAATCCCCCCCCCCCCAAAGACGGCTACAATCGCATATATCTTCATTATGCATTTGGTGGCAAAAAACATTTTAACAACAGGATGTCCATTATCTAAGGGATGATAATGAGTTTTTACTATGCTGAATTATTAAGTATAATTTTCTTTCATTAAGGTCCCAACAAAGTGCATTTCCACTCAAATGGCTATTATTTCACATTTTCATAACAAAGTAAGACTAACAAAGGTTTTTAGGAGGTGGTGTAAAAGTACATTTATCATTACTGAGGAAACAACACTTCAATTTTGTGATTGTAAATGAGTCTGTCACTTTGTAGCAAATAACAATAAGGGTAAAATTCTGAAATATTGTTCTGCCCTGTTTTACTTGTGTGGAAGTACAATCAGATACTGTATATTTTTCATGTTAAGTGAATTCTCAGTAATCTACAGTATACGTGTAATAATCGGGCTTTGTTAAAATGGTCAGCAGACTTTTCTGCCATGTTTTGTAGAAGGCTGCCCTCAGAATGCGTGTTTGTTTTTTTTTCATTTTTTTAATCCGGCAGGGATTTTACTTTGAAATACTGTGCCACAACTGAATGGTAAGTTTTTTCCACAAAGTTTTGACATGGTCCCATTGACTTTGACAGGTATGTTTGGCAAGCGGCACCACCTTCCAAACGTGACTTCACGAGTTAAATTTGCCACAATGCATAGCATCACAGCTGTGGCTGGGTGGCCGTCATGTTAATTTGTAGGTTGGCAGTCGGGAGTTTTTACAGGCGTTTAGGCCTGGTTCACACTGGGGCGACAAACGCTCCGACATTGGGAGCTCATGTCGCATGACGTGTGAAAATCAATGTTTCCCTATGGGAGCCGTCTTAACTGGTCCGACACATGTCGGTCCAACTTTGAGAATGCTCCCTGTACTACTTTGGTCCGACTTTGATCCGACTTCAGCCCATTGACTATCATTGAAGTCGGATCAAAGTCGGACCGCAGTCTTGCATGATCCGACTTTGGCATGCGACTTGTGCTGTACTGCTCTTGAGGGGGAACTCCAGGCCAAATTTTAAATAAAAAACCGGCATGGGTTCCCCCTCCAGGAGCATACCAGGCCCTTAGGTCTGGTCTGGATTTGAAGGGGCGCCCCTACGCCGAAAAAAACGGCGTGGGGTCCCCTCAAAATCCAAACCAGACCCTTATCCGAGCACACAACCTGGCAGGCCGCAGGGGAAGAGGGGGGACGAGAGAGCGGCCCCCCCTCCCTCCTGAACCGTACCAGGCCGCATGCCCTCAACATGGGGGGTTTGGTGCTCTGGGGCAGGGGGGCGACCTGCGGCCCCCCCACCCCAGAGCACCCTGCCCCCATGTTGATGAGGACAGGGCCTCTTCCCGACAACCCTGGCCGTTGGTTGTCGGGGTCTGCGGGCGGGGGGCTTATCGGAATCCGGGAGCCCCCTTCAATAAGGGGGTCCCCGGATCCCGCCCCCCCACCCTATGTGAATGAAAATGGGGTACATCGTACCCCTACCCATTCACCTGGTGGAAAAAAATTGCAATAAAAAAACCACACAGCTTTTTAAAATATTTTATTGCACAGCTCCGGGGGTCTCTTCCGACTTCGGGGGTCTCCGGTGTCGTCGCCGCGCTCTCTGGTTCTTTCTTCTGCCGGGTCTCCGCTAACTTCTTTTTAGCTCTTTTGCTAGCGGAGGCCCGGTCTTCTCCGTCGTCTCGTCCGGCTCTCCGTTGTCCTTCTGCCGGCCCCTCCACTAACTTCTTTAGCTCTTTTGCTAGTGGAGGAGCCGGTCTTCCCGTCGTCGCCGTCGGCGTCTTCTTCCCTCTTCTCCTTCTCGATGTTGACGCGTCGCTTCCTCCCGCTGTAATACTGGCTCTCCGCTCCGCATTAATATAGGCTTCTCATGACGTCACAGTCACATGTTCCCATGACGTCACAGTCACATGCTCCGGGGCCATGTGCCCCGGAACATGTGACTGTGATGTCATGAGAAGCCTATATTAATGCGGAGCGGAGCGGAGAGCCAGTATTACAGCGGGAGGAAGCGACGCATCAACATCGAGAAGGAGAAGAGGGAAGAAGACGCTGATGGCGACGACGGGAAGACCGGCTCCTCCACTAGCAAAAGAGCTAAAGAAGTTAGTGGAGGGGCCGGCAGAAGGACAATGGAGAGCCGGACGAGACGACGGAGAAGACCGGGCCTCCGTTAGCAAAAGATAGCGGAGGCCCGGCAGAAGAAAGAACCCCGACAACCAACGGCCAGGGTTGTCGGGAAGAGGCCCTGTCCTCATCAACATGGGGGCAGGGTGCTCTGGGGTGGGGGGGCCGCAGGTCGCCCCCCTGCCCCAGAGCACCAAACCCCCCCATGTTGAGGGCATGCGGCCTGGTACGGTTCAGGAGGGAGGGGGGCCACTCTCTCGTCCCCCCCTTCCCCTGCGGCCGGCCAGGTTGTGTGCTCGGATAAGGGTCTGGTTTGGATTTTGGGGGGGACCCCCCACGCCGTTTTTTCGGCGTAGGGGCGCCCGTTCAAATCCAGACCAGACCTAAGGGCCTGGTATGCTCCTGGAGGGGGAACCCATGCCGGTTTTTTATTTAAAATTTGGCCTGGAGTTCCCCCTCAAGAGCAGTACAGCACAAGTCGCATGCCAAAGTCGGATCATGCAAGACTGCGGTTCCCCCTCAAGATTCATACCAAACACACTGCCTGCTATTGGCGGGGATCCAAGTCGGATCCCCGTTCATTGAAAGTCGGACATATGTCGGCTTCATGTCGCAGGGCAAAGTCGGATCCAAAGTAGGACAGATGTCGTGTCGCACTAGTGTGAACTCAGCCTTAACCAAGATCACTGAACTCCCCCTGACCGTCGCCTTATCTATTTTTTGTTTTTAGAAGGAAAATACCATCTTTAGTCAAGCATCACCTAGGGTCAGCATCTATGTCTTGTACAGAGATGTTGCTTTAGAGAACACAGCAATGAAATGGCAATGTAAATTCTAGTACCAGTGCATTTTTTGGCCGTATTCACAAATGTTCTGCTCACAAATGTTCTCAGCCTCATGTAGCTGCCTTTCAGTTTGTGACTTGCTGCTACAAATGTAAAACGTTGCAGTCTAATCAATAGGGAAGAGGAGACTAAACAAATGTTTCATCCTGTTAAAGCCAGATACAAACTACGTTTTTTTTTGCTCAACCCAGCAGGTTGAACCAAAAATAACTGTCAGCTCCTGTCGGAGCCGCTGTACTAACATCCGACATTAGTACAACATTCTCCCCTGCTGAGCTATTGTATTCTGACAGAGGGACGGCCCCCTGCCAGAACACTCTATTCTTCCATTGGCTGAGAACGCATGACCTGGAGTCGGTCGGCTGCTGGACAGACTGACATACACAAGGGCTGAATGTCGGACTTTTTTATTTTTTAACCATAGTTTTTTATTGAAGTTCAAAGTGCATGAACACAATGAACAGATAGACCTGTTGTATACATACGTTGTACATTTGAGGAGCAGGATAAAACAAAATAAACACAATAGACAAAACATTGCTGTTTACAGCCGGGGATCCTAGACGTATATTTTGGAATTCCCTCTTAATGAGGCAAAGCCTGTCTCCCCTATTGGGAACATACTGTGAGCAGTTTTATAAGAAGTATGCTTAGGAAGCCCGGTATTGACCCCTCTGAGGGTCTCATGGGGTGAGTTGTGTAATGCATCAAATAATAAACAGAGTAATAACTATAATGAACAAAGAAAAATACAGAATTGTCAGTTCTTCTTCATTATATAAAATTATGGCGTGAAATAGTATTTTTTGGTACCACAAGATGGAATTTCACTAATAATAATGGTTTCAGTATACTGGACTTGTATCAATATGTAATACAGCATTTATCTCTTATTTGATACCAGAGGCCTTCTTGGATGATAGCCATATGTTCCAGTGTTTGTGGAAGACATGTGCCCTCCCTTCTTTGTATGCAAACATTTGTTCCATTGTACATTGTGAATTTACTCTAGCTGTTACTTGGGGGAGTATTTGATCGCCATTTTTTTGCTATGGAGATACGGGCTGCATATAATATATGTATGTCCACTTTTCTCGATAAGAGAAGGAAAGAGTCTATCCCCAAACTCAATAGTGCTAATGCTGGGGTGATTGTAGATATAGTGCCAGTAATTTCCGATATGAGGGAGAGCAAATCCTTCCAAAAAGGGTGTAGGGCTAGACAGTACCACAAAATGTGTAGGAGATTGCCAAGACAGTCTCTCCAGCACATATGGGACAGATTTGGATCCATTTTGTTTAGGTGCATTGGTGTCATGTGCCACCGATGGAGAATTTTTTGTGCATTATCCCAATGGTCCACACACGCTGAGGATTTGCTGTTATTTTTTATCGCAAGAAGCCATTGTGATAAAGGGAATGTCTGTTGCAAATCTTTTTCCTCTGATGTTTTTTTTTTAACTGCCAAATGTCTCCTGACATTCGGCCCGTATGTCCCCGGATTTACAGCAGACTGCTAACCTTAACTCAGCCTAGGCAAAGTCACTTGACTGTGCTTTTCAATGATAAAGGGTAAAATTATACTATTAGTATTGCTGTATATTCTGAAATGCCAGCAGTTTATTCAATAATACTTGTTAATTTACTGAGAGAAGAAACTGTAAAAGAAAGAGAAGGATGAGAAACAGAAATGACACTATTAATCTCTTTATGTGTTTGGCAGTTTCACAGACCAATAACCAATATTGAAATGTTTAGGGGTTGGCCAGAACTTGGTTTTCTCTGCAAAAGTGAAAATTTGCTTAATTGAATGCCCTGGCATGTGGACTAGTAAGGTTTTGGCCACACATCATAAATCATGTGCATTTATTTTAGGAGTCTTATTCACATAGAAATTTCACTTTATATATATACGTCAGATCTTATAATCTGAGAAAAATTATCTCATCATGTAAGATGCAAGCACTGTAAGGATTCATTGTTTCATAATGTAAGCACTGGTAAGGTATTGAACATTATGGAATGTTTGTCATAATGCACCAATTCTTGCTATGCATTTCCCCAACCCCATCTTCTGATATTTCGCCAGCATAACAATGCTTGCCATATTGCCCCCAAAGTGACTATGCTTAGGTGTGATGATTGGCCAACAAACTGTGGAAGAATAGATGGATTGTCATGTGTTCCCCCATCCTTAGAAGTACTAGGATTTTCACAGGTAAGCAATGGGGAGTGGGGGAAAGGGCAATGGTGCTATGGGTAAATGTAGGCATGGAAAGGCTATTAGGTCCACAGTTTGGTAATATGCTGGGGTTTTCTTTAATGACCTTCCATACTTTACCATATGGTAAAAATCAGTGAAGGGAGGCTTTAAAAATGCGTAAGAATCTTAAAACAAAACAAAGAATTTATGAGCTTTTAGGAGATGCACTGTAAATATATAGTAAAAATGTTGTTATTTGACAATTTTTTTTAAATACTTTGTGCCATTGTGCTCCTAGGGGGGGGGGGGGGGGGGGCTAGTGGGTACAGACCATCCCAAGTAAAACCAGTTCAGGGCACCAAATGTTAAACTCATAGACACCAGTATATCTTAGCTCATCAGTACGTTCCAACTCAAAAACGCCGAGTCCGCTGCACATATTTCTTCATGGGATTAGTCACCCAGGTATGTTATGGCTGATGCGTTTCAAGGGGAGTCCCCTGTTCATTAGATCCTCTTCAGCCAGTTTAGGAATAGACTGAGTCAGCAGGCTAGTATATTAGCATGCTCCCCTTCACTCCCATTCAAACCTCTGTCAGAGCAGCACTCAGAAGTTTGCACACCTACTGGAAGCAGTCAACTTAACTCAACAGTATTTTGCGGATAGATGTCTGTCATTTCTGACCTCCTTTGCAGAGATGGATTGTCTAATGCAGGGGTCTCCAAACTGCGGCCCAAGGGCCGGATGTGGCACTTTGCTAGCCTTCATCCGGCCCTTGGGGCAGTATTGCTCACAACGATATGAGGCACTATTCCTCCCAATGGCACCAACAATGGGGCACTATTTCTTAGACTAATAGCAATGATGGAACACTATTCCTCCTCTTACTGCCCACCAACACTGGGGCCATGTTTATTCTCACTGATGCTCAGCCCTAGGGCATTTTCTACCCCGACTGGTCAGAATCAGGCCCCCTTGAAGTCTGAAAGACCGTAATCTGGCCCTTTGCTTGAAAAGTATGGAGACCCCTAGTCTAATGCAAAGCAGTGCAAAGGACATTAGTAATACTAGACATTTTCTGCAAAGCTCCATTTTTTAAATTATTTATTTAAGTAGACCAGGCGCAGCAATAAAGTTCCGCAAACAACATAAGACACACATTGAAGTACATAGTCCAAAATTCCAAAAAGTACAAAATGAAAAGTAAACAAAGCAAAATTGTAAACAAGGACAAATATCAAAGCTAGCCAGTTCCTTATTCAGCGAAGAGGTATATTGCAGGTTTGCGTTCATATAAAATTGATGATTTCTTAAATTGTGATGCACCTCCAATGCGTTTGTATTTTATGAGGGACTTATGGCCCGTACACACAATTTGATCATCCGTTTTTTTTTGTTTTTTTTTTGCATGCTGGTTGCATATCGAAAATGGAAAGTTTACTAAAGTTACAAAAATTCTCATACCACAGAATAAAAGATCGTAAGTGATGTCATGTGTTATAGTGTATTTCTATTGTATTTTCGGACAACAACTGTACGGATTAAACGAAAATCATACGGTCTGGTATCATACGAGAAAAAATTTCATATTTGTCCGATTGGATTATATCGAATGAACTGTCGTGATCGGCTCTCGAAAGCTCTGTACTAACGATCTGATTATCGTATGATCGCTTCTAAAGCGGTATCTTTCGGCGGATTTTGTATGGGCCATAAGGGTGTAGAAAGATGTTTAGATTGTGATGATTAAATATACAACATTTAGATGTATAGAAAAAAAATGTATATAAATAATTAAAGATGAAGAAAAATAGGATTATTTAATACAGTTTACCTGTAAAATCCTTTTCTTGGAAGTACATCACAGGACACAGAGCCTCAAGTAATTACATAGTGGGTTAGATAGTCACCACAGGTGATTGGACACTCGCAACCCTAATTACAAGGCGGGTTCCTCCCCTATATAACCCCTCCCATATGGAGAGCACCTCAGTTTTGTAGCAAAGCAATAAGTGTCCCAATGTTTAATCCCGAAGAGGGGCGGGAGCTCTGTGTCCTGTGATGTACTTCCAAGAAAAGGATTTTACAGATAAGCTGTATTAAAAATTTTTATTTTTCCAAGTCATCTTCCAGGACGGCTTACAGAGAGATAGGCTCCTCCCACCTAGAACAGGAAACACATGATCCACATCATAAAAGTCTTACTCATGCATTAGCCCCTCAGTATTTGTGTTTCCTCAGGCTAGACAGGCACTATCCAAGGGATGTTTGTTATTTTTTTGGGCCTTCGTGCCAGGCGGCAGGGGCCCCCCCGACGTCCATACCCAGTCAACAGGGGTAGTTCCCCTGGGGTATGAGTCAGTTTGGGGCCACCCAGGAGACCCAAAACAGGGGTCATGGGTGATGGTATGGGACCCCACCTCCCAAGTCGGGTGTATCCTCAGCGAGGTTACCTGTGAGGGTGGAGGAGGTGATCCAGTGGGTCCAGCCGCGGCACAGCAGGGTATCCTCCTGGCGGAGGCTCGGGCAGCCGTAGAGCCGGTATCCTTCCCGGGCAGATGGATCTACAGAGGGGAGTCTCTAGCTCCAGGACAGCATGGAGCTGGGCGCACAGCTAGTGTGTCACTTCCGGCGCAGAAAACAGGAAGTGACACGACAGGAAGTCCCGCGGCGGCCATCTTGGTACACCCATTTGGAAGCCTAGTTGAAAATAACAGGCGTGCTGTGCCGTGGGGCGGCGTCGGATCCACAGCGCCGCTCCGGACCTCCACTCCTCTCATATTTAAGGGACCCGGACCTAAAGATGGCGCCGCGCAACATGGAAGGACCCAGAGACGCAGATCTGGAGGCGCCATCGGTCGCATCGGGCCCTAAGGTAAGAAAATAAGGGGCAGACCGCTTCTTTCCTTTTCTTACCCTCCTGTGGGGGCGGCACAGGGGGAGTCTGTTTATTCCAGAGACCGTTTGTTTCTCCTATGCTGATGGTGGCAGACGTCACATATTCTAGCATAGGCTCTGGTGGTGGGTACTTCTCATAATTCTTAGACTAGAATAAGAGAGTCCACGTGGTGTTTCTGGTTTGGGTGTTTACTTCAGTGTAAGTAATATGCAGGCGCTTGTCATTTACTGTATTACAGGACAGGACCCACAAGCCCAGAGATAAAACAGAAACACCTAGAAAAAGATGCCCAATATGTACCAGGAAGTTGCAAATTGGGTGGAAAAAGAATGCTTGTCAGGACTGCATAGACAGACTTATCAAGGGAGAAACAGGCCCTGTTCTCAAAGGCTTTATGGACTCATTAAAGTCAGGGATGAAACAGACGTTTCAGTCCTTTAAGCCCACACAGCAAGAGACACTTGCTGAACCCAGCCCAGGTACTTCAGGCACCAGTACTACCGTGAGGCCAGAAGTTAGGGCCCAGGTACGGGCAGTCCACCAGCATCGAGTCCTGGAGGACGGGGAGGACAACTCAGGCTCAGCCTCAGACCCTGAGGAGATAGACCCGAGCGAGGAAGGGCCAGAAAAGATGCAAAAATTCCTTTTTCCTTCAGAGAAGACAGAGGAGCTCCTGAAAGCAATCTACGACACCCTGGAACTGGAGTCCCCAGAGAACCAGGAGTTGTCAGTGCATGACCTCCTATATGAAAGCCTTCAGCCTAGACAGGGCAGAACCTTTCCGGTGCATGGATCCTTAAGGGAGACCATACTTCATGAATGGAGGAAGCCGGAGAAAGCAGTATTCTTCCCTAAAAATTTAAAGAGAAGGTTCCCCTTTAAGGAAGAGGATACAAAGCTGTGGGATAGATGTCCCAGACTGGACGCTTCCATAGCCAAGGTCTCTAGAGCTTCAGAACTTTCCTTTTGAGGATACAGGTATCCTGAAGGACCCAATGGACAGGAAGGTGGAGGGCTATTTAAAAAAGGCGTGGGAAGCTTGCTCCGCCAACTTTAGACCCGCACTAGCCACCACATGCGTGGCGCGTACACTTGACTTATGGCTTAAACAGCTCCGCACTCTTCTGGAGTCAGACACTCCTAGGGAAGAGATTCTGGATGCTTTACCCACGCTAAGTAAGGCAGTGGCCTATATAGCGGATGCATCCACGGAGTCGGTCACATTCTCGGCCAGATCCACAGCCTTGGTTAATGAAGCCAGGAGGGCTATCTGGCTGAAGACCTGGGGAGGAGACTCTGTCTCAAAGACAAGACTCTGTTCCCTCCCGTTTGATGGAGATCTGCTCTTTGGAAAGGAGCTGGAATCCGTCCTAGAGAGGTCGGCCGATAAAAAGAAAGGGTTCCCTTTTCCCAAGCGGCAACAACAACAACAACAAAAGAGGAGTTTTCGTCCCTTTCAGGTGTCAAGTGAAAGGAACTCTCACCGGGGGGATAGGAGACGGAATAACAGAGCCCAAGACCAGAAAGGGGGTTGGCAATACAGGAGGGGAAGGGGCAGAGGAGGTTTCCTCTTTAGACCCTCCCAGCCTAAGAACACTTCCCAGTGACTCAGTCGGGCCTGTGGGGGGGAGATTGGGGTCATTCCTTCCACAGTGGCAGACCATCTCCAGCAGCCGTTTTATCCTAGATATGATCGCATCAGGATACAGGATAGAACTTTTAGGCTGCCCCCCTCAAAAAATTTTCATAACAAGTCTCCCAAGAGACGCGGAAAAAGCCACAGCTATGTCTTCCCTCCTGCAGAGTATGCTAGAAGAGAAGGTGATAAGCTTCATCCCCCCATCTCTAAGGAAAGAGGGATTCTACTCTCAAGTTTTTCTGATAAAGAAATCATCAGGAAAATTTCGACTGATTCTAAATCTGAGACAAGTAAACATGTACGTAAAGTACAGACGTTTCAAGATGGAATCAATCTACTCCACCAGAGAGCTGTTAACCCCTGGGGTCTTCATGGTCTCATTGGACCTAAGGGACGCCTATCTTCACGTCCCTATTCGAGAGGAGTCCCAACAATTTCTCAGATTTGCAGTAAGAAAAGGGTTCAGAACCCTCTATTTTCAATTCAATGCTCTGCCCTTCGGACTACCGTCAGCTCCACGCATTTTTACGAAGATACTGGCAGAAGCGCTAGGGACTCTGAGATCAGAGGGAATTCAGATTATCCCCTATCTGGACGACCTACTGATTTTTGCAGACTCAGCAGACGAAGTCAGACGGAACCTGAGCAGAACTACCAGACACCTTCAGCAACTAGGGTGGCTGGTAAATCAGGAGAAGTCACAATTAGAACCTACTCAGAGCATTGTATACCTAGGATACCTGATAGACTCAAGGAAGTCCAAGATATTCCTGACAAAGGAAAAGGTAGAGACAATTTTGACAGAGGTGAGGAACCTCTGCACTTGTTCAAGGACCTCAATTCAGAGTATAATGAGGGTCCTTGGGTTAATGACAGCGGCCATCCCAGGAGTCCAGTGGGCTCAGTTCCATACTCGAGCGCTTCAGGCGTTCATGCTTTCTCTCTGGGATGGACAAACAAATTCACTTCAGAGACAGACGGAAATTCCGCAGGAAGTAAAGCTCTCAATAGAATGGTGGTTGATCCCTGCAAACCTCTCGGCTGGCCGACTCTGGTCCCAACACTGTCCTCTGGCAGTCACCACGGACGCCAGCGGGCAGGGCTGGGGGGCCCATTCAGGCAGTCTGATAGCCCAGGGGCTCTGGAACCGGCAGGAAGCCGGCCTCTCCTTCAATGCGAGGGAGATGAAGGCGGTTCTAAAGGCCCTAGTAGCCTTTTGCCCATCCCTAAGGGGAAGACATGTGCAGGTCCTTTCGGACAACATTACCACGGCTTGTTACCTCAACAAGCAAGGGGGTACGAGAGTCCCGGGTCTGATGAGGATAGCAAGAGAGATCCTTCAATGGGCAGAAGAAAACCTGTTATCCCTATCTTCCATTCACCTAAAAGGGGAATTAAATTCTCTGGCAGATGCCCTAAGCAGAGAGACGCTGTCTTCGACAGAATGGTGCTTGAATCGAACAGTGTTCGAAGAAATAGTGCAGAAGTGGGGAGACCCACAGATAGACCTTTTTGCTACAAGACACAACAGGCAGGTGAAACAGTTCTATTCCCTACAGAGAGATCTTCTCAGTCGGGGCCTAGATGCCCTATCCCAGTCTTGGGAGGCAGATCTGGTGTACGCATTTCCACCGTTTGCCCTCATTCCGAGGATTATCCGGAAGATAAGAGGGTCCAACACAAAGGTCATCCTGATCGCGCCATTTTGGCCGAGGAGGTCTTGGTTCTCAGGTCTTCTAAGACTCAGCATTGCAGAACCTTGGAGACTACCTTACAGGTCGGACCTCTTATACCAGGGAGAAGCGAATCATCCAGAACTGAGCTCTCTTTCTCTGACGGCTTGGCTTCTGAAAGGGAGCTGTTAGAGCTGAGAGGGTTATCGGCCAAGGTAATCGATACCATTCTTAGCAGCCGAAAGCCGTCCACTAACACAATTTATAATAAAATTTGGAAGAGATTTGGGGACTGGCGCAGGCTCAACAACAGAGTGTCAGGTGCCATGGTCCCGGCGGTTCTAGATTTCCTCCAAGCCGGAGCAGATCTAAACCTTGCAGTTAGTACTCTTAAGGTTCAGGTGGCCGCCCTGTCCAACTTTTTAAATCAAAAACTGTCAGAAGAACCACTGATCAAAAGATTTCTTGTGTCCATCAGCCGGAAACGAGTCCCCAAAGCAAGGAGGTTCCCTCCCTGGGACTTATCAACAGTATTACAGGGTCTCGGTAGGGCACCATTTGAACCTATAGATGAACTACCCATAAAACTGTTAACCCTGAAGACAGTAGTTTTGGTGGCCCTAGTCTCGGCTAGGAGAGTCAGTGAGATCCAGGCACTTTCAGTGATCGAGCCTTTCTGCACCATTTTACAAGACAAAATTATCCTCTCGCTGGACCCAGCTTTTCTCCCCAAGGTATCGTCTAACTTCCATAGGTCAGAAGAAATCGTGATACCATCATTCTGCGGAAATCCAAAGAATGATAAGGAAGCAGGATTTAATAAAATAGACGTCAGGAGATGCCTGATTGCCTACATAGAGCACACCAAGGAGTGGCGACGCTCCACCAGCTTGTTTGTTTTATTCGCAGGTCCTAACAAGGGGAAAGAGGCATCCAAAGGTACCATCGCCAGGTGGATGAAGTCGGCCATGGCGGAGGCATACAAGGCAGTCTCCCGCACACCTCCATTAGGTATAAATGCTCACTCCACAAGAGCGGTTTCTACTTCTTGGGCTGAAAGGGCAGGAGCATCTCCCCTCCAGATCTGCAAGGCCGCAACCTGGTCCAGTTTCCAGACTTTTGTGAAGCATTACAGACTGGACCTGCTTGCCAGCCAGGACCAGTCTTTCGGCAGGAAAGTGCTGCAGGCTGTGGTCCCGCCCTGATCAGGTAGTACTATATTGTCCTCTCTGTAAGCCGTCCTGGAAGATGACTTGGAAAAACAGTGTTATTACCTGTTAACTACTTTTTCCAGGAATCTTCCAGGACGGCGTCAGTTCCCTCCCTTTTTATGAGGTGAGTAGCAATGTAAAGCATATATAAGGATAGAGCTACGCTGATCCAGGTTTAATGATTCTGAGGCCTTCGGTTATTTGCTAAATACTGAGGGGCTAATGCATGAGTAAGACTTTTATGATGTGGATCATGTGTTTCCTGTTCTAGGTGGGAGGAGCCTATCTCTCTGTAAGCCGTCCTGGAAGATTCCTGGAAAAAGTAGTTAACAGGTAATAACACTGTTTTCTTGTTCATACATCACAGGACACAGAGCCTCAGGTAATTACTTAGTGGGATATCCCATAGCAATGCTTAAATTGAGGGGAGGGAGACACAGATCAGAAAACATAGACCGCCATTGGGCCAGAGGATCTATACTGCCTGCAGTACACTAGGACTGAAGGCGGCATCCTCATGCCCTCTCACATCTACCTTGCTGAATGTATGGACCGAAGACCAAGTAGCAGCCTTGCAGATCTGAGCCATGGAAGCCTGGTGCAGCACTGCCCATAAAGCACCAACCGCTCTAATCGAGTGCGCTTTAACCTGAAAAGGAGGAATCTTCTTTTCTAAAGCATAGGCCTGAATAATGACTTGTCGAATCCACCTCGCAATAGTGGACCTCAACGCCGCCTGGCCCTTCCTTGGGCCCTGTGGCAGAATAAACAGACAATCAGTCTTTCGTATCTGAGCCGTAGCTTGCAGATACATTTTTATCGCTCTTACAACATCTAGAGAATGTAAATTCTCTTCCTCCACGGACTGCGGATCTGGAAAAAAGGACGGTAGGACTACATCTTGATTCAGATGGAATCCTGAAACCACTTTAGGTAAAAAAGTTGGGTGAGGACGCAACACCACCTTGTGTTCATATGGCTCTTTACATGAAAGAGCCGCCAACTCCAATGCCCTCCTTGCTGAGGATATGGCTACAAGAAAAACTAGTTTATTTGTCAAAAGACCTAAAGAAGCATGGTGCAATGTTTCAAAAAGTTTTTTCTGTAAAACAGACAAAACCAAATTTAAGTCCCATGGGCACACGGGAGACTTAACCGGCGGATTCAAGCGCAGCGCTCCCTGGACAAAGGCCCGGATCAGGGAATGAGAGGCAAGCGGTTTTTAAAAGAATACCGACAAGGCCGAGATCTGGCCCTTGATAGTGCTCAAGGTCAACTTGATTTCTAAGCCTGACTGAAGAAAGGCAAGAACCCTGTTAATGACATACTTCCTAGGATGCCAGCTCCTGGATTCACACCAGGAAACATATGCCTTCCAGATTCTATAGTAGATGAGCCTGGAGGCCGGCTTCCTAGCATTAACCAGAGTGGATAGGACTGGGCCTGAGAGCCCCCGTTTCTTCAGAATGTGGGTCTCAACAGCCAAACCGTCAAATTTAGACTTTGTAAGGCAGGATGGAATATTGGACCCTGTGAGAATAGATCTGAACGTAGTGGGAGAACCCAAGGTCTCCCCTCTGCCATCTTTACGATTTCCGCATACCATGATCTCCTGGGCCAAGCCGGGGCGACTAAAATCACCGGCTTTCCTTCCCTCTTGACTCTCTGAAGGAATCGTGGGAGAAGCGGAACTGGAGGGAACGCATAAATCAGAGAATACCGATCCCACGGAATTGTCAAGGCATCCGACCCTTGAGCCAATGGATCCCTTGTCTAGTTTTGTGTTGAACCCGGAAGCCAAACGGTCTACATCTGGGGTACCCCATGTCTGACATACTGTATGGCTTGAAATATGTTGGGGTGTAGAGACCATTCTCCTGGACTCAGTTGCTGGCGGCTTAAAAAAATCTGCTTGCCAATTTTCTACCCCTGGAATGAAGACCGCAGATAGGCAAGGAACATGCCTTTCTGCCCAAGAAAAAATGTGATTCACCTCTATTTGGGCATCCAGACTCCTGGTGCCTCCTTGGTAATTGATATAAGCCACTGCTGTGGCGTTGTCGGACTGTATCCGAACAGGACAACCCTGCAGTCTGTAAGACCAGACTCTGAGGGCCAGATGAAATGCTCGAATCTCCAGAATGTTGATGGACTGGACCACTTTCCCTGGCCAGATGCCTCTTCCAGAACTGCTGCCCAGCCTATAAGGCTGGCATCTGTGGTTACAATTTTCCAAGTAACTGGAATAAAGGATCTTCCCTTTAACAGATTTTGGGGGAGCAAACACCAATTGAGGCTCTGGCGAACCTGTGGAGACAGGATCATTAGAAGGTCCAAGGCCTGGATTCTTTTGTCCCAAGCGGACAGAATGCTGCCCTAAAATGGCCTTGAGTGAAACTGGGCATAGGGAACAGCCTCGAATGAGGCTACCATCTTTCCCAATAACCTCATGCATAGACGGATGAAAGGTTTTCTCCTTGCTTTTATCACTCGGACCAAATCTTTTATGGCTTTGGCCTTTGGCATGGGTAGGAATACCCTGCTTTGGGACGTGTCTATGATCATTCCCAAATATTCCAGGCTTCTTTGAGGCTGGAAGGAGGATTTTTCCAGATTGAGGACACAGCCTAGGTACTCTAAATACTCCACTGTGCTGCGCACATTGCGGTCTAGGGGTGTTACGGACTGATCTATGAGCAACAGATCGTCCATAGA
The DNA here is from genome assembly GCA_029206835.1 of Rana muscosa. Taxonomy (NCBI): domain Eukaryota; kingdom Metazoa; phylum Chordata; class Amphibia; order Anura; family Ranidae; genus Rana; species Rana muscosa. The sequence goes on from CM055117.1 coordinate 980,136,151, forward strand.
AGCCATTACTGCTATGCCCCGTGCCCTCAGCTTTGCCAGAGGTGAGGCTAGTACCTTTGTGAATACCCGAGGTGCAGTAGCCAGACCGAAAGGAAGGGCCACAAACTGAAAGTGGCGCTGATCTACCATAAACTTTAAAAATGTTTGGTGAGCAGGAAATATTGGCACATGAAGATATGCATCTCTGGAGACCACTGAACGGACAGACTCCATGCGGAAGGAGCGAATGTTCAGAAACTGATTCAAGTCTTTCAGATCTAGGATAGGTCTGACATCCCCGTTTGGTTTTGGAACTGTAAAGAGGTTTGAGTAAAACCCTGAGCCCAGATCTTCTGGGGCTACTTCTATGATTGCCAGAAGGCGTTCCAGGGCCAAAAGCAATGGCCTCCTTTTTTCTGGATTCTTGGAAATCCTTGATCTCAGAAAACGGGGTGGCGGAAGTTCTCAGAATTCCAGCTTGTAGCCTAGAGATACCGTGGAGATGACCCACTTGTGCTGAACCTCTTGCCACCAGGTGCCTGCGAATCTCAGCAGCCTTCCCCTCACCCGGCCGAGTGGGGGCTCCCCTTCATAGGGAAGTTTTGGGGTTTTGCTTGTAAAACCTTGAACCCCAAGCTCTTTTCTGCCCTTGGGCTTGGCTCTGGGCTTTCCCTCTAGTATTGAACTGGGGAGGCCGTCGCCACTGCCTGGAAGAAGAAGTTCCAGGGGCTGGAGAAAGAGAACGTTTAAATGAGGGACGTTTACTCTTCTTTTTAACCGGTAACAGTGTAGACTTTCCTCCGGTAATATTTTGGATATATTTGTCAAAATCATCTCCAAATAGGCGTTCTCCATAAAATGGGAACGCCGCCAAGTATCTTTTGCAAGAAACTTTGGCTTCCCAATGCTTCAGCCAAAGGGACCTGCGCATGTGTACCAGCAGGAGATTCAGGCGGGATGCTCGCTGAACAGAGTCCGTAATCACATCAACCGCAAAACATAGAGCCTTAGGAATGTCCTCATAAACCTCAACTTATTCTGCAGGGAGGAGGTTAACCACCTGTTTCATTTGTTCCTTGAGGAACTGGCACATGCCAAGTGCTGCAACTGCAGACTGCACCACAGCACTGGCCATAGAGGGGGAGGCGTTAAGCAAATGATACCTTGAAAAAGTCACAAGACTAGTGACGTAACGTGTAGGGGAGGAGCCTAGTGACGAGTCCCAAGGAAGACTGAGGAGTGAATCATTGTATCTGATCGTATATGCGCTGTATGACATCTGACTACATGTGAGTTGCTTGCACACATCTTTACTCACAAGTTATTACCAGCATATCACGCTATGTTCATCTCTTTATTATATATGTTTGAGAGTCTTATTGTTTGAAGCAACCCTGAATTAGGAGAACTGCACCGAACGTCTGAGTTTTTACTAGCCAGCTGGTGATCAGCAGGGATCGCTGCACATTAGGAATCACGCTGCAGTGGCAATCGTCAGATAAGCACATTTGCACCTGTTTGTTGACGGTTTATCTCTTTGATTTACGGTATATATTGAGCACTCCAGAATTATTTTAACACTGTTTCACATGTGTAGATTATTAATTAGGGGGGTTGATTTAGCGCATCTATATTCTTTTATATTTACTTATGCAGTGTCGGATACACATTTATTTTAGTTGCAGCTTTTATCATTTGATTATCCACTTTATACTGATTCATAATTTTATTTGAAAATATTATCAGCGCTTTAGTCACTTTATTAAATTTTTAAGCAAAGATTCCAGTTTTTTATCAGTTGGATCTTTGAAGCCCTGAGCATTGTCTACAGGACAGGTCAGGTTTTTGTTTACACAAGAAATAGCCGCGTCTATAGCTAGCACCCCCCATTTCTTGGTGAAACCTTCCTCCATAGGATAAAGGAGGGAAAACTTTTTAGGAGGAGAAAACAGTTTATCTGGGTGAACCCAGTCCTCATACATCAATTTCTCCAACAAGGGATGAATTGGGAAGGTATACGCAGCCTGTGGGGATTTCCGAGATCCCAAGGAGGAAACAGAGGACATAGCAGCCTCAGCAGGGGGCAATTTGTATGTGGTATGCACCATCTCTGTATAATATTGCACCTGCATCTTAAGCGCCTGAGAAGTAGAAGGAATCTTCTCATCCTCTAAATCCTCAGGCTGCACCTGATCCTCATCTTCAGATAGGGATTTTTCACCCTCAGAATTCTCATCTGATGAGAGAGCCAGAGCAGATGAAGGGGACCTACCCCGCTTTCTGCCACTTTTTGAGGAGGTTGCGATTAATGTAGCAATCCTTCCTTCTAAGCTAGGGGTGCCCAACCTTTTGAAGAGCGAGGGCCACTTGAGTGACTTGGTAATATTTATGTTGCTGCAGACCTCTCAGTGGCAGATAGAAGCCGTGCATAGGATGTATCTATCTGCCACTGAGAGGACTGCAGCAGCATAAAGGAGACTGCCATACCGTTGCAAAAACCATGTCTCTATTTACACCTTGCAGTCTGCATATGCTGTTTGTTTAACCTCCCTGGCGGTATGATTCTTTCTGGAATTATGTACCAAAAGCGGTACAATTGTTTTGCATGGAAATTTGGTGTTATGTATTATAGGCCTGCAATTCCTAGTAATTACTTACTTAAACCTGAGCAAACCAGAGTCTAGTAGACATCCCGGGTATGATAAAGTTTGAAACACAAAATTATAAATTATAATATAATAAATAACTATAAATAATTATAAAAAATAGTAATCTAATTATAATAAAAATTATTCAATAATGTAATCAAATCAAAAACACTGAAATTTGCTCAGTTGCAGAATTGTCGCTGTCATTAGATTTAGTGTTTGATGACGAATTTCTCCACAAATCGCTATCGCTCAATTCTGCGAGTGATTCTATTTTATTATCGCTGTTTTCTAGCTGGTCTAAAACCACTTTTGACATAAAGGGACACTTTTTGGTTGCTATGGACAATCTCCAGTTTCCAGGCAGAAAGAATAGTTTTTATTATATAAAAGTGCATGCAGGACACTGGACAGACCACTAGGGACAAAGGGGGTGTGTAATTATTACATACAGTACTGTAATCAGTAAGATTACAGTATACTGTATGTATACTATGTGTTTACCTTTTTGAATTTGCCGCCCAGTTCCGCTCCCATGCGCCGCTGCGGCTCGCAGGGAACGGAACTAGGAAGTCAGATGGGGTCGAAAGTGCCGACACTCGCCGGAGATCTCGCTGGCGATCACAGCAGAGGACATCATCGCTGGATCGCCAGGAGAAGGTAGGGAAACTCCGCTGCGGGCTCTGCAATGTCTACCCCGAGCGTGACTCGGGGTTGCCGATCCTAGCATAAAAAAACAACCCCGAGTCACGCTCGGGATTACCGCTAGGGAGGTTAACAGCAGTGAGGTGAGCTGCTTGCAGACACAGAGGTGTATCACTAAAGAATCCTGCAGCACTGCGTGTGTTTCATTATCATTTTTTGGTGGTGGGAGTCACTCACACACAGTGTTGCCAACCTACCAGATTGAAATTTACTGGCACAACCACGTTTTTACAGACATTTCACAAAAGTTACTAAATTACATTTTTAGGTTCAAATTTCAGTATTTAGGCTACAAACAAGTACGCTAGGCAAATAGCAATGTGATTTAAGGTAGATATAAGGTAAAAAAACATATTTTTGTTATTTTCGATATAATAAGGGCAAATTATTTAGTCACATCACCCCCTGCCTTCATCCCCCTCTGCCACCAACACCCCCTGCCTTCACCCCCCTCTGCGGTGCCACAATCTCCCCCTGCCTCCAATCTCCCCCTGCCTCCAATCTCCCCCAGGCCACCTGCCTCCAATCACCCCCTGCCTCCATCCCCACCCTCTGTGGTGCCACCATCACCCCCTGCCTCCAATCACCCCCTGCCACTAACACCCCCTGCCTCCAATCACCCCCTGCCACTAACACCCCCTGCCTCCAATCTCCCCCTGCCTCCATTGCCCCCTGCCTCCATCCCCCTCTGCGGTGCCACCATCACCCCCTGCCTCCAGACTCCCCCTGCCTCCATCGTCCCCCTCTGTGGTGCCACAATCACCCCCTGCCTCCATCGTCCCCCTCTGCGGTTCCACCATCACCCCCTGCCTCCATCGATCCCCCTCTGCCACCATCACCTGATGTCACTGTCGGCTGGGCTGTCTGTCACTCTGTTCGTCCCTGACTCCCCTGTGAGCTTTGTATTGCCTGGATGCAGCAGGCTCCTCCATTCCGCTGCCCCCACATGCTGCTCAGCCTCCGGGTCCTGACTCCTGCTCCAGTGCTGTGCTCTTCTGACCTCCTGGTTAGTTACAGATTTAAAATTCTGGTGCGCGCGTGCCTGGCGGGATGTCCTAATACATCACTCGCCGGCGCTGCGAGGCGCAGCCTCTCTGAAATACGCCCCCCGCCGGCCGAATACAGCATATGCTCGGCTTGGCAAGCTCTGGAACTGTGCATGCGCAGTTCCAAGCCGAACCGATCTCGGCTAATTTTAATGGCACATTCCCGCAACTACAGACATTTACGGATGGGGGGAAAAGTGCCCGTTTTTTACGCACTGTCCGTAAAAATACGGACGGTTGGCAACACTGCGCACACATATGAACTTTATTCATCTTATCATCACTATTGTTGGACTATTTCTTTACTGGACTTTTATTATTGCATATTTATGTCCACTATGTGCACTGTTTGAAGAGATATTTGTTTTAGATCTATATATTTTTTTGGGATTTATCATATATAGAGTTGAGCGGACACCTGGATGTTCGGGTTCGACGGGTTCGGCCGAACTTCGGAAAAAAGTTCGGGTTCGGGACCGAACTTTAACCCGAACCCACACCCGAACACCATTGAAGTCAATGGGGACCCGGACTTCTAAGGACTAAAAAGGCTCTAAAAAAGTAATGGAAAGGGCTAGAGGGCTGCAAATGGCAGCAAAATGTTGTTAAGAGCATGGCAAGTGCTCTGCAAACAAATGTGGATAGGGAAATAACTTAAAATAACATAAAAAAATAAAAATAAATATGCTGGAGGCCCCCTTTTCAGCAGAAGAGGTACGGGAAGTCATTAAGAACCTCAGAAACTCAACGGCACGATGCCACACATATGGTGGGAATGCCCCAGAATACGCCCTTTCTGGAATAAATTATTCAATTTAATGGATAAGCTAGTGGGAAAATAAAATACTTTGAAATAAAAATGTAGCGGGGTGCTAAATTTAAGGGAAGTGTTTGAGTGGTAAATAGGCTCAAACACCCTAATTCTGTAGGATTCATGGACCATTTTGTCCTCGGGGGACAGTATTGGTGTGCAGTTCCCTGCGGCCTACAGGTGGCGCTGCCATGGTAGGCTAGGGTTGAACCGCCGATACAGTGCTGTGCCTTTTGTGTCCCCTCTTGGCAGTAGTACAGCGGGGCGGGGAACCTGCTGTGCATGCCGGGAGAGCATATAAAAGGGGCAGACCTTTGGCCTGGGGGCTGATGTCCAGTGGGGTCCACGCCCAGGTGCCTTCGGCCTGGGTGCATGTGTTCCTGTTCCATCTCGGGTACCTTTAGCCCGGGGTGAGGTACTATCCTGGAGTTCCTGCTGCCCTGGGTATGGAGGCCTAGGTGCGGGAGTAAAGCCTGGAGTCCAGAGCCTTCGTCTGGAGTCCGCTAAGGGTCGAGGAGTCTTAGAGTGCCGCCTCGTGTAGGGGACCATGTTCCAGGGAAGGGAGGATCATTCTGATGGACCGATGCGGGAGTCACGGTGAAGGAAGGGTCTGTTGACTCCCTGGAGAGATGTCTTCCCCTTGATATGGGCTAGGTTCGTAGAAGGAGAAGCTCAAGGTCATCTTGACTGTATCAGAGGCCTTATTCACCCGGCCCGTGGCAGGGGCCTTATACACCCTGGTCTGTGGCAGAGACCAAAGTTCTCCAGGTCCGTGGCAGGGGCCTTGTACACCCGGTCTGTGGCAGAGACCAACCTCAAGGTCTGTGGCAGAGACCGTGCACCTAAAATTGTTTGAGAAACCTAAGCAGTGAAGTGAATGTGCTACGTTTGTGCCTGGACCGCCTTCACACCTTAAGCTGTCCTGTTTCTTTGCTCTAACCTTTTCTATCCGAGTAGAGTTTATTTTGCCATGAGAGAATAAGAGTTGTAATTTCAGCTGGTGTGGACATTGACTTTACTGGAAATTAAAGGACTTGCCTCTACCTACAGTAGAGGTGAGAATCATCCTCTGGAGGAGTTTTGATTCCGGCTGTGGACACGGCCCGTCAAGTACACCGCTCAACCTCTTTATATCGGAGGGTACGGGCTGGTAGTGCGGTGTGCCTTTCTCCCTCCTGCAAGGAGCCAACAACATAAAGGCAGGTAAGGGGGAAAGGATCTGTGCGCTACAAAAAAATAAAATAAAAATTATAATCTTGACCTAGGAGGACGAGGTCCATATGGAGTAGGAGGTTGAGGTGGCGGTGGATGTGGCTGTGTAGGTGGAAGCGGCGGTGGAGGAGGACGAGGTAGCCAACACTGGTTCAAAAATACAACAATGGCTGGGTAAGGCCAGTGATGTGTCGAATTCTGTCCCCCGTCGAATAGTGTCCACCCTGTACTGCTCTTGCTCAGTATGTAGGACAAGAGGATTTCGAAAATCTCCCAAGATGAACGGCGCCTGCGTGGTGAGTTCAGGTGAAGGCCACACCATCCGTGGTTCAAGCCGAGCCAAGTGAGGCCGTGCCCGAAGCGTGGCGATCGAAGTGAGCCCGTGAGGGGCCCTGTTACTATGTGCTACCGTATGTCCACTTGGATGTTGGGGCTTGAACCTGCACTCACGGCGCAGGCGCCGTTCATCTTCGGAGATTTTGTGAATCTCCTTGTCCTCTGTACTGCGCAAGCGCTGCGCCTTCGCAGTACGGGCCGGACACAATCCGATGGCCGGACAGTTTTTGTCACAACACTGGTATACATGTCTATTCTGCAGAAGGTACGGACAAGTCCTGTGGGATCCATGCCTGGTTCATTTTAATGAACGTGAGCTTGTCCACATTGGCTCTGGACAGGCGGCTGCGCTTGTCTGTGATAACGCCCCCTGCCGTGCTAAATACACGTTCAGTTAATACACTGGCTGCAGGGCAGGCCAGCACCTCCAAGGCATAAAGGGCAAGCTCAGGCCATGTGCCCAATTTGGAGACCCAGAAGTTAAAGGGGGCAGACCCGTCATCCAGTACGTGTAGGCCTGTGGACACATACTGCTCAACCATGTTGGTGAAATGCTGCCTCCTGCTAAGACGTTCCATCTCAGCTGGTGGTGCTGGTTGTTGTGGCGTGCTGACAAAGCTTTTCTACATTTCAGCCATGCTAACCCTGCCTTCTGAGGTGCTTCCGGTGCCCCGGCTGCATTGGCGACCTCTTCCTCCTCCTCTGCCTTCGCCTTGTGCTTCCACCGTACGCCCGCTGTCAGGTGGGAATGCCACCAGCAGCGCGTCTACCAGCGTGCGCTTGTACTCGCGCATCTTACGATCCCGCTCCAGTGAGGGAATTAAGGACGGTACGTTGTCCTTGTAACGGGGATCCAGCAGGGTGGCCACCCAGTAATCAGCACCAGTTAAAATGTGGGCAACTCGGCGGTCATTGCGAAAACACTGCAGCATGTAATCGCTCATGTATGCCAGGCTGCCCAGAGGCAAAGAAAAGCTGTCCTCTGTGGGAGGTGTATCGTCTGTGTCCTCTGTATCCCCCCAGCCACGCACCAGTGATGGCCACGAGCTGGTCTGGGTGCCACCCTGCTGTGAAAATGGCTCCTCCTCCTCCATCTCCTCCTCCACCTCGTCATCCTCCAGAACTGTGCCCTTTCTGCCGGACAATTGTGTACCTGGCGTTTGTTGGTGCAGGAACCCACCCTCGTAGCCACTTGTGAAAGACTGCCCTGAAAACCTTTGAAATGATCTCGCTTCCTCCTCCTCCTCCTCATCCTCCTGTGCCACATCCTCTTCCATCATCCCCCGAAGCGTTTTTTTAAAGGAGGCATAGAACTGGGATAGTAACGCTGAGAACGGTGTCATTGGCACTGGACATGTTGGTGGAGTACTCGAAACAGCGCAACAAGGCACACAGGTCTCGCATGGAGGCCCAGTTATTGGTGGTGAAGTGGTGCTGTTCCGCAGAGCGACTCACGTGTGATTGCTGCAGCTGAAACTCCACTATCGCCTTCTGCTGCTCGCACAGTCTGGCCAGCATGCGCAAGGTGGAGTTCCACCTTGTGGGCACGTCACATATGAGGTGGTGAGCGGGAAGGCCGAAGTTACGCTGCAGCACTGACAGGCGAGCAGCAGCAGGGTGAGAACTCTGAAAGTGCGCACACACAGCCCGCACTTTCTGCAGCAGCTCTGGCATATTGGGGTAATTTTTAAGGAACCTCTGGACCACCAAGTTCAGCACATGCGCCAGGCAAGGGATGTGCGTCAAACCGGCTAGGCCCAGAGCTGCTACGAGATTTCGCCCATTATCGCACACCACCAGGCCGGGCTTGAGGCTCACTGACAGCAACCACTCATTGGTCTGTTGTTCCATGTCCCTCCACAACTCCTGCGCGGTGTGGGGTTTTTCCCCCAAACAGGAAAGTTTTAAAACTGCCTGCTGTCGTTTACCCCTGGCTGTGCTGAAGTTGGTGGTGAAGGTGTTACGCTGACCGGATGAGGAGGCGGTAGAGGATGAGGAAGCGGAGTAGGAGGTGTTAGCAACAGGAGGCAAACTGAAGCGCCCTGCAATCTTCGGTGGTGGAAGGACATGCGCCAAACTGCTATCTGCCTCAGGCCCAGCCGCCACTGCATTTACCCAGTGTGCTGTTAGGGAGATATAACGTCCCTGACCGTGCTTACTGGTCCACGCATCTGTAGTTAGGTGGACCTTGCCACAGATGGCATTGCGCAGTGCACACCTGATTTTGCCCCCCCCTTGGTAGTGCAGAGAAGGGATGGCTCGCCTGGAAAAGTAGTGGCGGCTGGGCACGACGTACTGTGGGACAGCCAATGCCATCAGGCTTTTAAAACTCTGCGTCTCCACCAGACGGAATAACAGCATTTCAAAGGCCAGGAGTTTTGAAATGCTGGCATTCAGGGCCAGGGATCGCGGGTGGCTAGGGGGGTACTTCCTCTTCCGCTCCAATGTTTGGGAGATAGAGAGCTGAACGCTTCCATGGGACATTGTGGAGATGGTTGGTGACCCAGGTGGTAGTGTTGCTGGCAGATCCTCTGTTTGCGGGGTGGCAGGTGCCACTGTCACTACAGAGGTGGATGAAGAGGCCGAGACTGCAGCAGAAGAGGAAGCAGGAGGAGCCAGAGACCTTTCTTGGTTTTTGAGGTGTCTACTCCACTGCAGCTCGTGCTTTGCACTTAGATGCCTGGTCATGCAGGTTGTACTCAGGTTGAGAACGTTTATGCCTCGCTTCAGGCTCTGATTGCACAGCGTGCAAACCACTCGTGTCTTGTCATCAGCACATTGTGTGAAGAACTGCCACGCTAGGGAACTCCTTGGACCTGGCTTTGGTGTGCTCGGTCCCTTGCTGCGTTGGGCAGAAGCAGACATACTGTCTAGGGGACGGACGCTCCGCTTTTGCACCCTACTCCCTCTTCTGCTGTGCTGGTGGCTCTGTGCGACCACCGCCTCTTCCTCCAAACTACACTGGTCACCTGCATAAAGTTGATTCCATGTGGGGTCGAGGACCTCATCGTCCTCCACATCATCTTCCACCCAGTCTTCACCCCTGCCCTCCTTGTCTGTCTGCACAATTGCCAAAGCAGCAGCAGTTGGCACCTGTGTTTCGTCATCATCCGAGACGTGCTGCGATGGTCCTCCCATGTACTCATCATGAAACATAAGTGGTTGGGCATCGGTGCACTCAATCTCTTCCACTTCTGGGGCAGGGCTAGGTGGATGGCCCTGGGAAACCCTGCTAACAGAGTCATCGAAAAGCAGAAGAGACTGCTGCATGATTTGGGGCTCAGACTGCTTGGCTGATTTGCAAGGGGGTGAGGTGAAAGACTGATGGACATGAGTTTCAGGTGCCAACTCTGATCTTTCATCAGAAGAGTGGGTGGGAGACAATGTGAAGGAACCCGAGGCACTGTCAGCAACCCAATCTACTATCGCCTGTACTTGTCCTGGCCTAAACATTCGTACAGCCTCATTAGGCGCGACAAAATACCGCCGCAGGCTCGGTCGCCTACTTGCACCTGAGGAAGGTGTTTCACTTGTGTGTGTATCTGGCACAGATCCACCACGTCCTCTCCCTGCAACAGGAGCTCCACCAGCAGCACCACGACCGGGGCCACCACGTCCCTTTCACCTTCTCCTCATATTTTCCAAATTTAGGATGTTGCCCTAAATGGGTGTTTTTGGAAGAGCAGAACACACCCACAGTACGTAACCGCTGAATCGCACAGCTACAGAACTGCAGAAAATGCTATTAAAAAAATTTGTTTTTTTTAATATAGCACAGTAGAAGAAAACTATATAGAAATTGTTTATTTCACACACCTCCACATATGTATAACACACTGCAAAATATTTTTTGGGGCCCTAAATGGCGTTTTTTGGAAGACCACAACACACCTACAGTACGTAACCGCTGAATCGCACAGCTACATAACTGCAGAAAATGCTATTCAAAAAAAATGTTGTTTTTTTAGTATAGCACAGTAGAAGAAAACTATATAGAAATTGTTTATTTCACACACCTCCACATATGTATAACACACTGCAAAATATTTTTTGTGGCCCTAAATGGCGTTTTTTGGAAGACCACAACACACCCACAGTACGTAACCGCTGAATCGCACAGCTACAGAACTGCAGAAAATGCTATTCAAAAAAAATGTTGTTTTTTTAGTATACCACAGTAGAAGAAAACTATATAGAAATTGTTTATTTCACACACCTCCACATATGTATAACACACTGCAAAATATTTTTGGTGGCCCTAAATGGCGTTTTTTTGGAAGACCACAACACACCCACAGTACGTAACCTCTGAATCGCACAGCTACAGAACTGCAGAAAATGCTATTCAAAAAAAAATTTGTTTTTTTAATATAGCACAGTAGAAGACAAATATATAGAAATGGTTTATTTCACACGCCTCCACATATGTATAACACACTGCAAAATATTTTTGTGGCCCTAAATGGGTCTTTTTGCAAGCGTACATTAAAATGCAAATTTTTTTATTTTATTTTTTCCCTAAACGGGTCTTTTTTTGCACGAGCAAAATAAAATGCAATTTTTTTACAATTTTTTGCCCTTAATGGGTCTTTTGGAAAAGAGCACAATAAAGTGCCTTTTTTTTTGTTGCCCTAAATGGATCTTTTTCCAAAAGCAGAATACACCCACAGTATGGAAACGGTGTATCTCTCAACGTAATATATGCAGTGCTGGTGCACTGAGCTTGCAGATAAAAGGTAGATTTTCTCTAAAGCCTCGTACACACGACCGAGTTTCTCGTCCAAAACCGGCAAGAAAAGTGCCGCGTGAGCTTTTTTGTCGAGAAAACCGTTCGTGTGTATGGTTTTACGACGAGAAAATTGCCGTGAATCTCGACGAGAAAATAGAGAACCTGCTCTCTATTTTCTCGTCAGGATTCCAGATTTCCTCGTCGTGTTTCTCGTCGGCCTGTTTTGTGACGAGAAAATGGTTCGTGTGTATGCTTTTACGACTCTTCCAAAAGCGCGCATGCTCACAAGCAACTATGAGACGGGAGCGCATCTTCTGGTAAAACAAGCCTTCGTAATGGAGATAGCACATTCGTCACGCTCCAAATTTTTGCATCGTTTAAATGTTGTGCATTGAAATCTTCGTTAGAATGTTACATTAATCCAAAACGAATGAACTTCTTTTGCTGCTGATATTCACACAGAGTTATGACTATCTTTTTTTAACCTTTTTCATGCTGCTCTTAAGAAGATTTATGTGTATTATATCGTGCAAGTTTTTAGGAATATTTAAAACTTTGATATTTTTTAAACTGATGTTAATTGTAATTTCGCAATGTTTTGGTAGTGATCTCCCATTGAATCTTTTAATATATATTATTTACATTTTACACCCTTTTTTGGGAAATACGATTTCGTTATTTTTTTGGGGGGTTGGTATCTGTCCCTTTTTTTGTCTGTCAAATGTATCTGCTTACTCCAAAGCTAGATTTTACATTTTTACAAATACACATAGTCAAGTATGAACTTAAAGAAAAATAACATTTATTCATGTTTGAACTAAAATAAAGAGAAGGCAGCGCTGGAGAAGTTGCTGCCATTTGTGCATCCCAGGGACCCCAGACCACACATCAACCCTGTGTGGACACTAAAATTGGGAGCTTGAGAAGGCCAACATTTCTGAGCACAATCTGATGCTGGCCTCCCAGAGGTCAGGAACAGCAGCAGGTGATATATATGTCCCAAGTGTGTGGTACTACAACAGGCTGCCTTCTGTCCGACCACAATGAAGCAAGGCCATCACTTCCTCGTCTTCCTGGCAACCTTCCCTGCAACCTTTCCTGAAGCCTTCCCTGCAGCCTTCCTTCTTCGTTTGGCTGGAGGCTGGGCCACTGGAGGGGTACTCCTGTCAGGAGGAGGTGGAGGAGAAGGGGGTGGCGCAGAAGAACAAGGTGGAGGTGGAGAAGAAGGGGTGGGGCAGAAGAAGAATGTGGAGGTGGAGGAGGAGGTTAAGGTTGGGACAGTTGTACCACCTCACAAATGGCGGTATTGGGGGTAATTTTTCCCATCGCCCCCTTGTTGAGCAAGATGATGAGCAGGGGCTCGCATAGGAGGCGTTGCTCCATGCTCATCACCTTGAACTTTGCCTCCACTAGGCCGGCAATGGCCTCTTCAGGGGATGTGGGCTCTTTGAGGGTGGCATGGGCCTCTTTAATAAGGGCCATTGCTGCCTCACTGGTGGTCCTGTCCCTCCTGCCTCTTTTGGGAAGCCGGATGGGAGGCACCTGGGATCTGGTGCTTCTCCTTTGCCCTGCCACCTCCTGGCTGCCACTGGGACCTGCCACCTCCTGGCTGCCACTGGGCCCTGCCACCTCCTGGCTGCCACTGGGCCCTGCCACCTCCTGGCTCACAGTGGGCCCTGCCACCTCCTGGCTGCCACTGGGCCCTGCCACCTCCTGGCTCACAGTGGGCCCTGCCACCTCCTGGCTCACAGTGGGCCCTGCCTCCTCCTGGCTGCCACTGGGCCCTTCCTCCTCCTGCCTGACAGTTTCCAGACCCTCCTCCTGGCTGATTTCATCCTGTGTATGAAAAAGGGACATAGTTTAATATGTTGGTTTAGTCTTTGCAGCAAACTTTATAAACATGATTGAAGCAATTAGAATGTAAATCCATAAATCATTTTTTCTAATTTACACCTACATCAGATTGACTATTTAGCACCCAATTAAGTGCAGACTAATGTCTCGAGATCTTGATTTCACTTGTGGAAGCCAAAATATTGTATGTTTCTCATCTTGACATATTTGGCAAACATTAATTTTATCCCAATACATTTTCATTTAATACTATACCTGGCTCCAGATGGCCAAATCAGGATCATCCAGGATGGCTGCCTCCTCTTGCTCCAGAGAAGGCTCAGGTTGGCTGCAGGGAAGTCTGGGGGGAAGAGTGGAGAGAGTGATGGCCTTGCCTCAATGTGGTCATCCAGGAAGGACATCCTGCTGTAGTACCACAAAATCGGGACATACACATCACCTGCTGCTGCTCCTGACCTCTGAGAAGCCAGGACCTTAGAGCGTTCAGTCCTGTAGGTGCCTCTCAAGCTCCCAATTTTAGTGTCCACTTGTTTTGCTGTGGCTGTGGGCAACTTGGTCTGCACAAATGGGAGCAGCTTCTCCAGTGCTGCTTTTCTCACCCCTCTTTTTTTGTGGATGGGGTTTTTCGTCTCCCACAGAGCCGGCAGCTCCCTTACCCGGTCAATAAATTCTGCCAGGAACTCTTTGTCGCTAATAAAGACATTCATATTGTATCTGCAAGTTAAATAAATAATATATAACTAATGTGAGGCAAACAGTCTAACCTCCTTAACATCGTAGTCACCATATATATCCTACAACATTCTCAAGACAGTATATGCCAACAATTTGGCACAGTCTCAAAATCACATACCTTCGTTCGCACGTCCGTCACTTGAACTCCTCTCTCCGCACACCGAACGTACTATAGTCACATGTGTGTTTGCTATATACACACCACGCATGCGTCAAAATACGAACACGTCGCTCCGCACACGTCGCCCGCCCATGACGTTCTAACTAACATCTTTTCCCCGCCCCTTCTCTTTCGGCGCGCAGACAGATATGGCGGAGTTACAGCAGGTGTCTGATAATTCCACAACTAACGAGGAGGAGACAAGCCCGGAGACCGAGGAAACGTCACGATCAAGGAGGAGATTCAAGGCATCGAATATGTCTTTTGCCGAGATGGTGGACATCTTGCTCAAGTCTAATTATGACGCAAAGCATGGGCCGTATAGCAAACCAAATAGAAGGAAGGCCAAAATCCTCACTAAAGTCGTGAAGAGTCTGAAGACGAATTTCAGGGTGAAACGCTCAAATGAGCAGCTCAGAAAGAGGTGGTCAGACCTCAAACTGAGGGAGCCAGAGCAGTTAAGGAGCATTAAGAGAATGCTCGCAAAAAGTAAGTAAAATGTACACTTTTATGCTATTAATCCTTTTCTAAACTGACATGTTGCTGGTTTAGTTTTTTTTTCTTATTGGACTTCCTTCCAAAATGTAATATTTTGAACTTGGTTGGCCACAGTAATCGTTCGTTACGTTACAGACACTTCGTTCGGCCACTATCCGCTGTTTTGGCTTATTTTACAGCCACAAAAGTAATTAGACATCTGCCATTTTTTGGGAAATTTGGGGCACAAAGTTTTAGGCTAGATGATGTGTTTGTAAAGAGAATGAAATGCAAACTGTAAACTGTGTAAAGGAGAGGACACTCAGCAGCTGCTTCCACATCTGTACTTTGGAGCACTATAGTGTGGGCCACCAGACCCGCCTTTTTTGGGTGTCCCACACAGGTGCATCAGAGAATTTTTGTGTTGCCTACATGTCTAAAAAATGACAGACAAAGGTGAATACTAAGCATATTCTTGCTCAGAAATAATGCATTCATCTTCAACTTCCACCCAAACACACACTTGTACCCCGCTTCCAAGCAATTTAGCCTGTTTTTTTTTGTTTACATAGAGAATTTCTGTGTGATAACTCTACCTTTTGTTTGATTCTCATAGGGGAGAGAAGACTGGGAGGAGGACACTCCAGGGAGCACAGGAACCCCACAGCTTCACAACAACCCCAAACTCCAAAAGACCAACAACCTAAAGATGTGGAGGAAGTTGAGGTGGAGGAAGGAGAAGTGCAGGAAGGAGAGGTGGATGACGTTGTGGAACTGGTCACCACAAAAGGTCAGTATCTGTCACCACAGCTTCAGGTAAGAGAGGTAGGCCTGCAGAGTTATAATACCTTTTTATTTTGTTTTTAGGGGATGTGAATGTTGGGGTGAAGGATAGTACAGGTTTCTCTGCTGACAGTGCCCTCCGCCTCATCCAGCAAGTGATGGAATGTAGCACGGAACTGGACAAAATTAAAGAAAGAATTCATGTGATGGATCAAACATTTAAAGACATTCTCGATGTTTTGGGGAGAATTCAATAAGGCATCCCAACCCCCTTTTTTTCATGTTTCTTCTTCAACTTTTAAAAAACTTTTTGACAATCAAACCAGCCAAAAATTGAATCTGCACACAGTGTGTCAACATGTGCTATCTGCCATCAGGGGATATCCATGTACGTCTTTTGGGGGTGCAACCCCTTCCTCGTATCTAAAGTAGGTGAACTGAGGAAGGGGTTGCACCCCCAAAACATGTCCATTGATCACCACTGATGGCAGATAGCACATGTTGACAATAGGGATCAGGAGTCTAAAATCCCTATAGGAAAATAATCCCAATTGTGTGCATATTCAATTTTTGGCTGGGCAAGGGGTGGCAGGACCCCATATTAGGACGGGCACATAGAGACATATAGTTTGTGTAAGTGAATGTCTCAGATTGCTCCGAGGTATCCAATTTTGTAATTTTTGGAATGCAACTGTTGTTTTTGTATTTTCCTAAGAAAACAATTGCCGGTTTGTGGCCAGGCAAACAAAAAATGTAAAATAAAAAAAAAAAGTGTGTGAATTTGCACATAGTAAAATATTTGAACACAAACAACGTGTAGCTTCTTTTTCTAATATGCTCTAACCTTATTTGGTACATTTTTAAAGGTTACATAGTGAAATGGTTGGTATTTACTAAAGGAAAATACACTTGGCACTACAAATGCACTAAGACAAACTAGGAGACAGGAAACCAACAAAAGTTAGAAGTTTAAACAAGATTTTTATTTGGATCGTTAGACAGGAATCTTTAGACATAGCCTGGCATAGGAATTGCCCCCCTACCCGTGAAATAGTCCATGTATTTGTCCCGAACCTCACGGGCATTTTGGGGGGGCAAGCCAGCACGGGCAGATTCCAGGCCCGGCAGGGGATTATCAGGGGAAAGTCCAGCCTCAGGCAAAACTGAGGCCATATAGGAATTAGATTTGTGGCAAAGAAAATTGTGTAGCACACAGCAGCATGATACTACATAGTTTATTTTGTAGTCTGCCAAGTGTATTGAAGTCCTAAAAAGGCGGAACCGGCTGGCCATTATGCCAAAGGCATTTTCAACGACTCTTCGGCCCCTGGCCAGCCGGTAATTGAACACCCTCTTCTCTGGGGTCAGGGTCCTCTGAGGAAATGGCCTCAAAAGATGTGGTCCGAGCCCGAAGGCTTCATCAGCCAAAAAAACAAAGGGGAGTCCTTCAATATTCCCTGCATCCGGTGGCAATGCAAGGTCGTCACTCTGGAGGCGGAGGGTAAACTCCGTCTGGATGAAGGATCCCCCATCGGACATCCGGCCATTCTTCCCTACATCAACATAGAGGAATTCATACCGTGCTGACACCACCGCCATCAGCACAATGCTATGAAACCCCTTGTAATTGAAGTAGTAGGACCCAGAACGGGGTGGCGGCACGATGCGGACGTGCTTCCCGTCTATAGCACCACCGCAGTTGGGGAAGTCCCACCGCGTGGCAAACTCCGATACCACAGTCTGCCATTCCTGTGGTGTGGAAGGAAGCTGTGGAGTCAAACAAGATGAAAAAATATTAGAATACACAAATCAAACATTACAAGTATATTCTAAGAAAATACATTAGAGGCCAACATCAAGCAAAGTCTACGTTTATTAAGGTGTTTTAAATAAGTATAATGGAAGGCTCATGTATCATATTCATCACCCCCTATGATGGTCCATTAATAAATTATAATGGGGAGGGGGGGGTAGATGTGTTTGGACACAGGATAGCATTGCAGTGGCGGTGCGTCCAAAGTGGGCGCTGGAGCACTGCCCCCTCTCTCCTGTGCCCGTCACTCAGAACAATACATAGGTTCATGCCTTGCATTAACCTATGTATTGTCTATGCCGCCCACTATTCAGGTGGATGGCCCCCTGTTAAGCGACCGACATATGAAGAACTGCGGCATTTATGCGCTTAAAATTGCATATCAGAAACAGTAAGGAAAATTGTCTTGCACATTACAGCCTGAGGGATGTAATTGGCTTCAGAAAAGTTAAATAGGGGACGCAGGGGGGGGGGGGCATTCCTTGGGTAAACACTGACAGGCTGCTCTGCCAATCATGTTCACCAAGTCTGTTTAATGGTAACATGATTGGCTGATGCAACATCAAGGGAAGGAGAAGACATCAAGGACAGAAGAAGGATGGCGCTGACCACAAGAAGGTAAGTGCAGGGCTGGGGGGGAACTGGCTGCATTGGAGGGGACAAAATGGCTGCATTAGAGGGAACAAAATGGCTGCATTGGAGGGAACAAATGGGGGCGTTTAATAGGCACCAGAGCAAAAAAGGAGGAAGTTTATTTCCTAAATTGGGGTTTGAACCCCCAAACATTTGGAGCAACAGGTGCCCCTGCTGGAAAGGTTAGTGAAGTAAAATATGCATGGAGGAGAAAAAAGGGGCAATCTAAAGCTTCAAGCATGCATGAGGACAAAGGGGACATTCTCAGCATATTACAATCATGGTAATTAGGGAAGGATGAAAGAAATACAATACATTAGCATACATGAAATACATAAAATGTGATGTTAATGGAGAAAACTTACCCTAATATAGTCCTCCTGCAGGACTTGTATAATAGCAGAACAGGTGTCTGGGATTATGAGGCCCAGAGCCTGGGGGGAGATGCCTGTCGTGAACTTCAAGTCCTGAAGACTTCTCCCTGTCGCCAGATAACGTAACGTGGCAATGAGCCTCTGCTCAGCACTGATGGCTTCCCGCATAACGGTGTCCTTCCTGGTAATATAGGGGGACACCAAAGCCAACAGTTCCTGAAAAACGGGGTCAGACATCCGCAGAAAATTCCTGTAGTCCTCAGGATTATTCTCGACTATCTCCCGCAGCAGAGGCATGTGGCAGAATTGGTCCCGCTGGAGCAACCAATTCTTGGTCCATGAACTCCTCCTCACACCATTCATGGACTGGTCTTGGTCCAAAACAAGCAGACCAACACCAAGCGCACGCACAGCACGAACTCGACGACGAGAACGTCCAGGCGACATGGCTAGGAAACGGTCGTCTTATCAGAACGTACAGAACAGAACGCACTTTAGAACAGCAAGGCCTATGAATAACGAACTGAAAAACAGAAACGAACAGGCAAGAACGCACTGTAAAACAGATACGACCTGCCTAGACGCCCTGAAAGTCAAGATACGAACCCACAAGCACAAACTGAACCGCAGAAAACGAACTGAAAAGTACGAAAACTGAAAAGCGCGAATCGTCTCTTCCCAAACTTTTACTTCACACGCGGTAACACGAGATCAGCAAAAGCAGCCCAAGGGGTGGCACCAAGAAAAAAGATCTTCCCCTTTATAGTGCCGTCGTACGTGCTGGACGTGACCGCGGAGAACAACGAGGAAATTGGGAAATGTCAGTGTGTACGCATGGAAAGCTTGACGAGAAAATCGACAAGGTTAACAAGAATCTCGTCGAAAAAAACGACGTGTTTTTTACGACGAGAAACTCGGTCGTGTGTACGAGGCTTGACACTGGGCTCATGGCAGTGTAAAAAGACTGCACTGCAACACAAACAGGTAAACCTATGCAGATCGCTGAGTTATATCTCTGAATCTGGACTCCTATTCCTATATAATATATCTCTCTCCCTGAAAGCACCAACAGGAACCTGGCCCTACACTACACTGTCTCTCTATCTTTTCCCTCAGATTCCAGAATCAGGACTAACTCATGTATTTTTCAATCTCTCCCTAAAAGCAACAGCAGCAGACAAGATCCTCTCCCTATCTATTCTGAAGCAGAGTGACGTGTGTGCTGTGTGCCTCTAGCTTATATAGAAGCTGGGTCACATGTTGCACTGACCAATCACAGCCATGCCATTAGTAGGCATGGCTATGATGGCTTCTAAGGGCACACCAGCTAATCAAAAGGTGATTGGCTGGCCCCTGAAGCATTTCTAACTGCGCCATTAGATTGCCGAACCCGAACCCAGACTTTCGCGCAAAGTCCGGGTTCGGGTTCGGGAAAAAGCTAAAGTTCGGTACGGACCCGAACTTTACAGTTCGGGTTCGCTCAACCCTAATCATATATGGTTTATGCATATCAGATTCACTGTCACCATAAATGTTTTACCTGCTTCACAGGATTAATTGTTAGTACACCAGTTTATTTACTCAGTCATCACTGGCTGTGTGATTAGTTACACTCCTTTCCACCTTCCCTGCACCTTCACAGCGCAGACACCACCCCCTTTTTATTTATTAGTACATGATTTATTTTGAATCAGATTCACAGGTGTCTTGCAGCAGTGCCCCCTAGTTTAGGTCGTCAGCGCGGGAGTTCCCTTTATTTACCAAAGCCTGACAAGGGTACAGACTCATCCTGTGAGGCTGCTATCAGTCTGTCAGAGGGGGATAGAAATCTGCAGTCATGTCTAGAACCCTTTTGCCGTGTACACACGATCGTTTTTGATGTCATTTTCAAAAACGACGTTTTTCTCGACGTGATTTTTCTTGTTTCTTTTCAAGCCTGTCTTGCATACACACGTTCATTAAAAAAACGCTCGAGCAAAGCGCAGTGACGTACAACACGTACGACGGCACGATAAAGGGGAAGTTCCGTTCGAATGGCGCCACCCTTCATGTTAGTAAAGTTTGAGCGACGATTCGCGCTTTTCAGCCTTGTGCTTTTCAGTCCGTTACAGCGTGATGAATGTGCTATCTCCATTACGAACGCTAGTTTTACCAGAACGAGTGCTCCCATCTCATACTTGATTCTGAGCATGCGCATTTTTTTTCCCCTCGTAAAAGCATACACACTACCATTTTTCACGTCGTTAAAAAAAACTACGTGAAAAACGACGTTAAAAAATAGAGCAGGTTCTCATTTTTTTTAGGCCATTTTTCACGTCGTTAAAAATGCTCTGGAGCCTACACACGATCGTTTTTAATGCCCAATTTAAAAAATGGCATTTTTAACGTCGTGAAAAACGGTCGTGTGTATGCGGCATTAGCCTTAGGCGGGGATCCCTAATGCCGCGTACACACGTTCGTTTTTAATGTCATTTTAAAAAACGACGTTTTTCTCGATGTGATTTTTCTTGCTTCCTCTCAAGCCTGTCTTGCATACACACGTTCATGAAAAAAAAAACGCTTGAGCAAAGCGCAGTGACGTACAACAAGTACGACGGCACTATAAAGGGGAAGTTCGGGGGCGTGGCCTGGACATGGCTGGATAGAGACGTGTTCCATCTGAGCTCCTGACCGTCTCCCGATTTACCCCGACATTTCTATTGGACTCACTAAAGTATGTACGCCGCAAAGAAGAGGACAGCAAAGAAGAACGCTAAGGCTGCAAAACCCGCACCCCAGACACCGTCAGCTGGTGAAATAGGGCGCTTATTCAGGCTCTCTCAATTGGGTTCCCCGGACCCCAAAATGGCGACTGCACGTGGGAGCCTGGAGGGAACCTCAGCATCTGGAGAATTGCCGGCATCGGAACAGACTATAGACACCCCGCAGATCCCCTGCATTGCTGCTCCGAGCCCAACACAGGCTCCTGTTCAATTGCTCCGGGCAGACTCGGAATTGCGCGCTTTGTTTCAAGCGCTGCCCACGAAAGCGGACATTGCGGCCCTGATTAGCTCCGTGGAGGCGGCCCACAGAAAGGAGCTTGGAGAAGTCAAGACGGAGCTGAAGGGGCTCTCATCACGTATAGGGAAAGGGGAGAAGTCCTTATCTGCCCTAGATCGCAGGATCCTAGCCTTAGAAGAGCAGCAGGAATCACACATGGAGGCCCTGGTCGACCAGCAGCTACATCTAGAAGAAATGGAGGACCGGAGCCGAAGGAATAACTTGCGCCTCCGGGGCCTCCCAGAAGCTGCGGGTGCAGAGGACTTGGCTGACACTGCCCTTGCCATATTCCGCAGTATCAAGGGAGTGGAGCTACCGGACAGAGTCGTTCTGGACCGCATCCATCGAGCCCTAGGCCCCAAGCCGTCGGATCCAGCGCGACCCAGAGATGTCATCTGCAGACTACACCACTACGTACACAAGGAGCAGATTGTCCGCAAGGCCTGGGAGGCAGGAGAGCCAGAGTTTGATGGAGCCTCCATCAAGATACTCCCGGATCTCTCCCGAGCGACGCTACACAGGAGAGCTATGCTTAAGCCGCTACTAGATCTGGCTAGGAGACAGGAAGCCACCTACCGCTGGGGATACCCACTCTCAGTGACCTTCCGGAGGGAGCAGAGAACATTTGTCCTCCGGTCACCGTCATCATTACCAGCTCTTTTTGAATTCCTGGACGTGGAGCCAATTGATGTCCCCGACTGGCTGACCCTGCTCCCTAGTTTCCCGAGCCGTCAGTCGTTCCCACGCCTGGAGAGAAGAAACCTTCTGCCCAGACCGCAGAGAAGCCGATGCCGCCCCAGAGCGCCTTCCCCGGAGGGAGCGGGGGAACCGTGATCCTTGGAGCCGTGAGTAGTCCCCCTCCAGTAACCCCTGCCCCCGATCCTCTGTCCCTTCTTAACATCCTTCGGCCCATATACCCTGTGAAGTTGCCTTGACCAGATGGCGATCCCCCGGTGAACGCAGTTCTGAGGAGAATAACACCCGCCAGGTACTGCCCCCACTTCCAGCGTCACTCTCCTCCGTATTGGCATGTACACGCATGTGTCCCTAGTATAACTATGCAGATCCTGTCTCACTCGACCTATCATACCCTCTTGTTTGCGGGGGGACCCGCGTGGTCCCCCTCTCCCCCCCCTCCCCCGTGCACTTCTCCCGGAGAGACACCTAGACTTCCAGTGACCTCGATATCGGGAGATATTTCCACATTTCTGGATCAGACAAGGAGGCATGAGCTGCAGCTCCAGTCCCCCTTTGACTACAGGCTCAGGCACTGTGTGAGAGTACTGGGGTGCTGACCCCTCCCTTTTCCCATCCACTCACACTTGCTCCCAGAGGAGGTTGGCATTATATAGGGAGTTGGAATATCTTACCCATCCAGGACTGGGGTTGTCGCTGTGGGGGGGGGGGGGATTGTCGGGTTCAACCTCTGAGGGAAATTCTGCATTATACTGCTACCTGGAGACCTGACTATGCTGAACTGTCCGTGATACGGATATGCTTTTAAAATATGCCAGCAAGGAGCAGACTTTACCTTCACATATTTTTGTAGACACTATACGGTTGATGGATGCAATGGAGGAAGAGGGATGCTGGTGAGGGAGAAAGTCCTCGATGTGATTTGCTTGAGGTGGGGTGACAAGAGGGCGAACGTCCATAGGGTGGAATGAAGTGAAAGTAACACGCTGATTTTACAAATGATCAAGAGGGAGGGGGAGGCAGAGGGGGGTTACAGCTAGCTTCCTACATGCCTTTGCACTGATGTTATGTTTGTATTCTAATGTTTGCTGTCCTCATATGAGACTATTGTTGTTGCAATTACCTTTTTTTTTTTTTTTTCTGGTATATACATGTTATGTCGGGGTGGACGGGAGGACCGGAGGAGCACCTTTCCGGTCCTGTCCTTCCTCTCTCCCAATTAGGTTAGCATCTCCCCGGGGGTAAATTTTAGACCCCTTAAGGGACTTATATGCAAATAACGTGATACGCACGGATTTAGGGCATTAGGCCAAGAAGTTTATTGTTTGTCTAGAACGCAGAGCACTAGACTGTGCCACTACTGACACAAGTTAATTCCAGTGTCTATCTTGCTCTTTAGCTTTTTTCTACTCATTTCTTCTACCCACTATTTCCCTACCCCCCTCTTTCCTCCCTAGATTTTGCCCTCCCCCTCCTTTACCTCCCCCCCTCCACCCCCGTCTTTAGACTCTATAATGGATGGTGTTAGGGTGATGTCGCTTAATGCGAAGGGCTTAAACACTCCTGAAAAGAGGCGCATGCTCCTAAATGACCTGAAAAGGGATCACACAGACATTGCCTTCATCCAGGAAACTCATTTTAAACGGAACAAGCTCCAATATTTGAATAATAGATTTTACCCGACCGTATACCACGCCACCAACCCAGCAGGCAAATCTAAGGGAGTGTCAGTGTTGATAGCCAGTAAACTACCCTGGAAATGCCAGAGCTCCATACTAGACCCGTCGGGCCAATATGTTTTCCTTAAGGGGCTAATTGGGGAACTGCAGGTGACATTGGCGACAATATACGCCCCCAACGAATTACAAGCTACATTCCTGAGAGTTACTATGGAGAAACTACAGGACTTTAGAGAGGGACAACTGATTCTCGGTGGGGATTTTAACGCCCCGCTAATCCCCTCGGTTGACACGTCATCCAGTAAATCATCAATCCCACCGAGTCAACTTAAACGGATAGCGAAGACATTACACGGAGCCCAATTAATTGATGTATGGCGATTACAACACTCGGGAGAGCGAGACTATACGTTTTACTCTCCTGTACACCGGGTTTACACCCGGATAGATTACTTTCTGATACCACATACCCAGCTACATGCAGTGAGAGAGACATCCATAGGGAACAGAACGTGGTCAGACCACGCGCCAATATTTATGACTTATAGACTTACTGATGTCACCTCGCCCCGGCACCGCTTCTGGCGCCTCAATGAGAGTCTCCTACAGACCCCGGAGGTGCTGGCTGAAGTGACCGGAGCACTGAATTTGTATTTCAAAGAAAATGACCTGCCGGACTGTGACCCGGGCATCCTATGGGAAGCTCATAAACCAGTTATCAGAGGAATACTGATTAAACATGGAGCTCGGATTAAACGTGAAAGGAATATACAACTCTCTCAACTGTTATTGAAATTGACCGTGACGGAGGCTAGACATAAACACGCCCCCTCACAATCCTCAGAAGTCGAGTTGACATTACTGAGAACACAGATTACAGACCTACTCAGATACAGAGCCAAGGCGGCTCTGCAATTCTGTCGCAAAGCCAGCTATGAGGCGGGGGACAAATGTGGGAAACTGTTGGCAAAAAAGGTCAGAGAACACAAACTTTCCACATACATTCCCCACATATCCACGCCAAGTGGTAGAAAGGTGGTCCTGCCTGTGCAAATTACGCAGGAGTTCAGAGACTTCTACTCCCGTCTATACAATTTGACAGTAGAGACACCGCGCCAATCAGAACTGGAGGACTATATTGCATCCTCCCAAATACCATCCTTACCACAGGAGATCCAAACTGACCTGGACTCTCCCATAACCTTTACGGAACTTGAGCTTGCCATTGGAAATACGAAACCAGGGAAGGCCCCCGGCCCAGACGGATACACCCTACAATACTACAAGACGATGCTGCCAATACTGGGCCCACGTCTGCTTACACTATACAACGCGGTATTCTCAGGTTGGACATTTGCTAGAGATACACTAGGAGCCCACATCTCAGTGATTCATAAAGAGGGAAAGGACTCAGCGGCATGTGGCAGTTATCGGCCCATATCGCTACTAAATGTGGACCTCAAGCTGTACACAAAGATTCTGGCTGCCCGGCTGGCGCAGCACCTCCAGCAACTTATCCACCTTGACCAAGTGGGCTTCATTCCATCCAGAGAGGCGAGGGATAGCACCACTAAGGTGTTGAATCTCCTACACATAGTACGGTCCACAAACACCCCATGTGTATTTCTAAACACAGACGCTGAAAAGGCTTTTGATCGGCTTAACTGGTCATTCCTGTTTGCAGTACTCAGACATATCGGTCTGGGGGAGGTGATGCTCAGTCGGATAGCCGGGATTTACTCTAACCCGATGGCCCGAGTGAAGGCGAATGGAGTCCTCTCTGACCCTTTTCCAATAAAAATGGTACGAGACAGGGATGCCCGCTGTCCCCCCTCCTGTTTTCCCTTTACCTGGAGCCCTTTCTAGCTAAGATTAGATTAAACCCGGATATACAGGGGGTAAGAGTGGGTCGGACACAACACAAGATCTCAGCGTATGCTGACGACTTACTGTTCTCATTGACTAACCCGGTAGTTTCTTTACCGAACCTTCTAAGGGAATTCGAAATATATGGGGCGCTTTCCAATCTAAAGATAAACTTTTCAAAGTCGGAAGCGATGGGAGTAGCATTACCGCCACATACTCTCCCAATTATACGCTCAAACTTCAAGTTTAAATGGACAACGTCCACCTTAAATTACCTAGGGACCAGTATCCCACCAGACCTCTCACGTATATATGAGAGTAATTTCCCCCCTTTACTAGCCAAAACCAGGGTTTTGTTAGAGACTTGGAACAAGGGGCTACATTCATGGTTCGGGAGGAGTAACTTGTTGAAGATGTGTATCCTACCCAAATATTTATACCTATTTCAGGCCCTCCCGATTAAGATACTCCCAGCATATTTCAAACAAGTACAAGCCCTCTTTACCCGCTTTGTCTGGGCACACAAAAAACCACGTATCACGCACACTCAACTCACTATGCCGAAACACTGTGGGGGCCTCGCACTTCCCGACATCAAGAGATACTATCAGGCAGTTCATATGAGCAGAATAGTTGACTGGAGACGACATTACGAGTCCAAATTGTGGGCACAAATAGAACAACATCAGACTACCATTCCTCTAAAGACAACATTATGGTGCGCAGACTCATTACATTCAGAACTGAAATCGCATCCCCTGATAGGCAATACCTTGCGACAATGCTTTCGCACTGTCCTCAAATCCTCTCCATCGGCTACGTCATCACCATTAACCCCGATTATAGGTAATCCTAGATTCCCTGCGGGGCTGTCATCAAAGCAATTTCAGCAGCTTAGGACCTCTAACCAGGTGACTGCCTCCCAATTCGTAATAGGCGAGAGGTGGCCATCCATAGCGGAATTGATGGATACCACAGGCCCCTTCGGACTCCCATTCTGGAATGCGGCACAGCTGCAACATTTTCTCCAGACCATCCCAAACCCCCAGGGCTATATTAGACCCCTGACTACGTTCGAGGAATATTGCTCAGGCACAGACCCGCTACCCCAAGCTCTGTCCAAGATGTATACCCTTCTAAATACGCCCCAACAACAACCTGATTTGCCCTGCATTACAAAATGGGAAACGGACCTAGACCGCACGTTCTCCCCAACCTAAAAACAGAATATGATCGGTCTCTCCCTTAAGTCCTCGATCTGCACTAAAATCCAGGAGACCAATTATAAAATCCTGACAAGGTGGTACTTGACACCTAGTCGCCTGCATATTATTTTTACGGATACGCCGGAACACTGTTGGCGTTGCAATGAGGACAGGGGCACGATGCTGCACATATTCTGGTCCTGCCCTAAACTGACAAATTTTTGGACGAAGGTTCGCACTATATCACAACAATTCACTGCCTTCCAGATTCCGAATGACCCGGCGTTCTTTTTACTCCACTTGTCGACCCTTGCTCCCCAGGTATATAAAAAATCCCTCCTGAAACACCTGATGAATGCAGCTAAAGCCTGCATCCCAATGTTGTGGAAGCAACAGAACCCACCGACTGTAACGATTTGGCTGCGGAAGGTAGAGGACATAAATAAGATGGAAGACCTGATACTTACGGCACAAGATAGACACGAAACCTACAAGGAGACTTGGACCATCTGGAATATTTTTATATATTCGGAAGAGGGAAAGTCTCTATTTGAGACTTGAACCTCGAATGTACTGCTGATAACCGGGAGTTAGACAGACCTTAGAACAGATGCACGCCCCCATCCTAACACCGTCCCTCCCTCCCCCTCCCTTTCCCTATTCCCCCCCCCACTTCCCATTCTGGTCGTCTTGACGTTCTTCGCTTTTCCCCCATCTTAATAGATACTAATAGTTCTTTCCTCTCCTATTTCTCTTTCCCTTTTTTTCTATAATTATTTGTTATAGAATATAGAGTGGCGGGGTACCCACCAATTCAAGGTTATTATACACACCTTAATAACAGCTGGACTGAGTAGCTGAGTGAGAATTGCAGATGTTCACAATGAGACTGTAAAGATACATATAGTTAACTGAGTAATACTATCTATTCCTACGTCTTGTTGATAGGAGGCTGCGACCTCCATTGATATAAATTACTCTTGTATGTTGTGGGCCCCGCCCAAATCTCTTGAAAACTTAATAAAAATTATATTTGGAAAAAAATAAAAATAAAGGGGAAGTTCCGTTCGAATGGCGCCACCCTTCATGTTAGTAAAGTTTGTTGAGCGGCGATTCGCGCTTTTCAGCCTTGTGCTTTTCAGTCCATTACAGCGTGACGAATGTGCTATCTCCATTACGAAAGCTAGTTTTACCAGAACGAGCGCTCCCGTCTCATACTTGATTCTGAGCATGCGCGTTTTTTTTCCCCTCGTAAAAGCATACACACTACCGTTTTTCAAGTCGTTAAAAAAAACTACGTGAAAAACGACGTGAAAAAATAGAGCAGGTTCTCATTTTTTTTAGGCCATTTTTCACGTCGTTAAAAATGCTCTGGAGCCTACACACGATCGTTTTTAATGCCCAATTAAAAAAATTGCATTTTTAACGTCGTGAAAAACGGTCGTGTGTATGCGGCATTAGTGCCTCTTTTACCTGCCCCTGACCCCTCTTACTGGGAGACATAGTCCTTAAGCTGCAAAGCAGAGGTACTAGTACAGGTGCAATCACTGTTGTGCTAATAGTCTTACAATACACATATTTATTAGCTCACTGCACAACCTGATGCCGAGTAGGTGTCTTAGGTTTGGTTCGATCCACTGGGATGCTTACAGCCCACAGCTCTGCATCCACTCCGCTTACAGAAGGCTCTGGTGTGCTGGGCTTTTAAACTCAAGCCTCTTGGCGCCTGCACACTGGAGAGCCGTGCACGCGCACGGGCACGAGCAACCACGCCCCCCCTTTTCCCTGCCATCTAAGCCAGAGAAGAGCGCGCTCCTGGCACGTGCACGCGTGCGAATGCTTACATCGCCATCATGGCGGCGGCCAGAGGTGAAGGGGGAGGAAGAAAGACTACTGGGGGCTTTGTGGTACCCCTCTTATGTGTATTGTGGCAGAGCCTGCAGCGGAGGAGGTGAGTGGTGTTTAAACAGACCGACTTCACTGAGCATGTCCCTGGATGGCATGTAAGAGTACACCATGTATGTAACTTACTCCCTCGGGTGGTGGAAACCAGGTAAGACATGCCTACTCACAGAAGATAACATTTAAAAAATTATCTTCACTTACTTTATCCCCGCCTCAGGAAAGTTGCTGAAAACAGCAAATCCAGCCTTCACCCATCACGGCGGGTAATGTTGTGCAAACCTTCAGGTTTATGGGTTCCTTCTTACAGGAACCTCTTACCTGGACCTGTAGAAGACTCTGCCAGAACTTTTCGTGCCACCGTTGTATTAGTACACCAAAGACTGGATCCCAGACCCCAGACCTCCGAAGAGAGACATTACAGGCAAACCTTGTTTCTTCTTAACACGAGGCCCGGGTACCATCCATCTTAGGCGTTAATATTGGCCCGAGGTATGGATCCGGTTGTATAGCTCCTAGGTCTACGCAGAAACCATCAACAGAGCTTTCTTCTTAGCACATGTTCAACGTGACCAACCACCTTAGACACTGGTGAAAAAACTGAGGTGCTCTCCATATGGGAGGGGTTATATAGGGGAGGAACTTGCCTTGTAATTATGGTTGCCAGTGTCCAATCACCTGTGGTGACTATCTAACCCACTAAGTAATTACTGTGTCCTGTGATGTATGAACAAGAAATTCACATTCTCTGTTTTCTTACTGATTTTATCATCATTAATATTAAAAATATTTTTTAACTTACTGGAGGGGGGTGGGGTTAAAAAATAAGCTTCCCTGGGTGTCAGTTACGCTAGCTATGCCATTGTATTGCTGTGGCTTTTCAGTGCTGATTATTATATTAGATCAAGGCAGTCAAATTGACAATGTTTGGGTACTTTCTGTTGTCGATTATTGGCAAAAACTGATTAGTTCACACCTCTCCGTTAAAGTGTTGCAGTAATGTTGGTCTTACAGCAACTCACCTTACATGTGTTAATGAATTATAGTGTCATTCTATTTCAATGGCACACTAAGACACTAAGTCAATGCACAGTTGCACCATAACACAAAGCATATGCAAGTAGAAAAATGCAAAAATTATGCATGTCAAATTTTGAGAATGGTGACATCCCATATATATATATATATATATATATATATATATATATATATATATATATGATTGGGCTATCTTAATGCAATGCATAAAATAGCGCAACATAGTATGCATACATTAACACAATGCACAAGAACAAGAAGGTGTAAATGAACCCTATACTTAAATATTTACCGTGGCGGCTGAAAAAGTCTTGGAAGGGTTGGGGTACAGATGTGAGGCAAAGGGCAAAAACAATACACATCTTCCTTTAAAATGTATGGGTCTGCTGTCTGCTGGTGGAGGCTGTCTATAGATGGATATATACCTGAGAATGAGGAGTGGAAAGATACGCTGCATGGCACCTTACAGTGACAATTTTTGGTAGGCCCTATTCTGCACACATAGAGATCTGACTTTTACCCTGTTGAATATCTTTGGTGTAAATTGGAACATGAGTTGCAAGTCAGATCTTCTCATCCAAAATCAGTACCTGACTTACAAAAGCAATTTTGGCTGAATGAGCAGAAATTCCTACAGACACATTCCATCTTGTGAACAGCCTCTGCAGGGGCAACGCCATATTAATACCCACAAAAATATATTTTGACTTAGAAGCTACATCTGAAATGTATTGTAAAAAATACTAGCTCCCATATTGAGCCAAAAAAGTCTGGTTCCTCTGTATTGGTTCAATATGGGAGACCACACAAAATATATAACCACACAGCATGTTTATTAGTGCATTGCTTCACTGCAATGCCGATGCGCGTGCCTGGCGGCCGCGATGTCCGCCAGGCACCCCCGATCGGCGGTTACAGAGACAAGGACATGGATCTGTGTGTGTAAACACAGAGATCCATGTCCTGTCAGGGAGAGGAGACCGATGCTGTGTCCCTTGTACATAGGGACACAGATCGGTCACCTCCCCCAGTCAGTCCCCTCCCCCCACAGTAACAATCACTCCCAGGGAACACATTTAACCCCTTCCTCGCCCCCTAGTGTTAACCCCTTCCCTGCCAGTCACATTTATACAGTAATCAGTGCATATTTATAGCACTGTTCGCTGTATAAATGTGAATGGTCCCAAATTAGTGTCAAAAGTGTCCGATGTGTCCGCCATAATGTCGCAGTCACAAAAAAAATCACTGATCGCCGCCATTACTAATAAAAAAAAAATATATATAAAAATGCCATAAAACTATCCCCCTATTTTGTAAACGCTATAACTTTTGCGCAAACCAATCAATAAACGCTGATTGCGATTTTTTTTACCAAAAATATGTAGAAGAATACGTATCGGCCTAAACTGAGGAGAATAATATAAAAAAAAAAATTGGGATATTTATTATAGCAAAAATCAAAAAATATTGCTTTTTTTTTCAAAATTGTCGCTCTATTTTTGTTTATAGCGCAAAAAATAAAAACCGCCGAGGTGATCAAATACCACCAAAAGAAAGCTCTATTTGTGCGAAAAAAAGGACGTCAATTTTGTTTGGGAGCCACGTCGCACGACCGCGCAATTGTCATTCAAAGCGTGACAGTGCTGAAAGCTGAAATTTCGCCTGGGCAGGAAGGGGGTATATGTGCCCAGTAAGGAAGGGGTTAAAACAAGAACAGTAAACCTCCAAAGGATCCACACATAAAATAAAACAAAGGGCCCTACTGTTAATACCGGAAGTCCATAAATGATATATTAGGTAAGATATTAATATGTTTGTAGAGTCTGTATACCTCCAGTTGTCAGATCAACGTTTCGCCAAGACAAGGCTTCCTCGGGACCCAATATAGCAGTAGAGCAACAATTAATATGGTGGATCAGGGAACTATCAAAAAACATAGCCTGGGGGCGGGCATTGAAGCACCAGGGCTGACCACTGGAAAACAAAACGCCGCCAGAGGCAGCATGGAGATGCAGAAATTGCATCCGCAAACCACGCTGCCTGCCAGGTCATGGATACAGTGGATGGACAGACACACAGTGTGTACGCTGACTTTGGATCCTTGTACTTGAGGGTGCACTATATTCCATCAGCTGTGGGTCTTTTGCTCTTGGATTACATTATAGTCTGGGAAGGGATGACCTCAATGTACAACAGTCTACTCGTGGCCCAACAGTACCTTTCAATTCTTTGATCTATTAACTTATTTATTGCATCTCCTTGCTGCCCCTGGCAGCATTTTGTTTTCCATTGGTTGGCCCTGGTGCCCCTATGCCTGCCCCCAGGCTATTCTATTTGAGCGCTTCCTGATCCACCATATTGATTGTTGCTCTACTGCTATATGGGGTCCCGAGGATGCCTTGTATTGATGAAGCCTTGACCTGACAACCAGAAGTATACAGACTCTACAAACGTCATCATTCCTTATCTAATATATCATGTAATGACTTATCTTCCGGTATCAACGGTAGAGCCCTTTGTTATATTTATATGTGGATCCTTTGGAGGTCTTCCGTTCTTGTTTTAATCTCTATTTTAATATGCACTAATAAACATACTGTGTTTTTATATATATTTTGTGTGGTCCCCCATATTGTGCCTATAAAGTCCAGTTCCTCTGTAGGCGGGGTCTAATACTAGTCAGTCCGCATTTTTTCCATAATAATACTCATGTTTTTTTGAATGGCGTGTTCAATAATCTTATATAGGTATAATGGTCAAGTGTTCACAAACTTTCTGCCCATATAATATACTGTATCTGCCAATCATTGGGTGAGCTGCTGGAGCAAAGGGACCCAATATGAAGTGAGCTAAGGATGACAGCGGGACCCAATGTGAGGTGAGCAAGCGTTTGTTAAGACCCTCTGATGTCAGTAAATCATATCATTATTATTTAATACAGAGCCCTCAATGACCTGCTAATAACAGCCTGGTTTCCATAGCTTATGGTAAATGTTTGTAGATCCCAACCAATATCTGCTGTAATGCAGAAAAGCTTTATTCTATGTTTAGCAAAGCAAATTGACAGTTGCTGAATAGCAGAACTGTTGCTATTGCTAAGTAAATTAAAAAAATAAAGTTCACATATTAGCCAAAAATGCTTTTCCCACTAAAAGAACAAGCCAAGTATAAAACAGATAGGTATTTACTGCCAGTGGCAGATCAGACTGAATTATTGTTAAACACCTCCTGCAACTATGCACAGTTTGGAAAATTATATATTCAGCATTTTTAAACATCTTCACACTTCAGCTGACTGCTTACTGTTCACTTTTTGTTCTGCCATTATTTGACAAGTCTGAAAACTTTTTTTCTGAAATATTAAGCTGCAGTATTTCAATGATTTTTAATTCTAAATTAGTGATTAGGGATTGCTAATGTTTGCTTTATAATTTCATAATTAGTATCTCTGTCAATTTCGGATGTTTGGGAGCATGTGTGAGGTAGGTTGGTCGGACAGACTTGTTTTGGCTAAACCTTGTGTAGTGTAGGAGCATCTTCTAGGGACATTTGGGCTACTCAGGATTCCCCACACTCTCATTGGAAGGATGGTAATATCATTCTTCCCTAGGAACTGCAGACAAACCCTGGGTGTAAGGTAAGTATATTAACTGTTTTACCCTTTTTTTTTTTTAAACTTAGTTTAGTGTCTTGGCATGAGGGACCCTTCACTTTTAGTTCTTCCAGGGAGGCTTCTAAGATGTTTCTACACATGGTCATTTGCTAGCAGTTTTTGTTACAAACCTCCTGATATGAGATTACCTTAAAACTTGGCAGCGCTTATTAGCAATAAATTCCAAGAGATTCTGTCAACGGGGTTAAGAGGGCAATCTAGGAACAAAGTGTGAGGTTCCTGCACATGCCTGCAGCAATTTCCCTTCCTCTCATGCCCAAATGCTGGGTTTCATAGGCAAAGTTCCTTTAAGGTAACATCAGAGATTACCGCCCAGCCCCACTACGACAAGTTCCTTATTGCCTCATCACTATGATGAGCAGCCCCACTGGCAGATAAGAACACACAGGAGGCAGAAAGATGCAGACACATCACGTGACCCCCCTGATGAAGTCACGTGATGTGACGATACGCGTCGGGATTGGAGCATTAGGTATCATTCACCACTGATGAAAGGATACGAGCTCGGCGCTCGTGGTTTGCTGTTTTTTCGATACAACATTTATGTGAGTTTTTTTTTTTTATTGTTATTGCTCAAATAAACCAGTTTTATTATATGGGATCACGCTATGGGCACCTTTCTTTCCTCATCCTAATCTTACACATCGAGCCTATCCAAGGGACTCTGGCCTTAAGACAGCGTCAGGACCATACACAGAGGCTTACGAACTCGGCGTTCGTGGATTGATGCCCATGTTTTAAATCTAAAAAGTGAGTGCATCACGGTTGGGTCTGCTGTTATCCACCCCCATCCCTCTGTATCTGACGGAATTATACCATGAGTGTTTTTTTGTCTCTCTCATGCTTCATCTGCTACTGAGATTTGGAAAGGATCAAGAGTAGGATAACTAGGAGGGAATTACTACACCTGGCACCTGGGACTGATTCATGCTGTATACCTTACAGCAGTAAGGTGAGCGGCTTGCGGATACACTGGTGTCACCACTGAAGATTTATGCTTTCTAAGCACTTAGAAGGCTTTACCAATAGTTTCTGGTGATGGGATCCATTTTATATATTTGACACAGACTATTGTTGGATTTTTGTCACACATTGTTTTATGACACAGACTTTTCTACTAGATCAATGCAATTTAATTGTTTTATTATTTTCACTCACGGACTTTTGTTGGATTTCAGTCACACTATTTATTCTTATACAGATTTTTCTATTGGATCATTTTTTCTACACCCAATATTTTGTATTTACCACATTTATTGATGTAGTTCATGTTTGTTTTTTATTGTTTGTTTTTTTATTTATATTCACTTGTATATCACTAATTCCCTTAGCACACTCTCTTTTTTATACACAGCGCAAATACCACCATTTACTTTAGCATTATTTTTATTATTACATTGTAATATATAATGAAAATTTCAACACATAATAATGCAGAATCAGTGGGAGCCCTGAGCTTGTTTTCCTGCAACTAGACAGTAGGGATGAGCTTGGTGTTCGAGTCGAACATAGGTTCGACTCAAACATCGTCTGTTCGCGCGTTCGGCGAACAACGAACGATTTGGGCCGTTCGCGCCAAATTCGAGTGACGCGAACGGCCCACAATACATTGCGCCATCGCAGTGTAATCCCGGCGCTGTGATTGGCCAAGCATGCACTGTGACCCTGCATGCTTGGCCAATCACAGCGCCGGCAGCGAGGAGAGCAATGATTGGCCACAGGCAGGATGCTTGTGGGCAATTATAGCTGAGGGGGTTTAGTACACGCCCCACACTATAAAAGGCCGCCAGCGCGGCGGCCTCGTGTAGTGTGTTCCGGAGCAGGGAAAGTGAAGGATAGGCAGGGACAGTGTCAAATCCATTCTTTGCTAAACCTTGTGTGTAGGGACAGAGAAGGATAGGCAGGGAGAGTGTCAGTGTCATATTCTTTGCTAAACCTGGTGTGTAGGGAGAGAGAAGGATAGGCAGGGAGAGTGTCAGTGTCATATACTTTGATAAACCTTGTGTGCAGGGAGAGAGAAGGATAGGCAGGGGACAGTGTCAGTGTCATATTCTTTGCTAAACCTTGGGTGCAGGGAGAGAGAAGGATAGGCAGGGAGAGTGTCAGTGTCATATACTTTGATAAACCTTGTATGCAGGGAGAGAGAAGGATAGGCAGGGGACAGTGTCAGTGTCATTGTTGCTAAGCCTCCTGCACATTATACACCTGAAGTTATCCCGTATTGCTGCTTTTTCCTGGTGTGTTACACCAACAGGATTTTGCGGCACTTACAACGGGCGGAGTGTGCCTCCTGACCATATTACACCTGAACTTAGCCTGTATTGCTGCTTTTTCCTGGTGTGTTACACCAACAGGATTTTGCAGCACTTACAGCGGGCGGAGTGTGCCTCCTGACCATATTACACCTGAACTTAGCCTGTATTGCTGCTTTTTCCTGGTGTGTTACACCAACAGGATTTTGCGGCACTTACAGCGGGCGGAGTGTGCCTTCTGACCATTTTACACCTGAACTTAGCCTGTATTGCTGCTTTTTCCTGGTGTGTTACACCAACAGGATTTTGCAGCACTTACAGCGGGCGGAGTGTGCCTCCTGACCATATTACACCTGAACTTAGCCTGTATTGCTGCTTTTTCCTGGTGTGTTATACCAACAGGATTTTGCGGCACTTACAGCAGGCGGAGTGTGCCTCCTGACCATATTACACCTGAACTTAGCCTGTATTGCTGCTTTTTCCTGGTGTGTTACACCAACAGGATTTTGCGGCACTTACAGCGGGCGGAGTGTGCCTCCTGACCATATTACACCTGAAGTTAGCCTGTATTGCTGCTTTTTCCTGGTGTGTTACACCAACAGGCATTTGCAGCACCTACAGCAGGCGTAGTGTGATTCCTGCAAAATATACTCCTGAAGCTAGGCCTTATTGCTGGTTTTCCCATTTCCCTGCAGGCCATTAGAATGTCTGGAAGGCAAACAAGGAGAGGCAGACAGTCAGGAGCCAATAAAAGAGGGCAAGCAGGCTCTGTGTCTAGAGACAACAGTGCTGGTCGTGGACGCGGTGCATCGCCATCAGCACGTGGCCATGGGACACGCTTGTCCTTCTTTTCGGCAGCTGGACGTGTTGTGCCGCATCATGCCGAAGATTTGGTAGAGTGGATGACCAAGCCCTCCTCATCCTCCTCATCCTCTCTCACCCAGGCTCAGGGTACTGGCAAAGCAGCTGCCAAAGCGTCCTCTTCCCTGGTATCAATGTCATCATCAGTCACTCTTTCCCTAGACCACCCATGTCCTCATGAGGAGTCCCCCGAACTGTTTGAGCACAGTGCTGGGTACATGCTCCAGGAGGATGCCCAGCGTTTCGAAGGGTCTGATGATGATACCCAGCTAGAGGAAGGCAGTAGCGTGAGAGCAGAGAGAGGGGATGCTCAAGAAGGACACCAATCTGGCAGTCATGTTCCAGCAGCTGCAGCATACTGCCAGATTGGCTCCAGTGATGAGGAGGGAGGGGATGATGAGGTCACTGACTCCACGTGGGTGCCTAATAGGAGAGAGGAGGAAGGAGGAGGAGGAGGATGAGGAGGAGGCACATCTCCAACGAGGCAGGATGCCCTCGGGGGGCCAGCGTACGGGCAGCACACTGACGGAATCACACCGCAGAGCTCCGCCTGTGCAGGGCGCTGCCTCTGCCCGTTATTCAAAAAGTTATTTGGTGTGGGCCTTTTTTGAGGCTAGTGCATCAGATCGCACAGCTGCTGTTTGCAACATATGTATCAAGCGTATATCGCGTGGCCAAAACATCACCCGCTTGGGCACCACATGCTTGACCAGACATATGTTGACCTGCCATACAGCTCGTTGGCAAGCCTACCTTAAAGACCCACACCAAAGAACAAAGCGGACCTCTTCTTGCACCGCATCAGCTGGGATCTCCAACCCCACTATACCTTCAGTCCTCTCTGAAACCTGCTCTGAGAGGAATGAAGGTGTAGAATTAGGTGTGTCACAGCCAAGTACTTGCGGGCACTCTGCTAGCAGTACACTGACGTCCGATTCTAGCAGCCAAATTTCCCTGCCCCAGCTGCTGGACCGTCGAAAGAAGTTCACTCCCCGTCATCCACATGCCCAGCGGTTGAATGCTAGCTTGGCTAAATTGCTAGCGCTTCAACTGCTGCCTTTTCAGTTGGTAGACTCGGCCCCCTTCCGTGAGTTTGTGCAATGTGCGGTTCCTCAGTGACAGGTTCCCAAACGCCACTTTTTCTCACGGAAGGCGATTCCGGCTCTCTACCGGCATATGGAAGGCAATGTCTTGGCCTCGCTGGACAGGACGGTCAGCGGTAAGGTGCATATTACCGCTGACTCATGGTCCAGCAGGCATGGACAGGGACGTTACCTTTCTTTCATGGCCCATTGGGTCACTCTTTTGGCAGCTGGGAAGGATGCAGGACAAGGTGCAGTAGTGTTGGAGGTTGTTCCACTGCCACGCCTCCAAAATGCTACTACTGGTTGTGACACACCTCTCTCCTCCACCCCCTCCTCTTCTTCTTCCTCCGTGGCCTCTTCCTGTGCTTTGTCCTCGGAACGGCAAAAAGATGCCATGCCGTGCTTGTGCTGGTGTGTTTGGGGGACAGGAGCCACACTGGGGCAGAGGTTCTGTCTGCTCTGCAGGGGCAGGCCAAGAGGTGGTTGACGCCACGCCAGCTTAAGCCAGGAATGGTAGTTTGCGACAATGGCACCAGCCTCCTCTCCGCTCTCCGACAGGGACAACTGACCCATGTGCCCTGTGTGGCTCACGTCCTTAACCTGGTGGTGCAGCGGTTCTTGGGCAGGTACCCGGGCTTACAGGATGTCCTGAGGCAGGCCAGGAAAGTCTGTGTGCATTTCCGCAGATCTTATAATGCCAGTGGCAAGGTCAGACTTGGACACCTTCCCCACCGAAAATCCTCTGGCTTACTGGGTCTTGAGGATGGATCACTGGCCAGAGCTTGCACAGTATGCAATTGAGCTACTGGCCTGTCCTGCATCCAGCGTTCTTTCAGAACGCACATTCAGTGCTGCTGGAGGATTTGTCACGGATCACAGGGTGCGCCTGTCCACCGACTCTGTTGATCGACTGACCTTCATAAAGATGAACCAGTCTTGGATCACCACCAGCTACCAAGCACCTGAAGCTGATATAACAGACTAATTTATTTTCAAATGTCACATCCCTTCAAGACTGATGCTGATGCTGAGAGACTGTCCTGTTATGTTGACTGACTATCCTCCTCCTCCTCAATGATCCAATTGATGATGATAGCTTGGAAGAACATTTTTGTTTCTGGGTGCCGCCACCAGTGGCTAAGGCCCAATTTTTCAGCCCCTGTTTAACAGGGGCGTGTTATTAAAATTTTTGATCCAATGCTTTGCAGCAGGGCTCATTCCTGCACTCCAACTAGAGTATCTAGGAGAGGTTGCAGTGTTGTGGCACCAGCACCAGTGGCTAAGGCCCAATTTTTCAGCCCCTGTTTAACAGGGGCGTGTAATTACAATTTTTGATGCAATACTTTGCAACAGGGCTCATTGCTGTGCTCCAAGTACAGTATCTGTGAGGGGTTGCAGTGTTGTGGCACCAGTGCCTAAGGCCCAATTTACAATTGATCTAATAATTCACAGCAGGGCCCATTCCTGCGCCCACCAAGACTAACTGTGAGGCCTTACAGTGTTGTGTCATCACCACCACCACCACCACCACCAAAGGCCCAATTTTTCAGCCCCTGTTCAACAGGGGCATGCAATTACAATTCTTGATCTAATAATTCACAGCAGGGCCCATTCATGCGCCCACCAAGAGTAACTGTGAGGGCTCACAGTGTTGTGGCAACACCAACATGTAAGGGGCAAATTTCAGCTGAGTATTTACGGCAGGCCCCTACTTTCAAACATCCAACTTACAAATGACTCCTCCTTGCAAACGGAAGGATACAACAGGAAGTGAGAGGAAATCTACCCCTAGGAAGGCAAATTCTCTCCTGTAAGAGTTAATATGGGAAAAAAAAGTGTCTCCTCTCCACTGATGCTTTATCACCAATTCTTGTTTCAATAAAAACCCCAAATTTTCAAAACACATTTGTCACTAGGACGGAAAGTGAGGTGAACTGTTCTGAACAGGTGCACACTGCACAGACAGCAAAACAAATGTTACAGGGGTGATAACCCTTCCCTATGTTTTCCAAAAAGCTTAAAAATAGATTTTTTGGCTGGAGCTACACTTAAACAATGTACCTGTTCAAAATTACAAACAGATTCTACATAAGAACAAACCTACAGTCGCTGTCTTGTATGCACCGCCTGTATACGGCTGTTCAGAGTATATAGGGCCTTTTTTATTTTGTGTGCGGGGTTCCCCTTAATATCCATACAAGACCCAAAGGAGCTGGTAATGGGCTGGGGTAGGGGGGGGGGGGGCTGTGATGGGGTAGCTATGCCATTTTTCTTAAAGATTTTCATCCATATTACCGGGACCAGACATTACATTAAAGCCGCAAGCAGTTTTAAATGGCTTTTTTTCCTTTAGAAATGTAATTTTGTGCAGGGACAGTTCTAAACACGGGAAACACGTGGCACTTCACAGGCATACTTTAGACCAGGGATATGCAATTAGCGGACCTCCAGCTGTTGCCAAACTACAAGTCCCATGAGGCATAGCAAGACTCTGACAGCCACAAGCATGACACACAGAGGCAAACGCATGATAGAACTTGTAGTTTGGCAACAGCTGGAGGTCCGCTAATTGCATATCCCTGCTTTAGACACTCCCCAGGTACGATATTTAAAGGAATATTTGACTTTTTTTTTCACTTTATTCATCATTAAAATGACTGCTCCCGAAAAACTGCCGTTTTTAAAACTTTTTTTTGGATTGATACATGTCCCCTGGTCCAGAACCCAGGTTCCCAAACCCTTTTTAGGACAATAACATGCATATTAGTCGTTATAAATAGCACTTTAGATTTCGAACGTTCACATCCATTGTATTTAATAGGGTTCTAAAGTTCGTGCAAACTTTCGGTCCGTTCGCGGGTTCTGGTGCGAACCGAACCCGGGGGTGTTCGACTCATCACTACTAGACAGTGATATGGTGCCTGCCACCAGATGCGTCTTGTCACTTCTCACTGTACACTTCAAACAATAATGATTACAAAAATCATTGAATCATTATTGTTTGAAGGTGTGGTGATAAACACTTTGTAGTGGTAGTAGCTCCTTAGACACTATTGTTTTGGTGTTGGTTCAGCAGTACTTTTTGTTTTTGCGTAAAATTGTGTGCAGTAGCACTGGGACTTTTCAGATATAGGTTTTTATTTTTCTATGTCTCTGTAGCCTGAGACCAAATGCAGAATGTCACTTGCCATTGTAGCCTGCCACCAGATGCAGCTTGTCCCTTGCACTGTAGCCTGCCACCATATGCAGTGTAAAGAACAAAAGTAGGATTTTTAAAACTTCTTACCTGTAAAATCCTTTTCTTGGAGTACATCACGGGACACAGAGCAGCATAGTCATTACTATGTGGGTTATATAGAATTACCTTCAGGTGCTGGCACTGGCAACTTCCAAAACAGGAAGTACCCTCCCCTATATAAGCCCCTCCCATCCGGGAGTACCTCAGTTTTGTAGCAAAGCAATACGTATCCCCAAAAGAGGGGTGGGAGCTCTGTGTCCCGTGATGTACTCCAAGAAAAGGATTTTACAGGTAAGCTGTTTTAAAAATCCTACTTTCTTGTTCATACATCACGGGACACAGAGCAGCATAGTCATTACTATGTGGGACGTCCCAAAGCAATGCCACATGAGGGGGGGGATACACCATACATAAGCTGGGCGCCATCAGGCATGAGGATCTTTTGCGGCCTGCAACACACTGCGCCCAAAGGCGACATCCTCCTGACTTCTAACGTCCACCTGGTAGAACCTAGTAAACGTGTGTACTGAAGACCATGTTGCGGCCTTACAAATTTGCGCCAGGGAGGCCTGGTGATGCACTGCCCATGAAGTTCCAACTGCTCTCGTGGAGTGCGCCCTAACTTTGAACGGAGGCGGTCTACTTCTCAAGCCATAGGCTTGTATTATGACCTGTCGAATCCACTTGGCTAAAGTAGATTTTGATGCTGCCTGACCCTTTCTGGGGCCTTCCGGCAGAACAAATAAAGAATCCGTTCTACGAATCTGAGCAGTGGCTTTTAGATAAGCTTTAACTGCTCTTACTACATCCAAAGAATGCAATAACTTTTCCTCTACCGAGCTTGGTTTGGGGAAAAAAGAAGGAAGAACCACATCCTGGTTCAAGTGAAACCTCGATACCACCTTAGGAAGAAAGGCTGGGTGAGGACGTAATACTACTCTGTCCTTATGGATAACCAGATATGGCTCTTTACAGGACATGGCGGCTAATTCCGACACTCTTCTAGCCGAGCATATGGCTACTAAAAATATCAATTTCCTGGTGAGTAGAACCAAGGAAATGTGCCGCAAAGGTTCAAATGGCTGCTTCTGCAGAACCGACAGAACCAAATTTAGATCCCATGGGCATATGGGAGCCTTAATCGGTGGAATAATACGAGTCACACCTTGCATAAAGGATTTGACAAGTGAATGCATAGCCAGGGGCCTTTGAAATAGTATTGACAAGGCCGAAACCTGGCCCTTGATAGTACTTAAGGCAAACTTCCTGTCTACAGCCCACTGCAGGAAGTCCAGAATTCTGCCTATAACGTACTTACGTGGATGCCATTTTCTGGCCTCGCACCAAGTGATGTACGCCTTCCAAACTCTATAGTAGATCTGCCTGGATACAGGCTTCCTGGCATTGATTATAGTTGATACCACAGAGTTAGAGAGACCTCTCTTCTTTAGGATGTGGGATTCAATAGCCAGGCCGTTAAACTTAGAGTTAGTAAGGAAGGGTGGTATATCGGTCCTTGCGAAAGCAGGTCCGGACGACGTGGAAGGGTCCAAGGACTCCCCACAGACATTTTGATGATCTCCGCGTACCAGGCCCTTCGGGGCCACGCTGGAGCCACCAGGATCACCGGCTTTTTCTCCAACCTGACTCTGCGAAGGAGTCGAGGCAACAATTGTAGCGGAGGGAATGCATATATCAGTCTGAACTGATCCCAAGGGAACACCAGAGCATCCGAGCCGCAAGCGAGGGGATCCCTTGTCCGGGAGACAAATCTGTCCACCTCTGCGTTGAATCTGGATGCTAGCAGATCTACATCCGGTGTTCCCCACCGCTGACATATTGCTCGGAAGACCTCGGGATGAAGGGACCATTCCCCTGGGCATAACTGTTGGCGACTCAGAAAGTCCGCCTTCCAATTCTCCACCCCTGGAATGAAGACAGCTGATATACATGGGACATGCTTTTCTGCCCATTCCAGGATGTGACTTACTTCCCTCTGGGCTGCACGACTCCTGGTGCCTCCCTGATGATTGATATATGCCACTGCTGTGGCATTGTCTGATTGAATTCTGACAGGGGACCCTTGGAGTCTGGATGTCCAGGCTACTAGGGCGTACCGGGCTGCTTGTATCTCTAAGAGATTGATGGGCAGGGTTTTTACTACATTTGACCATCTGCCCTGGAGAGACCATTGCTCCAGTACTGCCCCCCAGCCTATAAGGCTGGCATCTGTAGTGACCACCTTCCAAGATATCGGGCTGAAGGGTTTTCCCTTCTGGAGATTCTGGGGGATCAACCACCAGCAGAGACTCTTCCGAACGGAAGGGGACAAAGCCATCGGGAAGTCTAGAGCCTGAACTTTTCCGTTCCAGGCTGACAATATGGCCCTTTGTAAATTCCTTGAGTGGAATTGGGCGTATGGCACAGCTTCGAATGATGCTACCATCTTTCCTAGCAGCCTCATGCACAGGCGTATGGACGGCTGTCTTTTTGCACAAAGCAGACGGACCAAGGCCCTCAAAGAGGATACCTTGTCTAGAGGTAAGAAAATCTTCCTCTGGTCTGAATCCAGCCGTAGCCCTAGATATACCAGGTTTTTCACTGGCTGTAGGGCTGACTTGTCCAGGTTGATGACCCAACCGTGAGACTCTAGATACTTGATTATATCGACAATTACCACTTCTAGCTTGGCAACTGAGTGGTCCATCGACAACAGGTCGTCTAGGTATGCCATTATCGTTACACCCCGTGTTCTTAGATCGGCCAACAGTGGGGCCAGAATTTTTGTGAACACTCGTGGTGCTGTGGCCAGACCGAATGGTAAGGCTCTGAACTGAAAATGGCGCCCTTCTACTGCAAAGCGTAGGAATTTTTGATGACCTGGAAAGATGGGAACATGCAAGTAAGCATCTTTGATGTCGATCGAGGCTAACCATTCCTCCCCTTGTAGGGCAGCGGTGACCGATCGGATCGACTCCATCCGGAAAGACCGGACGTTTAGAAATTTGTTTAGACTCTTTAGGTCCAATATGGGTCTTATGTCCCCGTTTGGCTTCGGGACTGTGAAAAGGTTTGAGTAGAAACCCAACCCCCACTCTTCCATAGGAACCTCCATAATTACTCCTTGGAGCAATAGTTGTTCTAACGCCAATAGGAGAGACCCTCTTTTCAGAGGGTCTCTTGGCATGCCTGACCACATAAAATGGGACGGAGGAGACTCTTTTAACTCCAACTTGTATCCCAGAGTTACTGCGGAGAGCACCCATCTGTCTTTGATCGTCTCCCGCCAGGTCTCTGCGAACAACTGAAGTCTTCCCCCCACCCGTTTGAGTGGGGGCAGCCCTTCATAGGCTTGACTTGGAGGCTGGTTTAGTACCTCTTCGGATCCAGGGCTTTTTATTACCCTGTGGCTGTCCCTGATTTTTACCTCCTGAGTTTGACCGAGGAGGCCGTCGGAACTGCTTAGTAGCAGACGTCGCAGGGATAGGAGAGGTAGACCTCTTAAAAGATGGACCCCTAGACCTCTTTTTACTCGGTAAGAGAGTACTTTTACCACTGGAAATCTTCTGGATATACTTATCCAGGTCTTCGCCAAAAAGGCGTTCCCCATGAAATGGGAAGCTAACTAAGAGCTTCTTACAGGGAGCTTCAGCAGACCAGTTCTTGAGCCACAGAAGCCTACGCATATGTACCAAAGACAGCATGAGGCGGGAGGCCTGATGGATAGAATCCTTGATGGCATCAACCGCAAAGCATAATGCTCTAGGCAGATCAGCCAGAGCCTGGGCCTGCTGGTCTGGCAAATCCCTCAGGACCATTTTCATTTGATCCTTTAAAGCTTGGCAGACCCCAATAGCTGCCACTGCTGGCTGTGTAACAGCCCCTGCTGTGGAAAAAGCAGATTTTAATAAAGATTCCAATTTTTTATCCACTGGATCTTTGAACATTTGAACATTATCTA
The DNA here is from genome assembly GCA_029206835.1 of Rana muscosa. Classification (NCBI taxonomy): domain Eukaryota; kingdom Metazoa; phylum Chordata; class Amphibia; order Anura; family Ranidae; genus Rana; species Rana muscosa. The sequence goes on from CM055117.1 coordinate 980,180,941, forward strand.
CTGGACATGTCAGTGATTTGTTCACAGAAGAGATGGCTGCATCCACCGTAGGAACATTCCATCTCTGGGTGAACTTTTCCTCCATGGGATAGATCACCGGAAACCTTTTAGGCGGAACAAATAGTTTATCAGGATGTTCCCAGTCCTGGTATATAAGTCCTTCCAATAATGGATGTATTGTAAAGGAGCAATTAACCTGGGGAGCTTTTAGCGACCCCAATGAGGAGACAGCAGTAGTTGATGGTTCAACAAGAGGCATTTTAAATGCAGATCGAACCATGTCAGTTAGGGTCTGGACCCACAATCTTTCAGTCTGTGATGCTGAAAATGGTTCATCTACTGTCGATTCCTCAAAAACAGAGCAAACCTCCTCCTGATCCCCTTCAGGTAGGTCGGTCCCTTCCTGGGACTGTTGCTCTGCCAACAGGCACTCTAATGGAGGTGATGGAGATCTGGCGCGCTTTCTTTCCTGTAGAGAAGAAGCGCCAGAGAACCTGTACACAAGCCCAGATGAATACATGTTAACCTTGGCCAACACCTTAGACACTGGCAAAAAACTGAGGTACTCCCGGATGGGAGGGGCTTATATAGGGGAGGGTACTTCCTGTTTTGGAAGTTGCCAGTGCCAGCACCTGAAGGTAATTCTATATAACCCACATAGTAATGACTATGCTGCTCTGTGTCCCGTGATGTATGAACAAGAAAAGAGGATGTTTGGACAGCCGCACTCCAAAGGAATTTCCTTAAATTGCTTTTATTGGTAAAATTTGATAAAAAGCACTACAAGCTACAGCAAGAAAAATGGGACACACAGTGACGCGTTTCGCACTAGAACTTAGTGCTTAGTCATAACTAACACTCATAAAAATGCATTTGAAATAAATACTTTAACATAGTGATCACATGGTCAAAAAAGCACAAATGGTAATCTGCAGCCAATTAGGTGAATTGGTGATTAGGATTACACGTGTGCATAATAAAAGAAGTAACACACTGTTGTAAATAATTAGAATAAAGTAATTGGGACAATGGAGCGTTTATATAATCTATGAAGTTTATGTATTAAACCCTATTTATATAAAAGGTGTTCATAAAAAACTGTAAATATGTATATAAACCTTCCAATTATATGTGCAGGTAAAATAAATGATCATGTGAATAAAAGATTGTCAAAAGAAACGAAAAAAAAAAAAAAAAAATATGTTGATGTGTGTAAGTATACAGGTACATCTGAGTGTAAAACGCTGTTACGTGAAATATGTAAAACAAGTACATGTATATAAACCATAAAGTGTATATGGACATCTAACAAGAAAAAAAAGGGAAATTTTCTTTTTGACATTAATTGTATATAAAAATAGAAGTAAACTTGATAATAAAATCAGTTAATGGTGATAATGCATGGAGAAATGCAGAGATATCCAATGAAATAATTACTGTATTTATTGGCGTATAACACTCACTTTTTTACCCTGAAAATAGAGGGTAAACTGTGCCTGTGTGTTATACGCAGGGGGCTGTGTAAATTTTTTTTCCTGAAACTTCCCTTTTAAAGTTAGGGTGCGTGTTGTACGCCTGTGCGTGTTATACGCTGATAAATAATTACATGTATGCATGTGGACGTGCATATGTGAAACAAAAAGTAAAAAAGAAAGAGGAAAAAATGTGAAATGTGTTATCATGTGTGTAGCGGCCTCACCCCTCTCCCTTGCTTTATCGGTTATATGGCTGTTGTCTAGGGGTACCTGGGAGAGAGAGATGATACACACCACGGCCCATGTCATCCGTAACCAAGAGGTGAAGGCCAAAAGATTGGGCTTTTGTGTAGGTGTCCTAGAGTCAAGTCCAGTCCTTCGTCCCTGACTCCTTTGCTTTAGTAACTCAAGTTCCACACAGTGAATAGGTACAACTCAGTTTTATTCTTCTTGCCAAGCAATAAAACAATCTTTCTCCTTTGGAAAATGGGGGGACAGATCGAGGCACAATCCTTGCCCTTCTTGCTGCTGCCCACTGTGCTGTCACCAGTGGTGAATTGTCACTGCCACTGACTAGGTAATATAGAACGTGAATTACCTTTGCTCATTTTGCCCCTGTCAGAGGAAGAAATCCGTCCAAGGGAGAAGTGGAGGCCTCTCCGTCACCAGCGATGCTGCGCCGGACTCTTCGGAGAAGTTACTGCGCACCAGTCCTCACGAACTCAGACACGGGCACCCAAGGAGTTAGGGCCCCCTTGGATTCCTCCACCCTCACGGAACTCAGTCGAAGGTACTGAGCCCCAGGCATCTGCCATAGTACCTCACCCCAGGCTAAAGGTGCCTGAGATGGACTCCATCTCCGTTCCAGATAGGCCAAGGGTGCCTAGGCCTGGAACACCAGAACGCCAGCACTCAAGCTGAAGGTGCCTGGGTGCGGCTGCGTCTTCCAACTCTCTCCCTAAAATCAGGGCGTCCGCCCCTTTTATGACCTCTCCCTTTGCGTCACAGCGGGTTCCCCGCCCCGCTGTACCAGCTCCAGGGGAGGACAAAAAGGCACAGTTTGCGGTGTGAGTTCAGCTCCGGCCCAAGGCAACAACGCCACCTGTAGGCCCCAAGGAACTCCACACCCCCGGAGTCCTCACATAAATTCAAACACCCGCTACACTCTCCCCCTGGTGATTTGACACTGGTCCCCAGTGTCTGGTACAAACTCATACCCCACAAGGGTGGTGACATAAGTTCAGCCCAGAAACCAAACTACCCATGTTAGACCTGATTTGTGCCAAGACCTGAATGGGAAAGGGAAAACTTAAAACAATACAACCATAAAACTGTTCAATAAAACACTTTAAATATTTCACACATTTACATTCTTCCCTCCCTCTGGCTATCTAAGGACCACCCATTCTCAGTAGTCTTGACAGACGAGTCTCCTGCAGAGGGAAAGAAAAGACACATACATCCTACCAACATGTGTGTTTGCTTGGAATGAATAGGTCTATCCTAGAAGAAACCCATTCACTCCAATAAGTGCTGCATAATGTAAAAAAAAAAACAATCGTTGCACAACACTGCCACCTGGTGACAGTGCCGCGGTCAAGACACTCATCACTTCCAGAAGAACTTTCCTCTTGATCACTTTCTCTGTGACCCTACACTATCTAAAACCCAAAGTCACTGATTTCTTTTGAGCGCCAGGAGAAGGAGGGAGAACAAACAAAAACAGCTCCCATATCTCCAACGAGTAGAACTGCCAAAATACAAAAAAAACTAGGGCACAGTCCCTGTGTTCAAAAAAAGGCACTCTGGAAAGTTCAGCCAGGAATAAAGAAGAAAAGCACACGGGAGTCTTTTTTTCTCCCTTACAGGTAAAACCTTGGATGAGGCAATGATACAGGCTTCAGACGATCATCAAAAGCCTCCACATGGTACTCAACACTCTTTCCTTCCTTGCGGCAGATCACCACTTTGTCCGCATGAATGTGTCTTCCCAGCATCCATTTAGCTTTACAGTCCTGAAACTTCTTGGTGACCGTTGGTGAACAGGAAAGGTACCGCCGTGCTTGCTGTACTTTCAGTTTGTCCCATACAAAGATATCATACCATCTTTGCCAAAAGACCTCCACCTCATAGAGCAGTTCCCGAGGTAGATACGGGTATTCCCACCCATATTCCTGAGCAACCTTCTGGCCAAAGAGACGCTGCAGCCTTGACAAAGGTGGCATTGTAGAGTAGCTCGGTCTCCTTCTCCAGGTGGAACAATCGCTTCTGGGTGGCGAGGTGCGTTTACCACCTCGGTAGACCTGGGCCTAGGAGCCCGCAATGATTGACGTTGCACTCCCGCAACAGGAACAGGTGAAATGGATGTTGAATCCAGAAGGGGAACTTCAGACAAAGGACCAGCTTCTTCCCTTGGTGCCGAGGCCTCTACCCGAGGTGTACTATCTCCAGTAGACATGGGCAAAACCCTTGTAACACGGGCCGAGGGTAGCTTCATTCTGTCCCATCCCTTCTGTTGGAAGATTTCGTCTATCTCCTCATCATTGCCATTGTCAGACAATGAATCCAGGTCAGAGGTGTCGTAGCACTCAGCGGGCAGATAATTCCCAGTCACGGAACTATCCCCCTTGACGGCCTCTACCGACTGTGGGCTACCGCCACTTTCTACCACACAGACAGTCCCAACCACTGGCTCACCTGGACCCTTAAACGAGCAGGGATGTCCAGGACGTTGTCTACCGAATCCATCCAGGTCAGTCAAGCAGTGGGTGAAGCTCCTCCACGACCACACGAGGCCATCACTAGGCGACTTTTCTCTTCGGCGGCCGGAGCAGGGAGCTGCTGGTGACCGAGGCAGCATCCTCGGATTTTTCTCTTTTCACTTCCGCTTGGGCAGTCACTTCGCCCCTGATCAGTGCGCACGGGGAACGCACCAGCATCGATCTCTCCCTCCGGAGTGGCAGTCCCTGTGAGGTAGTTGAGGTGGAAAGCGTGAGGCTTTTCTGTGGATGGTTCCACCTCGAAGAGGAATTCTTTGCAGACCTCACAGCGCCCAAACGGCTTCAGCTGGACCACCAGTCCCGAACAGCCGGGACAGATCACACCGAGGGCCTCCATGTCTCTGCAAGTATACAGAGCCAATCGCCCCCGGGGCCTTAGTCTTATCCCCGTATCCATAATCGGAGCAGCCAGAGAAGACATATCCATGAAGGAAGGAACAGAAATCCACGGAGCACTTGAAGCCATCCTCTCTCTTTGCTGCTCCATTGCGCACTGACCCACCTGCGCCGGAATCTCCACGTGCGTACGTCAACATGGCCAGACTCCTCCCACGTTCTGCACTTGTTCGCAGGCTTTTCCCTTGCCCCGCCCACGAACTACACAGTTATGGGTTGCCTCGTGGCACGTTGGCCAATATGGCCGACCTACTCGGAACTCCTCCGGGCAGCAAAGTTCAATTTCAGACACCATACACATATCCCGGATACGATGCCCCCACATGTAGCGGCCTCACCCCTCTCCCTTGCTTTATCGGTTATATAGCTGTTGTCTAGGGGTACCTGGGAGAGAGAGATGATACACACCACGGCCCATGTCATGGGCCGTGGTGTGTATCATCTCTCTCTCCCAGGTACCCCTAGACAACAGCCATATAACCGATAAAGCAAGGGAGAGGGGTGAGGCCGCTACATGTGGGGGCATTGTATCCGGGATATGTGTATGGTGTCTGAAATTGAACTGGGCCTTTGCGTCACAGCGGGTTCCCCGCCCCGCTGTACCAGCTCCAGGGGAGGACAAAAAGGCACAGTTTGCGGTGTGAGTTCAGCTCCGGCCCAAGGCAACAACGCCACCTGTAGGCCCCAAGGAACTCCACACCCCCAGAGTCCTCACATAAATTCAAACACCCGCTACATGTGTATGAGTGATACCTTATAAAAAATGTGTAGTTATATGGTGGTATGGTGTTACATACATAATGAGTGATTGTATTGAATTATGGAAGTATAGAGAGGATGTTGTAATGATCCTTTATCGGGCATGGATATATATGTATATGTGTACAGAGACATATATATGCAGAAACATATGAAGGAGGGTATCGGTCTGATACCCTACATATGGTATGCATGGGTAAATAATGATGCATGTGTGTTAAAAAAGTATAGACACAAATGTATGTGGAAAAATGTGTGTACCCACATGTGTGCACCTATAAGTGAGTCCATATGCATATGTGCGCATTTGAAGCCATGGCTCCAAGTATGTAAAATAACTATGGTAGCGGAGCGAAACTTTAGACACCCTCCCTAATGTAACCAGATCGAGTTGATTCCCTGTTAGCAAATTTATTATTGCCACCCTTAGGAACCAAAGGAATGGGTGCACACCTAATCATGCACACATGTGATCATGTGGTGTATAAAGGCTGCACATAACCATAGACCTCTCACAAGTAACCTCAACATATATGTTAAACAGTCAAAATAATGTGTATATATGCAAATAGCGTGTCCTCATAGAGAGTATTAAGGCATATAAACCATTAGAACCATAAAAATATGTAACTAATCATACATTATACATAAAAACATGATAAAAACATGATAACATCGGAAGACAATATGACTAAAGTAAAGGAGAAAAAGACACAAGACGTTTTAAAATTTGGCATGATCCTTCTGCAGCTTGTCTCAAAACTAACCATGTGTAAATTACTTGTATATGTTATCCTCATATCCTCATACAAGAGGACGTAACTAGAAAAAACATGTATGTGTTATGAATGAACCATAACAATACATATATGCTCACATGGGTGTAGAGATATCGGAAAACCCTTGACACAAGCTCGCTGTGCAAAACATATGCACAGTAATCGGTAGAGAATGACGATATTTATCTGAAAGACTGGGAGTCAAAAAATACAAACAGTAAAGGTGAATTGAATAGATTGAGCTGAATGAATCGAATCATGTTAAATCAAACCAAACTAAATGAAGCCAGGCCAAAGTGGTGTAGGTGCGGTATACATTGGCGGGACTAATCGTAGTAGTGGGAGACGTCCCACTCAAAATTCAACCCCGCCGGTATTCTTGTATAAAGGGAAAATATCCAATAGACCTTGCGCCTACACAACTTCCTAAATCTGTCGCCCCGCCTAACCGGAGTCATGACCCTCTCTATACCTTGGATCGATAGGCATGAGACATCTTTAGAATGTATCGTGTTCCAGTGTTTGGCCACATTCGTGTTGTTTTTTTTATCTATATCGTATAAATGATCGTACAATCGGTCCTTAAGTCTAGGTATCGTACGACCTACATATTGATTGTGGCACAAATCACAGTTTATCACATAGACAATGAACCTTGTATTACAATTGATAAATTGTGAGATTTCAAAACTCATTTGTGTTGGAGTATATAAATTGGCCTGTTTTAATGTGGCGACAATAATTGCAGCACTTGATCCCACATGTAAAGGTCCCTTTAAAGTAAAGCCAATTCGTTCCAGATGGCTTGCTTTGAGATAATCTAGGTGAGAGTGTACCCCCAACGTGGGGGCCCTACGGGAAACAGATTTTATGCCCTTAGAGAGTATTTCTTGGTATGCTACATCGTTGTACAATATAGGGAGATATTTGGTAACGGTATGTTTGATCTTATTGAGTTGAGTTGAGAGGTATCTTAATATAGCGCGGTCTTACCCCAAAGGGTCCCAACGTGCATAGCAGAGTTCCTGGGAAAAGAGGACCCAGGAACCAAGAGCAGCAAGGCTTGCGTGAAAAGCCAAGTCTTCAGTAACCTGCGGAAGACCGGGATAGTAGGAGCCTCCTGGAGCTTGACAGGGAGACTATTCCATAATACAGCACCCTGGTGGGAGAAGGCCCGACCACCACGCCGGATCTTCTTCGGCAACGAGATGTAGAGGAGATCTCTGCCGGTAGATCTGAGTGATCTGGCAAGAGCTTGTTTATGAAAATGAGAGCAGAGATAGCTTGGGGCCAGGCCTTTCATAATCTTAAACATGATACATCCTGCCTTAAATAGGGTACGATAGTGGACCGGCAGTCAATGCAAGGCGCAGAGGACAGGGGTAATATGATCTCTCAACGGGACATTCATGAGTAACCTTGCCACAGCATTTTGAATAAGTTGAAGCTTCTGCACTAACATCTTTGGCAATCCCAGATAAATAGAGTTGCAGTAGTCTAGGCAGCTACCTATCGTCGCACAGATGACATTTTTTCTGTCCCTCTGTCCGAGATATCCAGATATTTAAACAGCCCGCTCAGAAGTTTTAGCTGCCAGTGACATGCACTTGAATGCTAAGCTATATGGAGCTATATGGAGTTGAAAAAACAGGAACATTGCTGAGAGACATATCAAGCCGCTTGTGGGCATATCCACCAACATTCTCTTGTAATAAGGAATCTCTAGGAATGGTGCTGGCTGCTGAAAGGGCCATATTAATAATTTTATTAGGGTAACCCCTGTCTCTGAACCATTGTGACATGTTCAAAGCTTCTTTTGTGAAACTATCTGATGAGCTACAGAGGCGCTTAAGTCTAAGGAACTGCCCATAGGGCACCCCCTTAATCGTGTATCCTGGATGCGTTTAGACGGCTCTGAGAAGCGCATTGCCAGCTGTGGACATTATATGCAGGCCTGTCACCACTGTTTTGCTGATACCTGAAAGTTTGACATCTAAAAAATCGATAGTGGTAACCTGTAAGTCACCAGAACACAAATAGGAGATCGTCAATGTAGCGACAATAAAAAGCAGTGTCGAGGCGGCGAGGGCTATTATGTCCAAAGATGCAGGACCTCTCCCACCAACCCATATGAAGGTTGGCCAGGGAAGGCAAAAATTTCACTCCCATGGAGGTCCCGCATCTCTGAAGATAATAGCCCCCGTCAAACATAAAAAAATTATGTGTCAAAAGATATTCAAGGGCTTGTAATATGAATTCTTGGAGCGCCAATGAGAACTTGCCAGATTCTCGGCGAAAGGTGGCAACCGCCTGTATACCCAAGTGATGTGGGATGCTGGAATACAAGCTGGTGGCATCACAGCTGATCCACCTGTAGTTGTCTTCCCATGCAAAAGTATTGAGTTTAATAAGCAACTGTTTAAGATGCACTTGACACTGTAGCCTGCCAACAGATGCAGCGTTTTACTTGCCACTGTAGCCTGCTACCAGATGCAGCGTGTCACTTGCCACTGTAACCTGCCACCACATGCAGTGTGTCACTTGTCACTGTAGCCTGCCACCAGATGCAGAGTGTCTCTTGCCACTGTAGCATACCAGCAGATGCAGAGTGTCCCTTACCACTGTAGCCTGCCACCAGATGCAGCATGTCACTTGTCACTTGCCACTGTAACCTGCCACCAGATGCAGCGTGTCACTTGCCACTGTAGTCTGCCACCAGATGCAGCGTGTCACTTATCACTGTAGCCTGCCACCAGATGCAGCGTTTTACTTGTTACTGTAGCCTGCCGCCAGATGCAGCATTTCACTTGTCACTGTAGCCTGCCACCAGATGCAGCTTGTCAGGGTTTTCTCTGTGCAGTGAGTAAAACCTCTCTATGTTCATATATAACTATGCAGCCTCTCCCCAGCGCTACCACCTCAGTCAGATCAGAAGGCAGCTGACATTAGATTCTCAAAGAGCAGGAAATCTACAATCGGCACATGAGCAGTTGACAGCAGTATTCCCCATCTATGAGAATCTAATGATCTCATATGAGGCAGAGCCAACTTACACTGACATGAAGCGGTGATGGAAGTGCCGCTATGTAAACAAACAGCCTCTGCTCCCGGCGGCAGTGTGGCTTGGTTTCTGACAGGCCACTGACTGGTACCAGGCCAAAGGTTTGGGACCCCTTGCTTTAAAACATACAATCCTTAACCTTAACATTTAAATTAACCCCTAAATGTATTATGTTAATACATAACCTCTCCCACCACACTTAATTTCTAAATTGGGCTCCTAATGCTTAACTTCCCTATCCCTAGTAATTAACCTTTTAACTTAACCACAAATGAAAGACCTTAAAACTTTACTTCACCCTAACACCTCTCCAATACTTTACCCTGAGCTCCATACTCACCTTGTTCTACAATGGGAGCTTGCACGTCATGTATCAAAATTATACAGAAATGGAATTCAGGGCATTCAGGCATTTTCAGGCCAAAAAGACAAACATAAATTTATAATTGCATCTTTGGTCTTCCTTCTATCCTCTTAAATGAGCCTGGTACAAACTTAATGGTAGTCATGTAAGGGACAAGATGGAATAAGAGCACTTGCAGGTAACAAGAAAAAACAGTCAGTAACTTGCCAGTACCATGCAGAAAACAATATCAATGTTGAAAAAATATCTACTCTGTTTACCTTTAGTAATTGAAAATGAAAAGAAATACCTATGTAAATACAATGTGAATGATCAATTCAAAGGAAGGATTTGTTTACTATATGCAGATATCATGAGCAATCCACATATATGATATATTATACAGTATGAGTTGAAAAACAAACTATTGCTCCTTTATTTTGTCAATCCTATCAAAAAATTGACAAGTAATTTAATTAAAAAGCATCTGCCAGACATCCAAAAGGCAACTCTTGAAAGAGAAGAGGTACTCACCTCTACAGCCCTAACTCCTCCATTCCAGTGCTGCAGCTTCTTCAAATCTCTACTTCATTTGACGCTTCCAGCAGTGTTGGATTCTTGTGTCACCCACCATGTGTCATGGTCCCTTCCTCCACTTTTGTAAGTGGCAAATGCTGAAGACACTGACAGAAGCTACAGCCCTAGAGAGGTGGGAGACACAAGCAACCAAAGGTATATTTATGTCATTTTTTACAGATACTTATATAACTCCATCAATTTACACACACGCTTTACATATTTATTATACATTCACGTCAATCCCTCTCCTCAAGGCATTTACAATCTAAAGTCCCTAAATGACATTCATACATACACATATTAGGGCAAATTTACCTACTAGCATGTCTTTGAAGTGTTCAAAGAAATCAGAGTGCTCAGAGAAAATACAAGTAATACAGGGGTTTTCAGTTGTTTCATTAGGGGCACCATCCCCGTAGTTTGCATTCGGGAAGCATGCAGGGCGCCAGACTCATGAGGCTCTAATTGGCTTAAAAAGAGCTGGGCTCAGTGCCACCCACTTGTGGCACTAGCAAATCAATATTTTCTATTGTCTTCCAGCCTCTCCTCCCAGCCAATCAGGACACGAGGCGGATCGGGTTGGCCAGGAGGAGAAGCCGAGGAAGCCACGGAGGGGCTGAGTGCGGGGGAATTGTGCCATGGAGGGGTGAGTAAGGGGGGGCCGTGCCATGGATGGGTGAGTGCAGGGGGACCGTGCCATGGAGGAGTGAGTGCGAGGGGACCATGGAGGGGTGAGTACGGACCTGTTTTTTTTTTACCCCCCCAAAAGTTTAGCACCAGCCACCACTGGTCCTTATTGTGTCCCTGATTGCAATGGTGTAGTGTGTTCTGGACAGCATTGGCAGTTCATTAGGTCCCTTTCACACGTGCGGTTGTTCTGTCGCTGGTAAAACCATGTTTTGTTATTTTGAGATTCCAACACTCCTGGCACAGAGATTACTCGCATTCGTACATTGCGCTTATATGAGATTACTTGCGTTTACATGCGGCTGCGTTTAGCTGCGGTAGTAAATTCTTGTCTTTGGTATAGCAACTGTTTACTTATTTTTTCTTTGTACGGCGATTAACTGCATTTATACAGATAGCTGCGGTGCATCGCGCCTGGACGCTGTCAACTTTATTTTTCTTAAATGCACAAAACTGCATGTTATGAAAACGTTGCTATATGCAGTATGTGAATGGGGCCGTAGGGATGCATTGTCTGCATTTGACTGCAGTAAATAAGTTCCTCTAGCCGTAGCTAAAAGCTGAAATCTAACCGCTTGCGTGAAAGGGGCTTAAAAGTGTATCTAAACCCAAACATGAAAGTCAAATATGTAGTTGCTGACCCCACCCCTACTCCTCCTAGGCTGGACCATCCTACCCTTCTAAAGTAAGGCTTATTTCACCATCCCTCCCACGAGGAGGGCCAAAATTTAAAGGGAAAGTAAACCCTGCCTACAAGTGTGTACCGGTTGCAGTATCCCACTGATGCTGCAGCACGGAGGTGAGTATGTATATACCAAACTTCTCCTTTAACTTAAGAATCCCTGTAAGCATAATAAAGTTTAGAATTTTGAGACTTAAAACGGAACTGCAGGCTGATAAAGTCCATTCATACTGTGTATTGTTAAGCACTTAAATTTGACTTGACTTCATCTCCTTGCAATCTCCTATACAGCAGAGCTTAGAATGGGTAAGGGAGAAGCAGCACAACAAACCAGCTAGTTTTGCTGCAGTGCTGATGTGTGCTAATAAAGGCTAAGTTCCCCTTTGGGGAATAAATAATAGTTTACATACCCTGGCAGAATTTATGATTTCCTGGCCATTTTCCAGAGAATATGAATGATAACACAAACATTTCTTTCACTCATGGTTAGTGTGTGGCTGAAGCCATTTATTATCAATCCACTGTGTTTACTCTTTTAAAATCATAATGGCAACAGAAACTACCCAAATGACCCTGATCAAAAGTTTACATACCCTGGTGATTTTGGCCTGATAACATGCACAAAAGTTGACACAAAGGGGTTCGAATGGCTATTAAAGATAACCATCCTCACCTGTTATCTGTTTTCTTGTAATTCATGTGTGTGTATTAAAGGTCAATGAGTTTCTGGACTCCTGACAGACCCTTGCATCTTTCATCCAGTGCTGCACTAACGTTTCTGGATTCTGAGTCATGAGGAAAGCAAAAGAATTGTCAAAGCATCTGCGGGAAAAGGTAGTTGAACTGTATAAAACAGGAAAGGGATATAAAAAGATATCCAAGGAATTGAGAATGCCAATCAGCAGTGTTCAAACTCTGATCAAGAAGTGGAAAATTAGGGGTTCTGTTGAAACCAAACCACGGTCAGGTAGACCAACTAAAGCTTCAGCCACAACTGCCAGGAAAATTGTTCCGGATGCAAAGAAAAACCCACAAATAACTTCAGTGAAATACAGGACTCTCTGAAAACATGTGGTGTGGCGGTTTCAAGATGCACAATAAGGAGGCACTTGAAGAAAGATGGGCTGCATGGTCAAGTCGCCAGAAGAAAGCCATTACTACGCAAATACCACAAAGTATCCCGCTTACAATACGCCAAATAGCACAGAGACAAGCCTCAAACTTTCTGGCACAAAGTCATTTGGAGTGATAAGACCAAAATGTAGCTTTTTGGCCACAACCATAAACGCTACATTTGTAGAGGAGTCAACAAGGCCTATGATGAAAGGTACACCATTCATACTGTGAAACACGGAGGTGGATCGCTGATGTTTTGGGGATGTGTGAGCTACAAAGGCACAGGAAATTCGGTCAAAAATGATGGCAAGATGAATGCAGTATGTTATCAAAAAATACTGGAGGAACATTTGCATTCATCAGCCAGGAAGCTGCACATGGGACGTACTTGGACATTCTAACATGACAATGATCCAAAACACAAAGCAAAGTCGACAAGTCATTGGCTACAGCAGAATAAAGTGAAGGTTCTGGAGTGGCCATCTCAGTCTCCTGACCTCAATATCATTGAGCTATTCTGGGGAGATCTCAAATGTGCAGTTCATGCAAGACAGTCCAAGAATTTGCAGGAACTGGAGGCTTTTTGCCAAGAGGAATGGGCAGCTTTACCATCTGAGAAGATGAAGAGCCTCATCCACAAATCCCACAAAAGACCTCAAGTTGTCATTGATGTTAAAGGGGGCAGTACACGGTATTAAGAACTGGGGTATGTAAACTTTTGATCAGGGTCATTTGGGTAGTTTCTGTTGTGATTATGATTTAAAAAGAGTAAACACAGTTGATTGATAATAAATGGATTCAGCCAAACACTAACCATGAGTGGAAGAAAAGTTTTTGTGTTGTCATTCATATTCTCCGAAAAATGGCCAAGAAATCATAAATTCTGCCAGGGTATGAAAACTTCAGAGCACAACTGTAAACAGTGGAATTGTATTTCAAATAAATACTTACCTTGCAAGTAAAATAAATAAATACATTTTGATGTCGGACTTCTACATGATGGCTGCTGCATTGGAAGGGTTCTGTATAAATGGAGTCGGTGGGCGAGTTAATAATACCATCCCCCTGTTTGGCTTCCTTTTTTCTCTTAGCCTGGTGGTCAGGGATGAGCCGAACACCCCCCTGTTCGGTTCGCACCAGAACCTGCGAACAGACAAAATGTTCGTGTAAACTTTAGAACCCTATTAAATACAATGGACTCGAACGTTCGAAATCTAAAGTGTTAATTATAAAGGCTAATATGCAAGTTATTGTCCTAAAAAGGGTTTGGGGACCCGGGTCCTGCCCCAGGGGACATGTATCAATGCAAAAAGAAGTTTTAAAAACGGCCGTTTTTTCGGGAGCAGTGATTTTAATAATGCTTAAAATGAAAAAATAAAAGTGAAATATTCCTTTAAATTTCGTACCTGGGGGGTGTGTATGATATGCATGTAAAGTGGCGCATGTTTCCCGTGCTTAGAACTGTCCCTGAAAAAATTTCATTTTTGAAAGAAAAAAATGCATTTAAAACTGACTCGTGGCTATTAATGAATTGTCGGCTCCCGGCAATACATACAAAAGTCATTGATAAAAAAAAAAAAAAAAGCGTGGGGGTTCCCCAGAATTCAATTACCAGGCCCTTCAGGTCTGGAATGGATATTAAGGAGCATGCAGTAGTAGAGTTGCTGGATGGTGGAGGGGGTGATAGCTGTCAGAAGGGTTCAGTATCTGGGGTGTTGGGGTGCAGTTTGAGGGGTTTTGGGATGCAGTGTCTGGGGTGCTGGAAGACAGGGATGTTCAGAGCAGTGGTGCAGTGTTATGCCCTGTAAACACGATCGGATTTCCAATGGGATAAAATCCGATGGAAATTTCCGTCGGAATTCCGATGAAGCTGACTTCCATCAGTCTTGCATACACACTGTCAGACTAAATTCTGACCGTCCAAAATGCGGTGACGTAAAACACTATGACGAGCCGAGAAAAAGTTCAATGCTTCCGAGCATGCATCGACTTGATTCTGAGCATGCATGGATTTTTCTCCGATGGAATTCCACACAGACGATCGGAATTTCCCATCAAATTTTTTTCCATCGGAAAAATTTAAAACATGTTCTATTTTTTTACTCCGATGGAAAAAAGTCCGATGGGGCCCACACATGATCGGAATTTCCGATGAAAAAAGTCCATCCGACTTTTTTCATCGGAAAAAACAATCGTGTGTACGGGGCATTAAGGGGACTAGGTGGCAGAGATTTGCAATGTCAGGGTGCAGGATTTCAGGGGTATTGAGTTCTTCATAGGCCTGAATGCAAAAGCTGTCTACTTTCAAGCCTGCTGGGAGGCTTCTCCAACTGAGTGCCACCTAATATAGTGTAGGCTCCTGGATGGCATTGCTTGCTGATCTAAATATACACAGGTGGGTTTGATTAGCATGGGGAAGGGGGATTAGATAGAATTAAAGTTGGCCATGCGCAACAATTTTTTTATTTTTTTTCCTTCAATAAGCGGGCTGAATGAAGGCAAAACTAACAGATTCCTCCATCCTCACAAACAAGATGGATGGAGGAATCCCCACCACTGGGGCATTGTATTCTGATAGCAGTACCCGCTGAAAGTAAAAAAAAAAAAAACATTTTGGGTTGTCCCCAGAAAAGTAGTAGAGGGGAAATCTTACAACAGGAACACAAATTCTAGTAACATGGGGGTCCCCAAAGAATTCCCTTAATTTGCAGGGATTCCCACCCACTTCCTCTTTAGCTATGGGACAGAAAGTGAGTAGAAATCTCCACAACCCAACAAAAATGGGAAAAATCGAATCTGACGGGGTTATAACACTCCCTTGCTCTATCCAATATGAAAAAAAAAAAAGTTTTGCCCATAGTTCTACTTTAAAGTAATTTTAAAGTCTTGTTTAAAAAAAAAAAAAAAACATGTTATACTTACCTGCTCTGTGCAGTGGTTTTGCACAGGGCAGCCCAGATCCTCCACTTCTCGGGTCCAGGTGGGCACTGATTGCAAAGATGTGCACATATGGACACTGATCACTGATGCCGGCGCCATCCATAACAACAATACCAACAGCATCCAGAGCAGTCCTTATAGTAGGTTGATTTGTGTTTCAATGGAACTTGGCCTTTTAATTTCTAGCACCATTGGCTCACACCACCTCCCTACCTTCCTGGCTACTTCTGTGGCTTACACGATCACTGCTATCTTCAACCTGCCAGTTCACACCACCAACTTTCCCACTTGACCTCTCACCGCCCTGCCTGTAAACTTCCCCCTCCCAACCACTGTACTAGCACATCATCAATTCGCTCACTTTCACATGCTTTGCACTCTTTAATGCAAGCTGTCACTATCCCCCTCCCTCGGCACCACACCTGCAGAACAATCTGCACTCTCACCACTGCACCTGACCCCCATTTCCCCCCTCTGTTCTCACCATGCACCTCTACCACACGTCTTCATTTCACTCACCATTGCACCAATGCCCATGTCTACGCTCACTGCAAATGTACACAGGTACTATTTTGCCAAAAGAAGTTGAGAGTCTTCATTCAAAAAATTGTAGTTGTTTTTACTTTGAATACCCATCCATGGGCAGGTGAAATAAAAAAAACAGGGTCATGCACATTTTTTCATCGTCATTCATTGTGGTCGGTTGTTCGCCCATTTACAATGAATGGCTATCTCAAAGGGGTTGTAAACCCTTGTGTTTTTTCACCTTAATGCATCCTATGCATTAGGGTGAAAAAACACCTGGCAGTGACCGGCCCCCCGGCCCCCCTGTTTTACTTACACGAGCCCTGGAATTTCCCATGGCGGAGACACGCTCTTCCTCTGCCCGGGGCTCTTGATAGATCGATAGCAGCGCAGCCATTGGCTCCCCCTGCTGTCAATCAAATCCAATGATGCGGGCACCGGGGGGCGGGGCCGAGTCCTACATTCGGCATCTATGGACTCCAAATAATGGACTCGGTAGCGCACCCGCAAGGTAACCCCCCGGGAGAGTGCTTCTCCTAGGGGGTTATACAATGTGGGGAGGAGCCGCGAGAGCCGCCGAGGGACCCAGAAGGCGGTGTTCAAGGGCCACTCTGTGCAAAACGAACTGCACAGTGGAGGTAAGTATGACGTGTTTGCTATTTAAAAAAAAAAAAACTCGAAGCTTCACGATCACTTTAACACAACACACATGAAGGCATGCATTACATGCATTAACACACCACGACAGATCACGTTAGTGTGAATGGGCCTTGAAAGTTTCATAGGTTTTTTTTTGTTTGTTTTTTTACTGTAGAATATCTTTAACACAAATCTAAACCCTCACAATGAACTTCTCTTATTTGCTTTCTTATGCTTTTTTAAATATGCAATTGAAAGTGTTTTGTTATATCTGGTCAATAAATGCAAGCACACAAAATGTGCTGAACCAGCCAGAAATCCAGTGAGCTGATAACTCTGCATGCTCTTCCTGCCCAGTTCTCCTCTGTTATCTACCTAACACCCCTTCATGTCGAAGAGGAAGAGGAAGAGGAAGAGAAGAGAAGTAGAGATCTTAAGTTCTAACACAGTTCCCATGCTAGGGTGACAACACTGGTCCCTCCATATATGGTTACTGTATAGTGAATGAAGGCTATCTTTCCCGGACAGGACGTGTGCTAGTACTTGTTCACACGGGGCATATAACAGCGTATACCATTGTTGAGGGTCGTGATTACCCGCACTGGGATGCACTGGTGTTCCGTGCATTCCCGAACAGGCAGACCCACTGATGTCTATTGGAGCGCAAAGGCTACATGAACATAATTTCTCCTCCCAATTTGACATCCATGCAGGTGCATGGCCCTGAACGAAGACAGTGTGCATTTGGGGCTGTGCACCAGCACGGATACGGGTACATCTCCATGTGGGTAAACACAGCCCTTGCACGGGCATACGCTGTAGTACACAGGTGTGAACGAGGCCTCATTGACAGGATCATCAGGTGAAAATAAAGGAAAAAAGTCTGAAAAGCCACTACATTTAAAGAATGGTTTTTGCAAAATATCAAATTTTTGTTCTTGGGATTAGATATGCTTACATTTCTCAAATATGCATTTATAACATCAGATCAATTTAGTGCCTACTGACATTCATGAGCTAATTATGGATATATTCATAATGAAAGGAAAATGCAATAATTTATGTATTTCATATGCATTTTGGCGCTTTTTGAGCAGTTAAAATGGAAATTACTGGACTCACCAGGAAATTAAAGGATATTTAAAATTATAATAAAATAAATGTATATATTTTTCTTACAAAGAGCAACTGAAGAGCATTTAGTGTCATTAGTTCTTGAAATTTAGTTTATGTTAAATAGTAATTTATAATTTTACATGCATAGTATTCATTGGACATTATATAGAAAGACAAATTGCAGCATTCATAAATATGTATATGTAAACTGCAGATGTTAAATGTTCTGCTTTCAAACCAAATGCGAAAACCCAATGGATTCTACATTTTCACTACAAAGCACAAAATCACCTGCTGATATCAGTGTTGATGGTGTTGTCAACACAACATACATGGAACCTGTGTTATGATAATTGCATTTTCTATTTCTTCTTGGTAATGGTAGTATTATAGTAACTGTTATTAGTCAGCAGAGGTGTCTTTGTATTATTATTGTACTGCACACAAAAAACACAAGAGCAACGCTTGAAATGGGGAAGCCCTAAGGCAAAGAAGAAAAAAAAGAAGTAAGTGAAAATCATGAATAAAATAGTCATAAATAAAATACTAAATATAATAAGTAATATTTAAATAAAAAAATGCATATTTTAATAAATAAATAACAAAATAAATAAAATAATAATAATCAAAATAAATGTTTTTTTTTATATCTAGCCATCTATTAAAAATTGACCTTTGAATAATTATGCAAGTCTTTATTGCTCATCCATGTCTTTATGGACCTTGCTTTGTGCTCTGGTGTGCAGTCAAACTGTTTCCACAAAGTTGGGAGCATGAAATTGTCCAAAATGTCTTAGTGTGCTGATGCCTTAGGAGTTCCCTTCACTGGAACTAAGGGGCCAAGCCAAACCCCTGAAAGACAACTGCATACCAAAATCCCCCCTCCACCAAATGATTTAGACCAGTGCACAAAGCAAGGTCCATAAAGACATGGATGAGCGAGTTTAGGGTGGAGGAACTTGACTAGCCTGCACAGAGCCCTGACCTCAACCCAATAGAACACCTTTACAGAGACTGCAACATGAGTGCCTGACTTCACAAATGCGCTTCTGGAAGAATGGTCAAACATTCACGTAGACACATTCCTAAACCTTGTGGACAGCCTTCCCAGAAGAGTTGAAGCTGTTATAGCTGCAAAGGGTGGGCCGACTTAACCTCCCTGGCGGTAATCCCAAGCGTGACTCGGGGTTGATTTTTTCTGCTAGGAGCGGTAACCCCGAGTCACGCTCGGGGTAAGATTGCAGAGCTGGTACCGGAGTCACCTTACCTTCTCCTGGTGATCCAGCGATGATGTCCTCTGCTGTGATCGCCGGCAAGATCACCGGCGACTCCAGAGTGCCCACCGTCACCTGACTTCCTGGTTCCGTTCCCTGCGAGCAGCAGCGGTGCATGGGAGCGGAACTGGGCGGGTAATTTAAAAATTAAAAAAAGTAACACACACATAAAAGAGGTGATACATTGTAATCTGAGAGGATTGCACTGTATCATCTCTGATCTGACACATGATCACTGTACAGTGCCCCTTGCCTGCCATTTTACTGACATTTGTGCCCATAAAACATTTATAACATGGCATCAAAAAAGCGCCACTTTACTACAAAGGCGCTTTTGGACCAGTTGAGTGACAGCAGCAGCGACACGGAGTTGCTTGCAGAACTTAGCGATAGTGAGTCGTGGGGAGATTTGTCGTCCGATGCTGGCACTGATCTGGCAAGTGACAACGGTGATGACGCTGCACCTGACCTCAGCGATGTGCGCACTTGGTGCCCTATAGACTGCGATACGGACCAGGTAGCGCCCCCAAGATTTCTGTTCACTGGATCACCTGGGATGAAGGTAGATGTTGAGTTTGACAACCCTCTAGCATACCTGTAATTTTTCCTCACTGAGGAGGTAATTGAAAAAATTGTCACAGAGACAAATCGCTACAAAGATCAGCAATCCACTACGCTGCATGCCAGGTTTTCCAGAAGCAGAAAGTGGGAACTGGTGACCAAAGAGGACATCTGGCAGTTTCTGGGACTCATCATTCTTCAGGGGGTGGTGGGGAAACCGCTCCAAAAATGGTACTGGGCCACCAATAAGCTACTGGCCACTCCGTTTTTTGGCACCGTGATGTCAGAATACCGGTTTTCCCTCATCATGAAGTACTTCCACTTCACAAACAATGAAGAATTTGATGAGGCCACGCATACTGCGCCCAAACTAAAAAAAATCTGGGAGGTAGGCCAAATGATTGTGACCAATTTCCAACGGACCTACGTGCCAGAAAGGGACGTCAGCGTGGATGAAAGTTTGATGGCCTACAAGGGACGCCTAGGCTGGATAAAGTTTATTGCATCCAAAAGAGCGCGGTTTGGCATCAAATTCTATATGCTCTGCTAGTCATCCACCGGGTACATCTGGAATTCAGTCATTTACACCGGTAAAGGCACGAAGTTCAACCCCAGGTACAGAGGCTATGGGATGGCCACATCATCTGTCCTTACACTGCTGGAGCCATTGCTGAACCAAGGATATTGTGTAACCACGCATAATTTCTACACGAAACTGATGGGTATGGTACCGTTAGGCCTAACTGACGTGACATGCCATTTATGTTTGCCAAGAAAAAACTCAAAACCGGAGAAATGGTTGCCTGGCAGAAGGGTAAGATGATGGCAATGCGATGGCGAGAGAAGAAGGACGTGTGTCTCATGAGTACTGTGCACAATACCGCCACTGCCATGGTCCACACAAAATGTGGGAAAGATCTGCTGAAGCCGCAAGTCGTGATGGACTATAATAACACATTGGGAGGTGTCGATAGAGCCGATCAGGCAATGACATTTTACCCGGCTATGCGCAAACAGCAAAAAAAAATTATAAGAAGATTTTCAGGCATCTTCTGGAATAATGCCTTTGGAATGCATATATCCTGTACAAAGCAAAGTGTGCCATGCCTCTTGTTCATTCTGATTTTGTCTGGAAGGTGGCTGAGCAGATTTTTGTCAACCACCAGACGCCATCAGTAGCTGTGAACAGACCCTGACGACGTGCTGTTGGCGTTGTCAACCCAGAACGCCTGACTGGTCGTCATTTTATGGACTACATACCGCCAACCGCAAAAAAGGCAGCACCTACCAGGATGTGCGCGGTTTGCTGTTCAAAAAAAGATGGCAATGGTAAGAAAGTCCGAAAAGAAACAAGGTTCCATTGTCCAGATTCTGACGTCGGACTTAGTCCAGTTCCATGTTTTAAAATTTATCACACTCAGGATGTTTATTGAATTTTCTTTGTTTGACAAATTTCATTATTTTTGATTACATTATTGAATAAAATTATATGTTTCAAACTTATCACATCTGGCATGTCTACTAGAGTCTTGTTTGGTCAGGTTTAAGTAAGTAATTACTAAGAATTGCAGGCCTACAATACTTAACACCAAATTTCCATGCAAAATAATTGTACCGCTTTTGGTACAAAATTCCAGACAGAATCATATCGCCAGGGAGGTTAATATTGAACCCTATGGACTAAAACTGGTAAGGTTAAAAAGTTTTGTCAAAGTGAACCACAGGATCAAGCTGGATCCATGTTATACTTACCATTCTTATGGACTAGTTCCAAAAGGGGTGTAGCAGTGATGGCAGCAGAAAGGCTGTGACATTCAGCCCCTCTTTTTATATGTGTGTGTGCGCATGTGGGGTCCTGCCCGACGCCACTCACACCGCCACAATGGCGTGTGACGTAATCGGGCCTGACCCCGAAGTGCGCACGTGCGAATATCGCGCATGCGCGATGTCCCGGATCAGGAATTTATATACCGCGGACGGAAACTGTCCACAGATGCATTGCCTATGGGAAAGCGAGAGGAGGGTCACAGAAAGCAACACAACAAAAAAAACTTTTTAACCTTACCACATGCCCCCCGTTTTTGTCTCTTATCTTCAGGGCATTATATGTGGGAACAATAGTGGATAGCTATAACTTTTGACTAAGCATTCCACCATGTGTGTACCCAGGTCTCCCCTTTCTTGAAAGTGAGCACTGGAAACTATATGACTGATCTCTATGTATATAGTGTTAGACCTGTCTGGTCTTTATAATACTATATGGGTTTTTTACCATTTTTAGATACTGTTTGAACATACAAAAATTCTCTGGAACAACTCCACATATTCCCCTACATCCAAAGAAAACCCACAGGCGGCTTTTGCGCTTTATCCACTGCATTAGATAAAGTATCTATATGATACAGCAATGTCCTAGCGTAAGTTTTGTTTATATAATGTGGGCTATAGCAGATTCTATCTGTTCACTATTATAGGGTACATCGTAGAGGCCCCTCGTTTCAGATTCATGTATTGTTTGTCATGGTACGTTAAACACAGTTTCTAGCTTTATTGATTATTGTCGCTAGCCTAGTCTTATGACTTATCATTAAAAAAATCCATACCTGTCTTTTAACCAGACATCATATTTATGTTTTCTGCATGTGAGGCTCCCATGCCCGCTGGGAAGGACCTGCTCCTTTGGTCGTGCACGTGGTTATGGTTTTTTGAAAAAACTACCACACAAAATATATCTTTATCTCATATTCAAT
Source organism: Rana muscosa (assembly GCA_029206835.1). NCBI lineage: Eukaryota > Metazoa > Chordata > Amphibia > Anura > Ranidae > Rana > Rana muscosa. The sequence goes on from CM055117.1 coordinate 980,203,403, forward strand.
CAATATTTTGATGATTGTATGATATGTTGACTAATGTGTTTTTTGTTTTTCTTTTGACTTGTAGTTTGACATTGGTAATCGCTCTATAATATTATATGTATATATGTGTACAATTAAGCTCCTGAAGAAGCGGTAACTCTGTCCGTGAAACATGTCGGGCAATCAATACACAGATGGTATTATCTTTTAAGAGTCACATATTTGTGACCATATAGAGCCTTTGTTTTGTCTCAGTCTTTTTTAAATCAATGTAATTTTAATTGCTATTGTAATAAAATGTAAAAAAAATATATATCAAGCACTGTCGCCTAGCAGTAAAAAGGGTCACTGATTCGAATCCCAACCGCGACACTACCGGCCTGGAGTTTGCATGTTCTCCCTGTGCCTGCGTGGGTTTCCCCCGGGTACTCCAGTTTCCTCCTACACACCAAAGACATGCTGATAGGTTAATTGGCTTGTGTTTAAATTGGCCCTAGTATAGGAATGTGAGTTAGGGACCTTAGATTGTAAGCTCCTTGAGGGTAGGGACCGATGTGAATGTACAATGTATAATGTAAAGCACTGCATAAATTGACGGCGCTATATAAGTACCTAAATAATAATAATAATAATAATAATAATAATATCAAGTTTGTGTATCCTAAGCATTTGTACGATACCATAAAAGTAAATTTCAGCCTTCCACTTCTCCACTTTGTTGGGACAAAGGTACCTCTTTTCTATACTTGTCTATTAATGTTGGCGCTACTTCAAATATAACTATAATCCTATTTACTACAATATATTTGTATTTTAGCATGGTGGTTCTGAAAATTTATTTTGCAGTTTTGGTTCAATTCAGAGCTCTATTAATTGAATAGGAGTGTTTCAATTTTGCTTTTTTAAATTAATAACTACAGTATGTGTAGTACTAAATTAAATAAATAGAAATATAATTAAATTAAAAATCTTAAAAAAAAAAAAATGAACAAACCCTGTCAAGTTTATTCAGTAAAGTGGTACAAACAGCAATGTTGATGTGCAAGTGAAGTTATTAATAGCAACCAATTTGATTTAGTTTATTAGCATCAGCCCAGTGAATTATTAATTCTGATTGGTTGCTACTGGCTTCTGTACTTTATAATTTACTCTTTGCCTACTTAAAAAAAAGTCTATGTATGGCTACCCCCCCTCAACCCGTGGCCCTATAACCAACCCCGTAACACAACATTCTCTCAGGCTTTGGGAAAAACTACAAGGGCCATTTAAACTAATAACACTCTCCATTGCTCTCCTTTCTAGGCCGCCCATTCTTCTATCCAGCCTTCACCGAACCAGCTCTGGTCCCAAGCTGGGATGAATCGAATTTGCGATCTTGTCACTGATACCGCCCTGAAGACATTCCCTGACCTTCAGACCCAAGCCAACCTCCATCCGAAAGAATGTTTTCGATACCTCCAAATCGCCTACTTTGCCCAGACAATTATAGGCTCTTGCTCAGGGATGAGCCGAACACCCCCCTGTTCGGTTCGCACCAGAACCTGCGAACAGACAAAATGTTTGTGTAAACTTTGGAACCCTATTAAATACAATGGACTCGAACGTTCGAAATCTAAAGTGTTAATTATAAAGGCTAATATGCAAGTTATTGTCCTAAAAAGTGTTTGGGGACCTGGGTCCTGCCCCAGGGGACATGTATCAATGCAAAAAGAAGTTTTAAAAACGGCCGTTTTTTCGGGAGCAGTGATTTTAATAATGCTTAAAATGAAAAAATAAAAGTGAAATATTCCTTTAAATTTCGTACCTGGGGGGTGTGTATGATATGCATGTGAAGTGGCGCATGTTTCCCGTGCTTAGAACTGTCCCTGCACAAAGTGTCATTTTTGAAAGAAAAAAAGTCTTTTAAAACTGACTCGCGGCTATTAATGAATTGTCGGCTCCCGGCAATACATACAAAAGTCATTGATAAAAATAAAAAAAAAGCGTGGGGGTTCCCCAGAATTCAATTACCAGGCCCTTCAGGTCTGGAATGGATATTAAGGGGAACCCCGCCGCAAATTTAAAAAAAAATTGACGTGGGGTTCCCCCAAATATCCATTCCAGGCCCTTCAGATCTGGCATGGATTTTAAGGGGAACTCCACCCCAAATTTAAAAAAAAAATGACGTGGAGTCCCCCTAAAAATCCATACCAGACCCCTTATCCGAGCACGCAACCTGGCCGGCCGCAGGGGAAAATGGGGGGACGAGAGAGCGGCCCCCCTCCCTCCTGAACCGTACCAGGCCACATGCCCTCAACATGGGGAGGATGTCCCCATGTTGATGGGGACAAGGGCCTCATCCCCACAACCCTTGCCCGGTGGTTGTGGGGGTCTGCGGGCGGGGGGCTTATTGGAATCTGGAAGACCCCTTTAACAAAGGGGACCCCCAGATCCCGGCCCCCCTATGTGAATTGGTAAGGGGTACATTGTACCCCTACCATTTCACGAAGAAAGCATAAAAAAATGTTTAAAAAAACACACAAACACCTTGAAAAAGTCCTTTATTTAAAAAAAAAAAACATTCCAGCGGTGAAATCCAGTGTCCCGCGGCGATCCCGATGTCCAGCGCTGTCCTTCATTGGTTGTGCCTGAGCGGACCTGATGGGGAACTCCCTCTCAGTATTTTAAATGTATAGACCCGCCCCTTCTAAAGTTCCCCATCAGGTCCGCTCAGCGGACGAGATGCGGAACATGACAAGGGGCGGGTCTATACATGTATTACCAAAGTGAGAGCAGTTCCCCATCAGGTCCGCCCCCTCGGTATGTCGGACCCGCCTACATCATTGGCTTGAGCGGGGAACTTCCTTCACTATGTAAATTTAAATTACACAGTGAAGGAAGTTCCCCGCTCAAGCCAATGACGTAGGCGGGTCCGACATACCGAGGGGGCGGACAATGTACCCCTTACCAATTCACATAGGGGGGCCGGGATCTGGGGGTCCCCTTTGTTAAAGGGGTCTTCCAGATTCCAATAAGCCCCCCGCCCGCAGACCCCCACAACCACCGGGCAAGGGTTGTGGGGATGAGGCCCTTGTCCCCATCAACATGGGGACATCCTCCCCATGTTGAGGGCATGTGGCTTGGTACGGTTCAGGAGGGAGGGGGTGCCGCTCTCTCGTCCCCCCCTTTTCCCCTGCGGCCGGCCAGGTTGCGTGCTCGGATAAGGGGTCTGGTATGGATTTTTAAGGGGACTCCACGCCATTTTTTTTTTATATTTGGGGTGGAGTTCCCCTTAAAATCCATGCCAGATCTGAAGGGCCTGGAATGGATATTTGGGGGAACCCCACGTCAATTTTTTTTTAAATTTGCGGCGGGGTTCCCCTTAATATCCATTCCAGACCTGAAGGGCCTGGTAATTGAATTCTGGGGAACCCCCACACTTTTTTTTTTTTTTTTTATCAATGACTTTTGTATGTATTGCCGGGAGCCGACAATTCATTAATAGCCGCGAGTCAGTTTTAAATGCATTTTTTTCTTTCAAAAATGACATTTTTTGCAGGGACAGTTCTAAGCACGGGAAACATGCGCCACTTTACATGTATATCATACACACCCCCCAGGTACGAAATTTAAAGGAATATTTCACTTTTATTTTTTCATTTTAAGCATTATTAAAATCACTGCTCCCGAAAAAACGGCCGTTTTTAAAACTTCTTTTTGCATTGATACATGTCCCCTGGGGCAGGACCCGGGTCCCCAAACACTTTTTAGGACAATAACTTGCATATAAGCCTTTATAATTAGCACTTTAGATTTCTCCCATAGATTTTTCGAATTTGCCGCGAACACCCCAATTTGTTCGTTGTTGGGCGAACGGGCGAACAGGCAATGTTCGAGTCGAACATGAGTTCGACTCGAACTCGAAGCTCATCCCTACTCTTGCTCTTCTCTAGACAGCTTATCTATCTTCGAGGGTATCTGTGACTCAGATCCACATGTTCCGGGCAACATTTCACGCCTCTACATCCACCTTACCTCCCTGCCAGCTAACATCTCATCTTATGCTGCACAGTGGTCCAAGGACCTGGCAATTGAATTGGATGCTGAAGGCTGGACAAGTATATGGGCCAATACAAACTCTTCATCCCATAACATATTCGCACTGGAAGCAAATTATAAGGTCCTCATGCGGTGGTACCTAGTCCCAGCTAGGATCTCAAAATTTTTGGAGAGTTATCCCTCTGTATGCTTCCGAGGCTGTGGAGAGAGAGGCACACAAGTCAATATCTGGTGGTTGTGCCCGATTGTGCAACAATTTTGGGCAATAATATTCCTCATGGCCTCCACATTGCTTCAGACTACCCTAGACCCTGACCCATCCCTAGCATTACTAAATCATGTTACAGTGGACTGTACAAAGGCTCAACTCTGTCTTCTCCTTCAACTTACTACAGCGGCTAAGCAAACGATAGCCAGAGTCTGGAAAACCCAGAAATTAAATATAGCCAAAGTGAAAAATAGAGTCACTCAAGCTATGATTCATAGCAAAATTGAGGCTACTATCTTGGACCGAACCCCCCAGCACCTCAAAACCTGGTGCCCCTGGGTGGAACATTTTCTGCCCCCAGACTTCGGTAATCACTTGCTAGAGCCCTAGCCCCCCGTTGACGTTCCAGGCTTGCACTGCAATCCACCAGGGACCTCTGCGATCCCCCGACCACCTTTCCTTAACTTTCTCTTGATCTTTTTTCTCCCCTCTTTTCTCTTTCCCTGATCTTTCCTCCCTTACCCCTAACTATTTGCCTTATCCATAATCTCTACACCAGTATTGTTATTTACAAACCTATCATGCAGACGTTATGTCCCCTACTTGCAGAGGAACGTTTCTGCCTAATCACGCTATAGTACTGGGGCTTTTTCTCTTCAATGTCAGCATCTTCTGTGGTTCTAATCTATGTATACGATTTCCTGAATTTATTATATTCTGTAAAACCGCATCTCAACCGTTTTTGTTTCACTTTTTTCTACTATCTCTGTATTACTCTCCCATGAGATGCTTCTGTAAGTTACGTTCTCCAATGTCCTTTTGAGATTATCTGTTGATGTATCCTTTGATTATAACCAATAAAAACTTTGAACAGAAAAAAAGAAGTCTATGTTTTTACTTACCCAAACACTGACCTAACTGACCATTCCCAGACCCTGGTACTCCCTTAGTCATGCAGCCCCTCCGTCCATTTTCTCCTTCAGGTCTCACTTTTTGTTCCTTTTGAGGATGTGCATATAAAGTTGTATGTGGAGAACGATACAAAGAGACATTACATAAGTACACATGCTTGAGCCGTAACTGATAATTGAGGCCACATCCATAAAGGATTGTTTTATTTTATATTTATGGTTTAGAGGTTTTCCTTACACTTTTCACAGAGAAAATTGACTATATACAATGCAAGTTATCTTACAGCAACATTTATTTTATCAGCAGAGACAGATGACTGACAGGCACTGCCAATATAACTGTAGAGTGTTGAAGAGCAGTATAATGCAATGTGACAGTTGCTTAGCTGGAAGCAGCAGAAAAGTGAACATGGCAGCACTCTGTAAGAGAAAATAAAGGAAAGCCTAACAAATGATTATGTCCATTGCAGCTGAATCACGATTTTGTTTCAGGCAAGAGAATAAAATTCCACCATCCACCTCTCCATACTTATATCAGATCTTGCAGGCACATTCTACCTCTGAGTTTTGGGTTTCTAAAAGTTCTAACAGCAGGATCATTTTAATACTAATGTAAAATCCTGGGTCACGTCTATAAACTGGCATTACTGCTTTCCTTAGAAATACCAATTCATTTACCTACCCTGCATAAATGCCACGGTGGCACATTTTATACCTTTCATGAAACATCTAGGAAACTGAACAGGGCATCAATGGAAGTGATGGGACTGCATGGTTTCACCTGCCTTTAAATGCCTTGAGATAGATTGTGAAATAAAAACTGACATGTCTCTAGTAACTTTGCTTATTGAAAGCTTAAAGGTCAAATTAACTAAGGTCATAGATTTACTTTCAAGGTCTTCTTTGATTACTGTAGACATCAGGTAGCAGTCTGTAAAAATTTGAGTCAAATGTTCCTTCATCTATGAAAGAACCTGGTTAGGTATGCTTGAAAATATGATAATTTTTTATTGGACATGTTTTTTCACATTTCTCTTTTCCCATCTTAATACAAGATATGAAGGATCTTTCACAAGTCTGGTGAGCATGATCTTAGGACACCCTTGTAGTTCATTGGTATTATCCATATTCCCATTGCATATTCCTAGACATCAGTAGCGGGTGATTGCAGCAAATACCACCTGGAAACTGGGCTTGTCATGAAACAATGCACATATTTGCCAGCACACCATGGATCATCCAAAAAATGTATTGCAGAAAGATCACATCACAGAGGACCGAGTGCAACATTTTGGAGCCACACAGGAAACCTTTGTCAGGCATATGAGTGTGATGACATCACATGCCTGACAAAGGGATCCTGCGAGGCTCTGCAACGCAACACTTGGTCCTTTGCGATGTGATCTTTCTGCAATAAATGTTTTGGACAATATCTGATGATCCATGGTGTGTGGGCGAATATATGTGCACTGTTTTCCCTTGTAGTTGAGGGGCAATGTCCATGGCTTATAAGCACAATCTGCTCACACAAATGAATAGAGGTGATGCTCAGATTAATTTAGTAAAGCTAATCTCTCTTCTACATAAAGGTATGATCCAGCAAGCAGACAAGAAGGAATTTTATGAAAGTTAATTGCATCAGACTATAACGTTATCATTCTGAATGTCTAGTTGTTATTTTGAATCACTGTATTTATCGGCGTATAACACGCACAGGCGTATAACACGCACCCTAACGTTAAGAGGGAAATTTCAGGAAAAAATCTTTCCACAGCCCCCTGCGTATAACACGCAGGCACAGTTTACCCTCTATTTTCAGGGGAAAAAAGTGAGTGTTATATGCCAATAAATACAGTAGTGTGACAGCAGGAAGGTAAAGTCACCTGGTTGCATCCAGGGGGGTAGATATATTTCGCCCAGATTCAGGCTTTACGCCGACTTATACAACTAGGTGGAGAGTTGTATAAGGCTAGTGGGCTCATGGATGACTCATACCTCTAGGGAGAGGGCTGGGCGTCGTACAGACAGGGAGTTGATGAGGCCAGCTGAAGCTTGTCAGCTCATTTAGGCCTCTATAAGAACTCCCAGATTCATTAGGTGTTAGCTCATGCCTGGAACCAGACCTGTGTGGACTGTCTAGGGAGAGTGAACCCCTGTGCGGTGAGGCAAAGCCTGTGTGGCTATTTGTTTGGACTTTTACTAAACCAGGGACTTAGGGACTAGGACAGCACTAGGCTGATCCCAGTTGTTAGTTAGGAAACCTGTATGTTTAGTCAGAGGTCAACTTGACCAGGATTTATTTTGGTTATGTTTCTTTTGCTTTGCTGTGTTTTGTCACTGTAAATAGAAAATAAACTGCACCTTTTTTGATTTTGAAAACCACAACCTCCGTTTGCTGGGCCTGTTTTGTGTGGGGAGCCCATCCCGGGGGTCACACACACCCGCTGCCGAGCTAACCCCCTCACAGTTGGTGGAGAATGCGGGCAGTTTTTTTTAAGCCAGCATGGAGGAGATACTGAAGCAGCTGGCTCTAGCAAATGCCAATCAACAGCAGACAAATGCAGGTTTGCAAAGGAGCCTTGCAGCCCAGCAGCAGACAAACGCAACTTTGCAACAGAGTCTGGAGGCTCAGCAACGAGCCCAGCAGCAATCTGAGGCCCGCTTCATAGACCTGTTGCAGAAGCAAGAGCAGAGACTACAACAACAGATGGAAGTAGTAATGCAGCAACGTCCGCAGACCAGTGAGGAAAGCCGTCCCACTAATACCGCGTCCTTTGGGGTGAGTCGTTTATTGACAAAAATGACTGGAGAGGATGATCCAGAGGTATTTTTGACCACATTTGAAAGGACCGCTGAAAGAGAAAAGTGGCCTGAGGAGCAGTGGGCTGGACTGGTGGCTCCTCTGTTAACTGGTGAATCGCAGAAAGCTTACTATGACCTAGAGCCTAACCAAGCAAAAGACTATGTGATGCTAAAAGCTGAAATATTGGCAAGGCTGGGTGTCACCCAGGCTGTCCGGGCTCAGCGTGTGCATAACTGGACTTTCCAGCTTGGAAAACCCCCCAGGTCTCAAATGTATGATCTCATTCACCTGAGCAGAAAGTGGCTACAGCCAGAGACTTTGTCCGCACCAAAGATTGTGGAACGTGTTGTAATGGATCGGTTTTTGAGAGCTCTTCCTACTGCCATCCAAAAGTGGGTAAGCCATGGAGACCCAGAGACGGCCGATGGTCTTGTGGATCGTGTGGAGAAATACTTGGCTACAGAGAACCTGACGGCCTCTTCCAGAGACACTCGGACTTTCCACCCTAAGACCAGACCATCCCCAGGGGCGGATAAGAGGATTCCAAGGGGTGAGGGTGGAGAGAGTGAGAGGGTGGGAGCTCTACCCCAAGTTTGGCGAGAACAGCCTGGGAAATCAGCGGCTCAAGAGGCGGCAAGAAGGATCGTTTGCTACCGCTGCCGGCAAGCGGGACATATTGCAGCCAATTGCCCGGTTGTGGAGGAACCCATGCAGTGTGACTTTCTGACGGGCAGACGTCAGTCGCTGTGTGCGACAGTCGCATGCACTGCCATTCGAGGAACTGAGAAACATTTATGCAAAATGTGTGTTAATGGTAGAAATGTTGTGGTATTGCTGGATTCAGGTAGCCTTGTGACCCTGATAAAGGCTGAGTTAGTTAAAACAGAGGTCTCTGGGAATAGCAAGGTAGCTGTTATTTGTGTGCATGGGGACACCCGAGAGTATCCAGTAACTACAGTGTGTTTCGAGACCCCCAAAGGTACCCTCTCTCATCCAGTGGGCTTAGTATCTCAGTTACCGCATGACGCCATTGTGGGAAGGGATTTTCCGAAGTTCTGGGAACTGTGGGATGATCCTGAGCCCCTCACTGGTGCCCCTATGTACCAGGAATGTGATAGCCAGAACTCCCCAGAGAGTGGTGAGGACTCTCCGGAATTTCCCTTATCAGTATTGGCAGGGGAGACTCAAGAAACTGGAGAGGAGCCCACCTCCTCAGACGAAAACCTACCGTCTGTGGAGTTTTCTGATCTTGAGGTTCACAGGGAAAACTTTGCCACAGAACAGTTGAAAGACCCCGCCCTAATAAAGGCACGGGAAAACGTAGTGAAAATAGATGGCGAGTTAGTGAACCCAGATAATACCTGCACTTACCCATACTTCAGCGTAGAGAAGGACCTACTGTATCGGGTGGCAAAAAGGGCAGAAGAAACCGTTGAGCAGCTTGTGGTGCCCAAACCTTACAGGAAGTTGGTGTTGGAGTTGGCCCATGGGCACATTCTTGGAGGTCATCTGGGGACAGAGAAAACCCGAGAGAGGGTATTACAGAGATTCTATTGGCCGGGGGTGATGAAGGACGTAGAAAATTATTGTTCCTCCTGCCCTGTGTGTCAGAGGTTGGCCCCGATGCCACATTTCCGTAGCCCGCTGGTCCCTCTACCCATCATTGAGGTCCCGTTTGAGAGGATCGCCATGGATTTGGTAGGTCCTATAATCAAGTCCGCTAGGGGGCACCAGTACATATTAGTTATAATGGACTATGCCACCCGTTATCCAGAAGCGATCCCTCTCCGAAATACCTCGGCCAAAACCATAGCCAAAGAGCTATCTCTTGTTTTTAGCCGGGTGGGTATTTGTAAAGAACTGCTTACGGACCAAGGTACACCCTTTATGTCCCGGGTTATGAAAGAGCTGTGTAAATTGTTCAAAGTGACGCAATTGCGTACGTCTGTGTATCACCCCCAAACCGATGGGCTGGTTGAAAGATTCAACAAAACCCTAAAACAAATGTTGAAGAAAGTGGTGGATAGAGATGGAAAGGATTGGGACTGTTTACTTCCTTATTTGATGTTTGCTATTAGGGAGGTGCCCCAATCCTCTACGGGATTCTCCCCCTTTGAGTTACTGTATGGGAGACACCCAAGAGGGCTGTTGGATATTGCCAAGGAAACTTGGGAAAGTGAGAGTTCTCCCCACAGGAGTGTGATTGAGCATGTCGCCCTGATGCAAGATCGAATTGCACAGGTAATGCCCATCGTGAAGGAACATTTGGCCCAAGCGCAGTTGGCACAGCAGAGAGTGTACAACCGTGGAGCCAAGACCCGTACCTTTTCCCCGGGGGATAGGATATTGGTACTTGTCCCTACGGTTGAAAGTAAATTCCTTGCCAAATGGCAAGGCCCCTACGAGATAATGGAAAAAGTGAGCGAAGTGAATTACAAGGTCAGACAACCAGGAAGGCGAAAGCCCGAACAGATCTATCACGTTAATCTGTTGAAAGCCTGGAGGGATAGAGAGTCCCTAGTCGCAGACACTTGGTCACCAGCTCAAACTGGTTGCGTGATTCCTGAGGTTGGAATAGCAGCCACCTTGTCACAACCCCAACAACAGGAGGTTAAGGAGTTTGTGCTTCGCAACAAGGAGGTATTCTCTGAGCTGCCGGGACAAACATCTGGGGTAGAGCATGACATCATTACCCCGCCCGGTGAAAGGGTGAAGTTAAAACCCTATCGGATCCCAGAGGCTCGACGGGAGGCAATACGGGAGGAAGTACAGAAAATGCTGAACTTAGGGGTGATAGAGGAGTCCCAAAGTGATTGGTCTAGTCCCATCGTGTTGGTGCCTAAACCGGATGGGAGCTGGCGATTTTGTAACGATTTTCGTCAGTTGAACAAAGTTACAAAATTTGACACCTACCCCATGCCACGTATAGATGAGTTGATCGACCGGCTGGGAACAGCCCGATACATGACGACTCTTGACCTCACAAAAGGGTATTGGCAAATCCCCCTGGCCAAGTCGGCCAAAGAGAAAACCGCATTTGTAACCCCAGACGGGGCGTTCCAATATAAAAGAATGCCGTTCGGGTTACAGAATGCGCCGGCCACATTCCAGCGGAAAATGGACCAGATGCTGAGGCCCCATCGGAAGTATGCTGCGGCTTACCTGGATGACGTAATTGTCCATAGCACAGATTGGGCCTCACATCTGCCAAAAGTGCAAGCAGTCCTGGACTCTGTTCGGGAAGCGGGGTTTACAGCTAACCCCAAGAAGTGTACCATTGGGCAGGAGGAGGCCAAATATCTTGGGTACACCATTGGGAGGGGAGTAATAAAACCCCAACTCAACAAAGTCGAGGCCATCCAGAGTTGGCCACGTCCCAACAGCAAGAAGCAGGTACGAGCCTTTCTGGGAATCGCTGGGTATTATCGGCGATTCATTCCCCACTTTGCTTCTAAGGCTGTGCCCCTAACCAACCTGACGAAGGGGAAAGGGTCGGTCATGATTAAATGGACCCCCGAGGCTGAGGCAGCATTCCAGTTCTTGAAACAAGCCTTATGTAGCCAGCCAGTGTTGTACTCACCCGACTTCTCTAAAGACTTTGTCGTACAAAGTGATGCGTCAGATGTGGGGTTAGGAGCAGTATTGTCCCAGGTCTGGAACGGGGAAGAGCACCCAGTCATTTACCTCAGCAGGAAGTTGAAGTCCCATGAGGTAAATTACGCCACCGTTGAAAAGGAGTGTTTAGCGGTGAAGTGGGCTCTAGATTCCCTTCGGTACTACCTGCTAGGTAGGCACTTTGACATGGTTACGGATCACGCTCCGTTAAAGTGGATGGCTCAAAACAAGGAAACAAATAGAAGAGTGAATAGGTGGTTCCTGGCCCTCCAGGAATTCAACTTCACAGTAAAGCATCGCCCTGGCGTTCAAATGGGGAATGTGGATGCTTTGTCTCGAGTACATGAATGCCTGATTGCTGGTGTTCCAACCCCGAGGTTAAAACAAGAGGGGGGGGTATGTGACAGCAGGAAGGTAAAGTCACCTGGTTGCATCCAGGGGGGTAGATATATTTCGCCCAGATTCAGGCTTTACGCCGACTTATACAACTAGGTGGAGAGTTGTATAAGGCTAGTGGGCTCATGGATGACTCATACCTCTAGGGAGAGGGCTGGGCGTCGTACAGACAGGGAGTTGATGAGGCCAGCTGAAGCTTGTCAGCTCATTTAGGCCTCTATAAGAACTCCCAGATTCATTAGGTGTTAGCTCATGCCTGGAACCAGACCTGTGTGGACTGTCTAGGGAGAGTGAACCCCTGTGCGGTGAGGCAAAGCCTGTGTGGCTATTTGTTTGGACTTTTACTAAACCAGGGACTTAGGGACTAGGACAGCACTAGGCTGATCCCAGTTGTTAGTTAGGAAACCTGTATGTTTAGTCAGAGGTCAACTTGACCAGGATTTATTTTGGTTATGTTTCTTTTGCTTTGCTGTGTTTTGTCACTGTAAATAGAAAATAAACTGCACCTTTTTTGATTTTGAAAACCACAACCTCCGTT